>OY728142.1:485419044-486669044 GCA_963277665.1 Viscum album
TGAGTATTGTCAATTGACCCGTAAGCCCTGGCTAATATTGTGTCAAGCTGGTCCTTAGACCCCTTGTGACAATCAATTTAGCAACAAGCCCCTCTAGCCCAACGACTTTGGCGAATAACAATGACGCAAGTCACTTTGGTCTCTGTCCCAATGAACACAACGGAAGACCCCAATTGCTTTGGCCCCCCTTGGCCTTAGATGCCACCTAAGCGCCCTGGCCCAAGACTCTAGGCAAACGAATATCATGTCATAATTTAACAACGGTCTCCCCAATTTTCGAGCACTCGTCTTCCAGGCTGAGGCTAATCTCGCCCTCATTCTATGTATTAGATTCCCGTTCAATGCATCACAATCCTAATGCAACCCACAAACGTCAATAAAGCATATCACAAAAGAATCAATAAGGGCAATCAAAGAGGGTTGAACCAATTGAGAGACATCTCAATCAACACACACCAAATGGACAATCAAAGAGAGTCCAACCAAAAGAAATAATGTCACCCACATCACATGCCTACAAGGTCCCATTATCCCGGTGGGTTTTCACCACTCCAGTCCTTGCCATACCCTCTTTATCTAATCCATGTACATGACACATTGATAAGGTGCAGTGTTAGAGAGAGGAAGAAAATAGAGGAATTCTATTATATTATGCCAAAACAACGTACAAGAATTACAGGAATCAACAACAGACGTAGAAAATGGAGGAAGAAGAAATAGAAGAAGAAGAAGATATGAAGAAGAAGAGGCGCGGCACCTAAAGGTCGTGGCCTAACCCACCGAGAAAGATTCCGCGGGAAGCAAGCCAAACAAATCCGTACCCCAACCCTCCCACCCAACTTACAAGGGGGATTCCTTAAACAGCTGGAATCTTCTAGAGAGTCCTCTCCAGCTGGTAATTACAGTTGGAGCTACTTAATAGCCTAACAGCTGACAGCCTCTAACAACCCCACCAACGCCCTTTATAGTATTTACAACACTGCCCCTTCCCACACAACAGCTGGACCCTTATGCAGTAGCAACAACGCCTAGCACCAGATCTCTTTACCAAGTTCCTATCACACATGATGCATGCAACATGAGTATATTGGTCAATAGTCATATGATAATTCCCTTATTCCATATGAAATCATAACATGATTCACAACAAGGCAACATATCCCGTAGCCCATATGTAGTCATAACATGCTTTACAACAAGACATGATATTGATTAACCACGAACAATCACTTTCATAAATCACATGGCAACACACATAGTTCTAACATTTAAATATTAGTTTATGCCTCTTTTATAGACATGCCAACAAGGATATCATCATAAGCCAATTAATAAACACATATCGTGCCCAATTAGAACATCTTACAAGCATTTAACAATTCCATAACACACACCAGACCAATTCGTAACATGGCATAATCATTTAACAATCTTTTTTTAAAATGCCCATCTGTTTGTATATATCAAATGCTCAATAACGATCTACTTAATTATTCATGAAGCACAATGTTAGGTAGTGGGGTTGTCAGTGTGCAGTGGGTTGTTTTAAGAGGGTTAGTTAGCAGCAGGCATATTTGTTTCCAGTGGTAACATTGTTGGCTTGGTGGATTATTAAATTGTCTGTTTATTGGGGTGGTTAGTGTTGCGGAATCGTCGGGAGACACAACGACAGAAACGAGAGAAAAAACAACGAAAGAAAACAAAGGATACAACGATTTACGTGGTTTGGGAAAAATCCCTACGTCCACGGGAGAGGCAGAATTTCACTATGAGTCGGAAGCACAAAATTACAGAGGATTTCAGTCATAAAACCCTAGCCCGAAATGGGCTACATATGAAGAAGACGGTCCACTGTTCCGAATAGTAGTCCGCGTTGCAACAGTGATCGGCGGCTCACTTTGTCAAAAGTGCTACAGTGTCTACCGGCTGGAAGTCAAAAAGCGCTACAGTGAAGTTGACCCCGAAGTCCGCACTGCTACAGTGCTTGTCGGTGTCGGTCGGTCAGCTCCGCTACAGTGGTCAACATTGCTACAGTACCGAAAAATTGGGCCGGGGACCTTCGGCCCCCGGACCCCCGGAGCAGGGGCGCGTTGTCCCCTGCAACCCCCAACGAGCTCACCGCGAAGCTCGACCCGCGACAGTTGCGGGCCACAAGCATTCGGCCCAACCGAATCGGGCAACACCAATCCAACAGTTAGCTGACTTGGTGAACTATTAAATAGGGGGTCAGCCGTGCGTCTGTGTGTGTGTGTGTGGGGGGGGGATTCATTTTGTATTTTTCAGCAGGGTTGCTGGGAGGTGTTGGCCCTAGGGAGGTGCCACCCTTGGCTCCATGAAGTGGTCTTCCGCGGAGAGTATCTTCTTCCTCTATATCTTTCTCCTTTTTCCTGTTGTAACAACGATTGTTCTCCTACTACTGAAATATAAGGTGTTGCTATGCTGTTTGTTCCATTCCTTCTATCCTAAATTTTGCCATGCGGACACACGTTGGGTTGGAGACCTAACATCTGGTGCTCTCATTGAGAGAGCTTTTACCGACAAGGAGCTCAAGAAAGCAGATCTTGATTGCTGTTGGTGTGACTGTTGGGAACACAAATGCCTGGGAAACGTGAGCACGAAAGGATGATCAGAGCTGGACGAACATTGCAAGTAGCAGCACTGGACGTTGATACACTCGCTGTTAGGACAGTCAGAGAGGACAGTTTTGGCAAGATGATTTTTGTGAAGTTCTCGTGTGGTCTAGACATATGCTGAGAGGCTATTGAGTGATGTTCACCGCTGAGACACTAATTTTGGTGGAGCGGTCTTACCGGATGAACTCAAGAAAATGTTTCTTGATCAATTTTTTTTAAAAAGTTGATGCAACAGCTGATTTTTCTGCTGCAGTTGTGAGACGAGTTGGCCGGTGAACGTGCACTTGAGAGGAAGATCGTTTAGGACGTAACAAGTTTGACGATCAGGCCGATTGAACAGTGGAAATTGGGTTGCTTTCTTGCGACTGTTGTTGGTACGTGAGGCAGATCGAGGTTGGGCGATTGCTGTGTGGAAGTCGGGACGCCCTTTGCGACTGCTGTGAAGACGAATGAGGTGTTGTTGGAACAGATTTGAGCAGGTGCGGGTGATTGCATTTTGGAAGGAAAAAAAGAGAGAAGTTTGGGAATTTTTTTAAAAAAATGTTGTTAGTGTTTCAAATGTTGATGGAAGAGTTTGATAAGGCAAATGTTGTGTACATGTGTCAGATGCTTGATGTACAGAATGCGCTGCAGAAGACTATGAACTTACTGCAAAACACGAGTGGCGGCAAGACTTTTGCTGCAACCAGATACCAGTTCGAAACTTCTTGTGGAGATAGTTTTTTATCCTAGTTCAACCGTGGTTAAGTGGGAAAAGAACACCATAGAGGAGCAACTAGTTCCTGATATGCTTACGAAACCTCCTAAGCTTGAGGTGAACTGTCTGACTATTCAGAGCAGGGAGGACGAGATTGAGTCTGCTTCGGAATCTGATGACTGAATTAATAGGGCAGTGGGGGAGTGTTTTTTCTAAAATGAAATAACAAATGCTCGAACAACAGTTGTGATGGATAACTTTAATTGCCTGCTGCTTGCATTCGTTGTTGGATTTTGTGTATGGAAAGATGTTATAGCTGATGGGTATCCAAAGCGACCTAAAGTAAGTGGAAATTAAGTTTGAGGGGTTTGTTGGAATTTATGGTGAAATGGAGGCTTCTTGTGCTGCAGAGTAGCCGGAGTTCACCGAGCTTGTTGTTGGGGACCGAATGGAGGGCAAAGAGGATAAAAAACCACCACACCGGAAGGAATTTCATCATGTTCTAGAATCGAGGGAAGACTAAGTTGTTTTGTTGCTTCGGTCACTGCCAAAACCACCACCAGAAGTTGTCGTTCCGGTGCTAAAGCAGCGGGCAATTTCTCCAATGTTCAAGACACTGAGCTCTTTTGGGGAATCCACCTTGGGGACAAGGTGGATTTTAAGGAAGGGAAAATGTTAGGCAGTGGGGTTGTCAGTGTGCAATGGGCTGTCTGTAAGAGGGGTAGTTAGCAGTAGGTGTATTTGTTGCTGGGGGTAACATTGTACTTCCTCTTTATTAGTTGTCAGGGGTGTTGTTGTAGGTTCCAGGCGCAGCGGAAACGCGTTGGTGGGTTTGCCCAACTTTAATTTTAGCGTTAAACAACGTTCAAACCGAGATCCGTCACGATATAAAACGCCGGATCTTCGGAATAGAACGAAGAACGAAAAACAAAAGAGGGAATCCTGGAACCATAGAGATAGGATCATCATATGTTGGTTATAATTAATTTAATTAATTCACAAGAATTACCTTGGTGAATTCTTTCTTTGTTGATGTGTCCGGTCACGATTCGGTGATCCGTTGTTGCGTCGTAGAATCCAAGTGTAGGATTCCTCTAGCGGTGATCCACACGTGTGCCACGTATCTCCGGCCGCCGCCGAAGGGATCTCCGAGTGCTAGCGCGGAAGAACCTTCGCTTGCGATGTCCGCCTTCGATCGCCTTGATCTCTCGGTCTTGAGAGCGTTCTTGGAAGAAGGAGTTCTTTCGGGCTTGAAAAAATTCTTCAGAATTGTTGTGCACAACGATTCTTTTGTGGAAAAGTGTTGGGGTTGTGAGGATATTTATAATCGGGTTTGAGGTTATAGAGTTATGACAATAAATAAACGCGTTACGCGTTTTATTTATTTCATTAACTCTTATTGAAAACCCCCATGTCGAATTATTAATTCCTTGACATGCGCCCACGCTGATTATAATAAATATCATTTAATAAAACAATATTATATCCTCAAAATCTCAACTGGAAAAACTACACGGCGTGTAATCATTAATACACGGCGTATACTCGTTTTCCATAAAACTACACGACGTGTATATTTAATATACACGACATGTACTTTTATTTTCCTTTATTTCCTCTACCACATTTACCACATTTTTTAGACCTTGAGTAATGACTATTTATTTCTTAAATAAATGTAACTGCATTACTCGCTAATAAACATATTATTTCGCCCACAATATATTCTCTCGAATAACTAGTGTCGAAATAAATGTGATCAGACATCCTTAAATAATTATTAAACCACAGTCGAGAATAATCTTTATTTAACCTGTTAAATTAATATTTAACTGAGATACATGGACACACTTAGTGTGTGACTCTCTAGGCCTCTTTCTCAGTGGCATTAGGCGGGGCCTGCCTAAAGTCCAAAGTTAGCGTTTAACAATACGCCAAGGCACCCATAGAGAAAGAAGTTAACGCCGCAATGACGTGTCACCTCATACGAATGCTTACCGTGTAATATAATCCCTTTGTCTCGATATCTCTAATCAAGCGGGTTGCATGCTAGTGCCATCAACCCATGTGCTCGATTATTCTTTCTTTGACTTTCCGGAATTGAACTCGCTCATATCTTACCATGGCCATGGATTTATTTAGGCTATATCAATTTCATCAAAGGGCCTGAGATATCTACTTCTGTTATGGAACAGAGGGGACAAATCCTTTCTCGCATTATCTATTAATGCAGTATTACTCATGACGCACCCAACATATCCTACCTCGCTACGAACAATGTGTCATCACAGTTTTCGTCAATACATCTAAGTGCGTGAGTTGTAATACCCATTAATAATAATCTTAAAGTCTAAGGATCAATACACACGTTCGCAGATAGGAACATCCAATGACACTATGAAATGCGGATTTCCTACTGGCGGGCCTCGTTCTCATAATATCCTCCTGGATATTACCAAGGGCGCACATCATGAGAAGGTGCTTCAAAGTTTTATGAGTCCTCACCCCTAATGACCTGTATTATTTGTGCCCCTCAAATAATATCATCCGGCCATAGAACATATATTCAAGAACAGTGTTATGACACTTCTGGATTCTCATCATAGCAGGGATCCGCTATGACCCTTTAATGCAACAGCTGTTCTTAGGACATTATCACATGCATTGTCACGCAGAAGAACAATCAAGATGTGATAAGGCTTTTATTAATGAATAAAGTACAAATTAGTTGGTTTTAGGCCACCAACTCCAACAGACTCCCACTTGGACTAGAGCCAACTGCTAACAACTTTTAACCCGCTAGCTCTCACATGATATTCATGTTTCTGCTGAGATAGGCCTTTAGTCATGGGGTCCGCCACGTTCTTTTCCGTGGACACTCTGCTCACTGCAACTTCACCCCTTTGATAGAAATCCCTCAAGAGGTGATACTTCCGGAGTATGTGCTTTGTCTGTTGGTGTGACCTTGGTTCTTTTGCAAGAGCCACCGCTGCAGTATTATCACAATACAATGTAATGAGATCTTTACTGCTAGGCACCACATCAAGCTCCTGGACAAAGTTCCGAATCCAAACGGCTTCCTTGGTTGCATCAAGAGCCGCTATATATTCAGACTCCGCTGTAGAATCGGCGACAACTGACTGCTTTGAACTCTTCCAGCTCACAGCTCCTCCATTGAGACAGAAAACATATCCAAATTGCGACTTCAGATCGTTCTGATCTGTCTGAAAACCAGCATCAACATACCCTCTGATGACAAGCGCCTCGTCTCCTCCATACACCAGGAACATATCCTTAGTTCTTCTCAGATACTTAAGGATAATCTTAACAACAGTCCAATGCTGTTCTCCTGGATTTGCTTGATATCTGCCTACCATGCTCAGTGCATAGGCAACATCAAGCCTGGTACATAACATGACATACATGATGAATCCTATAGCCGAAACGTATGAGATCTTACTCATTCTATCTTTCTCTTGTTGTGTCTGAGGACACATTTTCTTAGAAAGATGTAGGCCATGTGACACTGGAACTAATCCCCTCTTGGATTGTTCCATACTAAATCTCTTTAGTATCTGGTCAATGTATGTACCTTGACTTAGTCCAAGCAGCCTCTCGGATCTATCACGAATGATCTTGATTCCTAGAATGTAGGCTGCTTCTCCTAAGTCCTTCATGGAGAAACACTTGTTCAACCAGTCCTTAACTGACTGTAAGACTGGTACATCGTTTCCAATAAGTAATATGTCGTCAACATATACTACTAGGATAACGACCGCATTCCCATTAAACCACTTATAAACACATGGCTCATATTCGTTCTTAATGAAACCAAATTCCGTTATGGCTTCATCAAATCGAATGTTCCATGACCTGGATGCTTGCTTCAATCCATAAATGGATTTCTGCAACTTGCAAACCCGTTTGGCTTCACCTGGTGTCACAAACCTTTCTGGTTGTGTCATATAAATATTTTCCTGAAGGTTCCCGTTAAGGAATGCTGTTTTGACATCCATTTGCCAAATCTCGTAGTCATGGTAAGCTGCTATGACAAGTATGATTCTTATGGATTTAAACATGGCAACTGGCGAGAAGGTTTCATCATAGTCAATTCCTTGATGCTGTCTGAATCCTTTAGCCACTAGCCTTGCTTTATAGGTGCTAACTTGACCTTCCATGTCCAATTTTCTCTTGAATACCCATTTGCATCCAACAGACTTTACATTAACTGGCTCATCGACCAGAACCCAGACTTGGTTATGATACACGGAATCCATCTCAGAATTCATAGCTTCTAGCCATCTTGCAGCTTCTGAGCTTTCTACTGCTTCCTTGTAGGAGAGAGGTTCATCATTGTCCAACAATAACGATTCACCATCCTCGGTGACTAGGAAACCAAATCTCTCTGGTTCCCTTACCTCTCTTGAGCTCCTACGCAGTACTTGTGTTTCTGGAACCTCTTCCACGGGGACCTGTGGAACTTGTTCCTGTACCAACTCTTGTGTATCTTGAGCATTAACTTCGTCGAAGTCAATCTTGCTCCCACTATCCTTTTTGAGGATGTGCTCCCTCTGAAGAAAGACGGCTTGTCTAGCGACAATCACTTTCTTGTCTTGAGGGTTATATAGGTAATATCCTTTTGTTTCCTTAGGATATCCCATAAAGATACACTTCGTGCCCCAGGGTGCTAGTTTGTTGCCTGAGAAGGCCTTAACAAACGCCTCGCATCCTCATACACGTGTATGCGACAAAATGAGTTTTTTTCCATTCCATAACTCGGAGAGAATTTTATTTGCCGCCTTAGTTGGTACTCGGTTTAATGTGTGTGCTGCAGTTTGTAATGCATATCCCCAAAAGGATAATGAAAGATCTGCACGACTCATCATCGACCTCACCATGTCCAATAAGGTGTGGTTCCTCCTTTCACTAACACCATTCCACTGTGGTGTATAAGGAGGAGTGAGCTGAGATAGAATCCCAGACTCCCGTAGAAGATCGATGAACTCTTGGTTCAGATATTCTCCACCTCGATCCGATTGAAACTTCTTTATCTTCTTACCAAGCTGATTCTCTACTTCATTCTTGAATTCCTTAAATTTCTCTAAGGACTCTTGACTTATACCTCATTAAGTAGACATAGCCATATCTACTCAAATCATCAGTAAAAGTAATGAAGTAAGAATATCCACCTCTAGCTTCTACTGGAAATGGTCCACACACATCCGTGTGTACCAATCCTAGAAGCTCTGTGGCCCTTTCACCTTGTCCACCAAAAGGCGGCTTGGTTATTTTTCCTTGTAAACAAGCGTGACATCTATCAAGTGGTTTTAGCTTAGTAGAGTCTAAATAGCCATCTTAACAGAGCTTTGTCAAGCGCTTCTCGTTTACATGACTGAGACGGTGATGCCACAACCAGGTGATGTATGAGTCATGTGAGTTTGTTTCGTTATCGATTGCCAACACTTGGTTTTCGTAATTTAATACATACAAACCATTATTTAAATGTGTCATACCATAACATACGTTGTTCTTATAAAAGAGACAACCCTTATTTCCAAACTTGAAAATAAATCCATCCATATCCAAACAAGATACAGAAATTATGTTCTTGGTAACACTAGACACATAATAACAGTTATGTAAAACCAAAATCATTCTAGTTGGCAATGAGAGGTGGTAATCACCAATAGCCAACGCAGCCAGCCTTGCGCCATTGATAGCTCGAAGATCCACCTCTCCTCTGGCAATCTTTCTAAATCTACTTGGTTCCTGCATTTGAATACAGATGTGAGCCCCACAAGCTGTATCTAATACCCAATGTGTAGAAATGGAAAGATTACACTCGATAACGAACGCACCTTTAGCGTCCCCACGCTTCTGGGTGCAGTTCCTCTTCCAGTGGCTCTGCTTGCCACATGCAAAACACACCGCTTCCCGTTCCTTGCCCTGCTTCTGGATCTTCCCCTTCTTGGAGGGACGGTGCTCGGGGGCTTCATACCGTTTATAAATCTTTGGCCCCTTTGCCTTGTCCTTTTTTTGTTCACCATAAGGACTGCGGGTTTGTCACGCCCCATGTCCTTGTCTACCTGGCGAATCAAGGTCAGAAGCTCCGATAGACTCTTCTCATTGCCGCTCATGTTATAATTGACAATGAAGCTAGAGAAGGTCTTGGGCAGTGATGATAGGATGAGATCTGTACGCAACTCATTCGAGAATTTAATCCCTAAGATGTCCAGGCGTTCAATGTAGCCAATAAGCTTGACTACATGAGGCCTAACTGGCGCAGACTCTCCAAGCTTAGTTGTAAACAAAGCATTGGAGATCTCATATCTCTCTTGTCTTGCCTTCTCTTGGTAGAGATCCTTAAGGTGAGACATCATGCTATACGCGTCCATGTTTTTATGTTGCTTCAAGAGCTTATTAGACATGACCGATAGCATGAAACACTGGACATCTGTGGCATCATCCATGTGTTTTGTATAGAGAGATATTTCCTCATCACTGGCCTCTTTCCCAGGCGCAACTGGAATAGGCTCTTCCAGCACATACAATTTCCTTTCGTGGCGAAGGATGACGCGTAAACGCCTCTGCCACTCTCGGAAATTGGTGCCGGTGAGAAGGTTTTCCTTCTCGAGTATGGTGCGCAATGATATGTTTGAAGTCATTTTCTTGCCGTTTCTACAAATTAAGATGAGCAAAGGTTTAGTACTTTATTACAAAAATGAGACAAATAAATAAATTAATACTTATTAGTCTCCCACTATTTTATCGAAATCCAATAGCCCTCACCATTGACTTCGGAATATTCTGTTGCCTGAATATTCTAGTGGCAAGGATCCATATTGCCCTTCGCATTACCCCAACTAGGGTTGGTCAAGCAACTTGAAGGGTTTTTAGGTAGACATTCCAAATGCCAACTACATTTAACTCGCAGCTCCTTGATCCGCTGAGTGGACTCCCAATCCTGAAATCCTTTTATTTTGGATTTCCTCAACCTTTGCCCCTTGGCCACACCAAGTCCTGCTGTGGCAGTCAACCCTTGATGCGAACCAAGTTAAGTGGGACATGGCGTGTTAATGTACTTCGGAAATTTTCGGAATACACGGCGTGTTCAGTGGGACACACGCCGTGTAGTTTCCGCGTTACACGGTTTCCAGCCGGGCAAGCCGTGTACGGGGTACACGGTCCAACCTTAACCCGAAGGGACTACACGCCGTGTTCATTGGACCACACGGCGTGTAATTCGAAAACCGTGTGCCACCTGTTCCTGGTCAACACATGGTGTCATTAATGACTTAGATAGGATCCAATACACGACCTGATTTGGCGGATCAGTCCGATGCATGAATCTAGACTACACGACGTGTACTTTCGAATACACGCCGTGTATTCTGGTGTTGTACGACCAGAAACGTTTGGCTCCTCCGGATGAGTTCTTCTATTTTATTTTAATCAAAATTAAAAGAAAAATTCGTTTCTGTGAGGTGAACGAGAAACGATGGAGGAACAGATCTCGAGATTCATATTTCCAGAACGATTAAACTTGAATTGAAACAACTAAATTATTAAATGCGTAAAACATCAACGAAAAACTAAATAATTATAATCAACGATATGACCGCTCTGATACCACTTGTAGGTTCCGGGCGCAGCGGAAGCGCGTTGGTGGGTTTGCCCAACTTTAATTTTAGCGTTAAACAACGTTCAAATCGAGATCCGTCACAATATAAAACGCCGGATTTTCGGAATAGAACGAAGAACGAAAAACAAGAGGGAATCCCGGAACCATAGAGATAGGATCATCATATGTTGGTTATTGTTAGTCTCTGTTTTATTGTTTTCTTTTCATTATGTGTCCAAGCTAGGTACACCTAGCTTGAGGGGGAGTGTTGGAGTTTGCATCCCACATCGGACTTGAGGTCCGGTGTGGTCTTTCTTATTTGTTATAAATACACCCCAAGGGCTCCTTTGGAGAGATACCTTGGGGGTTCGGGTCTCTCTTTTTATTCCTTTACATGGTATCAGAGGGAACATAATCCCTCCCTCCCTATTTTTCCCCCCCTTCCTTTAGGGTTTCCCCGTCCGGGGGCGGCGGCCTCAACGCCCCGTAGGGTTACCGCCGCCGCCCCTCCGCCTCTGCCCCACGCCGCTCCTGCCGGTCCTCCCTTCCGGCAGCTCTCCTGCTCCCGCGGCTCCCTGGCGGCCCTCCGCCTCGTGTCCCGCCTCTGCCCTGCGCGGCTCCCCGACAGCTCTCCCTACCGACGCGACAGCCTCCCGCGCGGCAGCCTTCGGCTCCGGCTCTGTCCGGCGACGCTTCTGCCTGGCGCGGCTCCGTCACGGCGGCCCTTCCTTCGCGCCACAACGCCCTCGCCCCGACGCCTCGCCCTCGGCGCGCCTCGCCCCGACTCCCGGCGGCACTCCGTCACGGCGGCCCTCCCTCCCGGCGTGCGATCCTCCCAGCGGCTCCGTCCTACTTGCGGCTCCCGGCTTCCGGCGGATCTCCCTCCAGTCCGGCGACCCCTCTCCGACGGCCTCTCCCGTCCCGCTCCCCTCCCGGCGACATCGCCTGCTGCTCTCCGGCGGCCAGATCCGGACAGCTCCGGCCGAATCCGGCCAGATCCGGTGATTTCCAGCCAGATCCAGGCTACTCCGGCCGGCTCCGGCCTGATCCAGAGATTTCCGGCCAGATCCGGACAGCTCCGGCCGGCTCCGGGCTGATCCAGGATTCTCCGGCCAGATCCGGCGATTTTCGGGCAGATCCGGGCAGATCCGGACTGTTCCGGCCAGCAACCGGCCTCCACCCGTGCCGGCCGCTCCACGCAGGTGGCCTCCTCCGGCTTCCAGCGCCGCCTCCCGGCCTCCTGCACCCTCGCCGGCCTCCTCCTGCGGCATCCCCGCCTCGCCGGCATCTCCCGGCACCTCCCGGCAGCCGCATCTCTGTCCGCCGGCACGTCCATTCGCTAGTGCAGCAATTCGACCACCTCGGATTCGGGCCCCGTTGGCGCCGCCAGATCCCGCAACACTTCTGCGGAATCCCCGCCTCCCGTCGCCGGCCCCGCAAGTGCGGTTTTCCCGGTGCTAGTTTGGATTTCCCGGCGTTTCATCGACCGGCCCCACTAGTGCGGCATTCCTGGCGTTCCGTCAACTGGTCGGTCTGCGTGGTCATCTGCTGCGCCCGCAACATCTTCCATCCATCATCCTGCGGGGGAGCTTCGATCGTGAGGGGGAGCAGCAACTTTTGCAGCTTTCTTTTTATTTCGTCATGTTTTGTCATCAAGCTGGGCATGTCCAGCTTGAGGGGGAGTGTTAGTCTCTGTTTTATTGTTTTCTTTTCATTATGTGTCCAAGCTAGGTACACCTAGCTTGAGGGGGAGTGTTGGAGTCTGCATCCCACATCGGACTTGAGGTCCAGTGTGGTCTTTCTTATTTGTTATAAATACACCCCAAGGGCTCCTTTGGAGAGATACCTTGGGGGTTCGGGTCTCTCTTTTTATTCCTTTACAGTTATAATTAATTTAATTAATTCACAAGAATTATCTTGGTGAAATTCTTTCTTTGTTGATGTGTCCGGTCACGATTCGGTGATCCGTCGTTGCGTCGTAGAATCTAAGTGTAGGATTCCTCTAGCGGTGATCCACACGTGTGCCACGTATCTCCGGACGTCGCCGAAGGGATCTCCGGGTGCTAGCGCGGAAGAACCTTCGCTTGCGATGTCCGCCTTCGATCGCCTTGATCTCTCGGTCTTGAGAGCGTTCTTGGAGGAAGAAGTTCTTTCGGGCTTGAAAGAATTCTTCAGAATTGTTGTGCACAACGATTCTCTTGTGAAAAAGTGTTTGGGTTGTGAGGATATTTATAATCGGGTTTGAGGTTATAGAGTTATGACAATAAATAAACGCGTTACGCGTTTTATTTATTTCATTAACTCTTATTGAAAACCCCCATGTCGAATTATTAATTCCTTGACATGCGCCCACGTTGATTATAATAAATATCATTTAATAAAACAATATTATATCCTCAAAATCCCAACTGGAAAAACTACACGGCGTGTAATCATTAATACATGACGTATACTCGTTTTTCATAAAACTACACGACGTGTACTTTTACTTTCCTTTATTTCCTCCACCACATTTATTAGACCTTGACTAATGACTATTTATTTCTTAAATAAATGTAACTGCATTACTCGCTAATAAACATATTATTTCACCCACAATATATTCTCTCGAATAATTAGTGTCGAAATAAATGTGATCAGGCATCCTTAAATAATTATTAAACTACAATCGGGAATATTTTTTATTTAACTTGTTAAATTAATATTTAACTGAGATACATGGACACACTTAGTGTGTGACCCTCTAGGTCTCTTTCTCAGTGGCATTAGGCGGAGCCTGCCTAAAGTCCAAGGTTAGCGTCTGGCAACACGCCAAGACACCCATAGAGAAAGAAGTTAACGCCGCAATGACGTGTCACCTCATACAAATGCTTACCGTGTAATATAATCCCTTTGTCTCGATATCTCTAATCAAGCGGGTTGCATGCTAGTGCCATCAACCCATGTGCTCGATTATTCTTTCTTTGACTTTCCGGAATTGAACTCGCCCATACCTTACCATGGCCATGGATTTATTTAGGCTATATCAATTTCATTAAAGGGCCTGAGATATCTACTTTTGTTATGGAACAGAAGGGACAAATCCTTTCTCGCATTATCTATTAATGCAGTATTACTCATGACGCACCCAACGTATCCTACCTCGCTGCGAACAATGTGTTGTCACAGTTTTCGTCAATACATCTAAGTGCGCGAGTTGTAATACCCATTAATAATAATTTTAAAGTCTAAGGACCAATACACACGTCCGCAGATAGGAACATCCAATGACACTATGAAATGTGGATTTCCTACTGGCGAGCCTCGTTCTCATAATATCCTCCTGGATATTACCAAGGGCGCACACCATGAGAAGGTGTCTCAAAGTTTTATGAGTCCTCACCCCTAATGACTTGTATTATTTGTGCCCCTCAAATAATATCATCCGGCCATAGAACATATATTCAAGAACAGTGTTATGACACTTCTGGGTTCTCATCATAACAAGGATCCGCTCTGACCCTTTAATGCAACAGCTGTCCTTAGGACATTATCACATGCATTGTCATGCAGAAGAACAATCAAGATGTGATAAGCCTTTTATTAATGAATAAAGTACAAAGTAGTTGGTTCTAGGCCACCAACTTCTACAGTTGTTGGGTGCTTAGCTGGCTGGGTGGGCTATTAAACAGGGGGTCGATTGTGTGTGGGGGATTCATTTTGTATTTATCACTAGGGTTGCTGGGAGGTGTCAGCCTTAGGGAGGTGGTGCCCTTAGCTCCACAGAGTGGTCTTTCGCGGAGAGTGTCTTCTTTTTCTATCTCTTTCTCCTTCTTCCTATTGTAACAGTGATTGTTCTCCCACTACTAAAATAAAAGGTGGTGTTATGCTGTTTGTTCCATTCCTTTTATTCTAAATTTTGTCGTGTGGACACACGATAGGTTAGAGACCTAACACACAACATTTTTTCAAATGTGATTTATTTAAAGCATCATTTTCCACATATGTTTGCACTGGCTTTAATCGAGAGATATTAATGTGGTCATTCTAAATTTCATTTGCCTTGTACAAAACGTTACTCGGGGTCATATTAGGCCAGCTCTAAGGTTTCTTATATTTTAGAACGGAGAGGTGAGCCCAATACCGAAGATCCCTCTCTAAGGGAGGCCTCGATTTATTTATAATGAATAATAAAGATGACATGATACCTCAAGTCCGATGTGGGACTTGACACAACTTAACCTCTAATACTCCCCTTAAAACTAGGTGTACCTAGCTTGGATACACAAGAAAACAAAAAAGAAACATTTCCACACTCCTGATACTCTCCCTCAAGCTGGACATACCCAACTTGAATAAATAAAAAGACTAAAAAAAATAGCATCCCCGTATGCACTGCCTACTGGTTTTGCTCCACCTGTTGCGCTCCCGCTCATGGCTGCAAAAGAAAAAATGACCATTGTAGAACTCTCATGCTCCCATGCTGAGGACGACCTTTGCTTGAAGACGCCGGATGAAACGACGACTGACAAACGACCTCAAAACGGTCGGGTGAAACGACGCCCGACTAGCATACCCAAATTGTTGAGGTGAAACGACGTCCGACTTTGCAAACCCTAAAATGTTGAGGTGAAACGTTGTCCAACTTTGCGGACTCTAAATTGTCGAGGTGAAACAATGTTCAATTTTGCGGACCCTAAAATCTGGTTGACAGCAAAGGTTGAAAGAACATGAAGCAGCAAAGAACCTGATAGAGGCAAAGAATCCATTTTGCAGTAGGGTTTGCGCGAGCAAGGAGAAGATATGGAGAATCCGATCAGGGAGATGCCCATGAAGGGAGACGCGTAGGGAAGGGCCACAGTGCGGTTGAAGGGATGCGTGTTGGGAAGGGGTGAAGCAGGTGACCCGTGGCTGGGTCGTGTCAGACAACGGCGTCGGGGCCATTTCTCGTTGACGACGGGACGACAGACTGAGTTCCATCACAGAAGGAGGCGGATGTGGGCGGACCGGGCGATCGCCGACGATGGCGGTTGGGGTGGTGTTGATGGGCCAGGCGAACAACGACAACGACATGTGGATGCTCACGGGGGCGACGCCATCAAAATGGGAAGGGGACACAGGGGGCTCAGGGATGAAGTTCGGTGGCAACGTAGGGGGCTGACGCGGCCGCTGGGAAGGCGGCGAGACAGAGGGGCTAACGACAGGGGGGACTAAAAATGATGCCCTTTTGTCTGGGAGCTGCCGCCCCCTGACGGAAAATATCGTAGGTTCTCTGCAAGAGAGCGTAGAGAAGGTTAGGTTTAGGGAACCTCCTTCGATACCATGTTAGAATAGAGGAGAGGTGAACTCAATACCCAAGATCCCTCTCTATGGGAGACCTTGGTGTTTATTTATAATGAATAATAAAGATGACATAATACCTCAAGTATGATGTGAGACTTGACTCAACTTAACCTCTAACAATAAATTTTCAAACACTACAATTACCCCCTTGGGTCCCTTGTGTTTGTTTGCCCATAACTTGAAACATACACGCACACAAATACAACACCATTAACTCGCAAAAGGCTAGGGGTTACCTATCTCGACTTGTTGGATGCCTTTAGAAGGAACAACACTCGTCGAATCATCTGGATTCGAGAGATATCAAGAACCCATCCTTAACTGTCAGAATGGAGGTTTAGAGTTTAACATCGATTGAAGAGAAGTATCAATGAACCAAAGCATTGCGCTTGCCTTAGCCTTGTCAAGGGAGAACCACGACCACTGGTGTTTGAAGATTCGTTGAGGGATGAAGAAACAAGAGTGACATGAGTAGGGAGAGCCTTGGGGTGAGTCCCCTTGACGTAGGAGAGGTGGATTTTAATTCCATCAAAAACTCTTTTAAAACCCCAAATCTCCTAATTTTAATAGGTTGCATGGTTGAATAATCATTTACCAAATCGTGCATCAACCCCTGAAATGAGATGCACAGTTATATAATCATGCATTCAAATCGTGCATATTAACACCAAACCACGCATCTCAGCATTTTGCTCTGTTCAACCTCAATTTCGACAATCCGGCTCCAAAATTCTCCATACTATCACACACTTGATTAAACATAAAATACATGAGAAACCACTCTTGGTTCAATCCAAACTCGTCCCACTGAGTCATACCTTAATGTCCCCACCTCCATGGCTCACTAAAACAACCCAAATCGCGTTAAACTGGCTAATCAAGGACCAAAACCAATCCCAAACAATCCCAAGAAGATTCTCATGCCGACCTCTGAACACTCATTTACTATGAACAATTTTGGACTACTGAAACAATAACAATTCAACTAACGAGACCTAACAAGACAAAACCATTTCATTGAAAATGAAATTTCAAAGAAATGAGTTTGAAATCTGGGTCGTTATAACCTCCACACTATAGCACCTTTAAGAGGAGGTGAATTGAAGTCGAAAAGCTAACTCATTTTTTCGCCCACTCTATAATTTCTGTTGTTCGGTAATTATAACGTCCGAACCAATCAGAGTATATCAAAGTAAAACTGTAGTGAAAATAAAGCTATCTGAAGTTAAACACTTGACCGATAACAAAAATACAATCAGAATTTAAACACAATGAGTGAAAACAAAACACGAAGTGTTGGATAATGATCTAAATACTCCTTTAAAGGATATATTTACCAAACATGTAAGGCCCCGGTTTTTTAGAATCCTTTCCTTTGTGTTTTCTGGGCTTTGGAGGCGTCACAAGGGAGTTTGGAGGTGTTCCGGAGGCGGAGAGTAGAGTTTTGGCTCTCTGGGCTTCGAAACGCCCGTGGTGGTAGCCGCGGTCCTTCCTGTTTTGGAGCTGTGGTTGTGGGAGCTAGTTGTAGTGGTGCTTGGTGAACTCGGGGTGTGAAACGCCCGTTTTGAGGGGTGTGGTGTGTGGAGGATTTCCCCGTGTGACACGGGGAAGGGCGAAACACTCGTGTGGGCGTGGTGCTTTGAAAATTTCCCCGTGAGAAATGGGGAAGGCTGAAATGACCGTTTTGGTGGCCGTGGTGATGCTCTGTCGAGGTGAGGTCAAGGTGAGCGGGAAAGATGGAAACAACGAGTGTGGGTTCTCTGCACTGCAGTCTATGCCATGGTGAGTTGGAAACAGTGAGGGGAATTCCTCTATGCTGTGGTGAGCTGGAAACAGTGGGGAATTCCTCTATACCTTGGTGGGCTTCCAAGGGGAGCATGGTCGAGGGTGCCACGACCGTGTTGGCTACCAAAACACGAGTGTGGGTTTTCCGCACTGCGGTCTATGCCATGGTGAGCTGGAAACACTGAGGGGAATTCCTCTATGCTGTGGTGAGCTGGAAACAGTGAGGGGAATTCCTCTATACCTTGGTGGGCTTCCAAGGGGAGCATGGTCGAGGGTGCCACGACCGTGTTGGCTACCAAAACGCCTTGGTGCTGGTTAGGCGTGTTCTAAATGGGCTAAACGACCGCCAAGAAGAGGGGGGGTGTGCCGTTTTGAAGGTTGGGGTTTCCGGATCCGATTTTGACCAGGGGCACCATGGCCATGGTTGAGGCCTCCATGCTGTAGTGAAGGCCCATTGGGTTCTCTCTATAAATAAGGGGCCAAGTTCCTTATGTTTTGACTTTTGATTCTTTCCTTCGAACCCTAGCCGACCCTTGGACCCCTTTGGCGCTTTCACCCGTCTTCTAGTGGAAACTAACCTTGGAGTTCGTGGGGATCGATTTCTTTCTCGATCCAAGGCATTCCTCGTTACCACTTTGGTCTTCCCTCTTATTTTCTTCCTTCATAGAGATTATGGCAGTGAGTTTTCCTGATTTTTGGTTAGTATTCGTGCATGGTTGATGATGGTTTGTCTTGGTTAGGTTTCGGGGTGGTTTCCATTGAGCTTGGCGGTGGTTGAGTCCTTGTTCCTCCCTTCTTGTGCGGCTTTCCTTGAAGCATCATATTGAGGTAGGGAATTCGTAAACTTCTCCTTATTTTATGCGTCAATGTGGGATTAACATGCTTTACCTTCATTGAATAAATGAATGAGATTAACCTTATTGAAGATAATAATCCGGAAATATTGAATGGATATATGTGGAAAGGATGCTGTGATTCCCATGTGATTATGCTTTAACCATGATGGTTGCCTCGTGTGATTTGCTAGATAGTGTGATTTAGCATTGCTATGATTATTGTTGCTCCTTAGCTTAAAATATGGATAACAACGTAAAGATGGTAAGACGAAGGGAATAATGAATGAGATGAATTGAGGTACCTCGCATAAAAAACATGGGAGAATATTCTCAGTTGGGAGGGGGATCACCTAGGCTCACGCCTGAGGTAGTTGATCTCTTAAAAGGCTTTATATTCAGTTGGAGGGGGGACCATGGGAGGCAGGGAATGATTCGCTGGAAACTGGAAGGGAAGGGAAGCAGTTTGGAAAAGAAGTGGTCTTCCTCATAGCCAACCCTTCTACGGCAACCTTGAACCAGGGAAGTGGTCTTCACCAGGTTCCACCTATCTACTTTTATCCTTTCTCTGTAAACAGTAGCTAGAGCGGGAGCTATATGTATTTTTGGGAAAACCAACCTATTATTCTACAGAATGAATAAAATTCTCTTCTCCTTAGGATTGTTCTAACATTTTGGCGACTCCGCTGGGGAGTGCGACTTTGGCACCGGCTGTTCTTGGCGGAAAAACTGAATGCAAACCAGGATGGAGGGACGAGTTGCAACAGTGGAAATGACCATGCAAAGTATTCAGCGGATGATGACTACAATGCAGGAGAGTTTGGACAAGTTGACGCGAGTGCAAAACGATAGCCAACGAGTGGCACAAGACTTGGTACAGTAGATGGAGGAGCGAGTTGCTCTGCGAATGCTGGACATGGAGGAATGCACATTGGAACAGCTCAAAGAAATTGAGGTACTGGTGGAACGTGGTTTGGAGATTGGAAAACAGGGCCACAACAACCCAGGAAAACCAGGGAACAACGTTCAAGGGAGTACAGAGATCGGAGGAAGTCTAAGGAGCAGGCAAACTCCAGAAGAAAATGCTCTGACAGGAGGTTTGCGAGAGGTCGTAAGAAGGGTGGAGCTGCCTACTTTCTCTGGAGATGACCTTTACGGATGGATCGCAAAAGCCGACACATACTTCCTAATAAATCAAACTTCTGAAGAGATGAAGTTGCATCATGCGCAGATATGCATGGAGGGGACAACCTTGTACTGGTTCCTGTCTTGGCATAGGGCTACGCCGCAAACGTCCTGGGAATTGTTTAAAACAACGATTATGGAAAGGTATGGGAAATCTGCAAAGGGGGATCAGTTTAGATTTTTGAAAACTTTGCGACAAACCGGATCAGTAGATGAGTATATCAAGGAATTTGAGCAGATAGCACTAAGAATTCCAGATTTTTTTGGAACCATGGTACATGAGCATGTTCATGGGAGGGCTGCGTATTGAGATTGAAAGCCGGATTTCGACACACGAACCATCCAACAAGTTCAAGATGCTAGTCCTAGCAATGAAGATTGAGAGAGAACTTATTGGGGAATGTATTATCAAGGGAAATCGAGGGAGAATCAGGGTGCAGCCAGTTACTCGTGGGACGGGAGTTGCGACCACGACTTTTTCGGCGAACCGAACTGTCGTAGAACGGACTAGAAGAGAGGACAATCTGAAGAGGGCTGTGGGAGAAGAGTGCTGGAATGGGGTCTGTGTGATCAGCCAGTAGGAACGGGAAGACCGAAAGGGGCTACGTTTTCGCTGTGGCCAGCCATACAACCCTATGCATAGATGCCCCGATAAATACCCGAGAATGCTGGTTTGGGAATATGAAGAGCCCGATGAAGAGCAGGAGGGCGATATAAATATTGGACAGAAGGAGAACGGGGAGGAACAGGCTGGAGAGCACGACTTTTCAGATCGTCCTCTCGTGGGCCGAGAGTTGTGACCATGACTTTTCCGGCGAACCGTACTGTCGTAGAACAGACTAGAAGAGAGGACGATCTGCAGAGGGGTGTGGGTGAAGAGTGTTGGAATGGGGTCCGTGTGATCAGCCGGTAGGAACGGGAAGACCAGAAGCAGAAGGGGCTATGTTTTCGCTGTGGCCAGCCATACATCCCTATGCATAGATGCCCGGATAAACACCTGAGAATGCTGGTTTGAGAATATGAAGAGCCCGATGAAGAGCAGGAGGGCGATATAAATATTGGACAGAAGGAGAACGGGGAGGAACATGCTGGAGAGCACGACTGGCAGGCCGGCGAACAAGTGGAATTTTATAGTATGGGCTTTGCTGGAGAGCAGTCAATGTCATTCTGCGGGTTCGTAGCAGGAGTACCAGTGGTGGTTTTAGTGGACAATGGAGCCAGCCACAATTTCATCTCTAGGGCACTCACCAAGATGGCAAATGTATAGGTAAGCCCTACTAAGCCATTTAAAATAAGGTTAGGGGATGGGTATCTTGCCATCTCAAAAGGGGCGTGTAGGCAAGTAGCGGTCACTATTGATGATTACCTCTTCACGGTGGAGGCTTTTGTGTTTGACATTGGAGGACCGGAGCTGGTGTTGGGCATGCAGTGGTTGAAAGGATTGGGTAATGTTTTAACAAATTGGGGGCAGAGGACCATGGAATTCACATGGGAAGGAAGGAAGACCAAACTTCAAGGAGGCAATGAGAAACCGGGCAGTTTGGCAGGTCTCCAGTAGGTCTCCATGTTTTCCAGGTCTTATTTGATGAACCCAAGGGCTGACACCAACCAGAATGACCGACCATGCCATCACACTGGTGGCTGCTGCAGCTCCGGTCAATATTCGGCCGTATAAGTTGGCTTATCACCTCAAAGATGAAGTGGAGAAGCAGGTTACGGAAATGCTGACCAGTGGGGTCATCCGACACAGCAACAGTCCATATGGCAGTCCTATTATTATGGTCTGGAAAAAGGATGGGAGTTGGAGAATGTGCGTCGACTATCGGACACTCAATAAGCTCACAATCCCCGGCAGATTTCCAATTCCAGTCATAGAAGAATTGTTGGAGAATTGTTGGATGAGCTGCATGGCGCACAATTTTTCTCCAATCTCGACTTAAAATCCGGCTTCCATCAGATTCATGTGTGACCAGATGATATTAGTAAAACTGCATTCAGGACTCATGAGGGACATTATGAGTACCTAGTAATGCCATTTGGATTGATAAACGCTCCAACAACATTCTAATCCACAATGAACAGTTAAAGAATATCTGAGGAGGTTCGTACTAGTGTTCTTTGACGACATCCTCGTTTACAACAAAACATGGCAGGATCATATGACTCACTTGGAAACGGCGTTCCATACATTGTACGAGAATCAGTTCTGAGTTGATAATTAAAAGCGCTTCTTCGCTCAACGGTTGTTGGAATATTTGGGACACATTATTTCGTGTGAAGGGGTATCTATGGATCCAAAAAAAAAAAGTGTCTTGGGTTGGCCACATCCGCGAAACGTTAAGTGGGTTCGAGGATTCTTGGGACTTGCTGGATATTGCTGAAAGTTTATTGAGGGGTACGGAAAAATCGCCAAACCCTTTACCGAACTCACCAAGAAAAACAACTACCATTGGGATGCAGCAATCGAGCGAGCTTTTGACACATTGAAAAACTGCATGGTAACCGCCCCATTGTTGGCCTTACCGAACTTTCAGAAACCGTTTAACATCAAATGTGATGCTTCAGGGTGGGGGGTCGGTGTGGTCCTCATGCAAGACCGTCGTCCTATTGTGTATTTCAGCAAGGCTTTAACTGAAGAGAACCTGTCCAAATCTGTTTATGAGAAGGAAGTAATGACACTTGTTATCGCAGTAAACCACTGGCGACAATACCTGGTCGGTAAGCATTTTGTAGTGTATACCGACCATAAATTACTCAAGCACCTCCTCAGTCAACGGTACCATGCCGCCAACCAACATGACTGGCAAGCAAAGCTCTTGGGTCTAGATTGGTTTATAAGCCAGGGAAGAGCAACCAGGCGGCTGATTCGTTATCCAGGCTTACCGAAGGGGAGGAGGACTGCAGTCTCGAGGAAAAGTGTTTGGGAACCGCAGTTTCAGAATCTTATTGGCTGGAAATTGACGTGGTGAAAAGTGAAATACAGCAAGATCTGGATCTCAAGGTTATCCTTGCTGCCCTGGAGCAGCGGCCCAATTCATATCCCGGATATACTTTGATTGATGGGCTCCTATATAAGAAAGGTTGGCTGGTCTTGTCCCATACGTCCAGCCTCATTCCGAAATTCCTGCACTATTTCCATGCTTCCGTTGTTGGAGGCCATGTGGGCTACATCAAAACCTATAAGAGGCTGGCAGGAGGGATCTATTGGAAAGGGATGTCCAAGCACGTGGCAAAGTTTGTTTGGGAGTGCGACACGTGTCAACGCCAAAAGTATGAGGCCATGTCACCAGCTGGCCTACTTCAGCCGCTGCTCGTACCTGCTCTTGTTTGGGATGAGATCTCAATGGATTTCATTTCCGGACTCCCAAAATCTCAGGGGTATGGCGTCATCTTTGTCATTGTGGACCGTTTGACTAAACACTCTCACTTTGTGTTGTTACAACATCCATATACAACAAAACTTGTGGCTGAGGTTTTTGTTAAATAAGTGGTCCGATTACATGGCATACCCAGTTCCATAGTCAGGGATCGGGACCCTATTTTTGTTAGCAATTTCTGGAAAGAATTGTTCCGTTCGGAGGGCACAACACTGAAAATGAGCTCGTCCTATCACCCCCAAACAGACGGGCAGACAAAAATTGTCAATAAGTGCCTGGAAACCTATCTTCGCTGTTTTGCTTCAGAGCGACCTTTACCTTGGACCCGCGGGATGCCTTGGGCAGAATACTGCTATAACACCACGCCCCATTCATCTACAAAAATTACACCTTTTGAGGCGGTGTATGGCAGAAAACCACCTACGATTCTGCGTTATTGAAATACCCCAGTGGAGTCGGTTGCTACTGCCCTTGCTGAACGGGACCTCATCCTCCAACAACTGCGGCACTATCTGGCCCGAGCCCAGCAGCTAATGGCTCGATACGCCAACAAGCACTGCAGGGCTGTGGAGTATAATGTCGGTGACTCTGTTTATGTCAAGCTCCGTCCAAATGTACAGACCTCCAAATCCTCTAGACTCAATCCAAAATTGGCAGCACGATTTTATGGGCCATACCCAGTTTTAGCTTGAGTCGGAAACACAGTTTATAGGCTCTCCTTGCCTACAACGACTAGGGTTCACCCGGTGTTTCATGTTTCCCAGCTGAAACGAGCAGCCGGGCACAATCCAATCCAATCTGAGTTACTGGAGTTCTGGTCCACTGAATCCTACTCTAGTGCTGAACCTGCTGCAATTCTGGCTACTTAAACGCTCCCCGGACATCCACAGGGCATGTGGCTCATCCGTTGGAAAGACAAACCTATTGAAGAGGCCATAGTTATTTACGGCGCATGACGCACAACGGTGACAAGGGCCCTCGGCGCAAAAGCGCACGGCGCGTGGCAATATTAACTTGCGGCGCACAAAAGAAGTGTACATATATCAACAATAACAAATAATAAATTATACAATATATATATATAACAAAGATTTATGTCAATAATTCATATTCCATCAAAAAACAAATGAAGTCGACAATGACACCAACAATTAAATATTAAAAACCATACATCTCAAAAAACCAAGATAGGTATTTCCTTAACTTGCCTTAGACATTTTGAAATAAATCACAATTCCGGAGATATATAAAACAAACAATTAAATATTAAAAACCATATATCTCAAAAAAACAATAAACGAAAAAATAAATAAAAAAACATAAAAAAAAAATCAGGAAGAAAACATAGCTTTAAAAATAACAACAGGAGTAATTCGAAAAAAAAGGGCGGGCAACATAAATAAAATTGAATTAAAAACAAAAAAAGTTACTGATTCGCACAGAAGGTGCGCCTTCCCTAGACAACATCGCGTATCTGAGTCGCGGTGGTTGAGGGAGTTTGGCTGGGTTGTGGTCGACTGGGTCACGACGGTCGAGGGATCTCGGTTGGGTCGTGGCAGTCAATGCGGTCCAACTCCGGGTGGGTCGCTGCGCTCACGAGAAGAGTGTTGCGTAGAGTCGAAAGGGGAGGTCGTTGTTTGACCTCAAAAGAGGTATTTTCAATCGAGGCGTCGTAAGAGTTGGCAGGTTTAAAAAATAAAAGAAAAAAAAAATCAAAAAGGCGCGCGGCGCGCCATTGGCGCAACATGGCGCACGCCATTGCGCAATATGGCGCACGCTACAGTGAGCCATCTTAGATGAGCCATGGCGCGGCGCACCACTCCCTGGCGCTAGCCATGGCGCAATGGCGCGCCATGGCGCGCGCCATTAATAACTATAGAAGAGGCTACCTGGGAAGATGCTGGAATGCTGCAGGCCCAATTCCCTGATTTGCACCCTGCGGACACGATGCAAATTGAGGAGGGGCAAAATGTTAGTAGCAAGGAGGCGGACCCTTTATTTAACCTGCACCTCCCAGTTGTTTTTACCTACCAGCAGAGGGGTAATAAAGGAAAAGGAGGTTTATGAGGCAGCTGGGTTGTTAGAGGAGAGAGGGATAAAGAGGCAGTTGAGCTGTTAGAGGAGAGAGGAGAATATTCTCAGTTGGGAGGGGGACCACCTAGGCACACGCCTGAGGCAGTTGATCTGTTAGAAGGCTTTATATTCAATTGGAGGAGACCATGGGAGGTAGGGAATGATTTGCTGGAAACTGGAAGGGAAGGGGAGCGGTCTGGAAAAGGAAGTGGTCTTCCTCAGAGCCAACCCTTCTACGACAACCTTGAACCAGGGAAGTGGTCTTCACCAGGTTCCACTTGTTGCGGAAGCGTCGGGAGTCGCAACGACATAAATGAGATATGGAAAGAAAATGCAGAAGAAAAGAAAACGCACGGAACACACAAATTTACGTGGTTCGGGAATAATCTTTACGTCCACGGAGAGGCAGAACTTCACTATGAATCAGGAGCACAGATTACAGAAATTTCTCACACAAATCCTAGCCTGAAAATGGGCTACAAAAGGAGGAAGACGATCCACTGTTCCGCACAGGAAGTCCGCGTCGCTACAGTGAAAGGCGGTCACCCAAGTCAAAAGTGCTACAATGGCTGCCGGCTGGAAGTCCAAAAGGTTATAGTAAAGTTGATTCTGAAGTCCTCACTGCTACAGTGCTCTGTTGGTATCGGTCGGTCAGCTCTGCTATTGTGGTCAGAGATGCTACAGTAGCCGAAAATTTGGGTCGGGAATCTTCGGCCCCCAGACCCCCAGAGCAGGGGCGCGTTGCTCCCTGCAACCCCCAACGAGCTCACCGCGGAGCTCGACCCGCGATAGTTGCGGGCCACAAGCATTCGGCCCAACCGGATCGGGCTACACCAATCCAACACCACCTATCTACTTTTATCCTTTCTCTGTAAACAGTAACTAGAGCAGGAGCTATATGTACTTCTGGGAAAACCTACCTATTATTCTACAAAATGAATAAAATCCTCCTCTCCTCAGAATTGTTCTAACAACTAGCAGCACAAAAGGCTACAAGAGGGAGCTGCACACAACTGCTAGGAGTAGCTGCTAAAGCTAGGGTCTGTAAAGAGGATAAAGAGGATCAAGAACCTCTGCACCTTAAGGAGTATCAACCTGTTCTTAACGCTACCACTATGATGGAAGTGAAGGCTGCTATTGCCTTTACTTCCCCTTATTACAGTTCTCCTAGTTTGAGTGGGACAATACAGGTTGGTGTACTGGCTTGATGAATTTCCTCGGAAAAAGGTGAGAAGGAAAATGTCCAGAAGGTTTCTCCATTGCTGGATGCTTTACATCCTACTGGATCGCTGTGTGCAGTGGCTGATGTTGAAAAGGATGGAAAGATAGGATTTTCTGATGAGATTTATGATGGGAGCTCTCATTCAGATTCAAAACATTTAGAACAAGTTGCTATTATAAATGAGGATTTGATTCAAGTGGTGTCAAGTGGGGAATCTGCTACTCTTGTTGAACCAAAGGAAATTGGGCTCACTTTAGAGCAGTCCTTGGATTCTTTGCATAATGGTGGTCAGGATTCAAAATTTTTGCAGTCTTGCTTTGCTGCTAGTTCTGTTTTTTTTTTAAATTGGTGTTGGTTAATGGGTCTGGTGATTTTGTTATTGTTACCCCATAGTGTCATCCTAACGAGGTTGTTGGTGTTTACTTTCCATGTGAAGAATCCAATTCCAAACCAGGAACCGCTGACGTTGAACTTGAAGTAAAAATGATTGAAGAAACTGGTGATGATCTTTGTTAAAGGGAAGAGTGAACAACAACTTGTTCATGCCTGCCGATGAGGAAAATGGGTATGATCAGTTTGTTGTTGCAGCGCATGATCAGATTGTCGTTGCAGAGGCTGATTTAGAAGAGCTGTTGATCCCTGATCAAGAGCATACAAATTTGGATAATGAGCAGATGAAAACTTGTTCCTCAGATGCAGAGGATCGACTTATTCTTAACTGCATCGGACAGTCATGATATAGTATCTGTTACTTGTGGGACTGACCATAAAACTGCATTTTTCTTCATCACAAATGCAAGCCTACAGTAGGGGATGAGGTGATTTTGGGAGGCCAGGCCATGGCAGTTCCAGTGACGTGTTTACTCAACCGATCAAAGCATCATTGGGTTTGAAGATATAACAAATCGCTTGTGGGGACAGCTGCTGTTTGGTAGTTACTATGGATGGAGTTGTGTTAAGCTGGGGGAGAAATCAAAATATTCCGTTTAGTGGTGGCGGTATCAGAACTGAATACAAGAGAGGTCTTATTCTTGACAGACATATGGTGAGCTGGGAACAAGTTTCTTGGCAGTGTGGAGCTAAGCACACTAGCATTGCCATAGATAAAACCTCCCGCATAAGGCTAAGAGAAGAAAATCAGCAGTGGGGAATGACAACTAATGCAAGCGAGACAGCGGCCAACATAAGTTTACTTCATCTATTGAAAAAGAAAATTAGTACATTCACCTTGAGAACAAGGTGGTTCTTTGAGGAGGGGGAAATGATAGGATCGTGGGGCAGGGGCGGGCCTGGCTTTGGGGAGCAGTCCCGGGGGAGATCTTTTGCAGACCATGCATAAGGGTCCTGGGGCTGGGTTCTGTTGTGATGGAATCCTGGGGTGCTGCTGTGTAGGGGGCAGGTTAGGAGTATTAATAAATTACCAGGGGCAGTGATGTCTTTTTTGGTACATATTAGTTGGGTTGTGGGAGTAGGTCAGGGCCGTTGGGGGTTGGTTGAAGTATTAAATAGGGAGGAGAAGACTGTTTGTTGAGGGATACAAATTATATTTGAATTGGCTTCCCGCAAAGCAGACTGATGTTAGGCCTCGACCCAGGGTGCAACGTCTCCAGGGATTCTTTCTCCTTCACCAATTTCTTCTTCTTTCTTCTTCTCCTAATGTTTATGTTTTAAACTCTGTAGAATGGGAAAAAGGAGAGACCCGAACCCCCAAGGTGTCCTCTCTAAAGGAGCCCTTGGGGTGCTTTTATAACAAATAGTAAAGACCACACCGGACCTTAAGTCCGATGTGGGATGCAAACTCCAACACTCCCCCTCAAGCTAGGTGAACCTAGCTTGGACACATAAAGAAAAAAAACAAGCCAAACAAATGAAGACAAAACAACAACATACTGCAAACACTCCCCCTCAAGCCGGACAAACCAAGCTTGATGACAAAACAAGACGAAATAAAATAAAGAAAAAACTGCAAGACTGATGCTCCCCCTCACGATCGCAGCTCCCCCTCAGAATGATGGATGAATGATGTTGCGGGCGCAGCAGAAGAAACCACTCAGACCGACCGGTTGACGGAACGCCAGGAATGTTGCACTAGTGGGGCCGGTCGATGAGACGCCGGGAAATCTAAACTAGCACCGGGAAAACTGCACTTGCGGGGCCGGCGACGGGAGGCGAGGATTCCGCAGAATTGTTGCGGGATCTGGCGGCGCCAACGGGCCCAAATCCTAGGTGGTCGAGCTGCTGCGCCAGCGAATGGGCGTGCCGGCGGATAGAGATGCGGCTTCCGGGAGTCGTCGGGAGATGCCGGCGAGGCGGGGATGCCACAAGAGGTGCTGGAGAGCCGAAACTTGAAGCTGGGCAGCCGCTGGGAGAAACTGGAGCCGGCTGGTTGCCGGAAGAGGAGCGCAGGAGGAGGCCGGCGAGGGAGCAGGAGAGTGGGAGGCAGTGCTGGAAGCCGACCGGGAATGGAGGCCGGCTGTCGCGCAGAGAGGGGCCGGTGAGGCTTGAGGCCGGCTGCTGCTGGAGGAGCCGGCAGGAATGGATGTCGGAGGGCAACTGGGGAAGGCAGCAGGGGCCGCTCGAGGAGGCCGGCGTGGATGGATGTTGCCGAGAGGAGTAGGGCGCCAGGAACTGTAGGCGGGAGTCCGGGTTGGGCGTCGTAGGCGAGAGCGCCGCTGGAGAGGGCTGCGATGGGAGTTGTAATCGGGGAGGGGCTGCGTGGGCGGAGGCCGGGAGCCACGGCGGAAGCGGGACGGGACGCGTCTTGGAGGTCGGCCGGGAACCCGCAGAGGAGGCGGGGCCGGATCGGGAAGCCGCTGGGGGCCGACGCGCGCCCGGGTCGGGAGCAGAGGAACGCCGACCGTTGCGTAGGAGCCGCGTCGGATCTGGGAAGGCGCACCGGGGAAGGCTCGGGCGCAGGAGGAGCGCGCGCCAGAGAGGCGCGGGCGAGCGCGACGGCAGAGGCGTCGGAGGGAGCTGGGATCTGGACGCCGGAGGGGCCGCGGCCTGAAGTGTCGCGCGAGGGAAGATGAGATCACTGGGAGGGAGAGACCGTCGGGATCGCGACGGGATGAAGGGGCCGGCGCGCGCGCAGCGGGAAGGGGTGCCGGGGAAGCAAGCTCCGGCAGGAGATCACCGGGAGGGAGAGGTTCCGCCGCGATGGGATCTGGAGGCCCGGACTAGGGCGAGGCCGTCGCGCGCAGCGGGCGGGGAGATTCCGGTAGGGGGAAGATCCGCCGGAGGGGCAGGGTTCGGGCAGGGAGGGATCCGCCGGAGGCCGCCTGGGAATCGAGCCCGGAGGGGCGGCGGCAGTAGAAAAAAAAAACGTAGCCCTACATGAGGGGCCGCCGCCCCCCACGGGGGAAAAATTAACGAGAAACCCTAGATAGTGAGAGAAATAAAATGGGAGGAGGGTTCGGGATTAATTTCGCTCTGATACCATGTAGAATGGGAAAAAGGAGAGACTCGAACCCCCAAGGTGTCTTCTCTAAAGGAGCCCTTGGGGTGCTTTTATAACAAATAGTAAAGAACACACCGGACCTCAAGTTCGATGTGGGATGCAGACTCCAACAAACTCAGTTCGCAATTGCTAATAGAAATCACTCTCTCTCTTTAGTGCTTATAGAAATCACTCCTCTCTCTCTCCTACCGTTTCTGATAGGATCGTAGGTGCAAACAATGATATTTCGGTAGATTTCTATTAACAACAAGAGATTTACAGCAGAAAACAAACGAAAAAGAAGAAAAAGAAGAAGGGACTAGAACTCTCTAATAGTATCCGTGACCTTCCTGGAAAATGGAAAGTTTATTCCAGGAAGGGTAAGGTTGTCCAATCAGAGGGGGCTGGCCGTTAGGCCACTTGGTCAGGGAGAAACAAAATAACAGCTTGTGGGGAGGGGGGTTCAGTTGCTGGATCAAGTGGGCTAGGAGAAGTGGGAGGATACTCGGTCCGCTAAGCCACGTGGGCTGGGGAAAGTGGGATATGCGGGGACGTGGGGGAGTAGTGGGGCATCTTTTTTATGTTAGAAAGGGGTACTCGGCTGTATGCTTGGGCGGGAAGTTCCCTAGAGGGAACTTTGTATTGGGAGCGGGAGTCTGTAGATTTCCTTGTTTCCTCTCATTTCTCTCTGTAATTCCTTTCTTCCTCCATTAATACACTTTTCGAGGTCCTCTGTTCTTATCACTTGGTTCAACCTGCCACCCTCTCTTCATCCCGCTCGTCCTCCGGGCAGCCAATGGAGACCTGCACACAATTCCTTGTTGATGACCTCGACCAACGCTTGGATCTCGTCGAGACCACATTATCCGGATCTCGTCGAGACCACATTATCCGGATCTCGTCGAGACCACATTATCCAGTCTCGTCCACCGTCGAGAGCCTTCAGCAAGGAGTTCAGGAGCTTCGGCTAAAACTGTTGGGATCTGGAACGCGTCGAGCAAATTGAGTTTCGCAAACTCATGCTGTGTTGCACTGACAAACAACCTCAGGATGATGTGCCTCAACCGCTAGGGATTTCCTCGACTTCAGGTACTACTGGAGACATCTCACCCCGCCTGCTGCTTCCCGGTCCTGATCGTGGTTCCAATGCCGCCTTCCAGCTGCTCGATCATTCGTCTATCTCCGGTCGTGTAGAGTTCCCCATCTTTGATGGCTTTGATCCTCGGGGTTGGCTTACTTGAGTAGAATTATATTTCCGTGTTCATCAAGCACTAAAGACACTGTGGCTCCAGCTCGGGCAAATCAGTATAGAGGGTGTCGCCATACATCGGTTCACCACCCTTGCAGAGGTATGCCCAGATTTATCTTGGCCATTATTTAAAACTGAACTCATGGAACGTTTTAGTGGTCTTGAGATCTAGAACTCATATGAAGAATTGAAAGCACTTCATCGACAAGGAACAGTTCAGGAATTCATTGAACAATTCGTATATTTGGCCTCTTTCTTACCTAGACTTCCCGAACCTCAGTATCTTGGGTATTTTTTTGCACGGATTATAGGAGGACATCCGTTCTTGGGTGTGGATTCATGACCCCGATACACGGCTTCAGGCAATGCGCCTCGCCCGCCACGTTGAACTGACTCTTCGTTGAGGAGACACCGCCTACAGTAAAGGAGGGGGACACCGTGTTTCTGGAACCACTCATGATCCTACTTTGTGGCAACCCCCCCACGATCGACTCCTCCCTCTGCCCTCGTCGTTGGGTGCCAGTCCTCTCGATTCACCAAAGGAGTCTCGGACCCTCCTTTGGATGTTTCTCGACATTCTTCATCCTCAGGCCAGGAAACCCGCCACTTGACAACAAAAGAATGGGAGGATCGTTGTAAGTAGGGACTTTGTTTTCGGTGTGGTCTCCCCTACCCTCCCACACATCGTTGTGCTGATCCCAAGCTTTGCATCCTCGTTCTCGGCGAAGGCGACACTGTTGTCGAGGATTTGGATCTCTTTGTTGATGATAGTCCACCGCCACCTCTGTTGGAGGACGTCGAATATCAAGTGTTTGGGTTCCACCACCTCCAGTAGGGCTGCTCTGTTACTGATTCCACCAGGGGGTTTCCCTGTCCCGCTGTTAATCGATAGTGGGGCCACCCATAACTTCATTTCACCCAACATAACTCGTCTCTTCGCCTTGGAAGTTCAGCATTCCCACAAACTACATATCAAATTGGGGGATGACCACCAACTGTGGTTATTAGAGACTTGCCCATGGTTACCTTTATGTATTGGTCACCTTTATGTATTGGTCAATATATATGTACCATCTCTGCACATGTGTTTGACATTGGCAGCCTTGACATGATCCTGTGTATTGCTTGGCTACGAACCTTAGGAGAAGTTCAGACCAATTGGAGGACCATGCGCATGCAATTTTCAGTAGCAGACCATTCCTACTGTCTCCAGGGAACACCTCCACTTAGTGCGTCCACATAGTCCTTAGAGGACTGCAAAATGCAACAGGGACACGGGGTTTCCATCTCCTTCTCGGGGGCCAGCCTGGTACCACTCCTCCCCTATTGGCAGAACCCCTATGCTCCGACATTCACTGCTTGCTGTCTCAGTTTGAGCTAGTGTTCGGGACCTCCCTCCAAAGCGGCCATGGGATCATGCCATCCGTTTACAGCCTGACCAAGGTCCAATTGTGGTGCGCCTTTACTTTTATCCGCACTTGCAGAAAAATGAGATAGAACGGCAGGTACAAGTCCTTTTGCCGATTAGTTTCATTTGCCCCAGTTTCATCGCCTATTCCAGCCTCGTTTTGTTAGTTAAAAAGGACAATTCTTAGCGTATGTTTATCGACTACCGTGCTCTCAACAAGGCCACTATACCTGATAAATTTCATATTCCTCTGGTCGAAAAATTATTGGATGAACTTTGTTAAACCCGGTTAATTGTATTTCCGGGTTAAGGGTATTTTCGGGTTAAGGGTATTTCCGAGTCCCACATCGGATTATTCCAACTTGTAATTATTTTTCTCTATCTATAAAAGAATGTCTCCACCTCTCCTTGAGGTAGGGACTTCACCATTCTATAAACTTCATGGCGCCACTTATTTTTCCAAGCTGGACCTTAAATCGGGATGGCATCAAATTAGGATTTAGGAGGCTGACATAGAAAAAACAGTATTCCACATCCATCAGAGACATTATGAATATTTGGTTATGCCTTTTTGCCATACTAATGCCCTTTCTACATTTCAGGCAACTATGAATGCAGTTTTTCAGCCCCTATTTCGTAAATTTGTGCTAATTTTTTTTGATGATATTTTAGTATATAGCACTGATTGGCAGCACCATCAGGCCCACCTTGCTCCTGTCCTCCAGGTCCTCCTGGACAATCACTTCCTGGTGAACCACCAAAAATGTCATTTCGCCCAGCAACAAATTGAATACTTGGGCCATTTCCTTTCCAGCCAAGGTGTAGCCATGGATCTGGCCATTCTCGACTGGCCACGCCCTACAACAGTTCGCGGGGTGCGGAGTTTTCTTGGCCTCATTGGATATTATCGCTGTTTTATCAACGGGTACGGCACCATCCCTCAACAACTGACAACCCTCACCAAAAAGGAGGGTTTCCTCTAGAATTCGCCAGCCCAATCGGCCTTCTAACACCTGCAACAACTTATGACCCGGGCGCCTGTTCTCACACTGCCTGATTTTTCTGCCCCTGTTGAGCTTGAATGTGATGCGTCCAGTCGGGGGCATTGGTGCCGTTCTCATACAACATCGACACCCCATTGCATTCTTCAGAAAAACTTATATTGGGCTCATTGCTTTGGTTTTGCCTATTCAACACTGGTGACTCTATATATTGGGCCGTCCGTTTGTGGTTTATTCAGATCAGCGGAGTTTGAAATTTTTGTTCCAGCAATATATTACCACAGCTGACCAACAATGTTGGCTAGCTAAATTATTGGGCTACCACTTTGAGATCAAATACAAACTAGGGAGTTAGAATTCTGCAGCTGATGCTTTGTCCTGCTGTCACGATTCCTCCTCTCTGAACCTCACTCAGTTCACCCCCCACTGGCTGGATGGTTCAGCTGTCTTACAGGGGGTCTCTACTGACCCCTAGGCTTCACTCTTATTTGGGGCATCCTCTACTACAAAGGCTGCCTTGTCCTGTCAGCATCCTCTACGTGGATCACTCAGCTCTTAGTCGAGAATCATTCGTCACCCCAAGACGGCCATTTCAGATTTTACTGCACTTACAGATGCCTGACAACTACTCTTTATTGGCAGGGGATGAAAGCCGCTGTTCATAAATATGTTTGAGAGTGCGCTGTTTGCCAGCGGGACAAGTATTCCACCTTGTATCCAGGTGGGTTACTCCAACCTTTGGAGATTCTCGACTTCATCTGGGCTGATTTATCAATGGATTTCATTACGGGCCTCCTCAAGTCATGTGGTTTTGATGTCATTTATGTTGTCATTGACTGACTATCTAAGTATGCTCATTTTTTCTTGTTAAAACACCCATTTATGATGATATGTTTTTTCAGGAGATTGTTCGCCTCCATGGCTTACTTTCTTCCATTGTTAGTGGTCGGGATCCGGTTTTCCTCAAACCATTTCTGGACTGAGTTGTTCCGCTTACATGGCACTAAACTCCGTTTCAACTCTACCTACCATCCACAAACAGATGGCCAAACTAAGGTCGTTAACCGTTGTCTCGAAACTTACCTCCGTTGCTTTGTCGGTGAACAACCAAAGCTCTTGTCTTTCTGGTTAACTTGGGCTGAATTATCTTATAACACTACTTGACATTCAGCAATTCAGACAACTCTTTTTGAAATTGTCTACGGCCACAAACCCCCTATGGTTCTCAGTCATTTACCCTCAGAAATTCGCGTCGCAGCAGTGGCTACCGCTTTGGTAGATCGTGACGAGGCTTTGATGCAACTTAAGCGTTAGCAACGCGCCCAAGATATTATGCAACACCAGACAAACACCCACAAGGCGCCCAGTTGTTTTTCCAGTCGGTATCCACATCTATGTCAAGCTTCGCCTTCACAAGCAACACTCCCTTGCTCGGCGTATCATTCCGAAGTTATCCCCCCGCTATTATGGCTTGTTCCCTATCAATCGACAGGTTGGCCCAGTCGCATGCCAACTGGCTTTACCACCAATACCACACATTCATCCGGTATTTCATGTTTCCCAACTCAAAGAGGCAGTAGGGAACCATACCACACCCACCTCTCTACCTATGGATCTGGACGGTGATGACTCCCCACGACCGGAACCCCATAGGGTGTTGTCTCGGCGCTTCCAGCTTCAGAATGACGCTTATTAACCCCAGTATTTAGTTCAGTGGCAGGACCAAACAGTAGATGACGCCACTTGGGAGGATGAGTTTGTCCTTCAAAATCAGTTTCCCACTTCTAGTCTCGAGGACAAGACTGATTCTCAAGGGGCGGACAATGATAGGATCTGTGACCTTCCTGGAAAATGGAAAGTTTATTCCAAAAAGGGCAAGGTTGTCCAATCAGAGGGGGCCGGCCGTTAGGCCACTTGGGTCGGGAGAAACAGAGTAATAGCTTGTGGGGAGGGTTTTCAGTTGGTGGGCCACGTGGGTTGGGTGAAGTGGGAGGATACTCAGTTTGTCATGCCACATGGGCTGGGGAAAGTGGGATATGCGAAACAGTTAAAAAGGGGACGTGGGGGAGTAGTGGGGCATCTTTTTTATGTTAGAAAGGGGTTACTCGGCTGTATGCTCAGGCGGGAAGTTCCTTGGAGGGAACTTTGTACTGGGAGCAGGAGTCTGTAGATTTTCTTGTTTCCTCTCCCTTCTCTCTGTAATTCATTTCTTCCTCCATTAATACACTTACCGAGGTCCTCTGTTCTTATCAGTCTCCGAGGCTCTGCCCGAAGCCAAGGCTGAGAAAGGACCTCCACAGTCCCGCTGTGCAGGAAAGCCAAACAAAATAATATTCTCAGATGTCCCCCAGCCACTCCTCATCGGCCCCTATTTAATATCCTCAACCACTCCAACAGCTCACCTAACAACTTCCTACAATAATTACAATTTTGCCCCCATACATTTATTAATCACACCCCACTTATTAACCACACTCCACGATACAACATACCCCCTGCACCCCCACACCCCCACAACACCTACTTTGCGCTGCAACAACCCACCTGCCCACGCCCAACCACCCTCTCCAGCACCCTACCGGTTTCTGTTGTAAACTCAGTCCGCAATTGCTAATAGAAATCACTCCCTCTCACCGAAGATTCTATCAGAAGAAAACCCTAAAGAATATCCAAACATCCACAAAAATGATCTCATTATTACTATCAATGAATCCTCCAATACATTTCTAACCAGAAAGAACAAAGCAAAACAACCACAACCAACACCAATAAAGAGCAATATGGTTCTAACCTGTGGTCGAAAGATAGGAATGAGGGGTAACCTAGGATCCCATCCTTGGAACACCGGCCCATGACGAACTCAACAAAGTCTAAACCAAATACCAACCAGTGTGTAACCTGAACTGGTGTTTTCTACATTCTAGTTACCCAAACACGTACACAAGGCTTTCCCCATGTCATTCCATCAATAATCAATTCTCACCATGAATCCATTACATACATAAACCTCAAGAAACAAGATTTTACCAACCAAGCATGAGTATAACTATAAAATAACTAACATTCCACAAAAAGCAATCAAAGAGGCACCCAAAGAAAACATTTAACGAGAATCACCTCAAAAGCTTTAATCTGATCCAAAACAGACCTGAGACTTTGTCTAATGATTCAACTTACAAAATTTATGAAGATGACCTAAACGGCCACAACCAAGGTAAGTCCTTGAAGCTTTCAAGGAGGGCTTAGAGTGCCCCGAAGCTCCACACTGAAAGCACACAAGACGTCTCTTCTTCTTATGAGGGATAAGAAGGCCCAGAGAAGACTGATCCTCATCAACTGGCACTTCCAACTCGGGCTCATCTAGCTTCTGCTCCTCACTAGACAGGTTACCTTCAATCATACTAGGTAAAACTGAGGTATCACCCATCATAGGTTGCCTAGCTTGATTAGTCATACAACAATTGGGCAGATCTCTGAACAGGTCGTCATGTACAAAATAGAATCCCAAAATGACCAAAAGAAATGGTAACGGTCCATAAGCGAATCTTGACCTCCGCCAAAATTCCCCAAAATCACTTGCTTGGTCATAACCAACTCCTATACCTGTTAGAGATTTCTCGTACCAACTTATCACATATATTAACTCTGCATTTACGTCGAAGTGCACGTGCAAGACGTGAGCCCAAAGCTTTGTAGGTGGTCATCATTCAACCCCTGAAAATCATCAAATATAATCTTGTATGCAAGAGAGGTGTATTCACCCAGGTAATAAATACCCAATGCACCCCATGATATGTTGATAATGGAGTCGGCAACAATAATGTTATATTACACACATATCATGGATAAACATGCACACACCATCGTCAGGTCCCATGTGCTTACTAGACCACCATGGAACTTGACCATACCTATCCGCAAATGTAAGAAGAGTTTGCATAAGAAACAAAGATCACTCATCGATGCCACATTGACCAACAAGCCCTGGTGCATGCCGTCCTATGCCCTTGACCAAGTGACCTTGATGGTAGGTACTTCGGTGACTCTAGTAAAGATTCTGAGCCTTGTTGATGTTGTGGTGATTTATCGGCCTGAGCAAACATTGTTAATGTCCTTGGCCCTTATGCCCTTGGCCATAGGTATCCCGCCACTCCAACCCTTGGTCGTGAGTACCGTCGCTTGACCCGTAGACCTTGGCGAATAACAATGATGCAAGTTGCTTTGGCCTTTGCCTTGGCGAACACAATGTCAGACACCCCTCCACCCCCTGGCCTCAATAAGATGCCACCCAATCACCCTGGCCTAGGACCCTCGGCAAACAGATATCATATCTTAACAGTGGTTTCCTTAATTCCTAGGCGCTCGTCTTCTAGGCCGAGGCTAATCCCACTCTCTTGTCGTGTATCAGATTTCCCATTCAATGCATTGCAATCCCAATGCAGCCCGCAAATATCAATAAGCCATATCTCAAAAGCATCCACAAGAGCAATCAAAGAGAGTGCGACCAAATGAGAAACATCAACGAACACCAAATTGGCCGTCAAAGAGAATCCAACTAAAAGAAATTACGTCACCCAAAACACATGCCTCAAAGACCCCATTTATTCTAGCGAGTTCTCACCACTCAAGCCCTTGCTATACACTCTTTATCTAACACATTTTCGTGGCACTCGCTGCATCCAGCATGGGTATATCAATCAACAATCATATGGAAATTTCAGTCTTCCATATGCAATCATAGCATGATTCACAACAATGCAACATATCTCATAGTTCATATGCAGTCATAACATGCTTCACAACAAGGCAACGTATCAATTAATCACGAATAATCACTTTTATAAATCATATGGCGGCACACGTCATGTTCCAACATGTAAATATCAGTCATTTACCTCTTTTATAGACATGTCAACAAGGATGCCATGATAAGTCATTCAATAAACACATATCATGTCTAATCACAACATTCTGTAAGCATTTAACAATTCCATAACATACATTAGATCAATTCCTAACATGGCATATTCATTTAACAATCTCCTTTTCAAACCTTCCATCAGTTTATATATATAACATGCTCAATAAGGATTCACTTAATTATTTATGAAGCACAACACTTGTTTAAATGTCATGTCTATTTAAAGCATCATTTTCAACATAGGCCTGCATCAGCATCTGCTGAGAGATATCAATCTGGTCATCCTAAAATTCATCTGCTTTGTGCAGAATGTTACTCTGGGTCATACTAGGCTAACTTTGAGGTTTCATAAATTTCTGGACACTACAAGCCCCCCTTGGGTCCCCTGTGTTTGGTTGCCCATAGCCCGAAACACACACACACACACACACAAGCACAACACCATTAACTTGAAGAGGGCTAGGGGTCAACTACCTTGACCTGCTGGATGCCATTAGAAGGAGTATTGCTCGTTGAATTGTTCTGATTCGAGAGATAACATGAAACTATCCTAAACTGTCAAAACAGAGGTTTAGAGCCAAATACCGACTCAAGACAAAAAGCAACAGACCAAAGCATAGGGCTTGCCTTAGCCTTGCCGTGGGTGGTTCACAACCACCGATGGATCAAAGATTTGTTGAGGGATGAAGAAGCAAGAGGGAGATGAAGAGGGAGAGCCTTGGGTTGAGCCCCCTTGACGTAGGAGATAATAAAAGGATTCTAATTCCAATAAAATCCCTCTTAAAACCCAACATCTCTCAGTTTTAATGGGCTACTCAGTTTGGACGCGTTGTTAAATAATCATGCACCAAACTGTGTATTAGTCCCTGGAATGTGATGCACGGTTATATAATCGTGCATCCAAACTGTGCATTTCAACATCAAACTGTGCATTTCAACATCAAACTGTGCATATCAGCATTTTGCTCCATTCAGCCTCGATTTTGTCAATTAGGTCCTTAAACTATCTATAAAGCTTTTACACACTTAAATACACATAAAATACACGAGGAGCCGCTTGGTTTGATCCAAACTCATCCCACTAAGTCATATCGTAATGTCCTCGCTTCCAAGGTTCACCTTACTAAAACCAATCCAAACTGCATTAAATTAGCTAACCAAAGATCCAAACCAACCCCATACAATCCCAAGAAGATTCCCATGCCGGCCCCCAACTCCTCACGTGCTCTGAACAATTTTCGACTATTCAAACTACAATAATTCAACTGAAGAGATGTAGCATGACAAAACTATTTCATTAAAATTGAAATTTCAAAGAAAACAAAAAATGTGCCTGAAATCGGGTCATTACATCACAGATTTCATTATTCTAAGATACTTAGTTTGAATGTCCAGGTAAATCACTGAAAATTAAAAGCATTTTTGTGCTCTGTCTATACCAGCTTTTCTTGATTGATGTCCATTCTGGTTTGTACAAAAAAGTTGTAGTGCCATTTACCAATTCCCTATGATTTTCTAACCTATTTTATGGTATTTTGTTGCCTCGATTGACCCTTTGTTTGAGAACTGTTACTTTGAAATTTGAGATTGCGCACATTGGATTGGTTTCTGCTTGGTTGCATCAGGAGTTTCGTATCACACAAAGCTATCATGAAGGACTTCTCAAGTTACATGCCAAAGATTATGAGAATGCTCGTGAGCTTTTAGAATCTGTCCTAAAAGACCCTTTGGTGGCAAATACTCAGGTGCTGCTTACAATCAAGATCTATTCATGTTTGGGTACCTTAATATGATTGAATTTCAACCCATTCCTTTATTGTTTTGTTTTGTTCTAGGTGGATAGTCATGCTAGCGATGGTCATCTCTTACAGCTCAGGTTTATTTACAGACATTGTTACTTTCATTAGCATTTTAAACTTACATTTGTTTTCTTATTTTTATTAATGTGGTTTTTAGAGCTTCCATACTAAAGTTGCTCTTACATTTGTGTTAACTTGCTTATGTGGTTACTGTGGTTATGGCCATACTTGTTTCTGCAGTTGATAGTCATTTGTGTCCTTGCATTAGTGGTTATCAACTTGTTTTTAGATCAGCTACAGGTTATTTATTTCTTTTTCACCTTAGATGCGTTGCTGACACACAGAGGGCAACAACTTGTAATTTGTTAGGATCTGATAATTTATGTACTCATTGATTGCCGAGGCTTGAAAGGTTGCACTTTGATTGTAGCTTGGATGCTGATTTGTGGTTTTACTGACCTGAAGTGAGTTTTGGGAAGCCAAACAGTGAAATTTAGGAGTTGTGAGATTTTTTTTCCCTCTAATTGTATTTATTTTTCATGATAAATTTGTCTCCTTCTGCTGTGAACTTAAGCATCAAGCTGAACTATGCATATTTGGTATTAGTCCATATCTTGGTATGTATGAGTTTATGCATGAGTGTTTCTAGGTTTCAAGAAAGAGGTATCAATACCAACATTTATCTTTAATCCTGAAATTAAATTGCTCAAATTGTAATTTTGAGAATATATGACTGTTCCTCCTGACAAGTTGATAAGCATGCTGATTATTGCGCTAACAGATCTGAAACGAGGCATATAAATCCAGTCAAAGTTTGGTTGCCTGAGAATCTGATAAGTTCAGTGGAATTCTAGCAACCATAAAAAGAAGGATTTTTTTTTCAATGCAGCTTCATCAATGTGGAAGAACTATTCTAGCAACCATAAGTTGAGTCAAGCCATGTTGATCTAGGCTAGGCTATGTCATGCTAACCTGAATTAAGATGAACCAAGTTGGTCTAAACCAAGCTAGGTGAAGGCATGTCGTGAGCCGCTGAAGGCTGTGGCTTCGTGCTTCACTCATCTGTGAAATTAGCTTATCAGAACCGTCTATTTGCGCTAGAACTGTTTCAACACTAACTCAGTTATTCATTCAATTTAAAGTTAAGGTTTCCAGCTAAATGACTACCCTGACCGTGTCTGCATGATCGATATATGAAGTTTGACTCCACATTAATAAGCAGAAGATGCTGGAATGTTTGAGTGAAGATGTTGAATAATATGTTTTCCACCTTAATGTTAGTAAGCAGAAGATGTTGGAGTATCTGACTGAAGATGAGTGTGAATCATTTGTTTATTGCTGCTGATGAAACCAATTCAGAGGTTGTCGATTCAAGAACATTTGCAGAAATATGGTTGAAAATGGAAAGTTTGTATCTGAGAAAAGATTGTCTCTAGTAGATTGTACCTGAAAGATAAAATTTTAACCTTATAAATGAAAGTAAGCTTGAGAAAGATCACTTGAATGAGTTTAATAATTTTTTTTTGTTAGATTGATGTTAACATTATTTTTAAGTATGTGAATTTTGCTATCATTTTATTGTTTTTTTCCTTTTTTACCTTTATCATGTTATCATTTTGTTAAAACCATGCTTGGTAGATCATCATTGCACTCTCAAGATCTTGGAAAGTGGTGTATGGAAATGATATCAATGATTATGTTGAAAGTTCTTTTTAAGAGGAAGAGCTAAGTTGAAAGGCTCAACAAGTAGCGATAGTTTCATGGAAAAGTCAAAATCATAAAGGAAATTAAATGCTATTTTTGCCACAAATTTTGGTATATGAAGTGCGACCATAAAAAAATGAAGAACAGAGGTCCTGTTTGGTTGGGGTGGGGGAAAGGAAAAATTTGAATTTGACCCCTTCTTGACATGTTTGGTTCCCTTAAAAGCTTTTCTCCGAAAGCTTGGGTTCTTTTAAATGAAGGAAACTGGTTCCTTCCCATTTATGGGAGGAAGCTGAAAGGAACCCTGGGAAATCTAAAATAAAAAACAACCAAATGGGGTCATAAAGGGAAACATTAGCAACAATGACAATTGTAGTACCGACCGCCAGACAAAAATGATGATTCCTTCGACATTGTTAGCATTGTGCAAAATTCTTCTACATACTCACTATTGTTCTTTTTTATCTTGATCGGTTGTTCCCATTTGACAAATTAGTTTTTTGATTTTGGGTGCTCCCACCATTTATGTCTCAATAAGAATTGATTTCACACATACTGGACTATTGATGGTGCAATGCCTTGATGTAAAATTGCACTCCCCGTGAGACATTAGATATGTGGTATGACACAATTTAAGATTTTGTTTGGTTTTTTTCATAGTTTTTACAAATGCTCAACATGTTTTGAACTTGAAGAAAATTTGATATTATTGAGTACTCTTGAATGGAGATGATATAGTTCTCAATTGTAAACTATATTCAAGATGAGATACCTAATTGCATGCCTTTTGCGGATGATATAGTTCTTGTTGTAGAATCCAAAAAGACTATCAATTTAAAGTTATAGTCATAGAGAGAGACTTTATGTGATGGTGAGTGTTTGCCTTTGGTGGGACACCTTGAAAAAAAATAAGGTTGCCGGAAATTAAAATGTTAAGATGAACATGTGGACAATCTAAGATGAGTAAGATTATAAATAAATGTGTTCGAGAGAAAATTGGAGTGACTCTAATTGATGAGAAGTTGACTGAGAATAAATTAAAATGGTTTGGATATGTTGATAGAAGACCTAGGGATGCGCCAGTTAATAGAGTAAACTTAATGACAAATTTGCTTATTAAAAGTAGAGGTAGACCTAAAAAGCCCCTTAAACAAATCATTCAAGATGATCTTGTTCTAAATGGTTTTAATGAAAATATGGTTTTTAATAGAACTAGTTGGCGATGTTTGATCCATTCACCCGTCTCTATTTAATTGGGTTTAAGACTTGTTTGTTATTTGTTGTCGCTGTTGTTGAGTACTCTTGATTCTAATAGATGTATATTAATGACTAAAATTAGCGAAGCATCGAGAGGTGTTGTAGTTCTTTGTCAAGAAAGCGGCCTATATTTTCTTGAAGGAAGTACAATTACAAGTACTACAATAAATTTGACGATGAAGTTTGCCATAGCACTCAACTTCAATTATGGTTGAACATTAAATCAATTAAACCAAAATAACCAACTAAAACTGATCAAAATTGGGGATATTGGTTTTATATTCATTTTTTGTTATTCAGTTTGGTTTATAGTTTTGATTAATTTGGTTTTATTGTTTTTTGTATAACTTTGCTTTGTTACGATAACGTTGAATGTTTCACCAAGATGAATGTTTATAACCTCTTACAATTAGTCATCATCAATGGCTGGTGGTCACCAACAACCAACATGGGTTATGACCCATGGACCGACTAATCATTTCCTTCCATTTAGGGGGCATTTGACATTGTGCTTTTAATCAATTTGCAGTATAATTTAATTGGTTGCAATCACTTTATAGTATTTTGTGTGGCAACCACGACCACAAAGTAACAATATAACTGTTAAGTGATTGCAATCAAGTTCTTCAATCTGATTGTAGTTATTTTTCTCTACAATGCAACGTTACAGTGCAAAATAATCATAAAATATGAAAAATATCCTTGTTAAAAAAATTTAAGAGTAAAAATGATGAATATAAGGTTGGATCTTTTATTTAATCCACAATCTCTACCTCTGATTCTCAATTCTCCACACCTAGTTTTATATAATAATTATATTTTTTATTAATTTATTAATATTTATTTACTTTATTGAAAAACATTTTTGAAATTTGAAATATCATTATCAATAAAGCAAATGTATATCAAACATTGCGTTATTATTTTATATGCAATTTAAATAAAACCTTGCATTGCATACCAAACATTGCATTGTTGTTTTATCAGTAATCACTTTACACTATAATCACTTTAAATTTAATGTACCAAACCCCAAGTGTTGTTAATAGCGGTCATAACCATCATAGAAGTCATAGTTGCGATAAAAAAAATAGCAATTAGCAATTACTATGCTAATATATAAATTATAGTAGATTTAAAATGGTGGCCAATAGCGATATGTGACAGTTGTAATAGTTGGTAGTAACCAATAATGGTGCTATTTAACAAATTTGGCCATAATGTCATTTTAAGCATTTTTTTTCGCGATTTAATTGCAATCATTTATTTTATTTTGCTTCGGGGTATTTAAATCTAATTTTAAGGGTATTTAGAGCTGAATTTATTATATATTAACAAATTAAATTAGACTATAAACTAAAATCTCATATAACAACATTACTTAAATAGCCTAAATTAACACGTTGCAACTCTTCGACCCTTGACACGGCGTAATAGCAAGTCGAATACCAACCGCCGCTAACAATAAAAAAATCTCTTCTAAAAGCAATTTTTTTTTACTTTTAATATTTTTTTAGATTCGTTTTAAAATGGAAAACAAACTTAGAATACAAAATTGCATGACTTGACTTTGGTAAAGTATAACTAAATGCTTGAAGTGGGATATGATTTAGTAAATTAAATTGGCCTTATCATTTTTATTGAAATTGGTGCTAATGATAAGTGATTATTTAGAAAATCCATAAAGCAAGAGAAAATTGAAATCCACACAAAGGAAATAGCAAGAAAAAAACAAATTTAATCTCAACATTTAGAGTACTAGCATTAATGATTAAAGCATCAATCATGAAATCTAAAACAGTGGACATAACCTTTAAAGTTCAAGTGGAGCTGGCCATAGCGACGTAGTGTATTTGCTAAGATGATCACCCCCTAACCAAAAGGTTAGGGGTTTGAGCCCCTGTTCCTATGGGTTCAATTCCTTGTATCATATGAAATAAAAGAGCTCATTAGTAGTTCAAAGATATCGCTATAAATATTTTAGTGGCTAGACTTGCTTTGGATATTGAAAGATAAAATGAGATTCAATTTTGAGCTATGTATTGTTGATAGAGCTCAACATGTTCCTGTTGCTAAGCAAAGTATGTGGGTACTAAAAGAACGAGGATTAATATATTGTACTGCCCCTAGTCCACAGCGTAAATAAAAAAATACCCGTTTTACAATAATTACTTGGTTAAGAATGATCAGATACATTGAATTCATCACAAATTACAATGCATTTTAAAAATATCCTTGATTCAATATTTACACCATATTTTTTCTCATAATTAATGAATATCATTTGTCGAAAAATGAAATTAAATGCACTATTGTTTTTTATTTCTTGGACCATGAAAATACCCTATTTTCTTCTTTATAATGTGGCTAAGAGGTGGTATTTTCTATGAGTTCCATTTGTGTTTATTCTTACAACAACAATTAATGAGTTTTAAACCCAATTAAATGGGGCCGGCTACATGGTTCAAATGTTGTCAATTAGCTCTATTGAAGAACATATTTTCATTGAAATCATTTAGAACGAGATTATCTTGAATGATTTGTGTTTATTCTTGCATTTCATTATATTAATACGACTTCATTTAAAATTTTATTAATGTGACTAAGGAACTTGTTCTTTATAATAGTTTTATTCATGTAAAAACATTTTTTAAATGTTTTGTGGATTGTGTATTAATTATGTGTATTTTATTGACAAATATTATTATGCTAGCAGCGGTCACTATGCTATCTGGTTTTCATTCATTGAGGATTTTGACCTCCCCACCATCATCTGTTATTATGTTTTTAAGCTATCTGTGAAAAAATTTCTTGTATTTTCATCACTGAAATTTTAAGTGGGCTGTCAGATGTGGAATTTCAAGGCTTGCATCGTCATGTATCACAAATGGAATTTCATACATCCATCAAATATTTCAAGTTCATACTCATCTACCATCTTGATATCGCACTGTTTGAATGCATGTGGAGTAGTTCTTTTAGATGAAAACCAGTACCAGATTGTCCAAAATGAACTTCAAAATACCATGACAGTGTCAAAACAATCTTGGCTCAAATATATGTTTCCGATGAGCCACTGCCACAGGTGTGACCCATTGAATTAGAATCTCTAGCGGCTCATGTTTGGCTCAAGCTTAGTCCGATCACTATACCATCATATTGCGATGTAGGCTAGTTTTTTCAAGTTTGACAAAAATGTATTCATGGAATAATTTTTTTTTCTTATTCTTAGATGCATAATTATGAATAAATTCTTCAAGCAGATAAATAATTTAGCAATTCTGCATCCCAAATTATCTATATGACCTTTCGCTCAGTTTTTTTTGTGCAGGTTTTTAGCACTTAAGAATCTTGCCACTGTTTTCCTTCAGCAAGGCCCTTGCCATTTTGAAAGAGCTCTTCACTGCTATCTTCAAGCTGTGGAAATTGATGCTAAAGATTCTGTTGTCTGGAACCAATTAGGAACACTTGCTTGCTCTTTGGGCTTTTTGAGTATTTCACGTTGGGCATTTGAGCAAGGATTGGTTTGCAGCCCCAATAATTGTAAGCATGCTGTAGTTTTACTGGATCTGTTTGTTTCTTTAGTCTATATTCAGCCCCTCTTCAATTGCTGCTATTTTTTATGCCAAACATTTGCATGTTTAAGACATATTTTCCTCTCCGTGGATTATTTGTACAGGGAACTGCATGGAGAAGCTCTTGGAAGTTCTAGTAGCTATTGGTGATGAAGCCACTTGCCTCTCTGTTGCAGAGTTAATTTTGAGGTATTGGCCCTCTCATTCTCGCGCATATCATGTCAAAAAGACAATTGAAGAGTCAGTACCAATTCCGTTCTCTCCTAGAGGCATAGATAAGCTCGAACCAATACATGCCCGACTTAAATTTTCTGGAAAGCGAAAAGCACCTCAAAAGTTTACTGATGAAGGCCCTGTTTCCAAAAAGCTGAATCCGAGTGCTGAGCTTCACCTTGCAGAAGTTTCCTGGGGTTCCCTTGTCGATGCGCTTTTGGGAATTTTATCAACGCTTAGTGTCTCTGATTCAGAGCAAAGCACTGAAACAAGTTGTAGATCTGGCAATACCAGACTGGCCATATGCTTGCCTCCTCATTTCGACCAAGTGATCGGGTCTGCAGAAAATAAGGGGATTATGATCACCAAAGCTGAAAAAAGTATGCTTTTTGGTGATTGCAGATCTGAGAAAGCAAGCATTCGTGAAGAGTGTGAAGCAAGTAATTCTGAAGAGCAGCCTCAGGAGAGGCGGAGTACTCGTCTCGAGAGGCTTAGGAATCAGAGACCTGGGAAAGATGAAATGCAGTTCACTGACAATAAGGATCGAGCTAAAGTGGTGATTGAATGTCTACTACCTTTTATTGCCAGTGGACCTGACACTAAAGATTCAGATGATGGGTGTTATTTTTCTCAGTGTCATGATGTTTTGTTTAATTCCTCGGATAATGAATCTACTGATGTTGAAATATTTGTCGCTGGTGCATCAAAAAATTATGGACCGTACCATTTGGGCCACCTGCTTTTAGAAGCAGTTGCAAGTAGGAGCCCCCCTCACAACGATTACTTGGTCAAATTTCTGGAGTTGGATAAGTATACCCGACACTGGGGACAGTCCCGGACCCCTGAATGTAGTCTTTTTCTCGCTGAGCTCTATTATGACTTTGGGTCCTGTTCTTTGGATTTTCCCACAGTGCCTGAATTCATGTCTGAGGCATCATATCATCTTTGTAAGATTATTGAAACTGTGGCACTGGAGTACCCTTTTCATCTGGATGGTATTCCTGCAGATGGAAATTACTTGCTGAATGAAAGTGTTCATGAATCTCTTTTGGACAAGCCTTTGTTTAACAACAAACGCTCCTTCTGGGTCCGGTTTTACTGGTTAAGTGGGCGATTGTCCAGTTTAGATGGCAACAGGGCAAAAGCTCATGAAGAGTTTTGTATTTCATTGTTACTATTGTCAAAGAAGAATAATGCAAATGAACCTCGTAGTTCTGTTCAACGGCAGTACTGTAAAGTAATTCAACAATTAACAACAGATAGGATTCTCCATGACATTAATTTATTAGAGATTGATTTTTTGCTAAAAGGGCCTGTAATTGAGATGGTGGAGAAAGGTATGTATTTGGAGTGCATCAAGTCACTTGCTCCACTTTTGTTTTCTTCCAAAGATGTTCACGTTGATTTTTTACCTGTTGCTGAGAAAGAGGGTTTAGTTTCATCAGTTGAACTATCTGCATTAGATGTTATGCTCAAAGCATGTGAAAAGGCAAAACCTATGGACGTGGAAGTATCTTTGAATTGCCATCACCTGAGGCTGCAAATTCTGATGTTAGCTGCTGGTATGGAGGTGTGTATAGCTTCACATAAGCCCTCAAAGATTTCAGGTTTGAATGCACCACTCACATCCGATTCAGATCCACAAGGAAGTGCAAGAATGCAATATAATTACTTGATTGCGGAGGAAGTAAGAGCAATCTCACAGTTTGCATCACAAATGAAGGACTCTAATGATCCATGCACCAATAATGTAAGTTTATTGAAATAAATCAATCATTTTTAGTGATTTGCCTCTAGAATCCGTAAAGATGCAGTGGTGATAAACCACTACTTAATGTTGCAATGTTTGCTAGTGGTGTTTTGTTACCATGCGGTTGTTGCTAGACATGAGAAATGAACGGACCTGACCTGTTCAGGCCTGCCTTGTATTTTCCAAAGCCCGTTTCTAGATTGTTTGTTTAAGCCCATTTTGTAAGCCTATATTAAAAAGTTCAGCCAGTTTTTCATGCTGGGTGGATTTGAAAATGTAGTTGTTGAATTCCCCTTACCTCAATGTGAGGTGGATATATTCTTTTATAGATGGATGAAAAGGATTGCAAGGTGGAGTAATCTGATGTGGGACTCGAAAATGCTCTTTACCTGAAAATACAATTAACCGGGTTCAACACTCCCCCTTAATCTAGTATATGATAGTTTGGACCAAGAGTTCCACAAAAAAGAAAGAAGACACCACACAAGGCCATACACACTTCCCCTCAAGCTGGGTTGCCAATGCTGTGGATGCCCAGCTTGGTACTGAGAGAGTCCAGTCGAGCTCCCGGGAGGCCTTTGGTGAAGATGTGGCTGAAACTGACATGGTTCTGCTCGTGGTGATTGTTGGATTGGTGTTGCCCGATCCGGTTGGGCTGAATGCTTGTGGCCTGCAACTGTCGCGGGTCGAGCTTCGCGGTGAGCTCGTTGGGGGTTGCAGGGGGCAACGTGCCCCTGCTCCGGGGGTCCGGGGGCCGAAGGTCTCCGGCCCAATTTTTCGGCACTGTAGCAATGCTGACCACTGTAGCGGAGCTGACCGACCGACACTGTAGCGGTGCGGACTTCGGGGTCAACTTCACTGTAGCGCTTTTGACTTCCAGCCGGCAGAAACTGTAGCACTTTTGACAAAGTGAGCTGCCGATCACTGTTCCAACGCAGACTACTATTTGGAACAGTGGACCGTCTTCTTCATATGTAGCCCATTTCGGGCTAGGGTTTTACAACCGAAATCCTCTGTAATTTTGTGCTTCCGACTCATAGTGAAATTCTGCCTCTTCCGTGGACGTAGGGATTTTTCCCGAACCACGTAAATCGTTGTGTCCTTTGCTTTCTTTCTTTCGTTTTTTTTCCTCGTTTCTGTCGTTGTGTCTCCCGACGATTCCGCAACAGTGATGGCGAAGAAAGTGACGGTCCACTTCGATATGTTTTGTGCGTTCATGAAAGACGGGATTTGAAGTAATCTGTGAACCTCGCCGAGTACTCCGCCACGATCATGTTATCCTGCCGAAACTGCAAAAGTTCCTGGATACGCACTGATCTCAGCGTGGCCGGATAAAACTCTTCTCTGAAGAACCACTCAAACTCTGCCCAAGCGAGCGTTGCCTCGTTGTGGGTCTGCGTCACAAGACTCCACTATTGCCCGATCGAACCCTGCAGAAGACTCGCCGCTAGGGCCATCATCTGATCGGGAGATGTCCTCACAAGGCGGAAGACACACGTGATTGGCTCGAGCCAGTCATCAACTGCCTGGGGGTCTGGATCACCCCGAAGCCTCATAGGTCGCTACCTCTGGAACTCGTGCAGTGCACTCAGCCTACGCGCATCCTCGGTTTGCGGTGGCTCAATTGGCGGACCACTCAGAGATCCAGCCTCAAAACTAGTGCCCTGCATTGAAGCCTCATCTCGGGGCGGATCGTCACCACAATCCCGCCGTGAAACCCTGTTTGGTTGTCGTTGTGGAGGTATCTTGAAATAGAATCAAGACGCACCATAGTCAAAGAGTATATCTGGGGATATAACTCATGAAGGACAGAAAAAACCAAAACCAAGTCTTATTTGATGCATGTACCATTATTTCCCTGCGATCAATGTCCTAATGTACTGAGTCGAAAAGCAGGTTATCAGAGTCCTGGTGAATGGATACGTCGGCCGCCGCACCAACACTGGAACCTCTGACTTGAGAGCCAAACTCGAAACATCCTAACAATGTCGCTATGCAACTTAAACCAAGCTCACGACATTGCGGTCCCAAAGTGGAACCCGCTCTGATACCACTCTGTCACGACCCGACCCAATGGGGCCCGGGCCACAACTCCCCAAGCCCGCCTCCAATACGTCAGGGGCTGACGACTAGCACTAAGTAGACATATCACACAGATGGGAGGCCTTTGCCTAAAGTATCTGTACGCATGCAACCCACAAATACCTCCATGCAATAGAGCAGAAATATAAAAAAAACTGGAAACTAAAATGCATGCATACATGTATCTGTACGCATGCAACCCACAAATACCTACAGTGCCAAAAAAATTGGGCCGGGGCCCTTTGGCCCCCGGACCCCCGGAGCAAGGTCGCGTTGCCCCCTGCAACCCCCAACGAGCTCACTGCGGAGCTCAACCCGCAACAGTTGCAGGCCACAAGCATTCGGCCCAACCGGATCGGGCTACACCAATCCAACATTGAGGTTGGGGATTCCTTGCTTCTCCTTTATTTACGTACAATCGTAAATTGATCTTACTTTAGTTTCCTTGGGTAGCGGTGAAATTAACCCTAATAAAGGATAAACTAGATTAATAAAGAATTGGTTTATAGTTGTAGCGATCGCATGTGTTTCCACTGTGATAATAATTTACCTCTTGATTTACTAGACAATATGCTATCTATCTTATGTTGTCTAGCATTTTTTTTATGCTTTGTTTAACATGTTCTTATGCTTGGGTTTAGCATGTTAAAGTGATGAAATTGGTTGAAGAACGTAAAGACGGTAATTTGTTGGTTGGCTAAAGAATTAAAGAGGCATGTTTAATGAAATCGTTGTTCTTCTAATTTGATGGTGTTAAGAGTAGTAGAATATTAGATATTTTTAATATCTGTATCCCACATTGGTGTGGGTCATTTGTTGTATTCCTTTTCTTATCTAGAAATTAAGCACTCTACCTCGTTGTAAGGTACGAGTTTCCACTCTAACATGGTATCAGAGTGCTAGGTTAAGGCGTTGCTCTTCCTTGTGCAATAGCCCCCCTGCTAGTCCGCTCTTGCGACGCCCTCTTTGCGCGCCGCACCATCCTGCAGGACGAGCCCCAGCGCAACAACCTCCCCTCCTGTCGCCCTTCCCGTGCGAGGGCACCTCCAGCGCAACGACTCCTGTGCGACGACACCTCCATCGCGACGACCTGCCCTCCCGTCACCCCTCCTGTGTGAGGGAACCTCCAGTGCGACAGCTCCCGTGCAACGACCCCTCCATCACGACGGCCCATCCCTACGCGACGAACCCTTTCCGCCCCGAGCTTCTGTGTGACAACCTCCTGCAAGTCGCCCCCCTGTGTGCCATTCCTCCAGTCGGTGACCTCCTACAAGTCGCCCCCCTCCGCACCTCCTATGTGACGCCATTGTTGCGCGCTGCTCCTCCCCACTGGATGACCTTCAGTGCGACACCTCTGCAGTGCGATTGCCCCTTCTATGTTGCCTCTTCTGGTGCGCATATGAGACGCCCCAAAATGCACAGTCGCGTCCCGCAACCATCCATGTTGATCTTTCTTCTATAACCTAATTGATATCTGGATGTTTTAGCTGTACAATTTCAGCACCTATTCTCTACCAATCGTGCCCTTTCAATACCTTGTCGACGTACATTTTCAGCACACAATCTATGACATCATCAAGCGCCACTGTTGCCTGTGGTGATACTCCAGCGACATGTCTATCCCAATGGTCCACCTTATGGGTTCTTGACTCTGGTGACTTAGAGCACATCACTGAGGATACAAGTATTCTTTGGTTCTATAGATCGACCTCGACTGGAGGTAATATTATTGTGACTGATGGTCAGAAAGTGCAGATTGCGGGTTATGGGAGTTGTACAATTAAGTTTGGCTTGACACTATCCGCTATTGCCTTTGTTTCCAGTTGTCCCTTTAATTTACTATTCATTAGTAAACTTACAGTTGATTTACAGTGTCAGACCATCTTCTTACCTGCTTCAGTTATATTTCAGGAGCATTCGACGACTCGGGTGCTTGGTAGTGGGCGACTTCAGGGTGGTGTGTACGTGCTTGACTTGATCCCAACTCTTGCCTGTCCCGCCACCTTTGATCATGCCCTCCAGCTTCACTATCACCTTAGTCATCAACCTGCCCCAATTCTTCAAAAACTTTTTCCGGAGTTGGGCCCTCTTCTTCCTTTTGAATGTGAGTCTTGTCATTACGCAAAGCATCACCGGTTCCCCGAGCAATCCCTCACGCATCCACTCCTTTTCATTTGGTTCATTCTGATATTTGGGGGCCCAGTCTCAGTCCATCTAAACTAAGTTATCGATATTTTGTTACTTTCATCGACGATTTTTCACGGATGACTTGGGTCTATTTGTTGAAACATCGTTCTGAAATCTTTTCCGTGTTTCGCTCCTATTATCAAGAAATCACCGCCCGGTTTTCTGCTAAACTTCTTTGCTTTTGTTTTGACAATGGTTGTGAATATTTATCTGGGTCATTCCAGTCTTTTCTCGATGTCCATGACATTATCCATCATATTTCTTGTCCTGACACAACTCAACAAAACAGTGTTGCTAAACGAAAGAACTGTGATCTGTTAGAAGTTGCCAGAACGCTTTAATTTCAGAAGAAGGTTCCAACCGTTTTTTAGGGTGATGCTATTCTCACAGCCGCTGATCTTATCAACCGACTTCCCTCGTCTGTTCTTCAGGGGGAGACACCCTTCTATTCTTTATTTCCAACAACACCCCCTCATTCCCTATCCCTATGCATTTTTGGCTGTGTTATGTTCGAGATATCCGCCCCTCGATTACAAAGTTTGATGCTCGTACTCTAAAATGCACCATTCTTGGCTATTCCTGCACCCAGCGTGAATGTCGATACTTCTCCCCCGATTTGCATCGGTATGTTGACTCAACTGATGTTTCCTTTGTCAAATCATTAGTTATTTCTGTTCCCGAGTTCCTACTACCATCCAGCGTTCCTAATTCCGAAGTTATTTTACCATATTCTCTTGATACACCACCACCCCTATCTCTTTCTAGTGATGTTGTTGGCTCACAATTTGACCAGGTATATACTCGTCGACCTAGCACACCAGCCACCCTGCCGCCTGATGTCGCAACCACACCTGACGACTCACCTCTCACCTGCTCTTGATGCTTCATCATCAGAGTTGTCTATTGCCCTTCGTAAAGGCTCACGCCCCTATCAGTCTTATCAGAGATTATTTGCGGCTACCTCACGAGTTATTGAGATACTGACTGCTTACTCAACACCGCGCACTGTTGTCGAGGCCATATCTCATCCCAGGTGGTTACAGGTTAGGCAGGATGAACTTCAGGCTCTGGATGCCAACCATACTTGGGATCTTGTCCCTCTTCCTTCGTCCAAGCAGGTGGTCAGTTGCAAATGGATCTATATAGTACGCGTCAACGCCGATGACTCTCTTAATCGTCTCAAAACTCGCCTTGTTGCCAAAGGTTATGCGCAGACATATGAAGTTGATTATTTTGACACCTCTCCAATGACAAAGATGCCCTTGATTTGCCTACTTATCTCTCTTGTTGCGTCATCTCATTGGCCGCTTCATCAGTTGGATGTTAAAAATGCATTTTTCATGGGTTTCTTAACGAAGAAGTATATATGGAGCAACCACCCAGGTTTGTTGCTCAGGGGGAGTCCTCCAAGGTTTGTTGTCTTCGTCGATCGCTGTATGGACTCAAGCAGTTGTCACGTGCTTGGTTTGATCGTTTTGCACTTTTATGCTTAATTTTTGCATGTGTCAAAGTTTAAAGGATTATTCTGTTTTCTATCATCAATCTGTAGCAGGAAACATTCTTTTGGTGGTTTATGTAGATGACATTGTTATTATTGGCAGTGATACTATTGACATTGGTCGACTCAAGTTTTTTCTTCATCAAAATTTTCAAACAAAAGATTTGGGTCCACTGCGATATTTCTTAGGAATTGAGGTCTTCAGTTGTGACAGAAGATTTTTTCCATCCTAGAGACAGTATGTTCTTAATCTGCTGTAGGAGACTGACATGACTCGAGCTGACCCGATTGACTCACCTCTCGAACCTGGAGAAAAGTCACTTCATACTGACAATGAGATGTTTTCATCACTCGACAGATATAGGCGACTTGTTGAGAAACTTAACTACTTGACGATGACTCGACTTGATATTGCTTGTTCGGTTAGCAAAGTGAGTTAGTTTATGGAATCTCCAACAAAAACGCAGTGGGAAGCTGTTCTTCGCATTGTTAGATATGTGAAAAAGGAACCAGGTTTAGATCTATATTCCAATTATGCGCATATAGATATTGAGGCATTTTGTGGTGCAGATTATGTTGGATGTCTCTTTTTTGCAGTATTTGTTGGAGGAAATTTGATCTCATGGTGAAGCAAGAAGCATACGATTATCTCCCGATCAAGTACATAGTCAGAGTATCATTCCATGGCATATGTGACTGCAGAGATTACTTGGGCACAACAAATTCTTCAAGAGATTGGGTACACAACCAAAAAACCAACACATATCTGGTGCAACAATCAAGCTGCTATCAAGATTTTCATAAATTTAGTCTTTCATGAGCGGACAAAGCATATTGAAGTTGATTGTCATTACGTTCGTGAAAACTCTGAGAAGAAGATCACCTTCGGCTATGTTCACACCTTTGATCAACTTGCAGACGTTCTCACAAAAGGGGTGTTTGGACCACGTGTCCAATTTTTGTGTAACAAGCTGGACATGATAAATATATATGTTCCAGTTTGAGGGGGAGTGTTAAGAGTAGTAGAGTATTAGGTATTTTTAATATTCGTATCCCACATCGGTGTGGGTCATCTATCGTATTCCTTTTCTCATATATAAATTAAGCACCCTACCTCGTTGTGAGGTATAAGTTTTCATTCTAAGAGATGGAAATCAATTTGATGCTTAATGCATGTTTTAATTAAAGTATGTTCATCCATGTGTTAATGGAATTGGCTAAAGGACATGAAGCTGGTAATGCTTATTGTAAATGATGAATTAAGGCATGATATGAGTTCTTCCTTAAAGTTTGATGAATCTGGAAGTTATGCTGGGAAGCATGTTTTAATAAATGATAGCTTATGATAGCTGATGCCTTAGGTTACCCGTAGACGTAACTTGTAATAATTGAATTGGTTCATTCAAGATGAAATAAAAACTAGTTGTTTGATAAAGATAACTGTTTTGGGGCCGAGTGAGCCTGTTTGCTTATGAAGGCTTAATGCCTGTGTTGGGGCCCGAGAGAGCCCGTTTGCATGAGAAGGCCGAATGCTTTGTTTTTAGGGCCAAGTTGTTCTGTTGACTATGTTTGTTGCTTGCTACCTTCTGTGTGCTCTGGATGCGAGTCTTGCTATGCGATGCGATGTGAGTCTGAGATGGTTGTTGACTGATGAGATATGGGCGGGGAGGTCCGAGGTTGTGGTAGCAGTTGATGCTTGTGACGGAGAGATGCTTGGTGATATGCATGATGGTGTCGGGGATAACATCGGGTTTGATGGACCGGGTTGAAGCTGAGCTTACCCGTTGATGTGCTGAAAGTTGAGATGCCTGTTTGATAATGAATCTTTTTAAAAGTCGAATGACCGAGTTGCTTATTTATCTGCATTCCTTTCCGCTCTGCTTGAGACAATTGGATATGTTTGGTTATGCATCTCTTGATGGTAGCTTAGGATGTAACCTAGAGTACATGAAATTATGGAATAATAAATGATTAATAAATGTTTTAACCCATGAGGTTGGTTTTGCTGGAATGAAAATGTTAATGTTAAATCCTGAGAAACCGTGGACTCAGTTGGATTTTGCCTGGAGGGCACAAACTTCGCTTGAGGTTAATAAATTTTGGTTTAATCAATGTTAACTGATGGTTATTGAAATGTAATCAGAATAATGTTAATTAATGGCTAATGAATTAATTAACAAAAGGTTAACTGTAAAAAGGAAAGAAGTAATTTAAATGTAGCTCCTTGAATTCTTGTGTGCCAATAGGATATTTAGTCCTTAGCAGTGGCGGTCGGGTGTTCGAGTGACGATAGCCGCAGTTGAGCATAAGACTAGGTTATTGCCCATAGTGTGGTTGTGAGCTATATTATATCTTGTATGTTTTGTGATTTCATACACTACCCCATCCATGTCGGTAGGGCGGCCAACACCCAGTTGATTCCGGGAGAGTGTTTTCTCCAACATCCAGTTTGGTGAGGAACAGATGATTGACTACCCCCTCTGGCCTCGCTCTCTTCCCTTGATAGTAGTATGTGTTGGTATGCACGGCGGTTAGCTTTTCCCATTTATGTGTGCAGAGGGCTGTAATGACTTGTGGTTATTTTACACACATGTATCTTTAGATATAGTATCCAAAGGATTATTATTGGCATTACGTGTATAGACTGTGATGACTTGAGGTACCTTATTCGGTGTATGAGTTGTGATGACTTGAGGTATAATATCCGATGTATGATACATGTCATATGAGCTGTGGTGGCTTCTAGAAACTATTTGATTACTATATGAAGATGTCGTATGAGATGACGAGATGATGAGATGATGTGATGCACGAGATGCATGTTATGATACTTTAGCCCAAGTGCTTTCGGGCTTACTACTTTTGGAGAGTGATGGCTCTGGACATGCAATGTTGGGGTAGAGCGGCGAACCAGTGGGAAGCAATAGTGGGGTACCTTCATTTCATATTATATTATATGATCTCTTATATGTGTTACTTGGTGAGAGATAACCATGATGAGACTGAGAACTTAGTATAGCTATTTAGGCGATGAGTTAACTTCACTTGTTCTTCACTGAGCTTTCGTATGTTTTCTTTATCTTTTGCATGAGAGGTTTCAGGGATGATCCTACTGAGTATACCTGTTATGCTCACCCTATGTATATATAAACCATTTTTCAGGTCAGCAGGAGAAGGTTGAAGATCAGGTTAGATATTTCTAACTCGTGGTTGTTCAGGAGATGTTTGGGCTTTGTGGCCGCTGTCGAGTTTATCTTTAGGTACTTGTAGTTCCTTTCTAGTTGTTTTAGTTTTGTTTGACATTACATATATGTACTTAAGATCTCTTTTATCCTTATGAGCAGAAGTTGATTAGTGTATCTTTCTTATCTCTCTCTTTCGTATGTCCTTTTAGAGCATAATGTCTCCCATTTGTACGTATGTTAGTCGCCAATCCGTGGCCTATTGGAGGTGGGCTTCGGGCAGTTACCATCTCCCTTCTCTTATTGTCGGCCTAGGAGGGGTACCTTTGGGGGGAGGGGGTCGTGACAATACAAGTAGTCTTTTCGTGTTTTTTTTTCAGTTATTTAATGAGATTATGAAATCTAAGAAAATTCCCGATGAATGGAGGAAGAGTACTCTAGTACATGTGTATAAAAATAGAGGCATTTTAAGTTGTGAGAATTATAGAGACAAAGTGTATGAGTCATACCATGAAACTTTGAAAGAGAGTGATTGTACAGAGGATTCAACGAGAAACTAAAATTTCAGATAATCAATTTGGTTTTATGCCTAGACGTTCAACCACAAAAGCAATTTATTTGATTAGAGGTTTGATGGAATATTATCGACAAAAAACTCAAGATTTGCATATGGTTTTCATTGATTTTGGAAAAGACATGATAAAGTTTCTAGAGAGGTTTTATGGAAAGCTCTTAAAAGAAAAAAGGTGCAAATGGCGTACATCAAACTCATATAAGGCATGCATGAATGAAGTTTGACTCAAGTTAGAATTCCAGTAGGTGACACTACAGATTTCCTTGTCTCAATAGGACTACATCAAACTCATATAAGGCATGCATGAATGAAGTTTGACTCAAGTTAGAATTCCAGTAGGTGACACTACAGACTTCCCTGTCTCAATAGGACTACATCAAGGTTCGGTTTTAAGCTCATAGTTTTTTGCTTTGGTCTTAGATGAACTTACAAAACATATTCAAGATGAGATACCTAATTGCATGCTTTTTGTGGATGATATCCTTCTCGTTGCAGAATCCAAAGAGACTATCAATTTCAAGTTAGAGTTTTGAAGAGAGACTATAATCGAAAGACTTATGTCTTAATAGGGATAAGACAAATTATATGGTGTGTCGTTTTAGCAAGGGATTGTCTAGCAATGTTATGAATGTGAGATTGAGATACCACTTTATTTCAAAAGCTGATTGTTTTCAATATTTAGGCTCATTTTTGCAATGTGATAAAGATATTAATGCAGATGTCTTTTGCAGGATTCAAACTGGATAGAGAAAATGGAGAAAGGCTTCTGGGGTGCTTTGTGATCGTAAAATTCTTTTGAAATTGATAAGTAAATTTTATAGGAATGTTATTAAACCAACTATTATATATGGTAGTGAGTGTTGGCCTCTGGCGGGACATCTTGAACAAAAAATAAGGTTAGCAGAAATGAAAATGTTAAGATGGACATGTGAACACACTAAGATAGACAATATTATAAATGAACGTGTTCAAGAGAAAAATTGGAATGACTCCAATTGACGAGAAGATGACTGAGAGTAGATTAAGATGATTTGGACATGTTAGAAGAATAACTAAGGATGCACCTGTTAATAAGGCAACTTAATGACAAATCTTCTTTTAAAAGAGATAGAGGTAGGTCTAAAAGGACCCTTAAGCAAATAATTCAAGATGATACTGTTCTAAATAGTTTCAATGGAAAAATGGCTTTTAATAGAGCTGATTGACGATGTTTGATCCATGTAGCCGATCCCATTTAATTGGGTTTAATGCTTGTTTGTTGTTGTTGTATGATCCCTTCCAAAGTAGGTTTTGGAATGGTTGTGCTTATTCAGCCTTGACCTTGCTTGTGGAGAGGTTATTAGTGCAACTCAAACCTGTAATGTATAGTTTCTTTGGAAAAGCCTTCTAAAAGCATTTTAGCGCCTTGGGTTTTTTGTATTTTTGGAGGTTTCTGCTCTCAAACTGAAGAATAATTTGACGTTGGAATGTTAAATGTTCCTAGTTTGTACATCTATTCACAGACAACATTTGTTTTTTTTTTGTTTTCTTTTTTGGCTTGTTGCCATTGAATAAAACATATCGTCATTATATTCATACTTAAGTAATAGTTGCTCGTTATTGAAATTGCTTCATTTGACAGTAAAATTATGTTTTATTAGGGAAATCCGCCACACAACTGTGCTTTCTTGTTCTATGGTGACTATGAATTGGTATATTATTTTGATTCATTACTTTTGTGCTTACAGAATGGACTTTCTTTTCCGATTAGAAGCATTGATGAAATTCAGTCCTTGTTGGTGACGGTCATGTACAACATCACAAACAAATTTCTCTGCAAGAAGTCCTCTGGTTTCGCAGTTCTTGGTCAAACTGAACGGAGATGCTTCATTAATGCTGCCATAGGATTCTGCAAGCTGCAGCACCTCAACCCAACCATACCTGTGAAAAGTCAAGTGAGTCATATATTCTCCTCAGGCTATGAACCACAAATTAAGGGCAGTCCATGAAGTAATTTAATTTTTTTTACTCTTGATTATGTAGGTTGAATTAATTGTGGCAGTTCATGACTTGCTTGCTGAGTTTGGGGTATGCTGTGCTGGTGAAGATGGTGAAGGAGAAGAAGGCACCTTTCTTAAACTTGCAATCAAGCATCTCCTTGCATTGGATACAAAACTTAAACCCAACTTTCACCATCATGATAGAGAATTATCAATAAATCAATTTGAAGAGCAACTTCAAGACAGTATCCATGGCGGAGATACTTCAAAAAATATTTCTTCGCATGGAAACGATGAAAACAATGACCTGATGGCTGAATGTAGAAATTGTAGTGTTGATGCCTCTGATGACAGGTGCCATGTAGGGGAGAAAGGAAGCAATCGATGCATCAAATACAATAATGAGCTTACTGAAGATGAAAGGGAGGAACTTGAATTGGGAATTGACAGTGCTTTGGATCAGTGTTTTTTCTGCTTATATGGTTTGAATCTGAGATCTGATCCATCACATGAAGATGATCTGGCCACACACAAAAATACTAGTCGTGGAGATTATCAGACTAAGGAACAATGTGCTGATGTTTTTCAGTATATACTTCCATATGCAATGGCTTCCTCTGTTAGTTGTTTCTTCCTCCCATCTTGCTTTGTCCCTGTTTTAGGGTCCGTTTGGCACCACTGATTGAAAACTGCTTGTGGCACTTGTCCCTTTAGATAAGCAGTTTGAAAAAAAATAAGCACGGTTTGTTCTGTTTCTGAAAAAATACTTACTAAAATTATAGAAGAAAACCGCTTAAATATGTGGCAGAAAAACTCTTCTTCATTAAGCAATCTGGAGGCACTTAAGCAAAAACACTTATCATAAGTGATAAGTGTTATAAGCAGTTCTCAATAACTGTTGTCAAAGGGACCCTTATAGTTTCCCTGTCCCCTTTAGTTTTCTACTAATCAAAGTTAGAAAATGTTCATATATGTAGAAAAATGGATTGATTAAACTTCGGAGGGTTTTAAGAGCTATATGGAAGCATTTCCCACAACCAGCAGAAGGTGTTTTGGCTGAAAATGCTATAGATAGGTTCTTAGATGATCCTGATCTGTGTGAGAATGAACTCTCAGAGGCGGTGGGGTCGGATGGCTTACTCGATCGCATATTGAAGACCGTTCTTCCTCATGCTGGAAACCTCAAGCAATGCGGAACATTATCAATTGGAAGGTATAAATGTGGACATCTTTATGTGCTTTTTGTGCTTTCATATGGAAATTTTGTTCATATGCCATCTTTATTTGATCTCAGCTCAAAACCTTATTTTGAGGTTTATTGCAACTTGTACTATCTTCTTGCTCAGTCTGAGGAAATGAATGCAACTGATAAATATCCTGGATTTGTGCTTACCAAGGAAGGCGAAGAATTTGTAGCACAAAATGCGAAGCTCTTCAAATATGACTTGCACTGCAACCCTCTACGTTTTGAGAGTTGGAAGAGACTTGCAAATATATACGACGAGGTGTTTTTTTTTGCCTGTCAATTTTATTGAATTGTCACTTTTCTGATTAGTTTAACAGTTACAAATTCTAACCTATTGTCATCTCAATGGTAACCTTGTTATTGAATTTTTAAATAAATCCTTAATTTTTTTTTCGAAGTAGGAGGTGGACTTATTACTAAATGATGGCAGTAAGCACATAAATGTTGCTGCCTGGAACAAAAATGCTACTTTACCACAGAGAGTTGAGATGGGTAGAAGGAGAAGTCGGCGATGTTTGTTGATGAGCTTGGCCTTGGCAAAAACATCAATTCAGCAGGTAAGAACTCTATATGATATGTTATTATATCTGTAAGAGGAGCAGTTTTCCATTCAGGACTTCTGTTGCATCTATTTTGCAAACAGAAAGTGGAAGTGTAAAACTGTGCTATATTTAAGCTGAGTTTGGACCATCTGATGTTGCAGTTTTTTTTATGGGTTTCGGGAAGGAATATATATGTATATTTGGGGAAAAAAATTTGAAGTCATTATTAAGTCATGAACTATGATAGGTCTATTGGCCACACTAATGGGACGCTGGTTACAGTGTGAAATGCATGAGTTATTGGCTCTTGTATACTATGACAGCCTTCAAAATGTGGTACCATTGTATGACCAACGGTCTGTTCAACCATCGAAAGATGCAACCTGGATGATGTTATGCAGGAATTCATTGAAACACTTTGAGGAGGCATTTGCTCGAAGGTATTATTGTTTTTTATAACCATGTTCTGTGCTCATTTCTTTATCTTCAATTATTGATTTTACCAAGCTTGATACTTCTTCTGTAGGCAAGACTGGTCTCATGCATTCTATTTAGGAAAACTCTCAGAGAAGCTTGGATGCTCTCATGGCACCTCATTCTCATATTATGATAAAGCCATTACCTTGAATCCGTCAGCTGTTGATGCTGTCTACAGGATGCATGCATCACGATTGAAGTTGCTTTGCACATGTGGAAAACAAGATGTTGATGCTATGAAGGTTTGTCCTCTGAACACTTCCAGCTTCTATTATCAATTTTTGAGTGAGTCTTAGAGCAGCAAGGTTGTTTTGTGACCAGTATATTATCAATTTAAGTTGTAGGTCCGTTTGACAAACACTTACCACTTATAATAAGTGTGTATGCATAATGATCCGTTTTGCCAGATTGTTTATTGAAAAGGTGTTTTCTGCAACTTATTTAAGTGGTTTTCTTCTGGAATCTAAGCATGAGTGTTTTCAGAAATAAAACAAACAAGTGTTTTTTTTTTCTGAAATATAACAAACACCTCTTTTTTTTTATATATATTGCTTGTCGTGAGGGATAAGTGCTATAAACAGTTCCATTTGTGTACATCAGGTTGTGGCTGCGTACTCTTTTAGTCAGTCAACAAAGGAGACTGTTATGAATATACTTGAGGGCCAGGCTGATATGGGAGTTGAGAATGCTCAAGCTAAAGATGAGAATCAACTGCCTTTGGAATCCTATGAACTGGAAGAAGCATGGAACTTGCTTTATGATGACGGTCTTTCTGGCCTTCAAACTTGCATTGAAGGCGATCTAAAACACTTTCACAAGGCCAGATATATGCTTGCTCAGGGGCTGTACAGAAGAGGAGAGGATGGCTATTTGCAGAGGGCAAAGGATGAACTTTCCTTCTGCTTCAAATCTTCTCGTTCTTCCTTCACAATTAACATGTGGGAGATTGATAGTATGTTTAAGAAGGGAAGGTATCTATTTACATTCATTTCCTGTTCTTGTTGGAAATTATTGCAACTGAAATTTGTATTTTGATTCACTAAACATTTGAAGAAATGATTTAGTCTTCGTAGGATTTAGTCAAGCATAAACCGATGAAATCTTTCATTCTGAATTTCAGGCGTAAATCGCAAGGTTTTTCCTGCAACAGAAAAGCTCTTGAAATCAACTTACCAGAAAGCTCTCGAAAATTTATCACTTGCATTCGGAAGTACATGTTGTTCTATTTGAAACTTTTGGAGGGGACAGGGGACATCTGTACTCTTGAAAGGGCTTATACATTCCTTCGGACAGACAAAAGGGTACAAAAAATGTTGATTTTCCATATTTCTTATTTGTGAATTGTGTATATTATTTATGCCTGTCTGTATATTGAAGTTCCAAGCATCTTTATTCAAGCATTAAGTCTTGATGGATAAGAGTGTTCAAGCCTTTTTTTTGGGTGAAACGCTGGTTGTGCATGGACTGGATTGACGTTTCATTCAAGAAAGCTTTAATTACCTTTAAATTGTGAAAAAAGGGAACTTGCGGTTTTTTAAATTGCCACTGAAACTTGGTTGTTTTGTTTTTTCATTTCCCCCCAGTTCAGGATTGCTCACCTTACTATGGCTGCTGACTTTTGATGCCTTTTTTCTGTCTTTAATTGCAAGCAGTGTTTTTTACATGTTGGCTGAATACATTCAGGTTTTTTCTTTTATGAAATATTCATTTTTTTTAGTTACAAGGGGCATTGGTTTCCAAAAATTTAAGTTACAGGGACATTGATTTTGAAATTATTGCTTATAGAGATGTTGCATATCTCTCCTTTGTACATGTGAACATGAATATTGATTGTGACTTTGGGACCTTATGGTTCCTCATGATTCAATGAAATGTGCCTAACTTTGATGGGGATTCCAGTTCTCTCTGTGTCTTGAAGATCTTGTTCCGGTAGCTCTTGGGAGGTGCATGAGGGCCTTAATTTTATCAATGAATCAAACCTCGACTGTCAGATTTGATGCTGCAAGCAGCTCACTAGAACATATACAGGAGAAAATATTTACTTTGTTCGTGGAGCAGGGAAATCTATGGCCAGATATTTGCAATTTACCCGAGTTCAGTGGTTCAGAATTATCAGAGAGCAGCTTAGATGGGTACCCAAAATAACATGTTACCCTACTTGATTTTTTTTTTGGGGGAGTTTTAAGGTTGTGTTTTACATCAGTCATTGAAAAGTGTTTGCAATACTATCACTTATGATAATTGTTTCTGTACGAGTGTTTTCAGTTTGCTTATTAGAAAAGCGTTTTTCCACTGCTTTTTTAAGTGGTTTTATTATTATTTAAGTGCGGCTGTAATTTCAGAAGCGGAACAAACACCACTTATCTTTTTTAACTGCTTATCGTAAGTGATAAAGTACTATAACCAGTATTGCATATGTGCTTTGATATCTCTTATTTAAATTCCACTTATTTTATTGTTTTTTTTCCTGGAATTTAAGCGCTACTGTTTTTTCAGACAGAACAGACATCACTTATTTTCTTATCGCAGGTGATAAGTGCTATAGCAGTTATCAGTAATTGAGTGCTACCAAACGGAGGCTTGAGTGATGTTTGTTCTGTTTGAAAAAGCATTTGCAGTTAAACAAGTGGCATTTGCTCAAGTAGTTTTCTCAAGTGTTGTTTTAGAAACGTGACACCACTTTTTTTTTCCTTTCTAATTGTTAATTATGTTGTGTGATGACTTTGCAGATACCTTTATGGGTACATCCAGTGGTTGGAGGAAAACTTGAGATTGGAGACGCTGGAAGGCCTTATTGAGAAGATAAGAAAGCGTTTCAAGAATCCGAAACTATCAAACAGCAACTACTCAAAAGTTTGCCGCTATGCTTCCATCGTTTGGTGCCGGACCATTCTGGTTAGCTTGGCCTTGATCACACCATCGCATCATGAGCAGGTCCTCAATGGCCCTGAAAACAGCCAGCTGCTCCACATTGATTTTGAAACCAGTGAATTATGGAGCTCATCGGCGCATCAGAAGAATCTGGAAGGAAAGTGGGGCCCAGTATTATCCAAACTCAAGAATGTCGTGTTGAAGAAGACTGCGGAAGAGAACACGGAGACGGCCAATATTCTGCTGAGGTGTTGCTACAGTCTGTATCGAGAGAGCTGGTGCGGGGGGCTTTCTTTCGGGGTTAATCTCTACCTGGCGCCTCTGTCGGGCACGGAGGGGGTGGAAACCCTCGATCTGAGCATCCCCCGGAAGCTTCTAGTGTGGGCGTACATGCTCTTGCATGGTCAATGTGCAAGCGTCGCTACCATAATAAAGTATTGTGAAGAAAATGTGAAGGTGAGTTTCCTTGCATCTTAGCTTCCGGATCTTACAGTGGTGATTGAAGTTTTGGTTGATTTTTCAGTCGAAGATCAAAAAGGGACATTCGATGCCGTTGACGCCCACGCAAGCCACGATCGGCAAGCATACAGGAGGTGACGTCGAGGCTTCTCCGGGGGAGAGCAGGAAGGATTTATTCATGGGGCCACTGCTGCAGCAGTGCACTAATCCTGCTGCTAATGGAGTATGAATTGGTGGTGGTGGAGGGAAATTCCCTGCGCTCAACTGTATATAATTATTATTGTTTGGTTTATTTGACCCCTTGATTTGTAGTTTTTTGTATTTTATATTTCACAAGTGAAGCATCCATATATTCTATGCAACTATGAAATATGCTATGTAACATTACATTTTTTATATTTTAATTAGGGTTTGGTTAGCGGGTTATTGGGTTTTATATGATTAGGGTATTAAATACAAAACTATGTTAGTAAATGAGTTGTTAGGGTGAATTTTGGTTTTGGTTATAATCAAAACTAAAAATTGATAACCATATGGTTTTCTTGAGTTATTTTAATAATCAAATCCAGTTTTTTTTTTTGGTTTTGGTTATCAATTTACTCTAATCATTTGGTTATTTTAATTTAGGTTTTAGTTATTAATTTTTTCAATGAATGATTTATTTATTTTTACTTAAAAATGCAATTTATTTGATATCCCACCATTTTTGTTGAAGGGAAAAATGATATTTAGGAAGTCATTTAATTTTAATTTATTACATGTTATTTTTAATAATGAACTCTTTCTCTTGCTCTCTATATTTTGTATATGTTATGTGTATCATGATATCAACATGTTAGGGTTATGAAGTCTCTTCTACCGGTGGGTGAACTCTCGGTGCTTGAAGTTCATGTTGGATTCCTAACAAGTGGTATTAAGGCTTGGTTCACGATAAAGGACGATACTCAGCATATGAAGGCATCTTCTTTTACATATGAAGGCATCTTCTTTTACTTACCTTGACGATTTGATTTCAGTAGGATTTACTGTGACAAAGTCATGTTGTCGGAAGAAGGAAATGTGAGGGTGGATAGGTTTGATGGAATGGACTTTAGTTTTTGGCGGATGCAAATAAAAGATTATACGATCCAAAAGGATCTTGAAGTTTCGTTGACTGGAACTAAACTAGAAAAGATAGACTCAGCTGAATGAGAGCAGTTGGATAGAAAGACTATTGATTTGACTCAGATGACTTTAGTAAGGAATGTTGCTTTCAACATCCGGGAGAAGAATACAACTTCAGATCTTATGGCAACGCTGACGGATATGTATGAGAAGCTGATTGTGCTCAACAAAGTGCTTCTTATGAGAAAACCGTTCAGTTTGAGACTATTGGAAGAGAGATTCATGGTAGATTATGTGAATGATTTCAACATGATCCAGAATCAGCTCGGGACAGTAAATGTAACATTTGTTGATGATGTTTGAGCGATTTTGTTGATGCCCTCTTTGCCGGAATCATGGGAAGCGATGATAATGACAGTGAACAATTCTTTTGGTAAAATTGATTTGATATTCGTATACATCAAAGAATTTGATCTTGAACAAAGAGCTTTGGAGGAAGTCCATGAATCTTTCGATATGTAATGAATGCAAATGGAAGAGGACGTTCGCCTCAGAGAAGGAACTAGAGACGTCCAGTGGATAAATTTAGTGGAAATAGTTGACAGAAATCGACCGGACTTGGCCCCACATGTTGGCATTGTGGGAATAGGGGGCACCTCAATAAGGATTGTCGGGACCGTAAGACCAATGAAAGATTAGTTTCCAGAAGTTTAGGCTTCATAAATAACGTAGCTGAAGAAGGGAGTACTATACTGTGTTAATGTTCCAATGGAATCCTAGATTATTGATTTGAGAGCATCTTTCCATTCCACAGGAGAAAGAGGATGCATGACAAATTATGTTTCCGGAAATTTTGGTAAAGTGCATATTTTAGATGATAAAGCTTTGCAGATTGTGGGAAAGGAGGATGTGAAAATCCAGTTGAAGAATGAAGACTTTCTTGAGTTGAAGGTTGTGGGTCAATTGGCTGATGGTGACTTTGGAACAAACTTTGTTAACAGGGTATGTAGAATCACTCAAGGATCTCTAGTCATTGTTAAAGGAGTGAAAGATGGAACCCTCTATTTCACCGGATGAACATAATGAGCCACAATGGCTGGAGCATTAACCTCCAGAAGTTCATTTTTTTGGCACTCTTGGTTGGGTCATCTCAATGAAAAGAGTATGAAGATTCTAGCGGAAAAAGGGATGTTGAAGCTTGCGCATTCAAGCGTCTGTAGTTGTGAAAGTTGTATACTTGGAAAGGAACGAAAGGCGTCCTTTAATCTCAGTGGAAGGACTCCCAAAAACTAAAAACTGAAACTTGTACATACTGATGCATGGGGACCTTCTCCAGTCAAGTCACATGTAGAGTCACAATACTTTTTGACTTTCATTGATGATCCTGCGAGGAAGGTATGGGTTTATTTCTTGAAGCACACATCTTTGTTTAGTGGAAAGCAATGGTGGAGAGAGAAACTGGATGTAAGCTGAAGTGTTTGAGATCTGATAATGGGGGTGAGTTCATCGAAATAAGTTTTTGGAATTATTGCAGATATAGAGGAATCATACATGAGAAAACGGTTCCTGGGACACCTGAACAAAATGTCATGGTAGAGAGGATGAACCAGACATTGATGGAGAAGGCGCGAAACATGGAGATTCACTCTGGAATCTCAAAAGGAATTTTTCAAAAGTTGTGTTTATGGTTGTGTATTTGATCAACCAGGGTCCCTCTTTAGTACAACAGTTATCGGAAGCATGGTAGTTTAATGCTTTTATGCCAGAGCAACGTTTCATGTGGAGCAACTCAGATCATTATTGCCATCAAAAGGAGTTTGTGGATGGATGTTTCATGATTATTCTCTTGTATGTGGATGATATGCTTCTGGTTGGGCTGAATTCTCAATGGATGCAGTGGCTGAAGAAAGATTTGTCAGGAAATTTTGAAATGAAAGATCTTAGTGAAGCTAAAAAGATCTTGGGCATGCAGATTGGAAGGGATCTAAGTTATGAAAGCTTGGTACTCTCCTAGAAGTACATTCGGAAAGTTATTGAACGTTAGATGTAAATCTGTTGCTACTCCCCTTTTTGGGCATTTCAAATTATCCAAAGAGTAATCACCTCAAACGGAAGATGAGGCAAAGAACATGGCTAAAATTCTGTTCGTGTCTGCCATTGGAAGTTTTGTTGGGCAAAAATCCCTCAAGGTAACATTTCACCATTTTTGGGTTGGTTGTGTTTATTGACAATGTGTGTTTTCATGGTGAATTGTCAAGTTCTAGAGATATTGTTGACAATGAACCATGAAAAAGGAATGAAAGATCTAGAGCCGTTACAAAAAGAACAGATACAAGGTGGTGTTGTTTTCTAGTGTTTGCCAAATTTTTGGGGTCCAGAATTTAGAGTTTGGCTAGCATAGCGAAATATGGATTTCCTAGAATATCTCATCGAAATATGGCAAAGACATGAGTTTCGTGAAAGATGGGATTCATGAAGATGGTTTCACAAAGGATCAAATGAAGTTGATAGTGATCTATGCGACTACGATGAGCTTCGCGAATGATAGAGGTGAAGAGCATTGCGAGTGGAGAATTACAGTGGCACAAAGGTTTTGACAGAAGGTTCTGCGATTACGATGGGCATTGCAAACTGAAAATTGTCATGGAACTTTGCGAAAAATAGAGCATTGTGGGGAAAAATTGGGAGCTCTGTGAAATGTGCGAACGTGGTGCTGATGTGGTCGGAAGGTTCTGGAGTCAATGGGAAATGCCTATAAATAGGCCTCTACCCCCCCCCCCCCCCCCCCTGAGAAGAGTAGAGAGACTAAACGAAAATCTTAAGGCTCTCAAATTGCGAAGAATGTTCGCGAAGGCAGCGAGCTTCGTAAAAGTAAGGAAATTCACAAAGTCTAGTTGAGCTTTGCGAAAGAGGTGTGCTTCGTGAAGGCTAAGTGAGCTTCACGAAAAGGCAAGAGCTTTGTGAAGCCTAGTTTGAGCTCTGTGAAATAGTGAGCTTCGTGAAAGGAGGTGTACTTCGTGAAGGCTGGTTTGAGCTTCACAAAAGAAGGAGCTTCGCGAAGTAGTGAGCTTTGTGAAGGTTGTTCAAAAGGGATTTTCTAATGTTCTGTGGTAAAGTGATATTCATCAGTACATGAATGTGTGACATCAATAGAGCAGCTACATACATTGGAGGATGCATTCATTCGTGACAATGAAGGTACCCACAAGTCCATAAACTGTGAGTGGATCTCTTCTAAGAGCAGTGAGAAAAGGAAGAGGAAGACGATGATCCTTTCTACTGGTAGTAAGCCAGAGGAAGAGACATAGAGAGTGACCCTTGGGAATGCGGTGAGGAAACCCTAAACCTTGTATAGGTAGTGAGCCTGGGAATATAGAATTGATCTAGCCCGAGCCTTGTGATTGACAATGAGCTTTAGTGGATTTGGTACATTGACACATCGTCGTTGTATGCTCCTTAGACGTAGCTCAGTGAGGGTGAACCAAGTAAAAATATTTGTGTCTGTTTGCTTGCATTCCTGCATTACTTTCAAAGCATCATCATAAGACAAAGAAGAAAAGGAGAGATCATCATAAACACACAAGTTCAAACAAAGTGACCCTTATAATAAAGAGGTCAAGATCTAGTGGGTCAGGAATAATTTAGAAAAGAATATTCATATCCTGATTCACCCCCCTCTCAGGGTATCCATACCCCTTTTGGACTTAACAAGTTTAATGTACTCCATGGTGTGCACTCATCCAAATATTTCTCATTCAATGGGAGTTGTTAGCCAGTTCATAGAAAATCAAGAAAAAGAACATCGGGAGGCCATGAATTAGATTCTTCGGTATCTCAGAGGAACAATAGATGCTTCCTTGTGTTTTGGCCTGAATGAACCTCTACAAGGGTGCCTCAGTGGGGCTGGAGTGAATAGAAAATAAAAGAGGATGGAGTTCACTAACAAGTAGACGGTCGTGTTTGTAGGAATCCTGGGTGACCAGATGACCGGGTGGGACCCTCTATATAAAGGGGGTGGGATGACTTTCCTGAGGGGTATTGTATCATCAAGTAACCTTTTTACTCTTTGATCCACATGACTAACAAGTCACTAATTGTAAACCTTTGTACTTCTAGTGAAATAAAATCTTACAGTGTTCTCCCATGGATGTAGAATGAAAATTCGAACAACATAAAATCAATGTTCTTTATTTTGTGCTTGTTTTTTCCTATGATTGTATGCTTGTGTATGATTATTGGATTCAATGTAGTGATTTGGGTGTAACAATACTTCCAAGTTTTGGTGCACTGAACTTTCGGAGGATCCATACTAATGATCTGTTTTCGCCTTTGTGATCTACTAGTGGATGAACTTTCAGTGCTTGAAGTTCGGGTTGGATTCCCAACACATATATTCATTAAACAAATACACAACACTACTCAGTATAACTAATTAGAGTTAAGATATTAGTTAATTGGGTTTTTTATAAGATTAGGATAATAAATTCAAAACTCAACAAAAATCAAGGTAAGGTTAAGATAATAAGGTGGTACCTAAATCAGATTCAATTATTTATTATTAATTTATTAACTAAATATTTTTATATAATGGTATTTTGAGTTTAGTTGATATTATTTTCATAAATAAATTCTGGATTCCAATCTAATTAAATTAATTCATAAACTATATATTTTAAAAAGATAATGAAATTATCAAATGTATTTATTTAATTTGATATCCATACATGTTAAATTTATTAGCGAATTTTAAAATTTTGAAATTAAAAATGAATATTTAATCAAATGGGTTGGGGTAGTTAAGAATGTATTGAAAAATATAACAGGATATGATTAAGATAGTGAATTAAAAAAATGAATTATAAATATATTCAAGTTTTTAAAAATTAAATGGGTTAAAGGTATTTCAAAATTTAGAACTCAAATGTTAACCCATTAATAATTTTCCAAATGTTAAAATTTAAAAATGGAACGTTAAGATTATGAAATGACGTGTTAAATTTTTTTTATTCTAAGAAGTCGTTCAAATGTTTATTTGAGTGTTGTTGGGGTTATGGTTCAAACTCTTCTTGCTACCCCCATTATATTATTTTATGTTGTAAACATTATGTGATAGAGTATTATTGATGTATCCTCGTGATATTATTACAGGTTTCAGGCGCAACAGATTCAGATCGTGCCCATGCCTAATGATGGGTTTTCATCATATTTTTAACATATAATCCATAAGAGCATGATGAATAATCATTATGTCTAATGAATATAATCGAAGAAACTAGACAAAAGAAATATTGGAACCAAGAGAAGATCTTTCAAGTTAAATTTATAATTAATTTAGCAAAATAGATTATCTCGATCTTGAGATTCTTTCTTCGAAGAAAATGTTGATCGTTTGAATCCTTGTTCGAGTTATGCTATTGCTGCGCTAAGAGGATCCAAATTAGCATCCCTTTAGCAGTAATCCGCATGTGCTCCTTGATTTTCAAATGATGTTGATAGAAAACTGGGTGTTAGCGTGGATGATCCAATCATCTTGTGTTGTTTGTCTTGATCACAACACAGTCCTTCATGCTTGAATGATTGATTGTCTCTTTCTTATTCTTGAGAGGTTGGAATGAGGTGGAAAAAATTTCTCGACCTTGAGAGAAACCCTAGATATGTTCTTGAGAGTTATCTAGAGAGATGATGTGTTGTGCACAACAAAATGAATTCTCACAAATTTACACACAAAAATGATATAATCAGTTATAAATAAAGTTAGGTTAGATGATTGGTAACTGCACATGGGACCTTATACAATTTATTAATCCTAATCAAACCTCACATCTAATAATAATAATAATAATAATAATAATAATAATAATAATAATATTTCTTTGATGGGTGCATGTCTCGCTGATAATATAAATATCAATAAATAAATTAATCTTTATTTAAATGATATTTTGTATATCATTTCCGTTACTGAGCACCTAACTCAAACCATTGACTTTCCTCAGTGTTTACCAAACCTCAAATAATAAATAAATATTATTCATTCAATAGATAAATAAATATCATATTCATGATCTTACAGATAAACATTTATTTAATATTCAGCTCACATAAATATAATGACTAAATATTTTAGATCAATAAATCCTGAATAAATATTATTCCTTATTCTTGAAAATAATGTTTATTCCAACTATTAAATACAAATAGTATTTAATTGAGATCAAAGGAAACAATAAATGTGTGACCATCCAAGCCTCTTCCACAGTGACATTTGATGAGCTTTCCTAAAGTCCAATATCAACATCAAGTAACATGTAATGGCACTCAAAAAGGAAGAAGTTAATTCCACAATGAAAACAACCACATATGAACAATCACCGTGTAATGCAATCCATTTGTATTGATATCTCATCATGTAGATTGCATAATCATGCCATTATCATATATGCTTGATATGTCTTTTATTGAATTACTAAAATAAACCCATCATTCACCATGGATATGAAATTTAGTTTGACAGTTCCATCTCAATCAAAGGGTCAAAATATCATCTTCTAGTCTAGGAAGGGACACATCGTTTCATTAGTGTCATATCACTCATGACACACTCAACGTACCCTACTTCTCCATGAATATATGATGTCATGGTTTTTATCAATACATCAAAGTATGATACTCATGATATTAATTAATAATAACCTGAAGTCTAAGGATGAATACACACGTTCATAGATAGGAATATTCAATGACACAAAACATGTGGAATTCCTACTTGCAGATTTTTCCTCATAATCTTCCGTCTTAGAGATTAAAAAGTGTGAAAATTATGTGATGAAGCCTTGTCTTCTTATGAGTATTGATCACCTAATAGTTTTAATCATTTGTGTCTCATCAGATGACATCATTCAACCACAATGCTTAATGTTTTAGAACGTTATCATAACACTTCAAGGTTCTCATCATAGTAGGGAACTACATATGACCTTTCGATGTGACAAGAACTCTAAGGATATTATTACATTGATGTTACATAGAAGAACAATCAATATGTGATAATAAAATTATTAATATTAAAGTCTTTGAATATAAAATAAATCTAAAGTACAAATTAGTTGGTTCTAGGAAACCAACTCCAATAGTATCCCACTTGGGCTAGAGGTAATTACTACTGAGTCTACCACGTTCTCCTATGTGGAACTGAAATAGTAACCCATTAATAATTCAATGAGTTTGCCATGTTCTCCTTTGTGGAAACTTTTCAGACTGCGACCTAACCTCTTTGAGAAAAATCCCTAAATAGATGATACTTCTGAAATATTTGTTTCATCTGCTGATGTGACCTTGACACCTTGGAAAGAGCCACAACTTTAGTATTATCACAGTACAATGCGAAAGGATATTTACTACCATACACCACATCAAAATTTTGGATGAAGTTGTGTATCCATAATGCTTCCTTGTCTGCATCATAAGCTGAAAGATACTTAGACTCTACTATAGAATCAGTGACCACTGCTTGCTTTGATCTCTTCTAGTTTACAACACATCCATTGAGAGTAAAGATATATCTTGATTTTGATTTTATATTGTCTTGGTCTATTTGGAAAATAACATATGTATATCCCCTAATGAATAGATCTTAATCTACTCCATATATAAAAAAATATTTTTAGAACACCTGAGGTGCTTTAGGATAGGCTTGACTTCCATCCAATGATGGTCTCTTGGGTTCACTTGATATATGTCTACTAGACTCAAGGCATAGGCAAAATCAAGCCTGGTATATAGAATGATATACATGAAAGGCCCTATCACTAATTCATGTGGGATCCTTGTTATCCTCTATCTCTCCTTCTATTCCTAAGGACACATTTTCTTGGAGAGATGTATGCCATATTACATTGGCAACAATCCACTCTTATATTTTTACATACCAAATCTCTTCATTGTCTTATCAATTTATGTATCTTAACTTAGTCCAAAAAACCTCTTGGATCTATCAAGATAGATTTTAATCCCAAGAATGTATATTGCTTCACCTAACTGCTTCATAGAGAAATACATGTTCAACTTCATCATAATGATCTGTAAGACTAGTATCTAATTTTCAATTAGCTACATGTCATCAACATATACTATTGGGAAAACAATCACACTCCCACTAAAATTCTTGTAGACACACTACTAGAAAAATGAACTAGAGCCACAATCTAATAGGCCCATGGCTATAGCTTGAGATATAGCCACACGTATTTAAATCTCATGGATATTTGTATTCTATAAAAAAAATGCTTGTGGAAATATGTCACTCAAACTCCCCCCTCTCACAACTTTCCTCTCCTACCCACGCATGCCCGATCCCTTCTCCCTCGCTAAATCCTCTCTCAACCAATCTCTTATCCCTCAGCCGATCCCCACATTAATTCTATATTTAGTTCCTTCATCCCTCATGAAATCCCTCCCATCCCCTTCATCACACATTCCTCCCCTCCTCCATCCCATTTGTCATGTGTTACTCCTCCATTCATTGTGTCGGTTGAACCTTTTTCCTTCCACAAGTGGACCACACACGAGTTTTGTAGAAAAACCTAAACCTTCCATAAGCAGGACTCGCGTGAGCCAACCCCTAATATTTTTGTGAACCCTATTCCCCTCCCACTCATAACACTCAATCTCATTCTTTCATCCACACACGTGTATTGCAGTTTCCTTATTTTTATTAAAGGATCCTCTGATTTTATGATATATCTTGGATTATCTATTCCATCAGATTAATCGTAAGTTCTATTACTTTTGATTTGTTCATATTTTCTTCATGTTTTTACTTATTCCTTGATGTATGTTTACATTTTTTCCCACCTGTATAGAAGGAATTGTGTTATTATCTTTGGTGCATTTTTATATTTTTTATTGTCTGTATAGAAGGAATTATGTTATTCCATGACATCTAGATAATGGTAATATGGATATAGATCATTATTTAATTTGATAGAGATGGATAATGTTGGATAATAGTATGTTGTAGGGGAGTTTGAATCATAGATCCCATTATTTAGTAAAATTTATTGGAAAAAGAGGCTTTAGTAATGTAATAAAAAAAGTTTAGAATGGTTGACATGATAAATATGAAGCGTTGTGTTTGAATATCAAAAAATGAAACAAAAACGAATAAGGTTTGAAAATGGAGGGTGATATTAAGGGTATATCCTATGAAACATCTAATGATCATGATCATTACATAATCTTAAATAGAATTGGAGGTCTATCATGCTTTAAGGAAGAGTACATTATATAAATAAGGGAAATGAGAAAAAATGGGGGTGCCATAATGATGGTATGAGATGAAGGATGGTGGTGTGTATGAATATATATGTTTTTCATACAGAAAAGAATGCAAATATAGAATTATTGAATAATATTGAACTATTATTAACATTCATGGATAAATAATTTTCTATTATCAATCTAAAATGAAAACAGGGAGGGAAATGGAGTGATGAGATATTCTTAAAATATATGTATAGGATATGTGGAAGAAATGATAATATTGTAGGGTATAGATAATTATGTGAAAATAATATTTGGAATAGGTGGATCAAGTGCACTAGGTGGGGAGGAAGATGAGTTTAGTCACAATCATGGTGTAAAAAATGACACCATATTTATTAAAAAACTTTTTTATAGTCATGATATAAACAATGAATGAATTCCTGTGTGATAGTTTATTTTCTAATTTATATCATGGTAAAGGTTATAATGTGGGGATTAGGTATATTCTATATTATTATTATTATTATTATTATTATTATTATTCCAAATGTGTGGTTTCCATGAAAAAAATAAGTATGAACAATACAACATATCACATGACATGATTTGTGCCATGAATCCAAAGACAAACTCATAGAGGTAGATCAACCATTTCTAGAAATATTTTCTCTCTCATACCTACTATATCACACCTCTATATATATATATATATGTTTTAATTTATATTTCTAGAAAAATTAATTTCATATTGATGATTTATGATTGAAATTTAAATCATTCACTATGTAATATGATATGTTCTATATCTACACTAGCATGTGACATCATTTCCTATATATTGAGCTAAATAATGGAATACAAAATGAGAAACCAAAACATTCTAAGTTGAATCATTTGAATTAATATTTAATTCATAAAATAAATTCACATTTTAACAAACAACAATCAAATGAGTATATTCATTTACCTAAAAAAATTAATATTTTCCATAGAATCACCTAGACATGAAATAATCCTACCTTATAGAACTATAATATTCACATTAGATGGGTTTCAAAGTGAAAATTAAAAGATTATTATAATATTTTTATCACCTTTTAAATTAAGGATAAAAAATCTCTAATAATTATGAGTTTAACAATTCATACTAATCAATCTTCAATACTCTAATCAAGTATGTAATTGATGGGATTACTAACTAAAATAATGTTGTGGTGAGTTTAAAGTAATTAATAGCTAAATCATTAAATTTAAATAATGATGTTTTAATGAAATATACAAGATAATTATTAATCCCCATACCTAACTACCACTTACCTCGGATATGTTCCATGGAATGTTAACGACTGGTGACAAAAACCATGGGTTTACACACCATTTTGAAGATTATTTTTCTCCAAACATACATATTACCTAAATGATAAATTCTAACTAAAAATTTGGCTTATTCATCTATACATATAATAACCACCAAAATATTCTAATGAAAAATAAAATCTCCCCAATAGGGATACCATAATTCAATGAACCATAGCTATTTCATTAGAGAGACATATAAATTATTTAATGCATATGAAAAAAATATTTAACTCACCATCATATGATAACTGTTAAGAGTTTGTACATATAGAGTTGAGTATAATAACATAGTAGGATATTCCAACAATATATAATGATAGTGGATACATTAACACAATATAAGTATTTGTAAAATAGTTTCAAAAAATTGTTATTGATGAAGATGTACTATAACATATTTTAAAGCAATGAATTAATGAATACTGCATAATATGAATAAACAATTGACTATAAATTAAAATTTACCAACATATAATATATCATTTTACTTTCCATTTGTTATATTTGTTATCATTTTTTAATAAACATGTTATTTATTATTAGTTTTAATCTCATGAAAAAATACATATCATATTAATTCATTTTCTAGATTTTTAATTTAATGTATGTTTATTTTCATAAGAATGAATAGAAGTTGAATGTACAATGTTGATCAGATCACTGATGAGTTTTACAATGAGTTACATTATTTTTTGGACTTTTCATTCAATAATGATTTAGATGGAAGATTGATTTGATGCCTATGTTTTGATTTTGTTGGAAGACCATGGTTAACTCGTGAGGAAGTGAGTTACCATATCACTAAAAATGGTTTCTAAAAAATATCATGTGTGGTATCATAATGGAGAAAAATATCAATTGAATAATTACATTGATTCAATTGAAAGTATTGGCATGAATTTTTTTGATTTCTGATCAATTTCCATTTGTTTCTCAAGACAACTCCTCAAGTAGACCAGTGTAAGAGGAAATGAATAATGGAACACAATTTTCATCTATTGATTAGAATGATGATGTTGAGCATGTTAGAAAGATGATGGAAGATGTGAATACCCATGTATATTTGGAATGTGAAAAAAATGAGCAAACTTGAGTTTTTAATGTGATTATATCATGGGAAAGAAATGTATGGATTTAGTAATATATTGATTAACTATCTCCTTATATTTATTAAGGATTTACTACCTGATGATGCATGTATTCCATAAAATTATTACATGGAATCAAAGTTGTTTGAAAAATATGGTTTTTCATCTACTAATATCCATGCTTACCCCAAATATTATTGTATATTCTAGAAGAAAAATGTAGATTTGAGTTAGTGCAGACAGTGTGCTACATCAAGGTGGAAGACTAATAAATATGGAACTCAATCTTGTGTACCAGGGAAAATGGCATGTCACTTTCCTTTAATTCCTAGGATTTAATAATTTTTTATGTCATAAAAAATGGTAATAAATATGAGATGTCATGAAGATGAAATAAATAAGGACAACGATGAAATATTGAATCCTATAGATGGGTTATCTTGGAATAAATTTGATAAGTTACATCTTGATTTTGTAGCTAACCCATAAAATGTTAGATTGAGATTATCATGTGACAGTTTCAACCCATTTTTCTAAATGCATACTGCACACAATACATAACTCGTTTTCATTCACATTTATAACTTTCTATCACATATGTGTATAAAGAATCCATTTTCTATTATGAGTATATGATATCAGGTCCTAGTGATTCTATAAATGATATTGACATATACTTGAAACCATTAATATATGAGTTAAAAGAGATTCAGATCATTGGTGTGCAGAAATATAATGCATTTTAGGAAGGAGTAGTTTATGGTCCATGCATTTAGAATGATGTTTGGTTGGATTATAAAGGGGAAATTACCTTGCCTTATTTGAATGACAAATAAAAATTCCTAAAGATTAAAGTTTTTATGAACTTTCAGCTTCATAGGGCATTAGTTATTTCTATCAATGGATCATCCATACAGGAAAAATTAGAGATAGTTTAATAATGTCTTAGAGAAAAATAAAACAAACAAATGAATATCAAGGAATGATATTGTTAAAGAAATTGATGGTTTTAATTATACTCTTATAAAGGGTCAGTCAAATTCTAGAAAGTGAAGGAATCCTAATTCAAATCCCAGTTTTAATTGGATAAAAAAATTATATTCTTTGATTTTTTGTACTGGACATCAAATTTATTATACCATTGTTTGGAAGTAATTTATATTAAGAAAAACATTTGTCAACTACTAATTTCTACTATTTTAAATTTCAAGTGAAAAACAAAAGAAGATTTGTGGTCACTTCATGATTTGATGCATTGGGGTATAAGATGAAGAATTCATCCTAATTTAATTGGATATAATAAGTTGAAAGTACTTTTTTCCTATTTTTTGATGAAAAATGCAGAGAAAAAACAATTCCTTTAGGTCTTGTAAAGTTTGAAGGTTTCACATGGTTATTCAAGTAACACTTTGAAAATGATCAATACACAAGATATGAAACTAAAATCTCTTAAAACACATGATGACCATGTCTTGTTACATGAGTTGATTCCCATTTCCATTCTACATTTACTTTCAGATTATGTTAGAGTTGTTGTGATTAGGGTATATCATTTTTATCGAGACCTTCATTCCAAAGGACTGAGCAGAAGTGATGTTCATAAATTGTAGAGATATGCACTGATTATTCTTTATGACTTAGAGAAAAAATTTCCCTCCATAATTTTTCACAAGTATGTTATATATGACTGTGAATATTCCCACAAAAAATATTTTTGGTGGTCCTATTTCAAGTCACTGAATATATCTAATAGAAAGAATGATGTCTACATTGAAATTCTATGTGTGAAATAAATATCATTATAAAGGATCTATTATGAAAGGATATTTAGCACAAGAATGCATGGATTTCTATTCATCATACTTTTCTAGCATCACTATGAGGTCTAATCTTACAAGGCCCCAGCCTTAAACCTTACTTAATCTTGAGTTATTACAAGATTACACATTGAGGATCTTTTCAGGTTTAGAGTTTTAGAGAATTAGATCATGAAACTTGCATTACATTCCACATTTAAACAAAGTTGTTACATAAAATACAATATTCATTCTTCCCATCAACGGAAACATATTTAAAATATAACACGGATTCTTTCTTGACACATCCTTGACACTATCATCACATCATGTACCTTTCCCTTGACCTGTGAAAAACATTTCAAAAACTTGGGATGAGCATAAAAAGCTCAGTAAGGGTTACAAAAAATATGGAAAGGAAACATGAGTTCATATATACATGAGAATGAAATCATACTTTACCCATAAAACATAGGCACTTTAACATACCTCATCAAACCATGAATAAATCATAGAAAACATAAGACATAAAGGTAACTTGAGGCATTCATAACATTCTTACGTAGGGAGTAACCCTCTTGGTTACGTTTGGAATACCCATCACAGTATATTCCCTAAATCTCTTCGGAGAAACCTTAACGTTTCACTCCTTCGCGTTACCCAATGCATTGGAGAGCTATATCGGGCTCACCCGCCCTTAGTTTATCACGGAACCACCCATTCATCATAACAATTCCCAAGAACCATAACATAATCGTATCACATAAACATGAATAAAGGAAACATAAAATTTCCACATTTCAATCACAATATAACATTTTAGGATATTGAAATAATGAATCCATTCAAAAAGAAACCATTTCCAAAACCATTTAAAACATTTAATAAAGAGATTTTTGAATCAAAGTGTCCCATACCACCTTGAAGCTTTTAACATTTTAAACCATTAATATCCATATAAATAAATCCTTAAAACAATTTTGAAAACATGGATATTAATAAGAACAAATAATTAAAACATTTAAAACGATATTTTGGTTAAAGGGGTTTTCCCAAAATTAGAGACACTTGAATACAATAATCGAGGAATAACATTTAGTCAGAACTTTATAATATCATGAGAATAAAAGGATTCATGATATAATACTCCAAAGGACAGTATATACACCATATAAGAGTGAATTGGTGCATAACAACAATGAACCCTCAATAGAAATGTCAAATGTGATGAAATCCCTTATAAAGAAGGTATCCTTAAATTAAGGACAAATAAATCTCAAAAATATGTGTGAAAAATATATATACACCCAATATAAGTGGATATTAAGTGTAAAACAATAAAAGGTCAATCACACATATTCAATGGATGACATATTCAATGACTACAAGTTGAACCCAAAGAAATCGAAATTGGGTTAAAAAGTTCCCTTGACAGCCTAACGGCATCACATCAAAATGAGTTGATGAGAGATAAAAAGTGTATCTCATCACTTGGACATAAAATTTACATCAATAAGGATGTATGAGAACATATCCCAACATAAAAATATGTAAATTAAAAGACCCAATAAAAGAAGTCTTTTAAAAAAAGAGGAGGGTGAAAGGTTCCCTTACCGACTTGGGTATCTTTCAAAACATACACCCCATGAAAGAAATACAATAGGTCATTGATGTAAATACTCATAAACGAAAGTATATTACACAAATATTAGAATAATGGGCTGTACATACACCACTCAATGGAATTTGTGGCGAATGTAGCATAAATCTCACGAGAATAAAAGTGAGATGAAAAATCCCTTACGAAAACTCGGCAGCCTAACGGCGCCACATAAAACTTCCGAATATGGATTGATGAGATCAAATAGAGTATCCCATCATATTACAATAGAATTTAAATCAAGTGGAATATAAAAGAAAATCCCCCAACATTGCAAGGAGGATTTTAAAAGAAGTGACATAAAGGAGAGTACTTAAAAAGAAAGAGAGAGGTTAGATCTCTTACGAAAGTTCGGCAGCCTAACAGCGCCACTCAAAACTTCCAAAATGGATTGATGAGAGAGAATAGGGTCTCTCATCTCATGAACATAAAAATTACAGTAAATTTAATATAAAAGAACATCCCAATCATAAGAAAGATGAGCTTAAAATAAATGACATAAAAGAGTGTACTTAAAAGGAAAGAGAGTTGTAGGATCCCTTACCTCGGGTCCGACTTGACTCGATCGTTCTTTAATCTCCTGAATAATAAACTTGAGTTAATTTCTAATTCATTAAGAACCTTTTTCAAGTTCATTATTACTTTTATACCACTTATTACCATGTCATAAACATTATGTAATCATTTAAGTTAATAATATTTGTTTTGCCGATATTTGGTTCTTAAGTCGAAAGTGGACTTCTTACAATTACATGTTGTTCGTGTGGCCAAATGTTTATTATATCCAGAATTGTATTAATTATGTATATATCATATATGTAATATATATCCAGTACATTCATGCATTTATAACATTACATAATCATTTAGAGGTAAGAAATGAAATGCACCGTTCATGGAGACGGTAATCCGTACGTACACATGAACACTACTTTCATTTCTATTTCATTTTTTATAGAATGGAATAATAATGATATAAAGGTATATTATAATTCCAGTATAATATCATATATAATATCATATTTCCATCCTTTATACATCCCACATATGGTATTTAACGAATCAAATCACTTTGAGGGGACGGTAGTCCGCACTTCCTTAAATGAAGATATCGCGTATACCCATAATGGAAGCCATAAAGGTAAGACAAAAATAAAAAATACAGAAGAATAAATAAAACATAAAAATATCATATATCATATATAAAAATAGTGACATCATAATGGCCACCTTTGAAGGTGTTAAATGAGTATTGAACAATCATCGTTTCGGGAGGCAGAATTTCACCATCCACGAAAACCGTATGTTCTTTAACCATTTGATGTAGTTGTGTGAGAGTGTAGCTCGAATAAATCTTATAACAACATCCTAGTATATTGAAGATACTGGTGTTGTTACAAAAGAAGTAAATAAAAAGAGTTTAGGGGGTTGGAGAAGCAAAATAAAACAAATGAACATGAGAGAATGAATTACCTTTAAAAGGGTAACTCCTTTTGATTTGAGCCTAAAGGCTTCCTTTGAAAGGATTCTGCCCAAAAGGAATCCTCTAGGGTGAGGAGAGGGAAGTGGAGAGAGTAAATGGGCAGGGGTTGGCTGAGCCAAAGGCTTGAGGAGTGTGTTAAATGAGGTAGAGGTGGGGGCCTTTTATAAGAGGAGAGGAGGGGTACTTTTGGAAAGTAAAGAAATATTACTTTATTTGAAAATGTGTTTCGGTTTCAAAAGGTCCCACATTGATATAATTCGTGGATAAGGTGATAAGGCTTCGAAATCCACTCATCCAATAAGTTTTGGACATGTGTAGTTCATAGATTTTACATTATCTTTCCATTTTATTTAAATCGTCAAATAATGATGTCATCGCTGCATCATTATTATGTTATAAATAATTTAATTTATTTAATGTATAAAAATTATAAAAAAAATACTATGATGTAGGAAATCTTTTTATCTTTCCAATAAATATTTATAATAAAAAAGATGACTTGTATAACCCCACTTAAAAATTGTTTTAGTAAAACATATCATGTTTGTGTCAATTTTACTTTTACATTAAATAAAATGTTATTTATGTCATTTCCCAACCAAAGTGGATCCATGGGGTCCCCAAGTTGACCCATGGCTTGTCTTGGTCGGCCATGATACAACAAATAGGTGTAGGACAAGTGTCATGGTGTTTTCACATTCTTATAATATCATTTTTACCTTAAACTACACTAATTACCTCTAATCGCGATTAAAAACTTAATAAGTTACTATTCACCAAAAAATTATTTTAATCTCATTGAACCACATTTTACTTCTTAATAACAACCATGTATGTCGGATTTTTGAAAATAAAAACACAATGATGGCAAGATTTCATTTAAACGGAAAATCAGTTTTTATAAGTACCACTTAGTGGTTTCACTATTCATCAAAAATTGAAGTTTTTCAGAAAAATCCCAAAAATTCACCCTAAGCTATATTTGATATTCTGAATTCAAAAATGAAGTACGTTTTACAAAATTCAAAACATATAAATTGCATTAATTAATTTAATAATTAATTCCCGTTGTCATGACAAATAGTGTGTTTTTATGAAACCATAAGTATCAAAAGATTGACACTAGTTTAAGTCCGATTTCAAAGTGAAATCAATTCCAACGACCACTATTGGATTTAATGGTAAAAATATTTTCTAATTTCACTTTAAAACCAATTCAAAATATTATCTAATCATATAAATAAATTAGTTTAAAAATAGGTTTTGAATTAGAACACAACATTTTACACTATTCATTAAAAAATGAACTTTACCGGAAAAATACCAAAAAAATTACACAAAGTAAAATTTGATGTCCCGATTCTTAATAAGAGTTTTATTTGGTCCAAAAGAATGTATAAGAGTGATCAAAACTATATTTAATGATGGTTCTCCATCAAAAGGCGACAAGTGAAACTTTAGTGAAAACTAGGGCATATACGCCTAAAATTGAATTCTTTCCGTATTTTAAGCCTTTATCTTTTATTGTATAAATGTAAAAATATTTAAGAACATATATAATCATATTTTAGTTATTTCTATCCATTCCCGCCATTACAACGGCTACATGTTAACTATCATTTAAAATAATATTATTTTATTATTAGAGTGCAACGTAAGATTCCCAAGAAACTCGTTGTTGCGTGTTGGGTACGCCATCGAGCATAGCGTCACCTTTAAAGTCATATTAATATTTTATTCACAAATATGGATAAATATGAAAATGTCATATTTCTTATTTACCTGGGGTGTTACATCCTTCCCCCCTTTTGGGAATTGCGTCCTCGCAATTTTAAAATTGCGCTTGGAAACATCCTTGAACGTCCCATATCGGAACAAGAGTCGGTAAAACAATCACTTTAAAATAAAGAAAGATAAGCACATAGGTCACCCGAGTTAACCCATACTAGGATTCCAAGTATGAAAATATGGACATGGAGGAGAAAACATAGGGTCATGTTCTGATGGAGAGTGATAGAAAACATGTTTAGGAGAAAGTTAACAATAAGAAAATCACAAACTTGTGATGGGTTAAACGGTGCTGGGTTCCCCAGTAGGAAAAGTTAATAGACAACATTTTTGTATTAAGTTACTTTTTATTGAGGAATTTATTCATAAGGAAGCATAATCACTTATCATGTTGACTTTCAACTTTTACTAGATTCCTTAGTCAAACTCATATTTTTTTCCAAAAGACGAGTATTTTGGGAGACTTTTTCGCATTAAGAGTACTATAATCAACTTCTAGAGAATCACCTAATCCCCAAAAGAGAACTATATACATCCCATGTATTTAGGCTTTAACCAAAACCAAAACCAAAAAGGTTAGTACAAGATCAGATAATCCAGAAAAGGATAACCCCTTATAAAAAGAAAATCTATTCTTAATCTCCAAAATTTGTCCAACAAAACCCAAAGTTCAACAAGGACCATCCGATAAACAATTTGTCCATAAAATTCTTCAAAGTAAACCAATATAAGATTGAAACCCAAATATTTGAAGGATTTAGTCACATAGTCTTCCAAGTTAAATCGTAACATTTATCTCCAAACAACATCAGTTGCTCCTAAAGTCTCACATTGAAAAGTAATTATCCTAATCACATATCCTCCAAAAATCAACTTACTCTTAATTCATAAAATCATATAACTAAAAATAATCAGTCAAACTAACCAGGGACTTCACGTAGTCCAGTGGTAGGCGATAAATACCAGTCGCACTTTGGTTGTGGGTTCGATTCCCGCAGCATTGTCCGACGCGACGGGTTGTCACACGGTCTGCGTGTTTTCCTTTTTCCAAAACTATATAATTCTCAAATCATTACCCAAAAAGGGATAAAATCATAAAAAATAACCATAACATAATTTAACCTCAATTTTATCTCATGCCTTTCACTTCAATCATAACATATGGTAACCCATAATTACCTCAAAAGTAAGGATCATATAAACCCAAATGGTTCTTTATAACTATGTCCACAAAAGAAAAGATAACTATTACTTGAATAAAATTTGCCTATATTAAACATCAGGGTTACACATAATATAAAAAGTCTTCTAATGTAACCCCATCATCAAAAGAGACTTAATACTCTTAAGAATTTCACCCTAACTCTTGAAGCCCTTATATGTTGACATCTTACTCATTCAACATTCTTCATGATCCATTATCCATTCCTTTCCAACTTATTCAGAAATACCTCTTTCCTACAAACAAAATCATGAATCATATCCTAAGATTCCAAAATAAGAAAACAATAGTCATGAAATAGTACATACCTTTGATTGGTCATTGTCAGTTTCTTCATCCTCAATCGGAATGGCATTAGGTATTGGTAAACGAATATTGGTACGCTCTTGGTGACCCCATTCACGAAACTTCTTCATAGGACATGTGTTTTCATAATGACCATGCACACCACATTTAAAACATTCAATTGATCCCTCAGAAAGAACTTCTTTCCCTTTCCTCGAGTCAACTGGATGCTTCCTTTTTCCATGGCAGGTTCTTGCTTTAAGACCTTCATTTCCACATCTATAGCATATTTCTGTCCCTTTGAAACATTTTCCTAGGTGTTTCTTTCCACATCTTTGACACATAGGTTTTTGAACACACTTACCTTTATGATTATTACCTGTACTTCCGTAGGGATTTGTTTCTTGCATATATGATGTCTTAGAGAAATCTACAAGGTTTATGTGGTCAATCATGACTCCAGATAGTTGGTTCAGGATAATCACAAGAGTTTTCATTGCAGCTCCCATATCATTCAGTTGCTTGCTCAAAACACTGTCACAGTTTCCTTCACATCCACTGTTACTTTGGTGCCTGCTAGATCCAGCCATTTACTAAAACCAAAAAGGTCAGTGTGAGTATATCAACAAAACCATCATGTACTAATGAGTAAGATAGACAATAAGATATACTTACTCATTCACTTTATCTAAAACTAAGACTCTTTCTGAAATCCTAACCATTATGGTAATTGTCAATTATGCTTAAAGAATACCCTAACCTCTAAAGTTATCTAAACCGACCTTTGATACCAACTATAAGGCCCCAGCCTTAAACCTTACTTAATCTTGAGTTATTACAAGATTACACATTGAGGATCTTTTCAGGTTTAGAGTTTTAGAGAATTAGATCATGAAACTTGCATTACATTCCACATTTAAACAAAGTGGTTACATAAAAGACAGTATTCATTCTTCCCATCAACGGAAACATATTTAAAATATAACACAGATTCTTTCTTGACACATCCTTGACACTATCATCACATCATGTACCTTTCCCTTGACCTGTGAAAAACATTTGAAAAACTTGGGATGAGCATAAAAAGCTCAGTAAGGGTTACAAAAAATATGGAAAGGAAACATGAGTTCATATATACATGAGAATGAAATCATACTTTACCCATAAAACATAGGCACTTTAACATACCTCATCAAACCATGAATAAATCATAGAAAAAATAAGACATAAAGGTAACTTGAGGCATTCATAACATTCTTACGTAGGGAGTAACCCTCTTGGTTACGTTTGGAATACCCATCACAGTATATTCCCTAAATCTCTTCGGATAAACCTTAACGTTTCACTCCTTCGCGTTACCCAATGCATTGGAGAGCTATATCGGGCTCACCCGCCCTTAGTTTATCACGGAACCACCCATTCATCATAACAATGCCCAAGAACCATAACATAATCGTATCACATAAACATGAATAAAGGAAACATAACATTTCCACATTTCAATCACAATATAACATTTTAGGATATTGAAATAATGAATCCATTCAAAAAGAAACCATTTCCAAAACCATTTAAAACATTTAATAAAGAGATTTTTGAATCAAAGTGTCCCATACCACCTTGAAGCTTTTAACATTTTAAACCATTAATATCCATATAAATAAATCCTTAAAACAATTTTGAAAACATGGATATTAATAAGAACAAATAATTAAAACATTTAAAACGATATTTTGGTTAAAGGGGTTTTCCCAAAATTAGAGACACTTGAATACAATAATCGAGGAATAACATTTAGTCAGAACTTTATAATATCATGAGAATAAAAGTATTCATGATATAATACTCCAAAGGACAGTATATACACCATATAAGAGTGAATTGGTGCATAACAACAATGAACCCTCAATAGAAATGTCAAATGTGATGAAATCCCTTATAAAGAAGGTATCCTTAAATTAAGGACAAATAAATCTCAAAAATATGTGTGACAAATATATATACACCCAATATAAGTGGATATTAAGTGTAAAACAATAAAAGTTCAATCAAACATATTCAATGGATGACATATTCAATGACTACAAGTTGAACCCAAAGAAATCGAAATTGGGTTAAAAAGTTCCCTTGACAGCCTAACGGCATCACATCAAAATGAGTTGATGAGAGATAAAAAGTGTATCTCATCACTTGGACATAAAATTTACATCAATAAGGATGTATGAGAACATATCCCAACATAAAAATATGTAAATTAAAAGACCCAATAAAAGAAGTCTTTTAAAAAAAGAGGAGGGTGAAAGGTTCCCTTACCGACTTGGGTATCTTTCAAAACATACACCCCATGAAAGAAAGACAATAGGTCATTGATGTAAATACTCATAAACGAAAGTATATTACACAAATAGTAGAATAATGGGCTGTACATACACCACTCAATGGAATTTGTGGCGAATGTAGCATAAATCTCACGGGAATAAAAGTGAGATGAAAAATCCCTTACGAAAACTCGGCAGCCTAACGGCGCCACATAAAACTTCCGAATATGGATTGATGAGATCAAATAGAGTATCCCATCATATTAAAATAGAATTTACAGAAAGTGGAATATAAAAGAAAATCCCCCAACATTGCAAGGAGGATTTTAAAAGAAGTGACATAAAGGAGAGTACTTAAAAAGAAAGAGAGAGATTAGATCTCTTACGAAAGTTCGGCAGCCTAACAGCGCCACTCAAAACTTCCAAAATGGATTGATGAGAGAGAATAGGGTCTCTCATCTCATGAACATAAAAATTACAGTAAATGTAATATAAAAGAACATCCCAATCATAATAAATATGAGCTTAAAATAAATGACATAAAAGAGTGTACTTAAAAGGAAAGAGAGTTGTAGGATCCCTTACCTCGGGTCCGACTTGACTCGATCGTTCTTTAATCTCCTGAATAATAAACTTGAGTTAATTTCTAATTCCTTAAGAACCTTTTTCAAGTTCATTATTACTTTTATACCACTTATTACCATGTCATAAACATTATGTAATCATTTAAGTTAATAATATTTGTTTTGCCGATATTTGGTTCTTAAGTCGAAAGTGGACTTCTTACAATTACATGTTGTTCGTGTGGCCAAATGTTTATTATATCCAGAATTGTATTAATTATGTATATATCATATATGTCATATATATCCAGTACATTCATGCATTTATAACATTACATAATCATTTAGAGGTAAGAAATGAAATGCACCGTTCATGGAGACGGTAATCCGTACGTACACATGAACACTACTTTCATTTCTATTTCGTTTTTTATAGAATGGAATAATAATGATATAAAGGTATATTATAATTCCAGTATAATATAATATATAATATCATATTTCAAACCTTTATACATCCCACATATGGTATTTAACGAATCAAATCACTTTGAGGGGGCGGTAGTCCGCACTTCCTTAAATGAAGATATAGCGTATACCCATAATGGAAGCCATAAAGGTAAGACAAAAATAAAAAATACAGAAGAATAAATAAAACATAAAAATATTATATATCATATATAAAAATAGTGACATCATAATGGCCACATTTGAAGGTGTTAAATGAGTATTGAACAATCATCGTTTCGGGAGGCAGAATTTCACCATCCACGGAAACCGTATGTTCTTTAACCATTTGATGTAGTTGTGTGAGAGTGTAGCTCGAATAAATATTATAACAACATCCTAGTATATTTAAGATACTGGTGTTGTTACAAAAGAAGTAAATAAAAAGAGTTTAGGGGGTTGGAGAAGCAAAATAAAACAAATGAACATGAGAGAATGAATTACCTTTAAAAGGGTAACTCCTTTTGATTTGAGCCTAAAGGCTTCCTTTGAAAGGATTCTGCCCAAAGGGAATCCTCTAGGGTGAGGAGAGGGAAGTGGAGAGAGTAAATGGGCAGGGGTTGGCCGAGCCAAAGGCTTGAGGAGTGTGTTAAATGAGGTAGAGGTGGGGGCCTTTTATAAGAGGAGAGGAGGGGTACTTTTGGAAAGTAAAGAAATATTACTTTATTTGAAAATGTGTTTCAGTTTCAAAAGGTCCCAAATTGATATAATTCGTGGATAAGGTGATAAGGCTTCGAAATACACTCATCCAATAAGTTTTGGACATGTTTAGTTCATAGATTTTACATTATCTTTCCATTTTATTTAAATCGTCAAATAATGATGTCATCGCTGCATCATTATTATGTCATAAATAATTTAATTTATTTAATGTCTAAAAATTATAAAAAAATACTATGATGTAGGAAATCTTTTTATCTTTCCAATAAATATTTATAATAAAAAATATGACTTGTATAACCCCACTTAAAAATTGTTTTAGTAAAACATATCATGTTTGTGTCAATTTTACTTTTACATTAAATAAAATGTTATTTATGTCATTTCCCAACCAAAGTGGATCCATGGGGTCCCCAAGTTGACCCATGGCTTGTCTTGGTCGGCCATGATACAACCAATAGGTGTAGGACAAGTGTCATGGTGTTTTCACATTCTTATAATATCATTTTTACCTTAAACTACACTAATTACCTCTAATCGCGATTAAAAACTTAATAAGTTACTATTCACCAAAAAATTATTTTAATCTCATTGAACCAAATTTTACTTCTTAATGACAACCATGTATGTCGGATTTTTGAAAATCAAAACACAATGATGGCAAAATTTCATTTAAACGGAAAATCAGTTTTTATAAGTACCACTTAGTGGTTTCACTATTCATCAAAAATTGAAGTTTTTCAGAAAAATCCCAAAAATTCACCCTAAGCTATATTTGATATTCTGAATTCAAAAATGAAGTCCGTTTTACAAAATTCAAAACATATAAGTTGCATTAATTAATTTAATAATTAATTCCCGCTGTCATGACAAATAGCGTGTTTTTATGAAACCATAAGTATCAAAAGATTGGCACTAGTTTAAGTCCGATTTCAAAGTGAAATCAATTCCAACGACCACTATTGGATTTAATGGTAAAAATATTTTCTAATTTCACTTTAAAACCAATTCAAAATATTATCTAATCATATAAATAAATTAGTTTAAAAATAGGTTTTGAATTAGAACACAACATTTTACACTATTCATTAAAAAATGAACTTTACCGGAAAAATACCAAAAAAATTACACAAAGTAAAATTTGATGTCCCGATTCTTAATAAGAGTTTTATTTGGTCCAAAAGAATGTATAAGAGTGATCAAAACTATATTTAATGATGGTTCTCCATCAAAAGGCGACAAGTGAAACTTTAGTGAAAACTAGGGCATATACGCCTAAAATTGAATTCTTTCCGTATTTTAAGCCTTTATCTTTTATTGTATAAATGTAAAAATATTTAAGAACATATATAATCATATTTTAGTTATTTCTATCCATTCCCGCCATTACAACGGCTACATGTTAACTATCATTTAAAATAATATTATTTTATTATTAGAGTGCAACGTAAGATTCCCAAGAAACTCGTTGTTGCGTGTTGGGTACGCCATCGAGCATAGCGTCCCCTTTAAAGTCATATTAATATTTTATTCATAAATATGGATAAATATGAAAATGTCATATTTCTTATTTACCTGGGGTGTTACAAATCTACTAATGAGAACTAAATATAAGCAATATGATCCCATTGATCCTACATTTTTTCCACTACCCCAAATAGGGGGAATATCTAGATCATACTCATTGTGTAATTTAAATTGGGAAGAGTGGTAAATGGATCATCATAAAGTATTAGTCAATTGTGGTGTGCTTGATGATTACACCAAGTAAGTAAACTAATAAATATGTATTTTTTTATTGAGTTATTTTTTTCATAGCTTTAGACATTTTAAAGATTTCATATTTTTAGAGAATATTTAGAAATTATAAAAAGGAGACATCATTATTTAATTATTAAAAGGAAAGAACAATTACAAAAAAACTACTATTTAGTTAAAGTAAAAGGTAATGTATTTCTTTTTTTAAATAACTTAATCACAAGTATCTATTTAATATTCAATGTTGGTTTCTTTTAGGATCTAAGTTTACCAATGAATGGTGTATCAGATGAAATAAGGACATGGTCATTTGGTCGAAATGATATGGTACGTGATTGTAAGACAATGGTTTTAAATAGATTTAAATTCATTATAAATAGTTGTGCAACAAAAATGAAAATGTAACATGAAAGTGTCATGATAAGAGCCACAACATATTGTTATGTGAGTGCATTAGACAAGAAACATCAATAAAAATATATATCATATTATGAGGTTGTCGAAAGAATCATTTTATTAGATGAATACACACACGGTTATGTCACAATGATGAAATGAAAGTGGTCTGATTCAATGACATGATAAGGCATGCATATAGATAACTGTGGATTTAGAGTGGTTGATATGAAATGTTAAATCCATACCGATGAACCTTATATTCTTGTATCACAAGCTAGGGAAGTGTTTTATGTAACTTATATGTTAAAAAAAAATTATGTTATTATTGATTTCATTCGAAGACATATTTTTGATGAAGTCATGGATGATAGTGATATTTTGGATTAAACTATTGGTATTTATTCAAATATTGAATTTGATGACATAGATGATTCAATTGTTTTGTGAACCAGAAATTGTAACAGGACACACATAGTGTTGACACATTTGTAAGTATTTACTTGACATTATTGTGATATTATACATGTTTTTTTTAACTTTTATACATGGAATCAAATTAATTGTGTTAATTACATTTCAAAAATTTCAAATGAGTTGTCATTATGTTAACTAAACATGAAAATATAATGAAATTATTATTTTTTAAGTTGATAAATACTTAAATTAAATAGAATTTTGTGTCTTTTAATTTTTTTAAGTCAACCAGTTGTATTATTTAACATTTTCATTATTTATATTTATCTCAAAATACTATTTTAAATTTATATGACACTATACCTGATAATGAAGAAGTTAGAAGGTGAACAATGCAGAGAAGTGAAAAATGAATTAGAGATTTAGGCATGTCTCCTATGATCACCACTGTAAGTATATTTTATGATTGGATATTATATTATTTCATATTATTTATGTTTTTATAATTCATTTTATTTTATCATCCATGTTATTTTGGGCTAATTCATCGAGGAGATGATTAAATTATACAGCAGAGCCTGATAGTATGGTGGGGGGTATCAGTGCAAACAATTCTATGGTTCAACCTACCACTATGACACTTCATTCATTAGGATTTTATCTAGTCCAGCCTCTCTTCATGTCACTTCAATTACCAGGAGGTCATCCTCCAATTACACCATCTCCATTTTTTCATACTCTCCTTTTCCACATCCCTTTCCTCCCACACCCACATAGGATGGTAGTTCTCAGACCCCCATCCCTCTTTATTACCCATTCCCACCATCCACTATACATGGTATTACTCCTCCATATATCCCACCACCATATCCAAATCCATCTTTGTCTGTATAGGCCTATCCACAAGTTTTTTTCCCTCTATCAGTATATTTTCCTTCATCGACAATACATAGTACTCCTGTTATAGATATCTCTCCTCCCACAAAGGATACTCCTCCTCCATATGTAGCACTCCAGGAGACAAAAAATCCCCCATCTACTGGTATGTGTTTAAACATCACTGATAGTAATTAATGATAAATTCACATATATTATTTTCCTTTACAAATTGTCTATTTTTCATGATTAGTTGAATCCTCTACTAAACGACATGGACACACAAAAATGTGAGAGGTTTGGAATCAAAACACATAGATTGTGGTTCAATATAATGAGGACGTCACTATCATTGAAAAAATGGTAAGGAATGAAAAAATTTTATGGGTAAACTTTCTAAATACAACAGTATTGTTCCAGTTCAAGCAATAAGTTGGGGTGAAGTTAGAGACCAAATAAAGGAAAATGCATGGGTAGATATTTTGTTAAGTAATGTGAATAAACTTTTATGTATATTAATTTATAATATTTTGTTAAAAAATATTTTTTATAATGTAACTCTGAAATAATTTTTCTTATGGACAAAATGTAAGGGTTTCAAGCCTTAATAGAGTTGGGTGAAATGTGGTGAGCATACAAGTATGACTTGTATGCTGGTTGGAAAGAGAGAGTTGATACCAAACTTATAGAAATACCAATCATTATTGATGACCTAATATCATAGCACTGAGAGATGGTTGGGTATTGGAAGAGTCCAAAGTTTAAGGTACTAGTTAAATTTATATATATATTCATTTATTTATTTGAAAATTATTTTTAAAGTATAAATTACTTATTTTATTAATCTTAATGCAACTATATATATTTTTTGTTTGAAGGATAAATATAAAAAAAATAAAATAAGTAAAAGTGAAATGAAAAACATTCACACTCTTGGATGCACTTATCTCCCATATCATGAGAAAGAATGGGTAATTTAACATTTAAAATATTAAACTTCATTTTCTTGAAATTTATATTTATTACCTTTTAAGTTTTGTTGTTGTGTCAAATTGGTTTTTTTATAGTTTTATGTTTTTGGATACAACTGTTTTTCTTATCATATCCCTTAATTATCATGTTTATTTCCACATAAACCATTTTTATTTATCCAAATAGGATCATAACATAGCCTTCAAAATGTTTTCTACCCAATTAATTGGTAATGATTAGAAAATATTTCCATGTTTTATCATTAAAAAAAGAAAATATTTGATACAAATCTAGGTAGATGTGTGGTTGGTTTTCCATGATTTCATATTTCTCCTTCCACAAGATAGATGGAATCAAATATTAAATGGTGAAGGATGTGTCTATATATCCTTTGAATCACATAAGCACTTCCACTTTATAAGATAATAATTACAAAACTATAAATATCCTTTTGCATAATCCTTCTACAACCAGGTGTATCGATGATACTTCTTCCCCTTTTACTCATGATCCTTCACATGAACTGAGCCATATGTTTCATTAAGTTCTTATATCTAGAATTCTATTTCTTATTATACAAATCTTAGATATTTTAATATCTTCCATGCCATCTCCATTCTATCTCGTATTCTGAATATGATATTTCAATTCTATTTCTTCTCCACTAGAACTACTATAATAAATATTTTTAAATATGTATGACTCCATGAATTGTCATAAATTTTGTGTATCACACCTTTTTTCTTCTATGATCAATGATTATTCTAGGTTCTCCACAAAATTATAGTGCATTCAAACATTACTATGTAATTATAATAACATATCTAATTATTAATCCAAAATATTCACATTAAAAAAAGGAATGTTTCCTTTATTTCATTCATATTTCTATTTATCAAGAGTGAAAGAATTCACCACGAAATGATGTAGGTCAATTAATCAATCTATAGAATCTGGTTAAATATCAATATTTAAATCTATAAATATTACAGAATAATATTTACAAAACTTCTCATCCTTTATACCTATCGTGTATTGAATCACGGTGGATAACAATATTCATAAAGGTAGTGATCCTTACAACGTTTCACTGGTGAGCCATATGAACACATATACCAAAACATAAAGGGATGAGTGATTAGAATTATTAACCCACTCAAAAAACCATGATAATCTCAACCAAAAATAATAAATCACTTTATTAACTTTACAATTTTTAACTATATAATAATTGTGGTAAACCATATAAGATTCTATTCAAATATATGAACTATGCTCCATTGTATTTTTTACTAAAATACTTCAACCTCAACCAAGGCCTCCAAAACCACCTAATTTTTCACATTGAAGTTATATTCAATGGATTTGACATTATCAATCATCCAGAATCTCTAACATTGCCCTAGAAATCCTTCATAGCTTAACATACATCTCTCAACATGGTCTAATCTCAACAACCATGGTTTTACTCTATGGCATGGTCACATTACTGTGGAAATTTTAAGTCATAAAAAGAAATATATATTTTAATAAATCATTCTTGAAAACCCTTTATAAGGAAGATGATTCATAGGATGAAATCATTCTACTTGTCTACACACATTTCACATTTTGAACTATGCACCACATTCACTAAATCACACATCAAAGTTTCTTTTGTATATCCGTCACTTAATAAGGATAACAAGAAATTGTTATCTCAATGTTTTACCATGGTTCCCACTACATTAAAACCACTATTACTAGTAGTTCCACCCCACAATAATTATTCTCTACTCTAATAATCCTAGCGCCTACTCACACTGGCTATACTCTTCTACAACTCCATGTTGGGCTTAACCATAGAGCTTCTTGTCACATAGTGCAATCCTTACTATGATTGGATGAAAAGGATTTGTCCATTTTTTATACACTCTTACACACCCAACTTTTCATTCCACAGTTCAACAACTGGAATTCCTCCAAATTAGTAATCCGGTCTTCTTCCAAAACTAGAATACATTTCTGAACTTCCATATTAACTTTTTTCACAAACTCTAACATCCAAACTAAAAATATCTAGGAAACTAGAACATATCCTAATAGAATGTTCAGACTTTTATTCCAAGGATTCATTTTTTCAAAATGTATGAAGGATGATTCTATGTATATAGTAACCATTTAATTATTTATGCACTTTCCAACATGTCCTTACTACTCATGCTATAATTCATTCAACCAATTCAATATATATTATGAATAACCTAACACATCCTTTAAACACATGTATGTAAATGATACTATAATTAATCAAAAAATTTAATATATATTGTAAAAAAAATCAAACATATATCCTTATGGTTGAAACATTCACCTATGAAAATTTTAGGAAATATCTAATAAAATCCATGCACATATTTTATAGTTATGCTTCCTTATCCCCTATTGTTAAAAAAAATAAAAAGGTTATTCACACATTATTATATAACTTAGAATGACCTATTCCTTTGGGTTTCACTATATTTTCTAAATAAAATCAACATCATTTCATTCCATCAAGAATTCCAGAATAAGAGAGTATATTATCCCATATCATATTTACTTCAAAACTTAATTTAAATAAACATGTTTATGATCACAAAAATACTTATATTTCTCTCATAAATCCTTCATTGAAACATCAACTTCCAAGAAAATTTCATATTACAGGTTCATTATTCTTAAAAAAATCTAGTGAGTAGAGTTACTAATTCTTAATGATCCTTTGAAATATCCTTTAATCACATTGAGTTAAAACTCAATATAGGAAACATGAGTTCTTGTTAACATCATAAATTATTTCTATATAACTTAATAAATTTCTTGAAACACATGTATCTAATAAAATCTCTTCAACAAAAAACTATCTATAACCTCATTCACATTCTCACAAAACAGTTAGTGCATAAATAGTAAATCATAAGAGTTTGAAACATACCATTTTTTATTTTAATTTATTCCACAAGTTTTCCATTATATACCTTTTATTTATAGCTATTATTAAAATTAAAATGAGGATAATTTATCCTTTAATATCCATCATCAACTCATATATCTCTTCTTAAATGGTTTAAACCAAATAATACATTTTTTCATAAAAAACACAATATTTTGAGAAATGTTCTCACATTAATAACATTGTATGTTTTCATTAATTAAATGTGTTATCATTGATATTGAATTTTCAATTTTGAATTGAATACAATGCCGATTTATTTCTTTATTTACCTAGAAAATTTCATTGAATATTGAGGGTTGTGTTCGTTGATTTACCTTGTTTTGTACAAGTAGGAAAAAGAGAGATAATATCATGGTAAATAGTGACACCTAGGAAACGATTGTAAGTATATTTAAATTTATTTTATTTTGATTAAATTTAATTATTTACATTATTTTATCATTTTAATTTATGTTATATATCACTCAACATATTTATTTGGAGGCATTGAAAGAAAATAAACAGATAATTTGGACCCAAAGGATCATATGCATCAGATATTAGGAGATGAACATCATGGTAGGGTGTATTGTTGACTTGGGAAGAAGATTATACCATATAGATATTGGTCTTCCAATATATTTTCTTTGAGTACCGATTCTGGTATGATCACATAGGAATAAATGAATACCATAATCAAATAATAAAATCAAAAAGAAGAAGAAGATACTCAGTGTCAAAAGATGATAAATAAAAAATGATAAAAGTTATATCTTCTCTTTCTTCTACACTTCCACCAGAGGGTGATGCAATGATTGATGCTTGTTTGATGATGATACATTCTATTTATGAGGATTCCTTTACTCCTCCCACTAATTTAGGTAAAGATGTAGATGTTGATACCCATGATGATGATGATGATGTTGGTGGTGTGAGAGGAGGTGATAATGATAGTGTTTTTGTAGGAGATGTTGATGAGGGTTTTGATGGTTCTGGTGATATTGATATTGAGGTTCATTACTGAACTAAACCATATTCTTGGTTTATAGGTTGAATTTTATTATGTAGTTTTGTTTTATTATAGAGATAGTGATATTGTATTTTTGTATTGTTTCTCATGTAAACTATATTCTTGTGATATATTGAATTGTATTTTTTGTTCTATTTCTGTAGGAGTAGCTGATAATATAATGATCCAGCCTTAAACATTACATAATTTAGTAAATTATTTTCGAATTAACTTTCTCACAATCCCAAAGATCATTCCAGTTTATAGTTTTAGTGGATTATGACATAATTCATACATATAAACCCACAAGCATACAAATCGGGTACTACTAAAAAAGTATCCATTTCTTTCATAATTCATTTTTTTTAATAAAACATGAAATATTTTCATGAAAAATCTTCATAACATTAATCTTGGATTATTATTTTATCTTACCCATCCTTAAACCCTGTGAAGAATATTTTAAAATGTGGGATGAGCATAAAAATCTCAGTAAGGGACATAAAATAAAGGAAGGAGTTATTCCATGAATACTTATAAACATATGAAATCATTTTTATAAAGACATACTTCTCACCCATAAAGTATCATATACTTTACTTGTGAAAACAAGATATTTCCATAGAACATAGAAAACATAAATAAAACCATATAGGTAACTTGAGGAATCAATTAATTATTATTCTAACCCTCATGACTACCATATTATCTATAACCCTCACAACTACCTTACAATGTATCCCTCACAACTACCTTATGGTGTAACCATCGTAGTTACACTTGGAATGACCATTATGGTCAAATTCCAACATAAACATACCCAATGAATTTAAGAGAGATATATATCCCACACTTCATCATAAAAAAATTCCAAAGAACAAAAAAATAATCATAAAACATGAATAATTGCATCATAAAAACATTCCTTTTGAATTTTGTAAAAAGAGACATTAAAGAGAATTTTAAAAGGAAAGTCCCTTACCTCGGGTTCATCTTACTTCAAAAATGTTCAAACTTCATGTATAATGGTTTAAAGAGTGTTATTAATATATTATAAAACTATATTCATATTTATAATACCTTATATGATATTTTTATAACATCTTTCCACCCATTTATCAATAATATTTTGTTATTTTCATTATTTTGGGTGCATTTATTTCATGGTTTCCATGGTTGGTTCATTATGGATTTTCTTGTCAAATAGTAGAAAAACTCCAGAAGTTGAATGAAATGGTGTTAAATAACTTTAAATGATACCATATATCATTTTTTTGATATGAGGATGATCCATTAGATAAAATGTTAATGAAAATGATTTAATTTATTTTGGTAGTTTTTACGACCATCACGAACTCATATCATTTTATTTAATATCATGTTTATATATTTGGTTCCCTAACATTATATAACTTATAATATATATAATAAAATATTATTTAATCATAATAATGGTTTTATGACCATACCTGTGGTAAAATAAAATAAAAACATATCATCCATGATGACAGTAAATCGACACATCACGGACAATGTTTTCATTTTTTTTAGAATAAGAGGGGAAGAAGAGAGGTTAGATTATCAATATTCCATTAAAAATAAAATAAAATTACAGTATATATAAGATACTAGAGTTATCATGTCACTTTGTATTGGGTATGTGATGAGATAATAATAATAGAAAATAAATTGAAAAAAGGGGGATTTTACCTCTTGAATTCTCCTTCTTAAGAACCTTCTTAAGGCACCCAGTTTTCAACTTTTGGTGAGACTAGCAGGTATTGGATGTGGGGAAGAGGCTTGGAAAGGGAATTGGGTAAAAATTAAACAATCTACAAGTCTTTGAGGTGTGAGGAGAAGAGGTGGTAGAGGGTGATATTTATAGTGGAGGAGATGAGTGCTTTCTCATTATTTTATTCATTAGTTTTTATTTTGGCTCAAAAATATGAATAGTTTGAGAATTATCACTAAATATATTAAAATAATGAAGTAGGATTCAAGATTATGGTTCTTACATCAGTGATTACTCAAGGAATAGTATATTTAACTTATAATGTATATATACCGTAAATTGTCATATTTCACTATTCATCAAAAAATCAACTATTCCAGAAAAATCCCAAAAATTCACCCTAACAATTTTTCAATATGTAGAATTAAAAAATTAAATCTATATTATAAAAATAATTTTATAAATATAATAAATTTAATTTTTAATTAAAATCATCATTTATTCGAAAAATAACAATTTCAAAATTATAACTGATTTTATAACACTTTGAAAGATTAATTAAGGGCTCATAAAATTATATTATAATCATAAGACAAAAAAATATTAATTTATGAATCTTTTTTATGAAGATAAATTGTCTTTTAAATAATTATATTAATTATAAAATTATAAATAAAAATTTATGTGTCACAAAAATACCAACACTTAATTTATCATTTTCAAAACATTTATTTACTTATTCCATGATATAAATATATCATATTTTCACTTATAAGATACATAAATTTTATTTATACTTTCATAGGTGAGGTTACTATTCTATTTTTATAGGTTTCTTAATTTCTATAAATACCACTTATTTCATTATACATTTATAATGAATTTAACTATTTAATTCTAGATTGTAAAAAAATTATTTTATAAGTACTTAGGTTGCTACATTCTCCCCACATAATGGAAATTGCATTCTCACTATTTTTATTTACTTATTAAGAAAGTGAGGATACCTTTCCCTCATAGCATTTTCAGATTCCTATGTTGTTTCTTCAACCATGTAGTTTCTTCACAAAACCTTAACCCAGTGGATTACCATTTTCTGCAATATTTTCTCTCTACAATCAAGAATATAAATAGGATTTTCCTCATAAGAAAGGTTCTCTTATAACTGAACTACTTCTTAGATCAAAACATGATATGAATCTAGAACATACTTTCTTAACATCAAAACATGAAAAACATTTTATACCTGAGATAAACTCATAGGTAAGGCTACTTAGTAGGAAATTGGTCCAACTTTCACCAAGATTTCATAAGGTCCAATGAACCATAAAATTAGCTTCCATTTCTTACCAAAACACATAACACTTTTCCAAGGAGAGATTTTAAGGAAAACATGATCACCTACCTCAAAAGAAAATTATTTCCTCCTGTTATCTGTATAACTTTTTTGCCTTCTCTGAGTTGTCCTCATGTGTTTCTATATTATCTTCACTTTCTTAGCCACTTCCTCTACTAATTTTGTTCCCATAAACTTATTTTCTCTGAATTCATCCTAAAATGCTAGATTTCAACACCGCTTTCCATATAATGCCTCAAAAGGTTCCATCTGTATACTGGAATGAAAATTATTATTATAAGAAAACTCTAATAAAGAAATGTATTTATCCCAACTTCCATAGTAATCCATTGAATAATCACATAACATGTCTTCCAATGTCTGAATTGTTTGCTCAGTCTATCCATCAGATTGAGGATGAAAGGTTGTGCTGAAATTTAATTCATTTTCTAATAAATTATGAAGGCCTTTACAAAAGTTAAAAGTGAACCCATGATCATAGCAAGATACAATGGATAAAGGAACTCCATGAAACCTAATAATATATTTGAGTTATATTTGAGAAATCTGATCTAGAGAAAGATTGTCTCAAATAGAAATAAAATGAATAGATTTAGTCAATCGATTAATAATAATCCAAAACACATTGTTAAATCAAGAAGTATTTGGTAGTCCCACTATGAAATCCATGGATATATTTTACCATTTCCACTATGGAACTGGAAAAGGCTAAAGAATCCCCTTTGGTAGTTGTAGCTCTGCTTTAAACTTTTGATAAGTCAAACATTTCATTTTAAAATAAAAAATATATATTCTCATTCTATCCCACCAGTAATACTCCTAAAGGTCTCTATACATATTAGTACTGCCAGGATGAACTGAAAATAGAGAACTATGAGCTTCACTTAACAATTATTTCTTCAGTTGGAAATCACAAGACACACATAATCTCTTTCCAAATCTCAAGACGCGGTCTTTATCAATATTAAAATCAATAAAATCACCTTTATTAACTAATTTTACCTTTTTATGTAACTCATGGTCTTCCTTATGTGCTTTCTTAATTCTATATAAGAGATATAACTACACTAAAACCTAAAACAAAATCAAGTAATTTCCTATAACAACTTCCAAGACAAAATTCATCAAATCATTATCTAAGGGGTCATGTTCCAAACATAACATAGTTAATGTATCATGATGTTTTTGACTCAAAGCATCTACCACTTTGTTCACTTTTCCTGGATGGTAATTGATTGTGAAATCATAATCGTTTATCAATTCCAACCGTCTTCTATACCTCATGTTCAATTTCTTATGAGTAAATATATACTTAAAACCTTTATGGTCAGTATATATTTCACATTTGGATCCATATAAATTATGTCTCTAACTTTTTAAAGTAAAAACCAAAACTGTTAATTCCAAATCATGTGTGGTATAATTTAACTCATGAGGTTTCAGTTGTCTTGAATCATAGGAAATTACTTGATAATTCTTCATTAGAACACAACCAATTCCTTTCAAAGAAGCACCAATGTATATGAAAAACTCTCTATTTCTGGAAGGAAGGGCCAAAATTGGAGCATTCACCAATCTCCTCTTTAGTTTCTAAAAACAAACATCACATTCTTCTGTCCAAATAAATTTAACCCATTTTCATGTTAACTTAGTTAGCGAGCTAGATAACCATGAATTTTTTTTAATGAACTGTCAGTAATAGCCTACCAATCTAAGAAAACTATGAATCTCTATAACATTTGTAGGTATTGTAAATTCATCAACTACTTTTGTTTTGGAGGTATCAATCGTTATTTCATCCTTATTTACAATGTGCCCAAGAAAAGAAATCTTTTGCAACCAAAAATCACATTTTCTAAATTTTTCATATAACTTATTTTATTTGAGAGTTTTCAAGAAAATCCTTAAATTTTTTTCATGATATTCATAACTTTTTGAAAACACAAAAATATCATCAATAAAAACAATAAAAAACTTATGCAAGCATTCAGAGAATATTCTATTCATAAGATCCATAAATACAGCAGGGGCATTTTTCAAACCCAAGGCATAACAAAAAACTCATAATTCCCATATCTAGTTTGAAATGCTGTTTTTGGAATGTCATACTTCTTCACCTTCAGTTGATGGTACCTATATCTCTAGTCAATCTTGGAAGAATATTGAGCTCCCTAGAGATGATCAAATAAGTCATCGATATGATTCAATTGATACTTATTATTAATAGTAATGTTATTCAAATCTCTATAATCATTTAAAAGTATCATGGAACCATATTTCTTTTTAACAAACAAAACAGGAGTACCCCATGGTGAAGTTCTTGGATGAATGAAATCCTTATCAAGAAACTCCTATAACTTCCTTTTCAATTCTAGAAGTTTCACTTGAGCCATTCGATAAGGGGGTTTTAAAATCGGATTAGCATCATGAACTAAGTCAATAATAAATTCAACTTCCCAATCAGGTATAAAACCAGACAACTCATTAGAAAAAACATCCAGGTATTCATTTACCATTAACACATCATTTATCTGAGCAGTTCCCTTGTTTTCAACAATATGTGTAAGATAAATTTCATTTCCATCTTTTAACATTTTCTCATATTCCTTATATATTATCAATGGTATGGGTTCATTATTGTATAAAAACTAAAAATCTTTCTGAAAAACAACTTTTTTAGCTTTATAATCAATCTTAGTATCATAAAAAGAAATCAAATCCATACCTATAATAAAATAAAACTCCACTAAGGTAAACAACAAGTTTTTGAAGGTAATTTCTTTCCATAGACAACAAAAGGAATATTCTTATAATACCATTTGTCTTAATATTTTCCCTTGGTGTTATTACTATAAGTTCTGATATCATTTCTTGATGTGAAATTTCCAATTTACCAGAAAATCTGTCATAAATAAAAGAATGTATAGAACCTATATCAAACAAAATATTAGAAAATTTTTGGTAAACAAACAAAGTACCTGATACCACTTCATTGGATGGATCAACATCTACTAACGTAGTCATAAAGGATTTCACTGCACCTTTCTCTTTATAATCTAGCAACTTTCTATCATTCAAATCTTTCTTTGGGAAGATATTTTCATAATGCCCCATCTCACTACATTTAAAACACTTTACATCTTTCTTATCAAAATTAAACTTAAGACCATTTTAATTTAAATCTCAGTCCATATGTACAAACTTACCACATTGAAAACACTTCCCAGATTTGTTAAGGCATTCCCTAGGGTGCTTTTTACCATGCTTTTCACAAATTGAAAACTAAATTTTCTTACCTTTAGATTTCTTTGATTTATTCTTACCCATTTCTTGCCATATGGACCTCTTATTCTACTTGTTTTCAAAGTACAAGTGATCACCAGAAAACTCCATTTCTACCCTCTTAGCACATTGAAAAAGTTTCTCATAACTTTTGAATTAATGGGAGGTTAAATATATTTGATATATTGTCTTTAATCCTAAGTAAAAACAATTGAGTTTACTATTAAGATCCCAAATAATATTTTGAGAATAAATTTCCAAACGAGTGAATTTTTATTCATACACGACCACTGAATATTCCTCATTTTGTTAAAATTCAAGGAATTTATTTTTCATCCTACATTGAAACACTTTAGGAAAATATTTTTCAAGGAAAATATTATTAAATTCATCCCATTCCATGGTATCAATATTCTTACTATCCATGATATTATTGACCATTGACCAATAATGGTTGAATTCACCTTAAAAATGATAAATAGAAAGACTAAACTTTTTATTATCTGAACACCCCATGACATCGAATATCTTTTCAAGGAATTTAATCCACCCTTCATCCACCATTGGGTCAGAAGATCCACTGAAAGTCAGAGGGTTTTGCCTCATAAAATGTTCCACTATCACCATATTACTTTTTAGTAACTCTAGTTATTATCTTGCATGAATGCCACCACTATTTATAGCCTACATAAACTAATCCATTGATTTCACAAACACCTTAGTTCCAATTCCCACCATTCCAAGTTGTGAATTCAGAAAGATATCATCCTCTCAGTGTCTTCCTACTTCAGCTTCCCTGTTCCTTCTGTGTAAAACCATTCTGAATAGACATATCTTAGATGAAGCAACATGGAAATCATTAAATGATATATCATTTCAAATTAACCATAATGTAAAAATCATTTATGTTATTATATTAACATCATCATAATCCCTAAAGTTATCTAAATCGTTCTTTGATACCAACTATAAGTGCCTGACCTTAAACATTACATAATCTAGTAAATTATTTTAGGATTAACTTTCTCACATTCCAAAAGATATTTTTAGTTTATAGTTTTATTGAATTTTTAAATAATTCATACATGTCAACCCACAATCATATAAAGTGGTTACTACTAAAACAATACCCATTTCTTCCATAATACAAAATTTTTAATAAAACATAAAATATTTTTATAAAAAATCATCACAACATTCATCTTGGATTCTTATTTTCTATTAAACATCCTTAAACCATGTAAAAAACATTTTAAAACTTGGTATGAGAACAAAAATATCAGTAATGGACATAAAATAAATGAAGGTTTTAGTCCATGAATACTTATAACCATATGAAATCATTTTCACAAATACATACTTCAAACCCATAAAGTATCATATGCTTAACTTGTGAAAACAAGATATTTTCATAGAATATAGAAAAAATAAATAAAACCATATAGGTAATTTGGGGAATTAATTAATAATTTAACACTCATAACTACCATATTATTTTTAACCCTCATGGCTATATTACAATGTAACACTCACGACTACCTTATGGTGTAACCATCGTAGTTACACTTGGAATAACCATTACGGTCAAAATTCCACATAAACATATCCAATGCATTGGAGAGAGATATAGGTACCAAAATTCATCATTATAAATTCCAAATAACCAAAAAATAATCATAAAACATGAATACTTTCATCATAAAAACATTCCTTTTGAATTTTGTAAAAAGAGACATTAAAGAGGATTTTAAAAGGAAAGTCCCCTACGTCGGGTTTGTCTTACTTAAAACGTGTTCAAACCTACTATATAATGGTTTAAAGAGTGTAATTAATATATTAAAGAGATAGATTAATGTTTATAATATCTTATATGATATTTTTATATCATATTTTCACCCATTTATCAATAATATTTTGTTATTTTCATTATTTTGGGTGCATTTATTTCATGGTTTTCATGGTTGGTTCATTATAGATTTTCTTTCCAAATGGAAGAAAAAATCCATAAGTGGAATGAAATGGTATTAATATATTTATATAATTTTAAATGATACCATATATAATTTTTTTTATATGATGATGATTCATTAGATAAAACGTTAATGAAAATGATTTAATTTATTTTGGCGGTTTTTACAACCATCACGAACTCATATCATTTTATTTAATATCATGTTTATGTATTGGTTACAGAACATTATATAACTTATAATATGTATAATAAAATCATATTTAACCATAATAATGGTTTTATGACCATCCTTGAAGGTGGTAAAATAAAATAAAAACACATCGTCCATGATAACGGTAAATCAACACATCACAGACAATGTTTTAATTTTTTTTGAATAAGAGGAGTAGAAGAGAGGCTTGATGATGGATATTACATTAACATAATAAAATTATAGTATATTTAATATATTGGAGTTATCATGTCATTTTGGATAGGTTATGTGAAGAGAGAATAACAAAAGAAAATAAATTGAAAAGAAAATAAAAAAAAGGATTTTACCTCTTGAATTATCCTCCTTGAGAACCTCCTTATGGCACTTGGTTTTGGACTTTTGGTGAGACCAATGGGTCTTGGAAGCGGGGAAGAGGATTTTTAATGTAATTGGGTAGAAATTAAATAATCTAAAAGTATTTGAGGTGTGAGGAGAAGAGTGGTGGGGGTGGTATTTTTAGTGGAGGAGAGGGGTGTTTTTTTATTATTTTATTCATTAGTTTATTATTTTGGCTCAAGGCTGTGAATAGATTTAGAATTATCACTAAATATATTAAAATTATGGAGGATTAAATAATATGGTTCTTACATCAGTTATGACTCAAGGAATAGTGTATTTAACTTATAATGTATATATACTGTAAATTACTGTATTTCACATTTCATAAAAAACTCAACTATTTTAAAAAAAACCCTAAAATTCACCCTAACTATTTTCAGATGTGTAGAATTAAAAAATGAACTCCATTTTATGAAAATAATTTTCTAAATATGATAAATTTAATTTTTAATTAAACCATCATTTATTCAAAAAATACCAATTTTAAAATTATAACTAATTTTATAACACTTTGAAAAATTAATTAAGGTCTCATAAAATTATCTTATAATCATAAGATAATAAAATATTAATTTATGAATCTATTTTATGAAGATAAACTTTATTTTAAATCATTATATTAATTATAAAATTGTAAATAAAAATTTATGTGTCTCAAAAATACCAACACGTAATTTATAATTTTCAAAAAATTTATTTACTTATTCCGTGATATAAATATATAATATTTTCACTTATAAGATACATAAATTTTATTTATACTTTAATAGGTGTGCTTACTATTTTATTTGTATAGATTCCTTAATTTATATAAATACCACTTTTTCATTATACATTTATAATGAATTTAACTATTTAATTCCAAAATGATTTTTTTTATAATTACCTGGGTTGTTATAGAGAAACTGTATTTTTTCTCACTACAATATAAGAGCTTTTTCCACAGGTAAAAACATGGATTTATAAATTAAGAAAGTGGTTATGGCTATAAGAATTAGCCATGGCTTAAGCCCTTGTAAGTAGCTTCATCCCTATTTCCATGACCAGATGGACCATAACTATTACTTATAGCCACAATTTATACATATATAAACATGGTTTTTTTCCATGGATATAGCTGAATTTTCTAGTAGGGACACAAGGCTCGTACTTGTTCTTTATGAAACCAAATTCACTTATGGATTCATCAAATCAAATGTTCCATGATCTAGATGTTTTATTTAATCCATAAATGGATCTTTGTGATTTTTACACCATGTTAACACCCTTTATAGTCACAAACCCTTATGGTTTTGTCATACAGACAACGTCCTAAAGGTTCCAGTTAAGGAAATATATTTTAACATTCATTTTACAAATATCATAATAATTATAATATTCTATGACAAGTATATTTCTGATGGATTTTAGAAAATGGTGAAAAGGCTTCATCATAGTCAATGTGTTGAAGTTATTTAAACCCTTTTACAACCAGCCTAGCTTTATAAGTGTTGAATCTATCTTATATGTCCAGTTTCTTCTTTATTACCCATTTTCAACAAATGGGATTTATATCCACTTGAAAATCTATAAAAATCTAGACTTGGTTTTGGTACATGGAATTCATTTTAGAATTCATGGTTTTTTTTAATTTGGCAGATTTTGTGCTACTTACTACCTATGGGTTGCTGGTTCAATATTATCCACTAATAATGATTCACCATCCTCAATGACTATAAAATAATATCTTTTTATTATTTAACCTCTATTATACTCTTACACAATACTTATGTCTCTGGAATGTCCTATTCCATGGGGATTTGTAAAATCTAATCACGTGTTAACTCCAATGTATCTTGATCCTAGAATTCATGAAATTCTATCACACTCCCACTATCTATTTTAGAGATACGGTCCCTCTCAAGAAAGGTGGGGCATATGTTGATCACAATATTTTTATTTGAGGGGTTTTACATGTAAAATCCTTTAGTTTCCTTAAGATATACTATAAAGATACACTTAGTCCCTTGGGGTATAAGTTTTTTGATAAAGACAGTATTAACAAAGGCTTCACATCCCTACACTTGAATATGTGACAACATGATTTTACTTCCATACCAAAGTTCATATGGAATTCTACTTGTTGCTATATTTGGCACTTAGTTTAGCATATTCACCATTGTTTATAATGTGTATCCCAAAAAAGGATAATGAAAGACTTTCATAACTAATCATTTATCTAACCATGTCCAATAAGGTGTGATTCCTCCTTTCTATTACACCATTCCATTATGGTGTATAAGGAGGAGTGATTTGGGATAATATTCAAAAATTCTGTAGATAATCAATAAACTCTTGGTAATATATTCTCAACCATGGTCTAATCAAAGTTTCTTTATCTTCTTACCAAGTTGATTCTCAACTTAATTCTTGTATTTCTTGAATTTCTCAAAGTAATATAACTTATTCCTCATTAATAAGAAAGATATATATATATATATATCCACTAAATTCATTATTAAAAATTATGAAGTATGTGAATCTACCCCTTGCTTCAATAGGAAATGGTTCATGCACATTTGTATGAACCAATTCAAGAAGCTCGATTTCCCTTTCACCCTTTCTAATAAATGTGGATTTGGTCATTTTTCCTTGTAAAAAAATTGACATATACCAAGTGGTTTTATATCAATAGAATCTAAATATACATCTTGATATAATTTTTTCAAATGATTTTTATTTACAAGACCATACCAGTGATTCTACAGTTGAGTGTTATATGAGTCATGAAAATGAGATCCGTTATCAATTTTTAATACTTATTTTGCATAATAAAAAACATAAAGACCATTATTTATATGTATCATACTATATCAAATGTTATATTTATAAAATTAACAAATTTTATTCCAAAATTTGAAAATAAAACCATCTATATCAAACCTGGATACAAAAATAATGCTTTTGGTAACTATTGGCACATAATAACAGTTCTTTAAAACCAAGATCAATCCCATCAGTAGTGTGAGGGGGAAATCAAAAATAGTTACTATAGTGTGTCTAGATATATTATTGGATCATATAATTAATTCACTTCATGAAACTCTTCAGAATCTACTTTTTCCCTATAATTGGATACAAATGTAAGCATTATAGGCTGTATCTAATGCCCAATATGTATAAATAGAAAGATTTAACTCAATAAATAACACACCTAAAGCTTATCCTTGATTATTTTTCATGGTTTTGTTATTATATAGGAACTTATTTCCACATGAAAAATAGATGACATCTTATTACCTTGCTTTCCCCTTGATTCTCTACCTCTTGGTTGGGAATTGTGAAGAGTCCTTGGGATTGGTGTTAGTCTTGGGGATTTTTTTCCCTTCATATTTTTCACCATAAGAACATAAGGTTTATTACAATTCATATCCTTATCTACTTTTAGAATTAGAGTATTGAGATCTAGGATAGACTTCTCAATGTTTTTCAAATTAAAATTCACAATAAATTTGGAGAGTCTCTAAGGGATTGAAACAAGTATGAGGTTGATGCACAATTCATTGGGTATCTTAAACCCTCAAATGTTTTGATGATTAATGTATCCAATTATCATGACCACATTAGGTCCATATATCCCTTCATCTCTAATTATGAATGTAAATAGTGCATTTGATAACTTAAATTGTTCCTATATTTCACTCTCCTAATCAAGATCATAGAGATGCTTGAGCATTCTATAAGAATCCATGTTCTGATGCAACTTCATGAGTTCACTAGAAATGGATGATAACATGAAGCACTAGACATATAGTTCTTCATAAAAGTATTTTTTATAGACTATAATATCTTCCTCAATCACCTAATTAGCAGGTAGATTAGATACCTTGGGCTTCATCATGTAGAACTTCTGTCCATGGTGTATTACAATGCACAACTTCCTGTAACATTCCTATAAATTACTGTTAGTTGTAAGATTATATTTATTGAGTATGGATCACATGGATACCAATGTCAAGGAACTTTTAATTTTTAAAAACAATATAAAATAATATTTAGTACTTTATCTTGATTACCAAAATATATTAGATGAAATAATTTTTAATTATATTTTTATTCTCCCACTATTTTATCAAGTGACAACAGCTCTCTCCATTGGACTCATAATGTCATGTCATGTAGAAATTATAGTAGAAAGGATCCATATTTTCCTTCTCACAACCCAAAATGTGGCCATTAAAATCATAAGAAATCATTTAGGTAGGCGTTCTTAACAACTGCCAGATTGAAACTCCTTGATATGTTCAATGGATTCGCCAATCCTGAAATCCTGACTTGAATTTCCTCAATACTTGCCTCCAAATTTGTATTGAACATTATGTGGTTGTTAAATTCAATACAATATTGGTTAAGTAGAACCATAATATTTTTTTACTCCTCAATAATTGAAAGTTACCCTACTATGGCCTAACTGACACTTTAACTATGGGTCCATCTTATTTTAGATAATGGAAGGATTTTTACTTAATATTTACTTGAGGGATTTTTCTTATTATGTGTAAACATATATTATTAATATTATGTGAATTTTACATAACTAATTAACCATTTATTTGATAAAATAATTTATACACAATCCACTTATTTTACTTTAGCTTTCATGTCTTTTTATCTTATTTAGTTTATGTGATCATGTTTAACATCATATAAACATGCCTTGCATAAAATAGATAACCATGAACTTAAAAATAATAAAATAAATAAAGTGACTTGATCATGAGTTTTCTAATGGTTTATTTATCAAGTAAAAACCAATCTATGACCTTAGTGGAAGATTAAATAAGTTGGGCTTGGCTCAGGTTACATCATTCCACCATCAACCTATGTATCTTCTAGGTTAGTTTCACCTCAGATCTTGTTCTAAATTGTTTCCTCTCCTTGGAGTTCCATCCTTTACACATTTCACTCACACACAGGTGAGGGGAACTTAGGTTATAGGATACATAAAATAAACCATGGATACACACATCCTACATAATAAAGGTGGGGGGATGACACATAGACCATTATATTTAATTTAATAAAAGTTTGTCACATATAAAAACCCATAAAATAATATTAAGTTAAATAGAAACCCAAGATATACATTGTTCAGTCAATATCATGATCAATTGCATATATGAAATGAATATGTATATAAAACAAATAGTTAACATTCATTTCAACTGTTCTTTATTAAGATAAATTACCCAAATTAATAAATTAATTATCTTATTAATTAATTTATTCATATATCTTAATATTCTTCCAACCATTCCTAGATATTATCATCCACTATAGTTTTCAAAAAATTAAATTAATTAATTTTAATTAAAATTAATTAATAACATGATGTGTACCTAGAGGAAAAATTCCATGTAACCATTTGAACTACTTAGAATTAAGCATGGGCTTGTACTGTACACTCACATAGAATGTAGAATACATGGAGTATCACATAATTACACAATGTGAGCTATCAATTAATGACACACGGACACATGTTTAATTACACTATGTGTACAACTTTAAATGAACACGGAGGGCACGATGTGTGATGACCATACACGGTGTGTAAATATAAATTTAACATGACAATTAATTAAGAATTTAATATTCTAGAAACTTCATTACACTATGTGTACTATCAATAAATTACACATGGATACATTTTAATTAGGATTAATGGTGCAATTAATCTTCTTTCTGTGTAAATTAATTACATGATGTATAGTCTGGATTGGTATGTACTTTATTTAAATGGATAATAAATACACATTGTGTACACTAGCTACATGGTGTGTAATCCCCTCTATCTAATAACTCACTACATACCTAGGGACTCAACATGTATTCTACACAAGATAAAATGTGCTACATAACATGTACATCATCTACACACTATGTTATTACATCTAGCCTGTGTTATGTGAATTGGAATCCCCAAAACATCATGTATTTAATACATGATGTGTATTAGACCACACAGTTTCTATGAATTATGCTGAAAAACTATGTGGAGTTACATGATGTGTTTAATAACTACACACCATGTACTCTATCAAATAGTATTCCATCCGGTCTCGGTCAACACATGAGGTGTAATGATGGTGTGTCCTTTCTCTACATGACCAAACAAGAATTATGTGACTTGTCCTGGTGTAGTGAATCTTGGTAGACAACATGTATATTCTAGTTACACATCATTTAGTCAATGTTTTCTGTCTAGAATATTTAACACCTCCAAATGGGTTCTTTTTTATGTCATTCATTTGTTATTAACCTATTATTGGTTATATGAAGGTGAAAAAAGAATATATCTCAATTTTTGGATTAAATAATGAACAAATGAAAAATGAAAAATTAACAAAAATGTAGATAATAATTAAAAAATTACATAATTATAGATTTGAATGCGACCACCCTGATACCACTTGAAGGTTCTGGGTACAACAGAAGCCAGTTGGGCCCATGCCCAATGATGGGTTTTTAATAGATTTAATGGATAATACATAAGAACATGATGAATAATCATCATTCATAATGAATATAACTAAAGAAAATAAATGAAATAAATCTTGGAACCAAGAGAGAGGATATTTCATATTAAATTTAAAATTAATTTAATAACATAAATTACCTCAATCTTGAGATTCTTTATTCAAAGAAGAATCTGATCATTCGAATCCTTGTTTGAGTTGTATCATTGATGCATTGAGATGATCCAAAGCAGTATCCAACTAGCTATAATCCACACATGCAACTTAATCTATGAATGATGCAAAAAAACCAGGTGCTAGCATGGATGATCTGATCATGACACAATCCTTGAGGCTTGAAGGATTGATTCTCACTTTATCATTCTTGAGAGTATGGAAAGAGGAGGAATAATTTTATCAATCTTTAGAGGAACCCTATAGATGTTCTTTGTAGAGCGAATTTTCTCAGGAGAGGATGTGTTGTGAACAAAAAAATGAATTCTCACCAATTCACACATGAATAGAAATGATATAATCAAGTATAGATGGATCTAGGCTAGAGAATTAGTAATTTCACATAGTCCTTTATCAAATATCTTAATCATAAGTGAACCCCATGTCTAATAATAATAATAATAATAATAATAATAATATTATTATTATTATTATTATTTTGATGTATTCATGTCTCACAGATAATATAAATATCAATAAATATATTAATATTTATTTAAATGATATTTAGTATATCATTTCCATTACCGTACACCTAACTCAGACTGTCCATCTTCCCTAGTGTTTACCAAACCTTGAATAATAAATAAATATTATTCATTAGATAAATAAATAAATATTATATTCATGTTCTTGAGAATAAATATTTATTCAATATTCAATTGACAAAAATACATTGATCGGATATTTGTGATCTATAAATCCTGAATAAATATTATTCCTCAGTTTTGATAATGATATTTATTCTAATTTCTAAATAAAAATAGTATTTAACTGAGATAAAAGGAAACACTTAGTGTGTGGCCCTCTGGTCCTCTTCTTTAGTGGCATTAGGTAGTCTTGCCTAAATTTTAATATCAATGTTATGCAACACGTAAAGGTACCCATAGAGGAAGAAGTTTATGTCACAACTACATAGGAACTTTTACTGTATAATATAATTCCTTTACTTTGATATCTCTTCAAGCAAGTTTCATACTCATTTAATCAACCTATATGATCTATATGTTTCTCTTTGGCTTCTTGAAATGAACATGTCAATCAAAATATCCATGGAATTTAGTTTGATAGTTCCATCTTAATCAAAGGGATAAGATATCATTTTCCAGTCTTGGAAAGGATAAAACCTTTATTAACTTATTCATTAATGTCATGTCACTCGTGATGCACCCAACATACCCTACTTCATCGTGAATATATGGTGTCATAATTTTCATCAATACATCAAAGTATGTAACTCATTATATTCATTAATAATAATGTAAAGTATAAGAATCAATATACACATTTGTAGATAAGAATATCTAGTGACAGAAAACATATGGAATTCCAACTTGCGGGTTTGTCTTCGCAATCTCCCATCTTGGATATTAGAAAGTGTGAACTTCATAAGATAAATCCCCATCTTCTTATGAATATCAAACACCTTATATTGTGAATAATATGTGTTCCATATAGTGGTATTTTTTAACCATAGTACTTAATGTTTTAGAATTTTGTAATAACAATTCAAAGTTCTCATCATAGTAGGGAATTTTATATGACCTTTTGATGTGATAAACACTCTAAGGACATTATCACATTAATGTTACATAGAAGAAAAATAAATATGTGATAAGATAGTTATTAATATTCAAGTATTTGATTATAAAATCAATCTAAAGTGAAAAGTAGTTAGTTATAGGACACAAAATCCAGAAATTATTTAAAATTTATTTAATAGTGTTTTTTTCATTTCTATAATGAGTCATTCATTTTGGTGTTATCATTTAATATATATTTTATCATTAAATTTTGTAAGAAATTAAAGTCCTCTATGATAAAAGTTTTACAATACTGGGTAATCTATTTCATGAACTCTCTCATCCCGAATTAATTATTTGATATATAATTAAATAATTAATTTTATCATAATTAATTATATAATAACTATCATAATTTTTTTTAAAATTTTAAAACTCATAAAATAAAAAATCATAGAAACATGCCAAACCTGAATAAAAAATAATTAAATATAACAAAACAATATATTGAATGGATATTTTTCCAACACATCATCGATGCATGGGGGATAAAAATAGTTATTTCAATAATATTAGAGTGTAATTTAAAGGGTTAAAACTGTAAATTTCATCAAATTTTCAAATACATGATCTAATCCTATGTTTTACCTAAATAAACATATTTATCATAATGTATAGAAAATATATCATTTATTATTAATAAAATATTCAATAAAAATGTGGTTTATCAACTCCTCCACTTATCCTTTTGTACTCCTGGGAAAATTCATGAGTCATGTATTCTAGAAAATTATGATAATATATGCATGCTGACATTTCTCAATCCATGATAGTAATATGATAAAAGAAAGAATCACTTCAAGAATTCTATGTCAATACATTTGAAATTAATTTTATTATATACTGTATCAAAGAAAAATCCAATGAGATCAATGACACTAATCATGGTAAAACAAGTTATGGGTGCACTATACCATTAATTCACCATATGTGTGCATGTCAACCATTTCAAGATTTTATTTCTATCCTTTATTTAGTGTATTATAGTCGAGTAATTTTTTTACTTACCTGGTTATTTTACACTAAACCTATTCACCATCCTTTGTAAACAAATTTAAAAAATCACTCACTTATGCATCCCCAAAACTCAAACCATAAGCTCTTGACCTATATATCCCCATAAATTATATATTTCACTACTACCCGCTTTATTATTATTATTATTGTTATTTTGATTTTTTGTTTGATTTTATTGAGGGCATACAACTATCGTATATTTGGTACACATGCATAGGTCAATTTGGTATAGTAATAAAATTTATTAAAAAAGAAATAGGTGTATGGAAAAACCATTCTTATAATATGAAAAAATTACTCTATTTGATTATACCTTAAATTGAATAGAAAATATTTCACAAGTCATGGTTGTATGTTAAGTTTTTTAGAGAAATAAAATGAAACAATTTTCCATAAACTAATATCACAAATAATGGGGTCAAAATCTAAAAGGTTTTATAATGATATAATCATTCATATCATTAATAACTTCTATTTAAAAAAATAAATCATTAATGATAAAATATTTCTTATTATTACCATGGTACCAACGAAATAGTAAAAATAAAAAATTCATTTTCTATAAGTTCTACACATAAATGATAATGTAACATGATTTTATATATTTTTTTTGTTTTTTTAAATAACACTAAATGGGAAAATAAAAATCCAAAATAATCTCTTTTTTGAAAAAGAAAAAAACACACAAATAAAAAAGTGCGGCCCTTGATCACTAATGAAATGATATCCACACATAAAATTTATAATTTTAAATAGGATAAATAAGATAAAAGTGAGAGGGTTAGGGACAACCTAATGTTCTCAAGTGATGATTGGGTCATGTATTGTGATGAAATAAATTAGATGTCTAGGGAGTCCCTCAAAGTATTACTTTAACCAATACTCATTAATTTTAAGGATCCTTCCCATGGAATCTTGTGTGATATCCACTACACTATAAGAAAAAATATAATATACAACATAAGGGTCTAACCATCTAGAAAACAACTTACCAGGCATCAGCTTTAGTAATGAACTTTAGAGAAGGAATTTGTCTCTATTATGAAACTCCCTCTTCTAGATCATCTTTCCATCGGTTTATTTTTACTACTATTTTTAGAGCCTTGATTTATCATATGATGATAATTTTATCTCCTTGATCTTGGGAAGTTATAGCTTCCTTTGATGTCTGGATTAGGCTAAATCCATGTTATATTTCTTTATTTCATAAAATAATTAACCTCCATGAAGAGATGGGAATCCATAACAAATAAAATTCATTATGGTTAAATGTAAATGGGAGTATTTTATATCATCCTATAATACTAGACTGAACCATACAATTTCATACTTTATTCCATTCTATTTAGCTATACAGTTTTATCCAATACCTATTTCAACTCCCGATTTAAAACTTCAGCTTGGAAATTCATTTGAAGGTGATAAGGTGTTGATGTTTTGTGCATCACCCTATAATTTTGAAGGAGGGAAACTAAATTTTGAATTAAAAAGTGTGACCCATGATCACTTATGATTTCCTTTAGTATTTCAAAACTGAAAAAAATCTGATTCTTGAAAAAATCAACTACAACATGAGAATCATCAGTCATGGTTTCCTTGGAATCTATCCATTTTATAACATAATTAATAGAAACTATAATATAAAAGAAACCTAATGATCTATAAAAATTACCCATAAAATCAATTCCCTAAACATAAAAAATCCCACAAAATAGTATGGGTTGTTGAGTCATCTCGTGTCTCCTAGAAATATTTCCAGTGCATTGGAAATGTGAGAATGACTTACAAAACACATGGGAATCATGGAATAATATAGTCTAATATAATCTAGAGTATAATAATTTCCTAGATATCCTATAGGGTCCAAAGTGTCTACCACAAGCAAGGGTATGACAAAAATATAAAATAGAATCAAACTCATGATCAAGAACACACTTCTTAATAACTTGATCACTACACATATGTTAGAGGTAAGGATAATCCCACACAAAAAACCTAGAATCACTCTTAAAATTTTCAAATTGGTGTTTTTTTTATATTTTTAGGTATTTCATATAAGACGATACATTAAACTAAATAATAAGACCAATTATGCATACCTAATAGTGCATAAATATTCTCATCATAAAATGTGTCCTGAAGTAGCACCTGGACTAAGTGTCCTCTTTTGGTGAGTGAGTGATCATACTCATGTGATCTTCCAATGAGTTCTATGTACCCTTCTTATTATTTATCTCAATTAAAAAAAATTGAATAAGTATAATCCAATGGATAAGTCTAGGATTTTCATCTGGATTCTTCAAGAGGTCCCTTAAAGCTACATTTTTAGAAAAAAACAACTACTTTTGAGCCCAATAAATAATAACGGAATTTATGAAAAGAAAATATTATAGCAAGAAACTCATTTTTTCATTGTATTATAGTTTTTTGTTTGAATTCAATATCCTTTAAGTATTAGTGATCACATGTGGATGTCCTTCCACCCTCCGCAATAATACCACTCCAACTACAAAGTTGGAAACATCATATATAAGCTCGAATGGAAGCTCCCACTATGGGGGTTGTATGATTGGTGGAGTGGTGAGTTGATTATTTATACCATCAAATGATACCTTTCATAAATCATAAAAAATGATGTCAATATCTTTTTTAAGTAATCAGGATATGAGTGGAGTGATCTTATTGAAATCACTGATAAAGCATCGATAAAAACCAGTATATCCAAGCAATGATCGAACATCACACACACATGTAGGATATGTAAAGCATGAAATAATTTCTAACTTAGGTCTATCAAAATCTATTAAATGTTGTGACACAAAATGACATGGGAAAATTCTCTTATTAACCATAAAATTATATTTTTCAAAATCTAAAACTTGATTTTTCTAAATACGCTCAAAACTTTTCCAAAGCAAGAGATACATTGATCAAATGAAGTTCTGTATATAGTAGAATCATCCATAAATACCTATATGAAATTATCAAGTAAAATCAGAAAATATACTCAACATTTATCTTTTTAAGGTACTTAGGTCATTAAAAAGTTCAATGTAATCCTTTAGTAAGAAAATTCACTGAATGGGTTGGTGAATATTGTCCTCTCCTGGTCCTCTATGGAAATATAAACCTAAAAATAGCTAGATAAACCATCCAAGAAATAATAGTGTGTCATACCTGAAATTCTCTCAAGTATATGGTAAATTAAATAAAGTGAGAAATGGTACTTTTTAGTTGATTGATTCATTTTCATATAATCTATGAACACTTACCAATTTCTTTTCACTCTCATGGTTAATAACTCATCATTTTCATTTTTTACAATAGTGGATCTAATTTTCTTTGGTATAACCTGGACTGAGCTAACCCACTAAGAGTAAAATATGGGATAAATGATACCTAATTCAATTAAATTTTCTATATCTTTCTTTACATATTTTAATATCATGGGGTTAAGTCTTCTTTATGGCTAGCTAATTGGTTTATCCCTATCCTCTAATTGGAATATATGCATTCAAATAGAGGGTTTAATACCCAATATGTGTACTAAGGTACACCCAATTGTCCTAATATTATCCCTAAAAATATTTTAAAGTTATGTTTCTTGTTTAGGAATGATATTATTAATGATAATTACAAGTAAATTTTCATCATTCAATAGGTATGAATATTTCAAATTTGGAGGTAATAATTTGAGTTCCAGTTTAGGCGAGTGTTGTATAGATGGAAATATCATGGGAACTGAGATATGTACACACTTAATGTTGGGATATGAATATAAATCAAAAAAATAAATTAATAATTCATCAAATATATCTAAAAAATCAATATATATATCTTAATCTAGAATTACATGCCAAGAATTAGAATAAGAATCCATAAAAGAATTAGAACCGAGAGTAGTTTGATCATGATAAATATGTATGGAATGAAGGACCCCGGGACACCCTGAGAGGGGAGGGGTGAATCAGGGTGACCACTTTTTCTTTTAATGTGATGGATCTTGTTCCCACGTTGGTAGGAACTTTTTGAACTTGTATGATGATTATGATTAGAAAGCAAACATTCACATGCACAGAGAAGACACAACCCTTTTTACTTGGTTCACCACTAAGGGCTACGTCCAAGGAGCATACGCCGACAGGTTGTCAGTCGTACCAAAATCCACTATGCTTCACTAGCTATAGATTACAAAGGTTCGGGTACAGTCACTCTGTCCCAGGCTCACTGCCTTTACAAAGGTTCAGGGATAGCTCACTGCTTCCCTCGGGTCACCCCCGTTGACTCCCCCTGGCTCACTGCCGTTGGTGAAGTCACACTCAGTTTATAGACGTGAAGGTCTCTTCATCATTGCATAAGAATGCATCCTCTATTGTATGAAAATGATCTATTGAAGTCCAATTCTCACCAGAAGATAAATATCAATTTGTGCTGAGGGTACGGGGCAATCTTCCAGCTTTTGTGCAGCTTCAAAGAGGACAAATGTACTTTATCAACACTGGCGCGCTTCTCCAAGCCCAGCGTGCAAGTTTCAATCCCAGCGCGCAAGTGACACAAAACAACTTGCGTGAAACTGCCTCTTTAAACTCCGAACTTGCGCTATGTGGTGCCTTTATCTCCCCAACCACCTTGGTTGCGCAACCAACAATAGGCGCGCAACCTCTACTTGCGCGACCCAAATACCACTTGCGTGGCTCAACCACCTGTGCGACGAGAGCTCGAACAAACTCTAAGTCTTGAACCCTGTTGCTAATGAGGAGGGGTGGTCCAGTATTTATAGGCAAACTGGACCCCCTGCGTGGAGGCGCGCAAGTTCCTCATTGGTGTGCAAGTCCCTCAATGGTGCGCAAGTCTTGTCTCCTGTAACCTCTGTCGCGCAACTCACTTGCGCGACCCAACCAATACTTGCTCGACCATATTTCCTTAGCCAAATTTTGAAGTTCTGATCCTCAAAAACATATGGCGCGCAAGTCTCCTATCCTCCAAGACCTCAGCGCGCAAGTACCTTTACCAAAAACACTTTACTTTATTGGCTGATTTTCAGGCCCAAAAAATTGGCAAACACTGGGAAACGGCGCCACCTTCACAACTGTTTTCTGCTTGAACGGTATGATCTCTTTATTGGTACACATTCTGAACTTCCACTGAGGATTGACAACAAACACAAACTATACGCCGAATCATGCTTTGAAAACCCTGGTTCCAACATGGAAATATTATAATACATAAAAATAGTACAAATAGTCATAATATTTCTAAGAATAGACTGATCCCCTTTAGTAAAAATTTTAAATCAATATTTGGAGAATCATTACAAGATTGATCCGAATGGGAGATAAAGATAACATAATGGTCTGAGGGGTACTTCATGGAGTCCAAAATATTAAATCTTGCAATCTCATCTACAAACTTCATAAAAAGTGTAACCTAATGGACATTTTGATTGTCTTGTAAGTTTTTAGGAATTAAATACCAAGAATTATGGGATCATTAGAACTTACATGATCATCCTTCATATTCAACATGTAAATATTAGTGAAAAAGATCACATCTATCACCTAAAAAAGTACATCATTAAGGACTCCTACTGGGCATGTCATGGACCTATTTTCCAATTGGACCACCATCCCCACTGTCTTCATCTCACTAACCTATAAGGAAGATAAAAATAAGCGAGGCATGAAATTAATGGAGGCTCCTAAATCACATAAAGCATTATATTAATGAAACTCCCCTATAGTGTATGGTATAGTGAATGTCTTGGGTTCCTTGCACTTTATAGGAATCACCATGGTCATTACTGGAAATTTTGGCTATACCCACACCTCTATACCCATGATTTTTTGTATATATGGGTATATAGGTACCTATATTTTATACAAACCATCGATATAGAGTCAAAATGAATACCCTATACCAATGGTTTTAAAAATCATTGGTATAGATTCCCCACAAATTCTTATGATTTGACCTCCCCTCCCCCATAATCCCTAATTTTCCCCCTTACCTACATGAAATACCCTCATTCTCCCTAGGATATTCTCCCCCCACTAATTAATTTATTGATTTGATTCTTTTTTAACATCAAAATCATGAATTTTAGATCTATATTCTCTTTTTTTGAGCATCAGTTTTATTTTATTCAAGGTATCAAATAACAAATGAGATCTTTTTAGGTCACAATTCTTCCAGATTCATTTGATTGGGGATCATTTATATTATATTCATTATAGTTTTATAGTTTTAATGATATTTTTTTAGTAATTATGATTAAATAGAAAACTGATTATGAGGAATAGGTATAATGTAATATAATATATTATGTTAAAAATTTTACTTGTATTGATATGTTATCAATTTTTTTTATAATCACGATGATTTATGGTTAAGTGATTATTTTTCTTAAAAATCATGTTAGAAATGAATATCAGGTTATAAATGATAATTTTGAATGTAATTTTAACATGTTTATTTTAAAATGATGGATTGAATGATTTATGTTGTTTTTATACCTATTTGGTGTTATATGAGTTTCTTATAGAAAATTGAGTTATTATAGAAGCATGTTTTTAGAAGGATATTATTATTTTTAATTTATATTGGGTGTTAATTATGTTTAAAATAGATGTTATTGTTTTCAAATCATGTTTAAATTGGTTTTGTTGAAAAAATATTTGTTTGTGTAATATATATTTAGGTATTATGTAATTCAGGTATGGGTTAGTTCATGAACTACACTTGAATTTTATAAGCCATTATTTACTGAAAATATATCCTCTTGGGGTTTTTATTATTTTTTAATAATCCAATCACATTTATCCATTCTAACCCATACTTGGTTCCTTTGGTATGTATTGAGGACCATTCATTTTCTCTATTAGAATGTATTACTTGTTTCTTAATCCAAGATGTGTGATTTTATTGGAATGCTACTAGTATGAATTAGTTTTTTCCTATTCAATTCCTTATACTTTGTTTGGGTTGCTCCTATTATGCGTCGATTATATCCTATTTCATATTTCATTCTCTGTTTAACTAGCTACTAGTACGCTTTGATGAATTTCATATTAAAATTGGTATTTGGATTATCTTATTGGATATGTTCTATAGACATGTGAAATTGAATTATGTCATGATGGTATTATAAAATTTTTCACTGATAAAAACATATGTATCAAATATATGACTTTTTATATTATGTGGATCAATATTCTTATTTAATAAATGTTTTACATGATAAAAGCATAAGTATTTAGTTGTGAAATTATTTTTTTGTCCTAATATGTATTAAAAATATTCATGGATATCATGAATTTTCTAATTATTGTATACTACATTTATTTTAATAAAAAATTATTTTTTATAAAATAATGGATAAAATTTGGATGTATGACACTAATTGAATCTCAACTAAATTTTAAAAGAAGATGTATTTTTTAAAATTTTCATTTAAAAATGCTTTAGATTGAGAATTTATATTCTATAATTATTATAATTGTGTTATAAGACCTTGTTTAAGTTGGGAAGAATTTATCTACCATATAACAAAAGTTTGTTTTCAAAGAAACTATTATGTTTGGTAGCACAATGGAGAGAAAAAGCAATCCAATTTTTTTCATGATCAGAATGAAAGGAGTGGAATGGAGAATTATATATTTGATCAGTTTTCATTTATTCATCATTATGAAAAATAAATTATTACAATGTAAGAATATAATGGTATGATTATACATGATGTAACCAATCAAACTACTAATGTTGAGAGAGTGAAAAAAATTGATGGATGATGCAATGGACCATGTATATCAATCATGTGGTAAAATGAAAAAGTGGGGATTTTTAATGTGAATGTATTAGAGGAAAAATATGTATAGAATTTATAATACCAACATCAATTATCATAATAAATTTTTGAAGGACTTAATTCTTGATGATGTAGATATTTTATCCAAATATTATATATCATGGAAGTTAATTGATCAGATTGAATTTTATAATAATAAAATATACACTTTTTTAAAAGATTGTAGCTTATTTTGGGAGGAAAACATGGGCCTAAATGATTGTAAAGAATGTGGTACATCTTGATGGAATCCAAATATAGGTGGAACACTATCCCATATTCCATAAAAAATAATGTGACACTTTCCATTGATTCCTAGGCTCCAAAATATTTTTATGTATGAAAAAATATCAACAAATATATGATGGAATGATGTAGATAGAAATAAGGATAATGATGAACAAATGATAAAATGACCAAATGAACAAATGACAAATGACTAAATGACCAAATTACCAAACAACCAAATTTCCAAGCCCCAAAATGACCAAATGTAAAAACCAAAAAATGGCCAAATAACCTAACCCAAAAATAACCAAATTACCTAATTGGATGATCAAATGACCAAATAACCAAATGACTAAATGAAAAAAATGACCAAATGACCAAATGAATAATTTCAAAAATGCATAAATGTCCAAATACCCAAATGACCAAATGACCTAACCAAATTAGATTAAAATAAATAGCTTAACATAAATGAAAACCAAATCAGATTAAACCAAAATGCCCAGACCCAAATGTAAAAAAAATCAAGGTGATATAAAATAGCATAAAAAAAATATACCAAACATAACTAAAAAAACTCCACTTTAAACTAAAATTAACTAAACCAGATAAAATAGAACTAACTAGAAGATAACTAATTTTATTCAACCTAATCTAACCTAAATAGAATTGAAATTTTTCTAAAATAACTACACCAGTCAAAACATACCTAAATCCTAAAGTGAACAAACTAAAATAAATATAACAGGTCAAAAAAATTCTAAATAATATATAACTAAATAAAGCCACCCAAACTAAACCAAACTAACCAAAAAAAGATTAAAACTAATCCAAACAAGTAAAAAATGAACCAATTTTCACCTGAATGATCTTTAGATATTTTCATTAACATTCCAATATGATAAGACAATTAAAATTAAAATTAACTTTTAATTATATATATTATATATTTATTTTTTAAAACATGTATTGGTAAGAACTTGGTATTCAAAAACAAACTATCAATTTTTTAATTACTACTTCTAAAATTTTATTTCTTGATTAGGTTATAGAAACTCTTATGAAATGTTTAACATGGTAATTTTTATTCCTTTATTAAGTTATGTCATATTTTATGTATACTTTTTCTTTACAATTAGTATTATTTGGTTATGGTACATCACCTCTTTTTCACTATTTGGATTTCCGATTAGTATTCCATAATTATTTTATCCACCTTTTATGCCTTATTTTTCTTTACCATTAGTAGTTGAAATATAATATATATCTATTAAAATACATTAAATTTCATTTTATTATTAATTTTTAAATTTATTTCATAGATAAACATTTAAGGGACAACTGTTCTATAGTCAGACTACTGAAAATTCTGAGCAATATGACCAATCGAGTAGGGCAGTACTAGAAGTACTCGGTGCACCCAACATACCCGATCAAACCTAGACCCACCACCATATATACCATATTCCACACTTTCTCATCCCACTATTCCACTTGAGGCACTAGATATATTCCTACCCACACCTTCACTATCATTTTATATAATCTTTTCTTCTCATATACCTTTTATATATCCCATAACCCTCTTCCTTTATATTATTTTCCACCCCATATATGTTTCCTACATTTCCCACTTCTCCCATCCATTCACGATTTTATAATTTTACTCCTACAACTTATCCTCCACAACATTATGATCAAACAAAGAATGAATTAGAGCTTACCTATCCTTCACGGGTTAATAATATTCTATAGCTTATTAATATATCAAATCCTACTAATTATCTTGGATCAGGTATATGTTTATAATTGTATTAATTTTATAACATTAATTTTATTTCAGTTATAATGTCTATTAATTCTATTTTTTTATTTTTCTTTTTCAGATGGATACTCTAATAGTTGGTGTGGTAATACTTGTATATATGAAGTCTATAACCTCCATACACAAATTATGGTAGATTAAAACATAGAAATCTAATTTATTGTTAAACATGGTAGATAGTGTAGAAGTTTATGGTGGCGCTAGCCAAATACAATGACATCATTCTAGTTTAACCAATATCATGGAGACACATCAATGATCAAATAAATAATAACGCATGATATGGGATATGGGTAAAGAAAATTTATTAAATTAAAATACATATTTTTATTCTATTTATATTAATTAATATTTTATTTGAAACTTCACTTTAACTTTCCCGAAGGTTAAGCTATGAGGGTGGAATGGTTGTTGGAATTAGGGGAAATATGAATAGAATATAAACATGAGTTATATGTTGGATAGAACAATAGACTTGGTATCAAGTTATAGGGTATACCAACCCTTAATGATTATCCAGTTACACAGTACCTGAAAATGATTGCTTATTGAAAGAGTGATGAGTTTAAGGTATTATTCAAATTTAATAGTTTTTGATTGAAAATTATTATGATTTTTATTAATACTTTGTATTATATTATTGAATTTTATTTTTCATGATTCTTCATAACACTTTGGGGTGAGCTTATACACAGGAACATGTGAGAAAACATGTATTTTTAATGTTCAACTCAGTTTAATTAGTTTTTTAAGAGTTTAGTTGAAAAGAATAAATAATATTAGGCTATAGTTGAAGATGAATTTGATTAATTTTTTTCCATAAATATATTATTACTGAATAATGTTTTCTTATATTCATTTTCATTTGTAGTGGGTGTTGTTGAACATCGAAGGGCATATACCTTGAGAAAAATTGTTTTGATTGAGAAGAAAGATAAGAGTTAATACCTAGTATATCTGCTAAGGTCTATCCAATTTACCTAATATTCTCCCTCAAAATATTTGAAAATTGTGTTTATTATTTAAGAAATATATTATTAGAAATAATTATAGGTAATATTTCATCATTCATTAGGTATGAATATTTTGAATTTAGGGGAAATCACTTGAGTTCCAGTTTGGATGGGTGTTGTATTGTTGGAAATGTTATGGGAACTTATATATTTACATAATTTATGTTATAATCTGAATATAAATCATTAAAATATATTAATAATTCATAAAATCCATCTATAAAATCAATTTCCATATCATAATCAAAAATTACATGCCTATGATCAAAATAAGAACCCATGAAGGAATCATAATCGTGAGTGGTTTGATCATGAGAAATAGGTGTGGAAATATTTTGAGACATCAAAATAATAACAATAATAAAAATATCCCTAATCATGGAATGGTCCCCATTTTTAAAATAATTAAAATAAATATTTATAGAATCATTACAAGATTTTTTATAATATGAGATGAAGAGAGAAAAATAGACTTATGAGGGGTACTTTATGGAGTCTAAAATATTAAATCCTGCGATCTCATCTCTAAAATCCATAGAAAGTGTACCCTCATGGAAATTTATGATTATCTTGGAATTTTTTTGGAAGGGACTACCAAGAAGTATGGGATCATGAAAACTTCTTGATCATCCTCTATATTCAGCATGTAAAAAATAGTGGGAAAGATCACATCTCTCGATCTAACAAGTACATCTCCAAGGACTCATGTTAGGTATTTCATGGACCTATTTTATAGTTGTACCACCACCTTAATTTCTTTATCTCAACAACCTAAAAGGAAGATAAAACTGAGTGAGTAATGAAATTAATGGAGGCACTCGAGTCACATAGAGCATCAAATAAATGAAACTTCCATATGGTTCATGGTATGGTGAATGTCCCAGGGCGTGTTCACTTTGTAGACATCACCATGGTTAGTGTGATGAGTGCAGATACATTAATCTCGAGGTTGATATGCTCATTTACCTTTGTAACTATTCTATTGGTACATTATTCTTTTAAGAACTTGATATACCTTATAATTTACTTGATTTCTTCAAGTAGAGTGATGTTGATCTCAACACGCTTGAATGTATCAAAAATATTTTTTACATCACTTATTCATACATATTGTTGGTTTTTAAAACTCTATTTGGAAATGGAAGGGGGTTGGGAGGAAAATCATTAATATTTTAAAACCCCATCTTGTTTTGAGTTGAGTATTTTTAGGGTATTTTGATTTTTTTTTGTTTTTTGCGAGCAATTCATTTTGAAAACTGGGGTTAAGTTTGAAAATATGAGAGTTTGAGAATCTTGAGATGATTTTTTGGGATATTTTTTGAGGCTTGATATGTTCCTTGTATTCTTGAGAGAGTATCAGAATCCTTAGATTTAATTTTGGGGGTTTTATAGGATTCTACTCTTGGTGCATGTTTTAGTGTGCACTGTTTTGGGGAAAATGTGAAACACCTTGAGCATGGGGTAATTTTAGTTTAGTTTTTTCAGATTATAGTTGGTTGGTATGGTTAAGGGTAAACCATGCATATTTTAGAGTAAACCATGCGAGGTGTCTTGGAATTTTGATGTGATCTTGGATGTGTCTCAGTGAAGATATTCAAGCATGATTTTAAAGTGAAATGGATTCATTAATGAGGTATGTAGTCCCTTGGTAATACCCCAATGTATTTTATTTTTTATATATGTTTATCATGTGGTATGGGTATCTCCAGTTAGGTTGACTGGCCTTATAAATTTAAGTAAATTGTTTATTTAAAATGAAATGTCTAGATAAACTAAACAAAGTGTCAATGACCATGATGGACCCCTGTGCACTGGTTTGATTACCTAGACCACTGATTATTGAGACCTAGATTATTATTATGAATTCCTAATTACACTTGTACCCTGAGATGTGTAATGGAAATGAACTTAGTAAGTGTAGAGTGCCTAGTGATAGGTTACCTTAGTGGCCTCTAGGTAGAGGTGGGGGATAAATTGAGATGGATGGATAGAGAAGTGTCCATGTGAACCCTTAATATTCCTTAGATCCTTTTCATAATTCTCCAATGTAAATCCCCCAGTACAGGACATAGTTTCACATGACCTCATGCATTCCTCCCCATATACGAGAGGTTGCTCGACTAGTCTCGAGGGTTCGAACGTCACTAGTGGGGAGACTATACCCTCAATATCAAAAGCTATACATCATCAATATATCAAGAAAATAATAATAACATAAAATTAACAAAAAAACTAAATAAAAACCATCTTATAAAAAATGAAATGAAAGTTACCTCAAGTCAAACAATGTAATAAACCAAAACCCCCAAAGTGGAAAATCAAACTAGAGTATGATAAACAACATGAATGTAAATAATAAAACTATAGAAACACTCCATATTTCATCCTAGTGTTTCCTCCAAACCCCATACTCAGTCACCTCAACTTCCTATCATTGGGACCTTTCCATTTCTTGGATCCCTAATTATGAAGTTTGTACATGCATTTAGATTCCCATTTAGGGTGTTAGTATAAACTCAGTAGGACACCAATTATTCATCCTTAACATAATTCAACATGAATAAGTGGTGTATTCCATCATAATTGATAAATGTGTAATCAATTAACAATAAACCACCTAATTATTGAGTCATTATGCACTAACCAAGATTCCCTGAACCCTGGTCATACCTTCTTTGGATCCACGATAGAAGAATAGTCATAATGGAAGAAATAAACATGTTTGGATATGAGGCCACCAAATATATCCATGAGTGGCCACAAGGAAAAAAATCATGGGTCAAGCCGCAAGGTTGTAGAGCCCCAACTCTATCACAGGTCAGGATGCATGACCATAGTACCCCATATCAATCATAGGATAGGTCTTAAGGCCATCATACACTATCTCTACCTCAGGTCATGCCGCATGTCTATCGTATCCCACCACTACCTCAGGTCGTACCTCAAGTTCATCACACCCTTTCCCTATGTCTATTCCATCATCTTCATCATCACATGTCACACATGATCCCCCTCTAATGTCTAACCAAGACACAATGGTCCACCTGTCATTTTCTACTAGAAGGAAAACCTCTAAAGGACATATATTCACACACAATTAGGAATAACAAACATAGCTGCACTATAACATATCAATCATGAGTATTGGTAGCTACACACACACACCCACACATTTGATCAAAATCAAACATGGGTCACATGGGCTACACATGTGATCAAAATAAAACACGGTCCTCATTGATGCACATGCACACATATGTGATCAATATCAAACATGGGTCTCAAAGCACACAAGAACATACAATAATATCATCTCAAAAACCATATACAGGGGATCTATATGGTAAGTAGATCCCTACCTCAATCATATCGACATCAAAAATTAGATTTTCCAAGAGTCATTACCCAACTCACTCTTGCGCACCATATGGATCAAACCCGTGCACCAAGGGTCCTTATAACCAATTCAAAACCAACATAACAAGGGTTCTAGAACAATAATCAAGAATATAAAACAATAAAAGTGGGTAGAACCATATCACTTACCCAATGAAAAAAACCACTAACTGTAGATATATATCTAGTCAAAGAATAGAATTTTACACTCTTGAAATAGTGAATAGGGAAGAGAGTTGAGATTCACATGATTCTTGATCAACATGAAAAATCCTATGAAGGAAGTAATCTTCCTAGGCCATTGGTTAAATAAGGAATAATTCTCATATTTTCACCCCTAGATTTTTTCTGAAAATCTTCTGGAAATCATGTAGATTCGAGGAACTAGAAAGTGGAGGAGGACAATTCAATTATTACAGGGAATAACTGATTAATAATGCATTAAAAATCCCTTCATAAAGATCACACATGTTTCCAATAAAATTCATAACTATCCTTAAGAGATAATTGGATGAATCAACCATTTCAAAAACTGAAATAGCATTCACCACATTGTAGTGATGCCCACCATTGTCATGGTGGCCTAAAACCTAGCTAGGAAACCCAACACAGCCACCCACCATAGCATTGTTCCAAGACCTTGTCTATTTTGGACTCACCACATCCTCCACCGTGGCATGGTGAGACCAATTTGGTTAAGATCCATAGGGAGACTTGTAGAACTACCCTCTTGAGACCATACCCTACCACAAGAATTTTTTCCAGACCATTTCACATAGGATGTTTCAAAGGAAAAAACATCCTACACCATAGTGTGGTCCTACCCACAGTATACCCTTAAACAAAAAAAACCATGATTAAGCCTCTAAAAATATCAAACTCAACCTAGATCCAATTTAAACCATCATAAGACAAAAAATTACATACCATTAAAATTAAGGATGTTACAAATCTTCCCCTCTAGAAACTTCTCATCCTCAAGAAGTTACTCTAGTGGTTCTACTCAAACAACATGGGCAATTAAGTCTAAATATTATACTCTTGCTCCCATTTATCCTCTTGGATACATCCTTGCTACCACAAGACAAAAATAAGTGGAATTTTATACCCCCATAACAACTTCTCACTCTGGTTCAAAATCTACATCAAGCAATCCAAAAAAGATGCATCTGGTTCCAACTCAATATCCTCACAATCGATCACATGTGTAGGATCAGACTCATACCTATAAAGCTAGGAAATTAAGAACATATTATGAATACCTCGATATCATTTAGGATGGTCCATATGGTAATCCATTTCTATGATATGCTCATTGATCTCAAATGGTCTGATAAACTATGGTGTCATCTTCCCTTGTTTTCATAAACAAAGATGCCCCAACTAAGGTGACACTCATAATAATAGTTGATCACCCACAAAAAAAATATAAAGGTTATATCCTCCAATTGGCATATGATCATTTTATACTATGAGTGGTAATAAATAGCTTCATGATGAGCTACACTCTCTCAAAGTTTACTTGTATCATACTCGACCCAACAATAGATGCCTCACCCACTTTATTCCAACATAGCGGTGAGAGACATGACCATCCATAAAGAGCCTAAAAATTTGAAATCTAAATCAAAGTCTAGAAACTTTTATTGTATGAAAAATACACCAGGTCCAGATGATCATCCCAATCTCCACTAAAGTCTATGTTTCATACCTAAATCATATCCTCCAAAATATAGATAGTCCTCTCTAATTTTCCATCATTTTGTGGATGATACACCATAATCAGTTTTATCTAAGCCCTCAAATTCTTCTAAAATCCTTGAAAAAACAATGATTTTAAACATGAATCCATATCCAAATAGATATTGGAAGTCACTCCATGCATTCATACAATATTTTAAACATAAATCTTTCCCAACTCATCTATATAATGAGTATCACATATCAGTAAGAATTGTGTCACTTTCATTAGTAGATAAACTATCACCCAAATAGAATCTCAACTTCTCAAGGTTCTAGGAAACCCCATCAAAAAGTCAATAGTTACCTTTTGACACTTCCAAACAGGCATGAGAATTGGCTAAAGTAATCATACCAATCATTGGTGTGCCACATTGATCCTCTGATAGGTTAAGTAATGAGAGATGAATACCATGATTCATCTCTTCATTCTCATCCACTAGAAGTTTCACCTGATATCTCGATACATATTCATCAAATCTGGGTGAACTTCCCATTGAGAGGCATGATAATCCCTCATCATCTACTCTCTAATATAAATAAGAACCACAAATCTCCTATAGATAAATATCATGTCATAATTATCCATCAACCATCCTAGAACTGGGTCACTTCTTTCCAACCATTCCTAAATCACTGAACATTTAGGATCTGATTCTTGGGTGGTATTTACTTGGTTCACCAATGTTGACATGATAACCAAGGGAGCACAATTCATCACCCCTAGTCATCAGATGCACCCACCAACCACTTTCCCAACAAGTTCATCAACCTCCATTCCTCCTATGAAGATCTCTCTCTAAGATCATATGTTTTTATATTAGGAGAGTCTACAAAAAAGTTACCTTTCCCTAAAGAATAATCCATATCAAAGTTTAACATCTATATATACTCTACTCAATTCCTCTGTCGAAGATTCAAATCCCACAGAGAGAGGATATATGGAAAGATCTTATGGTCCATGTAACCAAAAAACTTATCACTTAAGAGATAATATTACCAACACTTTAGGGCATAGACCACAACTTCTAACTCCAAGTTATGCATAGGGTAGTTCCACTCATGGGGTAATAGGTGGAGAGAACTATAAGATACTACTTGATCCCTATGCACTAGCACAACTCCTAAACCAACACCTGAGGTATCATAATAAACAATATATCCAATCCTAGGATATAGAAATGTTAGGATCAGATCTTCCATCAATCTTATTTCCAACTTTAAGAACTCCTTTTCACATTGGTATTTTCACTCGAACTTCACTCCCATATTTGTTATCCCTATCATAAGAACTTCCAAATGGGATAATTAATGTATGAACCATATGTAATACCTAACTAAACCAAGGAATCCCCTAATCTCAATCACATACCTAGGTATTTTCCAAGACATTACATCCCCTACCTTCTCTAGGTCCATAGAAATTCCCACCGTAGAGATCACATGACCAAGGAAACGTACCTCCTAAATCCATAAGTAACATTTTGAGAGCTTAGTATAAATTATATGTGCTCAAAGTGTACTAAAAAATATCTCCAGGTGTTTAGCATGAATCTCTAAGGTTTTTGAGTATATGAGGATATTATCAACAAACACTACAACAAAGGAGTTTAGATATGGATGGAAGGTCATGTTCATAAGAGCCAGGAACACCGTTGGAGAATTTTTAAACACAAAATACATGTCATTATACTTATATGGTTCATATATTCTATTGAATGTTGTCATAGGAATATCCTTCTCTCTTACCCATATCTAGTGGAATCTTGATCGTAATTCAATATTGTATAACCACTAGGATCCCCAAAACTGATTGAATAAATCATCGATCCTCAATAATGTATATAAATTATTCATGTTAAATTGGTTTAGAATATTATAGTATACATACAGACACAGACTATGATATTCCTTATTTTTAAACAACACCAGAGCACCCTAGAGAGATATGGTCGTTCTGATAAATTTGTTTACCTCCAATTATCAAGTTATACCTTGAGTTCCTTCAGCTAGGTCGGTTACATATGATATGGAGGAATCAATATTGGTTACACTTCTAAATTGAGTTCAATCTCAAAATTAACTCTTATATCAAGAGGAAAACCTGAGAAATCATCTAGAAAGACATCCTAATAAAGTTCCATTATAGGAGGAAAAGATGAAGAATCTATTTCTGACTCTACCTCAAGAGACAATCTTTCTACCTATGTCATAATAGCTCCAATATAGCATAGGTTTAGTCCCATCCTACATGATCCAACATCCCATCCACCTGTCATCACAAAATTATTCCCCTTAGGTATAATAAAGGATAATAATCTCCAATAGTAGTCAATGTGTTCTTGATAGCTAGCCATCCAATCCATGTTGAAGATCACATCCAAACTAGTTATCTCCAAGACCATAAAGTCCCATGGATGTCTATAACTTGTAACTACTACAGGACATCATGGAAATATCTAGAGATGATAGAATTTATTCCCAAAGGTTGTATCAAGAGAGAGTAAATCAGAAAATAACTTAACTAGTAAACCAAGGAAAATAATAAATTGAGTATATATAAATGAATGAGAATCTACCATATAAAATAAAGTAGTAGAAAGCATAGATGTAATCAAGACCATACCTCAAACAGAAGGGGGTACCTCTCAGAAATATATGGTAATCTATTCAAGTACATACATCCTTCCTACATTAGCTCCATGGTACTACCCCTAAGATGCATAACTTACATGGGTCACTGAAGTTTTTGGGGTCAGAGTATTCCATTGAAGAATCAGGACAAATTCTTAGGTCATTATCCATGTCTTCCCCACACCACTGTAAGAACCTATCTACAACACTCTCAAATAAAATTTCTAGATATTCCCCATCTATCTAAACCAGTGAAACTTGATCAGATGTCATATAATTTTTTTCAATAATTCCCACTCTATATATAGTTGAAACACCAAGGAACTAAAACTCCCATATATGGGGGCTGAAGAAACTCTACTATGATCTAATTTACCACCACCACGCTATTGAAACTCCTTGGCCTTACTCTTCTTTCTATGAGAAGAGGCACCACCATAAAACTGGTAATTATTCTAGCTGATCCACTAAAATATGGGAGTGGACCTATTGTTTTTTCCTCCTCCAGACCTTTATCGATCGTCAAGGTATTGGAAATCACCCCTAGATATGCCTTCATATTGAATATCCTAACTTGATGCATCAACTCTGGATGAAGTTCAATCTCAAACTTCTAGGCCTTCTATGCCTCATCCCTAGTAGAGTAAGTAGACACCATCATCGGTCCCTGTTGAAGCTCTATAAACTTTTGAACATGGTCCAACTCAATGTACCCGAGAAAAATTACTCATAGAAAATGTTCTTGAAGGTAACCTAAGTAAGACCCTCGATTCTTCCATCTTGGTTCATAACACCCCACCACCTCCTTATGGGTCCCTAAAGAATGAAGGAAACCAACTTTACCTATTGATCCAATGGATTATCCACTAGATCAAAGATCCCATCAATGACATTAATCTAGTCCTCATCATCCTAAGGTCCTTTGGTTTTATGGAAAGATAAAGGATGATGGAGATGGAAGTCCCAGAAATAATTGATCATTATATTTGGAACTCTTCCAACTTGAACAAGAACTATTCAAAAAAATCTTATTGTATCAGGTCCACTGCTTGAACCACTAGATAAATCACAAGAACTTCTTCCTTAGAGGGAGTATTTTTGACCTACTTCTTTTGGTGGTCCTATTAGAAATATTATAGATATAATTTTCAATAATTCCAAACTTATTCTTAGAATATCTATATAATTTATTTAGGATAACAACCTAAGTAACTTATAGGTACACACAAGGGATTTCTATAGAAAACCTATCCTAAGAGGTCACCACAACAAGAAGGCATAACCCTTTTAGTACCACCCAAGGCTCAAGCCTAATTATCAACAACTTCACACTAGTCACAATCATATATATATATATATAACATAAAGAATTTCAGAGTTAAAATAATCTCAATATTATCATAATATATCATAAAAGCACAAAACATAAATCATTAAATTTAATTAAATAAACTATTGGGCATAGAAAATAATAGGTATATATGACATGTGATCTTATGTGCCTATTCAGGAGGAATGAATGCATCAAAATCCCATAAAATGTAATATCACAACATACTCAGGCTTAATATGAAACTATAAAACCATAAATTCAACTCATAGGTCCATCAAATAAGAGCTGTTCAGGTACTTATGTGATTCCCCTAGCTGAGTTCCACATAGCCTAACTCCTTTCTACCTTACACCAAACATAGTCAAGAAGAAAGAAAGGAAAACCTCCCCTGATACCATTTTTGTTTCTCCTCAAACTAAATCACTTGATCCAGTCCGATGTGCCACATGACCTCTTGCATGCCTCCCCATATGAAAGAGGTTGTCGAGTATTAGTGATGGTTTAAACATTTTTAGTGGTGAGGCTATACCCTCGATATCAAAAGTCATACATCATCAATATATCAAGAAAATAATGATAACATAACAAAGGCATGACAAAACTAAATAAAAACAATACTATAATAGATGACATGGTAGGAACCTCAATTAATCAATGTAATAAACCAAGGACACAAAATTGGAAGGTCAAACTAGAGTATGAAAATCAATAGGAAAGTAACACTACACCAAATTCATTGTTTAGTGGTGGTTTATTAAACCACCATTAAAAAACTGAAAGAATTTCAAGGTGATTTTTCAAAAACCTTCACTAAATGTAATCTATTTATTAAAATAAACACACTTATTCCTAATGCCCACCCTTATACCCTAAGCCCCCCAACCCCAATCCCTCTCTACCTTTATGTTTCCTCTCTCTTCAGTGCTTTGGTTCCACCCAAGCCCCCATATCCCTCGTCAGTGTTCCAATTTTCCCGGATCCCCCCAAGCCCCCAAGCATGAGCCCAAACTGGTGTTGTGGTCACCCATGAGCCCCCCAAGCCATTGCCCTCACCCTATACCTCTCTATTGCTTTAGTTTCCCTTGATCCCCCAAGACCAAGCCCGAGCCCTCTCTATTTGTGACCCCTTATCCCACGATCCATCTTTACCAACCCCCTTCTCCCCCTTCTCCCCCAAATCCCCCTTCTCCCTTTGATTTCAAACAGCGGTAATCCCTTATTTCTTCCTATTTTATTCTAATAATTTCTTCCCTTTCCCCCTGTCTCAATTTTTCTTACTTCTAATGATGTGGATTTGGGTTTTCTAGGTAAATGAGGTCATTTATTGGCTCGATTGTGCATTCTCCTACTTGTATACATCACCTGGGTATCAAATTATAAGGTTAATCTTCATGTTTCACTTTAGGTTCATGTATTTTATTGAAAAGTTCATGTGGTTCAGGTTTAATTTGTTATTAGAGGCTAATAATTGATTAAATATATATTGTGAGTTAGGTTAGATGCAATTCTATATCATTATTTTCAATCGTGCTGAATATATTTTAGCTAGTGTGAAGTGTGTTATTTTTATGCATTTAGGATGTTAATATTAATTTTATATCATTGTTGTACTATTTATAATTAATGAATCATGTAGGTGGTTCTTGATTTTTATATTCTATATAATGGGGGATCTTCTAGATCACTATTTTATGTCTACAAATATTCAATTTATCCCCCACATAGATGGTTTAATCCAAATTTTTTGTAGAATCATTCATGTTTCTTTCTCTCTTACATTAAGGGAATAGTTTCTAAAAGACTTATTAAGTCCCTCATTGGTAGTTGGAAACCTATAGAATACAAGGGGTTTTATCTGAGGTGATGTGAATATCCTCACTTGATAACTATTCAAGTCACTTGGGCTGAGGTGTTACCCATCCATTCTTAGTAAGGTCACTCCTTAAGAGTTATTTTCACATATGATGTAGAAACTCTACACTTATCTTTCATTATTAATTCAATTACTATTATATATCTTTACCAATATAAATTAGAATTATATAAACATGATATAAATGCTATCATGTCTTTATAAAATTAATATAAAAAATAAATAGTATATATATCTCATTTATCTCCTCGTTCAACATCTTCATTCATGTAATGTTTTACCACCTAAAGGGATGATCATTATTCTTTAATAATCACTACCAACATTGATTGTTACTTTAAAATATATACTTAATAAATGCGTATTTATTTATGTTTATCCTTTTTTAGATGATATAACTCATATACAAAGAAAAAATAATCAATACTATTATTTTTTAAAAATTCGGGAATTCTTTAAACTATCATTTCTTTTGTATTTTGTTTTTAATGAAAAGATAATAATTAATTATACAAATGATCAAAAATAATATAAATAAATATAAAATATTTCAATTTTAATTTTTAAAAAAATAATATTATAACATATAGAAGGTTGAAGTGTACTAAATCAGCCCTGGACTTATGGTAAGGGGAATTTATATTGATTGCCTCTATTTTTTAATTTATTTCCATATATTCTACAATATTATTTTATGTATTGTATTATTTCCTATAGATGCATCCAATTAATTTTAATTTTATTCTATTATATTTATTCAATTCACATATTCCCTTTTAATTGACTACAATGTTTTATGTAAACTCCCAGCTTTCTCATCAAAATCATATTTTCTATATATCTTATTTTTTAAAAATTTAATGTAATTTTATTTTTCAGATTTAATATAGTTTTTTATGGATTTTATATGGGAATTTAAATTTCATTTTAAATTAAATTTTTGTTATGTTTTTCATATACACCCTAAAAAATGTAAATAGGTTATCTTATCAATTCCCATGTTAATTACATTTGAATTAATTTCTATGGAATTCCCCTGTAATGCATGGTTTTTATTTATTAGATGATTTTAAATGATTTATTATTATTTTAAAAACATCTTATAAGCTCATTGTATGATATAAATAATTTATAAATAGATCTTTTGCTTAGCATAGACTTGTCACGTGCTTAGATCTTGTGAAAATTTTCATGTGGCCCTCTTGAAAATGGTTTCTCGTGGATTTTTTTTTGTAAAATAAACCCATTTTGGCATTTAAATGGTTTAAAATGGTTTAAAGACTTGTCATATAACTAGTTCACATTCCAAGTGGTTGTTAAAATTTCTGGTGGCTTTTTTAATGGTAATTAACTATTTAAAGGGGTGTTTGACACCAATTTTGTCTTTAAAATGTGTGTGTGTTGTTTTAGATGAATTTTTTAGGAATTGAAGGTAGTTGACATTTAATCTTTTTTTAAATGGTTTTTAAGGCCATAAGTCTCATGGTGTCTTGAAATGTTTTAAAAATGTGAAAGTTTGGTCTTGAAAAAATGGGTTCTTAACACCTATTTACTTCCTTTAAAGAGGGTGTCTTGCCTTCAAAAGTGATTTTATGGAAATGGTTATATTTTTAAATTGGTTTTAAATGTTCGGTTTGATAAATTATTTTCATAGAACATTTTAAATATAGTTTTAAAATGGTGTGAAAATGGAATGGCTTTTGAATATCTTTATGAAATCCCGATTGACACTTTAAGAAAAGTGTTTTTATAAATGTGTGAGACCCTCTTGAACCTCATGTTACTATATTTATGCCCAAGGATGCTTGTGATTACATGATGGGATCATCCTTATTGATGCATCTTTGTGTGTTTTTTAATGATTTTATGGTTTTTATCTTGATTCCATTTTACATAATATTATCCATGATTGATTTACTTTTTTTTACTTTGACCTTTTTAGTACTTATATCACTCTTCTTATAACTACATGGGTTGTTTTTTTAACTTCCATTTATCTATTTTCCTACTTAGTAATACTTATGTGTTTTAAAAGAATTAACAAAGTGTAGGCACATTATGATATATATGGATAAAAGTTAGATCACATTACCAAGGAACGCACCTCAGTATGCTAAGGATTTGGAGAAGTTTTTAGATTTTTTAATTTACAATCGATCCATTGATGGTAGAATAAGATTTAAATGTCCTAAATATAAATTTAGAAGATGTTTGAAGAGATATGAGGTTTATGAAAACTTGATATTGAAGCAATTCCCTACTCAATTTGTGTTGGATTTGGTATGGATAATCAAACGTTACATAAAGTTTGAGTGTTGATGTTAATAAACAGAATGAGCTAACAACTTCATCAACAATGGAAAATTAAATGTAAAACCTTATAAATAATGATTTCAATATTACAATACAACAACATCAACATCAAAACATATCAGAACAACCAGTTGAGGGTGCTATAAATAACAACTTGACAAGTGATGTTTTTGGGACTATAGGAAAACCATATCAAGATTGTAACATATCATTGAATAATCCTCTTGATTTTGCAGAGACTAATGTAATAGAGGACTTCACTGAATATACAAATGTATTTCATGGTTTAGTTGATGATGGAAATCAACATTTGCATGGTGGATGTCTAAAATATTAAAAACTTTCTTTTCTACTGAAGTTGTACTATATCAAATGCCTATGAGGAATTATAAATAATGAGATGTCTATAATATTGGAATTGTTTCATGATGCATCCCTGAGTCTTTTTATGATATGAAAAAAATTGTTAACAAGCATGGTCTGAATTATAAAAAAATACATGCTTGTCCCAAAGATTGTATGCTTTATTTGAGACGGTATGTCATGACCATCAGTTCCAGACCCGTGCATTAATGCCCGGGATTGCTTGCTGAGCAGCGATGAGTAGTTGGAAGCTGGTCTTTATGGTTATGATGCTGGGTTGGAGCCTTTATTTTTAGTCCTGAATGAGTTTTTCTTGACCTTGAATAGACTATGGAGGCTTGTTTGTTGTTTAAGTCATGATGTCATGTTAGGTTCCTCCTCAACCCTTAAAAGGGGGTTTATAATAATAATAAAATAATAATTTTCAGTCAGTTTTATATGGAATTCAATGGGTGTTATTGGAAGTCTGAATCAACATAATACTATGAAGAAGAAGAAAAAGATCACAGCTACAAAGGTTTTATGTTACTTCCATTTAAAATCTCTATTGAAAAGATTATTCATGTCATCAAAAACCACCGAGAACATGAAGTGTCATTCTATAGATAACAACAATTATGGTTTAATGAAACATCCAAGAGATCTAAAATCACAAAATACATTTGATTCATTATATATAGATTTCTCATATGATCCTAAGAATGTGTGATTGGGATTAGTTGTTGATGGATTAAACCCATTTAGGACTTTGAGCACTAGTTATATCATTTTTCTATCTGTTTTGATCCCTTACAATCTACCTCCATGGACGTGTATGCAATAAATGTATTTTATTATTTTGATGATTATTAATAGAAAAAAAATGTCTATAAATGATATGGATGTATACTTGAAGCCTCTAATTAAATAATTACTTGAATTATGGAGAAAAGGTGTTGATACATATGATGCATCTTCTAGAAAAATGTTCAACATGCATGCTACTCTAATGAGAACCCTTAGTGGCTTCCCTGGACTTGGGAACTCATATGGTTGGAACACTTACTTGGGTTTGGATTTTTCTATTTTTAAATTTTATTTTGAGCTAAAATGACTGCCTTGTAGTAAAAAAATGGTGCTTCTTGTGTCATCAAATATTTATCAACGCGTCTCATAGGTTTCAATTGAACAAGTAAAAATTCAACGGTTTTATTGATTGTAGACCACATCCAAAGTTGTTGACAGGTTCTGAAATATTGGCATAACTTGGAAATGTTGAAACTGAATTTGGGAAGGTGCATCATTTTAATGATGGTGGAAAATTAGTTCAAAGTGCATCATCAAGTGAAATCGAAATGTAAAAATAGAAGAAAAAAGGAATATTCTTCAAACTTCCATATTGGGAATTTAATTTGTTGTGAAATAATCTTGATTTTATGCATATTGAGAAGAATTTTTGTGATAATTTTATCTTCACATTACTTAATAAGAATAGAAAATAGAAGAACCATATAAATGCTCAGAAGGACTTACAAAAAATAAACATAAAGCATGATCTTTGGCCCGATGAGAATGGAAAGTATACTCAAACAAAATTTTCAATGAAAAATAGGGATAAATATATATTCCTTAAAATTTTAAAACATGTGAAGGTATTTTATGGGTATTCAAGTAATATCTCAAGTTGTGTTGACTTAAATCATCATAGGTTACATGGATTAAAAATTCATGATGCACATAATTTTTTACAGCAGTTACTACTATTGGCATTGCAAAAATTATTACCTGAAAAGACTACTATAGTTGTACTGCAATTTTGCACATTATCTAAACAACTATGTGAGAAAACTCTATAACCATCTTATATTTAAAACTTTTAGGAGATATTTTTATTGACACTTTGTAAAATGTATATGATCTTTCTTCCATCATTTTTTACTATAATGGTGCATTTAACTATGTATTTGGTCGAGGAAACTAAATTAGGATCCCCTGTACATTATTGATGGATGTATCCAATTGAGAGGTGATTTATTTATATGTTTTTCATCTTAAGTAAACAATTATTGGAACTTCATTAAATACATAATTTTGTTTTATTTATTTTATTTCACATATATCTTGATCATTTGAAATCATATGTGAAAAAAAATCTCAACCTAAAGGCTCTATTTATGAAGTCTATTTAGTAGAGTGTCTTACCTTTTTTTCTAGATACTTGGATGATATTGAGACAAGATTAAATCGAATTGGATGTGTTGATGACACATCGAATCAATCTCAACTACATGGAAAATCAAAAACCTTTCCTACTATTGTTTAATCAGTTAGGAGGATCTCAAATTTTATATTGACAAAAATGGAATTATTACAGGCATATAAATATGTGCTGATCAATGGTGAAATTACAGATCCATTTATTTAAGAGATCATGATACAATAAAATAGATGAATGAGAAGCCGAACATGAAATGAAAAATATATAACAAAATATGTTAATAAATAACTTGTAGAATGGTTTACATGTCATGTAAGTTCATAAATATTTCAATAAATATAGATATTAGGTTAACACATATTTTTTAAATATAATAATGTATATTACTTTTTTTAGATCATGAATACTGATACTAGGGCCAAATTGTCAGAAGATTTGAAGTTTTTGGATTAAGGTCCTCTAAAACAGGATATAAAATTAGATTCTTGCAATGTAAATGGCTTTAAATTTTGTATAGTCAATCAGGAAGAGGGTTTGAAAACACAGAATAGTGTTATATTTATAGTCTCTGAATTGGGATACTATTAAAAGTTGATTGATATTATCGAATTAAAATACCATGGGAATTTTTAGTTGTTTTATTCAAATTCAAGTGGGTCGATATTACCATGGGTATTAAAATAGATTCCTTACAATTTACTTCTGTGAACTTCTCTCACTTGATGGATTTTAGTGACTGTGAATTACATGATCCTTATATCTTCTCATCATAAGCGAAAATTGTATATTATGTAGAATATTTCATGGATGAAGGGTGGATTTTAGTTGTTCACATAAAACAAAGAGACTTGTATGATATGGGTGATGAAGTGAAAGATTTGACCTCTAACATTGGATCCCATCAACAGTAAGAAACAAACTTATTTATCCGTCATGATATTGAAAATATTAGTCTTGCAAGGGTGGATAAAGTAGATGAAGTAATGGTGGAGCAAGATAATAATATGGTTGAATGAAAAAAATGATTGTATGTGCAGTCATCCATTAATTTATCAACCACTTATGTTATAAGTGCAATAATCCATTAATTTATCAACTAATTATGTTATAAGTGCAGTCATTCATTATAATAGCTATGTATATTTTGTTTTTTAGTATTGTGCATCTGTTATCATTTCTAAATTTTTTTATGCATGAATTTTTTGAAATATATAATCTGAAGTTAATTCTATTTGATTAAATGATAGGAATTCCAAGGTAGAAGAAATTCAATTATCCCAGTAAACACCCAGTCGACGTTCCCTCAACTACACCGGTAGATTATAATCCATCGGTCCCCCTCCCTACAAAATCTGAGACACCCTATGTATTCCCCCTTCATCATCTCTCACACCCTCCTCCATTCCATTGGCATTTGGCACACCCTCCTTCTCTGTCCTAGAAGATCTATGACATTGCCTCCCCATTTTGCAGGTTTAATAGTGAGGGGATAGTTCATCACTCCTATTTATTCATGAGTATTTTTTAGGGTGATAATTATAGGTACAACTTTTAATGTAAATAAAGTTATTGCACTTTTTTATACTACTAACTGGTTTTTCATAAAATATGCAAACAATGTTACTATAGAGAGAAATTTGAACAGTTCAGATGTTTGGAATCTAAATGGATTGAAGATATTTGTCTCATTTTACTGTTATAGGGTCCCTATAGATGATGTAGTGGGATTATTTGACCAGATTCTAGGTCATCTGGCAACAGAGCCTATTACCCCTCCAATTACCTATTCTGATTGGAGGCATATGCCTTAATATAGAAAAAAAAAGTCATTAATTCCTAGATAAAGGAAATTTTAATACATTATGGTGTAATTGAATGTCATTGTTTTATTAAATTATAATATTTTAAAAATTAATCTATTTTTATAGATGTTATTCCATTTTACCATTAATGATCTTATCACTCGAAAGTGGATGTTAAAAAAATTGGGTAAGAAATGGAAAGATTTTAAATAGAGATTACAGAATGAATTAAATGATACATCATTGACTACTCAGTAGTAGTATGATAAGGTACCTGAAGGGGTACCTAGAGAGAAGTGGAAGATGTTTGTTAATAGACATCATCATACGAAGCATGCGGTATTGAAATATATATTATTATATTAATCTTATTTTACATATATACATGCATATGATAAGGAGATGACATTTCATACATTACTATTAAATTACATGTTATTTATTTCAGGATTTTCAAGGAAAAATACATCAAGTCAAGCTAAACAAATCACCCCCATACTATTGAGTCAAAGGGTTTTTTCCTAAAACTGACCTACTCTGGTAATATTTTCATTAGTTTAAATATTTATAAGACAACATTATCTATTTCATATATTAAAATTTTAATTTATCTTTGTTTAATGTAGTCAAATAATTTAGGTTATCAAGTTTCCCAAACAGATTCTTGGTTGGATGTTTATACAAAATATGATGGGATTTATGTTAATGATCCTACCAAAGAAGTTAGGGTATGAATTCATTTTTCATTGTAATAACTTATTGTTATTTTTCACTATATTAATATATATTTCTTAAAATATTATTGATATTTTATTTATATGTAAAAATAAAAGAAATATGGGATGTTAATCCTATGCAGTCCTTCTCGGTTTCCCAGGATGATCCAGTTGGTCAAGTCCTTGGGAAGGAGCATCCTGGTCATGTGTGTGGGATGGGTTTGGGACCATTACCATATGATGTATTTGGTAGGAAATCAGGGATTGAAGCAACATCTACTCCTAGTGGTAGTTACTCTCTACCTTGAGATGATCATAGGATTTTTTTTGTAATATAAAGCACAATTTAGGAATAGGGGTCTCATATAAAGATTCAAGATGAAAAGGTCATTGCCCCGCAGAAATCGTTGATTTAATTATATCATAAGATGAATGGATATATCCCTAGTGATATTAAATCAATGGATGGTAGTGAACAGGTAAATTACATAAATTCATAATCATTTAGAACATAAAATTTTATTGGTTTTAAGTTTAAATTTAAATATATACCACTTTTTAATTTTCAAGAAAATTTTCATGGAAGTGTTGGTAGTAAAGAGTGGAGACGAAGATGGAGAGGGTTCAAAGTTCATTGGGTAGTGATTAGGGTTCACTTTGGATTCAGTGATGATGTGTAACTAAACTTATGACAGAATAACACTAATATGGTGATTCAAAAACCATGTTGTGGTTTCTGGTAGGGATATCTATATTTTCCTTACATTACATGAAAATATATATTCTTGGTTCATTTTCTATGTTTTATTCTGAATTTTACCTTATACTAATCATTCTTAGGCTCTTTGGTTTTGTTTTTGTTTTAGTGATCCTTGAAATTCCACCTCTTATTGTTATTTTTAAAACCTATAGTCTCTTTCAAACATTTATGAACTTTATTCAGTTCTGATTTCCAATTGGTAATTCACCAAGTACTACCTGGATAACTAAACATGTTGGTCATCTTGCATCTGGAAATCCCACTAGTATTTTTATTTTATGTGCAACATATAGATTGTTAGATTCAATCACCTCTCAGATAGCATACCTTAAACCAATTTATTCATAGATACAAAATTTCCATTAGTCTATACACTCCAAAAGAACTCTTCTATAATTGTAATTTTACCTTAAAACTCATTTAATGAAATAATCTACCACAATAATTCTACATAATGAGTATCTTGAATATCTTCATGCTATAAGATGAAACATCTATATCATATTTAACCTAATTTTCCAAATTATTATTCTTCATGTAGTATTATTAATGATAGAAACTTCTTCCATCATATTAACTGTTATTTATTATGGACAAACCATGAGAGAAAATGCAACTATATTCTAATCAACATTATTGGGAACTCCAAACTACTTTACATATGTACTACACAATACATATTGAGTTCATCCATATTACCTTCATCTTTATGGATGAAAAATACAATAAAACCCAAGTGGGTTCAATATTTATACTAGATGAATCACCACCCTTGACTATGAAATTTTTTTATCCCACCCTTAGAGCTTACGTGAAGGTATTTTGGGGGTTTTCAAGTACACTTTAAGATTTTATCAATATTTAAATTTTAATGTGATAAATTCTATTTAAAATATATTGAAACCTTGTCGCATAAGTGATTGGGTGAAGGAATTCATGGCCTTTCTTTATCCTTTGTCTCTTTTTGTGTAACTTCCCCTATAAAATTATAATCCTTATAGATTAAGGAATGGGTATTTTTATAAATTCTAGTCATTCTAATCTATAAAAAGGTACTTATTCTATATATTGAAATACACACTTGACATTAGGTTATTTATAAGTGTATTTTTCATATTCCATCCCTAAAAATGAAATATCATGTTTGGAATATCCTTATTTTAAGATGGAACTATAATTCCTCTAAATAAGGAATGTTGGGAAGTGGGAACTCAAAGTTCTTATATATAATTAATAAATCATTTTCCTTATTTTTCTTTTATCTTCACATAATATTTCATCTTGGATCTAATTTATATCATCTATAACATCTAAATAAAATAATTATACTTATATAACAATGTTATTATAATAAAATTGCATCATATGCATTCAAATCCACTATAAATGTGCATGATATATAACTCACATCCATGGTTGGCATCCTTTCCCTTCTCTCATCACATAACCCAGTCCATCATAATGTTCATATCCATTGTTGTAATGAATGCTAGAACCAAAACACATAATATGTTTGATAACATCTCACATGTACATGGTTGACATGAACACCCATCCCACATAACCATTCTATAAAATCACATTCCAATGGTTGGAATGCTCACCTAACTCATGTCACAAGGCACCCATATAAAATTCAAGTAAGATAATCTTAATACATAATTAATAACTCACTATTCAAAATGATAATACTAAACATACCATGAAAAAACATAAAAGGCCAAGGGTTCTCACGGGTTAGAAAAACACCCAACACTAATGCTACACAAGATAGGGTAGCTACAGTCATGCATCCAACATCTTTCAAATCCCCACTAATTCATAAGGATACCACCAATTTTTCCTTACCTTAACATTATATAATTTATCATGGAGGGATACTTGTTTTATAACTTAGTTCACTAGTATATGGCATGCTTTCAAACACCCCAATTGGGTTCTTTTATATCATTTATGTATCATGTGGGTCAAATGAATGGTAATTTTTTACCTATCCATCAAAATAAACTCAATAGGAACATCAAATAACATTATTCATGTTAATTAATTGTTTTTTATTATCCTTTTTATATTAATCATTTTTTGTATTATGGTTTTGTATAAATTGAACTTGACATGTTATGATTATGTTTTTATTATACTAGAATAGTATGTTTACTATTTGTATAATGTAATATCTATATTTTTCTCCTGTTCCGGGGCTACAGTTTTTGCAGTTTTATTTTTTTAAAAGAAATATATAGAGACAATTTAAACCACCACTATATATGCCAAATTATTGTTTAGTGGCGGTTTAAACCACCGCTATATAAGGCCAAAAAATGTTTATAAATGGTTTCCAGTCCCAAAAAATATTGAGGGGTAGCGGTGGTTTAAACCGACTCTAAACAAACATTATAAGACGGTTCCAAGAAACTGTAGCTAAATAGATGGAATCAACGTGAGTTGGATGCCAATACCAACTTTAGTGGTGATTTTTGGAAGTCTTCGTGAAACCATATGACAGTATTTTAAACTGCTACTAAATCAAAAAACAAATGCTGTTATTATTCAATTTTGTTATAGTGTAGATAATGACACTGCAATAACATTTTGGCATCCATCTCAATGTTTCCTTTGAACCCAATGATCTATCTCCTCAAATCATAATCACTAGACCCTTTCCCTTTCCTAGATCCTTGATCATGAAGTTTGAATGTGCATCGAGAATCTTATGCAGGGTGTGAGTATAAACCTAATAGGACACCACCAATGCATCCTTAACATAAGTGCACATGCATAAGAGGTGTATTACCTAATAAGTGATAAACATAAAAGTAAGTAACAATCAACCACACATGTTTTGAGTCATCATATGTTAACCAAACCACCACGAACCCTGACCGTACCTATTTCAGCTCCATATCGAAAGAACATTCATAACAGAAGACATGAACATGGTCATCCATGAGGTCACCACATCTATATTAAGTATACCCAAGGAAAAAAAGTCATGGTTCAGGTCATAAGGTCTTTAATCTCCAACTCTAACATAGGTAAGGACACAAGACCATCGTACCCTATCTCAGTCATGGGTTAGGCCTCAAGGCCATCATACGCCATTTGTACCTTATTCTAGGTCACATGGACATTGTATCCCACCAAAACCTTGAGATAAGCCCCAAGGATGGTTCACCCCTACCCGTTGTCTCATTACATCATCATCATCATCGCATGTCACACATTCTCCCCCTCTAAGGGATAACCAAACCACAATAGTCCACCTATCATTTTTTTACCACAAAAAAACCCACTAAAGGACATACATCCACACACAGCCATGTGTAACACACATAGTCATAAGATAACATATCAATCATGAGTCTCAAAAAATACACACACACATGTGATCAAATTAAAACATGGGTCTCATGAGCAACAAGAATATACACATGTGATCAAAATTAAACATGGGTCTCATGACTACACACGCACATGAATGTGATCAATATAAAACATGGGTCTCAAATAACATAATAAAATACAATCATATCATTTCAAAACCCATATACAAAGGACTATATATGGTAAGGATCCTTCTACCTCAAATTCTTTGATGTTAACATCAATATTTTCCAAGATTCAATACCCAACTCACATCCCTACACCAACCAGATCAAACTCACACACCAAGGGTCACTATAAATGATTTAAAACCAACATAATAAGGGTTCTATAATGATACTAGAGGAGTTAAATAAATCCAATATGGTATAATCATATCACTTACCCAATTAAAACCACATTTAATGGTAGATATAGGTCCGATCAAAGAAGAGAACTCATCGCTCCTAGAATAGTGACTAGAGAAGAGATTTGAGATTCCCATGAGTCATGATCAACATGAACAAGCCCCTGAATAATGGAATAATCCTAGTTCATTGGTAAAATAATGAATAATTCCCATAGTTTCACCCCTAGATTCATCTGAAAATCATATAGATATGAGGAACTAGAAATATGAGGAATGTAAATCAATTAATAGAGGTAAGAACGGATTAATAACATGTTAAAAACTACATTATAAATATTTCACTTGTTTATATTAAGAGTTTTACCACCCCCCCCCCCCATACCCGAGAGATCAATGACTAAATCAATTATTTAAAAAATAAAAATAGCCATTTTTATGGTGTGGTGATTCCCACCATGGTCGTAGTGGCCTCGAACACATCCAACCATGCAACTTGACATGTCCACCCACTATGGTGTGGTTCTAGGAACTTTTCCATTTTTGGACTCACACACCTTTCACCATGGCATGGTGAGGTTGATATAGACATGGTCCATAGGGAGACCCATATTGTTACATGCTCAAGACTATGCCCTGCCATGGGAATTTTAGCTAGACCATTTCACACAGGTTATTTCCAAGCACAAAATGGCCTACACCATGGCATGGTCCTTCCCTTGGTGTACCCTTAAATGGATAAAAACCTATATATCCCCCCCAAAACCTCTAACTTAACTTGGATCTAAGATAAACCATCACAAAGCCCAAATTTTAATACTATTAAAATTGATGATGTTTCACTTTATGCTAGTTACGATGAACATGGGGTGATTATTCCTCCCCCACTGAGCTATGATTACCTAGGTGGGTAGAACCTATGGAGATTAATGGACAGATTGGGTGTGAGGACCGACCTAGGGTGACTTTGGAAGGAAATGGTCTTGAGGTTATCTCCCTTGTGTAACTATTCCTATATGGATAATGAGTTTGTGATATGATTATGATGAAACTGATGGAAAATACACCATCTAATTGATGGGATTAGACCCAAGAGAGGATAATAAGATAGAATAACCCATAATGGGTGTTTTTTCTTGATGAGACCTAGGGCACCTTGTTGGGAACCCTCGATGACATATTGACCCCAAATAAAGTGTATAAGGTAAATTGGTAGGAATGATTGTAGGTGTCACCTTAGAACCTATATTAACAATGTGAGATCAGGGAGTTCATTATAATTGACATGAGATGTTGGGGTGGGATTTTATTCCCACTGAGATGTACTGAGATATATAGGACGCCTAAGAAATTCTCCTAGGATCTGACCTTTGTGTTTTATATTGGTTTGGGATGCCTCATACATGATCCTTGTATTCTTATGGTGGGATTCACCTTCCATATATATATAATAGTTTGGGATGCCTTAGATATGATCCTTGGATCTATATGAGGTGATATCTAATAGGGGAACCACACCCCTAAAGTTGGAAAAGGTGGTTCCTAGAAGGGAGTGACACACCCTTGACTCTAGTTATAGATTCCAGAAAGAGATTTCCCCACAAGTTTCTGGATGTATATTTTATGGAAAGGTAGAATTTGGATCTATATGATGTGATTCCTGGTAGGGAGAGACACACCCCTGGCTCTAGGTGATGGTTTTCCTATCAGGGTATTCCCTGGATCCAGGTAATGGATGGCCTATGATCATGATTTTGATTTCCTAGTAAACACATCTATGAATAATCTATTGAGTATGATATTGGTAGGAATGTTTGTGTGACATTCTTAGAGACACTCTATCATTGGTTGAAGTAGGTTTGGGTTGATCCTGAATTTAATGGTATAACCTGAGGATCAATAGTGATTATTTATTTACACTTCTACATTGTTTTATTTACTCTGAGCATATCACATGTGTAGAATTATATTACTAGTTATGTATGAGACCATTTTGGTGGTTACCTATTAATTTTTACTCACACATTACTTAGGAAATCATGAAACCTTTGGACCTAAGTGGACTTCGGCGATCATAGGTTATGGTTAAGCAAAGACCCAGAGTTGCTTGATTGAGTGGGAAAACTTGAACAGGTTTAAATTTTTGGATGAGGTGATGCTTGGGGATGGTAGTATATACTCAATGTATTTTTATTATTTATGTATTCTATATATGTTATCAGCCTAATGGGTGATGAATTTTGTTGATTGTTGGCATGATTGTGGGTTTGTATGACTGTATGCTTCTGTATTTCATTTATTATTAATGGATATTTTTATTGATTTTGTGTACTATGATTATATACTATTATAGATGATGTTTGGTTTGTTTTACTATTATTTATCACTCAATATATGGCTATAGTCTCCCCATGGTACTATCCTATACCCTCACAACTAGTAGAAATCCTTTAGAATATGAGGAAGCATTCCTAAGGTCATAGTGACTACTCCTTCAGTCCAGGCACTACTTATTGGTCATGGACTGGGGGAGTAAATTACAAAAAAAATATTAACTTTTCCTTTATAATTTTCATGCTCATAAATTAGTATTAAATGGGGATTCACAAAAGCTTAGGTGAATCATATTAGATATATAGGAGTATATGTATCAATTATTTACTTCCCACTTCTCTATGTGATGGAACTAACATTCCCCCTAGAATTTGAAGTAGGTTGAGAAGAAATATGCCTAGATTTATTACTTAACTATTTATAAAGGTAAGTGTAAATCTAGATCATTTTCATCTTTAGATCCCTCAACTATGTGCCATGAATATTCAACTCATTCTATTGACTAATAACAATTAGTTTTAAAATATAATCAGTATTAGATTCTACATTTGTATGGGAAAACCCTTTTATTGTTGTCTTGGTGATTCTTGGGTGTTAAATATTTTTGGGGTTTTTGAAAACCATGTTGGTAAGGAGGATGAGGTTGAGGCTAAATATTTTATTGAAAAGGAGGAATTTTTTTCTACCATGTACCATACCTGAAACCTAGATATTATTTCCATCTTGGATTGTATGTTAAAGATAATAGGCCATAATTCTTCTAGGGTGGTGGTCAATGTTGATACTGAAATGGTATCCCTATAAATACATTATAATACTCTTTTATATCTTAAATTTGTGGAAAACTTGATAGTGTGGTTTAGTTTAATGAAAATCCACAAGGCCTTGTATAAGTGGGTAGTGAAGTCTTTTGATCCAAGGCAATTTTCCTCACTATAGTAGTCAAGTCGTACAATTTATTGTCAATTAAATGATTGTAAATAGTTTAAGGATATACCTGGTGTACTTTCCTCATAGATAGTGTACCTTAATATCTGAATTGTTAAGAGTTTTGTGACATATTATCAATCAATGCATATACAACTACTAGTGTTTTTTCAACTAATGCTCTTCTCCATAGGTGTGTGAACTTTTTAGAAATTTTGGATGAGGACTTTCCTATTGATTTAGTGATGTGGAAATATTATGCAAAACTTCTTGAATCACTCTAAATACTCACAAATTGACTCACATTATACTTTCTTGATCCCTAATATCTCCTTCATAATGGTAGTGATCAATGATAATGGAAAACATATCTGCAATAAAATATGTTTCAAATCATTCTAACATGTTAATTATTCATATTGTAAATAGTAAATCCAATATTTTACAATTTCATCAAGTGGGAATGAGAATTATCTTAGTTTTATTTTTTATTCAAAAGCATTTCTTAGTTTCCTTTTTGAAAAAATTATGTTGAATTCCTTAAGGTTTTTATTTGGTTATTCTCTAGAGATTTCATGGAATTTTAGAAGAAGGTGTATCAATCTAGATTTTAATTCAAAGTATGATTCAATATTTCACTATAAAATAAAATTTGGTTTATAATTTATGTATGGTGTAGAAAATTATTGAATGGTTATATCAAGTTCATTACTATTAATTGCAGCCATTATATATGGTTTTATGTTTGGTTCATATATAATTCAAATTTCAATGTTCCCATAATGGAGGAATTCTCCAATTGGGTAAATATTTTCACTTCCTATAGACTGAGATTGTCTGATTCAATCCCTAAGTCCGCATTCAATCTCAGGGTTTAGATCAAATATATTCTTGGGATGATGTCATCTCATAAATTATAGAAAAGTAAAAAATAATAAAAGTGAACCATAATATAATGATAATAAGTTTGAATTGACGGTCCAAAAAAACCAAAATATATAAGGGGAAAGAAGTGAGGATAATAATAAAAGAAAAGAATAAAATAAAAATAAATAAATACCTCTAGTTATTTGAACAAAATACTTTCCTCCCTAGAAATAGTACCAATTTGAAGCGCGTTGTCATGTTCACTCTCAAATGATGTGTAGTTTTTAGTAATTAGGGGTAGCATAATGGTTGATCAAGGTCGTTATATAAAGGATAAAAAATTAAAACAAATTATCAAAGGTATTATGAAAATAAAATAAAAATAAATAAAATACTAACAAGGATGGGGGTTGTTTGATATTAACATAACAAGAAGAAGTATGTGAGAAGAAGGTGTTTTTAAAAAAATTAGATGATGAAGAATAATAAATTTAATTATACCATTTAAATTATTTATTAATCATTTTAATTTTAATTAAAGTTTATTAAATTATAATCCCATAATTTATCAACTTTAAAACCCAAATAAAACTAACACAACCACTAAGAGGAAATGAATTAATCCTTAGGTTAACTTCAGAACATGAAATCTTAACACATTACCTTGAATGTTGATCCTAGGATAACTAAAATTAGTGGTTAATTATGTCACACATCCAAATTGTAAATTAGAATTAGTTAGGCATAGGGATTATACTTAAACCTTAAAAATAAATATCTCTTGATTCGGTTTTATTGATTAATATTCCACTCTCAAAACTCACACATTTTCAACCTCACATTTAAAGTGTTTACTATTTCAACACTTTTGAAATTAAAACCCAATTCATATATTATATTTATATTAATTACATTTATATTTTGGATTTAAAAAATCATTAAAATATTTAAGAATTAGACCATCTATTAAAGTACCACTCTCCCATGGGTGGAGTAGTCATCATAGAAATGACTTTCATGTGCAAAGATCTAGAAAGGGTATAACTCAATCAAGAGAAGTAGAAGAGAAATAGAGAATGTTATAATAAGGAAATTTAATAAAATAAAAAAATGGAAGAGAAATATAGAATGTTATTATAAGAACTAAAATCTACAATATGAAGAAGAAGAATAAGAAGGAATCATAGAAGAGATCCTTGCTTCAAGAGTTATCCCTCTTACAACTCTTAGATAAATGGAGTGAATCCACTCCTTTTCTGAACTCAATATCTCAATTCATAGAAAAACTCTTCCCAATGATAAAAATAAACAATTATAAAGTGTATAAGAGGCTATAGTTACAAGTGGTTACAAGTGTGAATGGGAAATTCTACCAGATACTTTAATCCAACTAAAACTTACTTGTTGACCTCCAAAATGCATAAACCAATTATCCTTATAGAAGGATGATTTGTTCTAAATTATATATTATATCTACTATCTAAATTTTATCCCAACACAATCCTTAATGAAGAAGATATATCCCAAATGTTGAACTGGTTTCCATGTTGATGAGTCTAGTCTAGCTTTGACTTCATGTCCTGTTTTCTCCCATAAAATGTAGGATACATCAAGGATGGTTTAAATGGACATTTTATAACATAGATATAAGAATAATATAATGAAATTTTATTCCCATAATAGTCTCTTAAAAATAGTTATGTCAAAAAATAATAGTGTAATTTAAAGGGTTAAAAATAGAATTTTCATCGAATTTTCAAATGCATGATCTAATCCTATGTTTTCCTTAAATAAACATATTTAGAACAATGTATAGAAAATATATCATTTATTATCAATAAAATATCTAATAAAATGTGGTTTATCAATATCCTCGTACTATTTTGTTCTTCTTTGTCCAGGTATACCCATTTATTCTATGATTCTTTCTTTCCTTATAGAAAAGTAGTCAACTCCCATGTATTTATAGATTGTAATGATGAAATCCCATTATTTATATACATCTCATACTTCCTCAAATATTTTAACAACATTGACTCTTCAAATTATTTGGGATCTATGCCATTTTTCAATAACAAATAGTGGGGATGATGAATAGCTTTTCATGGGTCTTCTCACCCTTATTGATCTCCTCACATGATATAAAAAATTATGGATATAAAAAAAGATAAAATAAATAAAATAAATAATTTTTATCATATAATTTTTTTTGGAGAAAATAAATATTAAATGATAAAAATAAAGATTCATAAAAATAAATTGTTGGTGAAATAATTAAATTAAATAAATTTAATAAATAAAAATAATTTTTTTATATATATTCAAACAATATATATTATCAAAAATAAGATGATTAAAAAATATGAAATATTATGAAAAAAATATATGGTGTTACAAAATACCATCAAATGAAAAAAAAGAGGATATTTTTTAAGCACATTTTATTGGTAAATAAGTGAGTAACCCCTCATTTTCATAAATAAATAATAATATGAATTTATTTTAAAATTTACTTTGAAATGAAGGGGGACTAAAACCCTTGGGTTATATAAACCCTTCCATAACATACATTCATCCCACTACTTCACTCATCACTTCCCAATCTATTCCTCCTATACTACAAAGATTTCACCTAAATTTGATCAATCCCAAGTAGTTGAGGTCTGTGTTCGGGTGATGAGAGTTGAGGTCGGCACCGCCAACTCACCCCCACCCCCATGCCCAAGATTAGCCCCCTCGGTCTCTCCCTAAAGAAGATCAAAGATGACATTCACTAAAGAAACTACCAAGGATTAGAAGGGAATTCTTGTTGCAATCAAGATTATTATCAAGAACCGATAAGAAAAGATATCCATCATGCCCTTTATCACTGCTCTTTTCATCAAGTCTCAGATGGAGCTCGAGTGCAACCATAAGAAGGCCAAAAAAATCAAGAACAATGAAAATATATAGCTGGAATTTGTTATTGAAATCACCAAGGTCATGTGGTCAAGATCCATGTCTAAGGACTTGTTTGGAACCATAAAATGAGATCCTTCTGACCCATGTGTATGTTGGGTGTACTAATAACAAGAGAAACTTGAAGGATTTGTAGAAGGATATCACCTACAATGATATGAAAGTTCCTCTAGAATAGTTTATTTTTTACATTAGTTGATAAGGTTATATTCAATTATTTTTTCATTTAATATCCCTTAATTTTTTATATTTTATGAATTGATGAAAATAATTAATCACTCTAGAGTTATATTTTCTCATTATGAAATTATTTTTTTATTGCTGATAATTTGTATTAGTATTAAATTTTGGAACAGTAGCCTGGATTTTTATGTCACGACCCATCCCTCGGGGCCTGTGTCGTGACTACCCAAAGCCTACCTTCCATAGGACAGGGGATGGTAACTAGAACCAAAAAGGAAAAACCCAAAAAGGGCAAGAATTGCCTTTAAACTTGTACACACACAGACATGGCACACTGCATACAAGTAAAACACATTGGAAAAGAAGTAGTACAACCACCATTAAGAACCACTACTGAGAGTAAAAGTAAGTACTGAAAGTAAAAAGGGGTCAGTATACAAGCCCAAATAAAAGAGTAGTACAACAAAAGGAAAAAAACAAGCTCTAGATATCATCTACCAAAGATCATACCTGAAGGGTAAGTACAGCTAGTCACTGCGGCTCACCACGTCAATCACTCACCTCTATTTACCATCTAGCCCTGGCTCTCCAAAGTCTTAGTCAAGATGTCTATCATCTTCACAAGACAAAACAAGGTGTGGGAGAAGCCCATACAGGGGTGAGTATAACAATACTCAGTAGGGACCCTGAGACCCCTGAAGTTCTCTTAGAATTCCACAAGGAAAACCCACAAAGCATGATCTCAATCATAGGACACAAAGTAAAAGACAGCTCACACCAGGTATACAACTTAAAGAACAGGAATAAATATGATTATTTATAAATCTAGATTGTCTTATTCTATTGAGAGGATTTTTCTAATAAATCGCACAGGGTTTCTAGGTGCTTACCCATAGAGGATCGCTAGGTACTGATCTATAGAGGATCTCTATGTGCTGACCCACAGAGGATCAATCAATGATAACCCACGGAGGATCGCCTGGTACTGACCCACAGAGGATTGTTACATGCTAACCCACAGAGGATCGCTAGGTGCTGACCCATAGAGGATCGTTGCATGCTGACCCATAGAGGATCACTAAGTGCTAACCCACAGAGGATTGCTACTCCTTCATCACGTCACAACCAGCCATTGGATTCCATCACTTAGAATGATTGTTTTCTGAAGGATATTATCCTCAATAAACTGGTCATATCTCAACCACCATGAATTCCAACTTAAAATTAATCCAAAGGATCGTCTTGTCATAAGGGTTCCAATGTGATAGACGGTGCGTCAATCAAACGCCTAGTCTGTAAGATATAGGCAAAAAGTTAAATAGGGCCTAGAATGATTCAAGTCCGATCCAACTTGGACATACTCCACATTATTATAAAACACAAGTGGAGTATCTCAAAAGGAATCTCTCATCACAAGGGTCCTCACGCCATAAACATCACATAAATCGTACGCCCGGTTTGTGAGTTACGTCAGTTTTAGTGAAATGGGGTCGGTCGGGTCTGGGTTCGATAGGAGTCTGACCTGGCTGGTGTGGGTCTGGCCCGGTAGGCATAGGTCTGGCCCAGAAGGTGGGGTCCAGCCCGGCTAGTGGGTCTGGACCACCCAAAAAACCGGACCCATGCGGTGCGGGCCAGTTGCGCTGGACCAGACGCGGGGCGTCCGATTCTCCTAGCTGGCGGTGCTAGTGAGGTGTCGCCCCATCTCCCAAAACAACCGACATGAGCCAACCATTGTACGCCAATTGAGTGGCCGGAGTGGGTTTCTCTCCTCCAAGTAGTGCGTCAGCGCCGCGTTCTCCACCCGTCGCAGTCATCTGGTCACGACACCTTACCGTTGCAGCGCCTACAGGCACTGCCTTATCCACACGGTCGGCACGGGCCGGCCGCTACCACCGGTCACCTACACCGCTGTTCCAGTGATGCCACACCGGTAGCGCCTTCTGTAGGCCATTGGAGATGCTCCAATGGTCCATTTTTCATCTCTTCTACACCTACAGGCCTCTCGAGTCGCCACCTTCACTACAAACCCCTTGGATTTGCTTTGCCGCCTCATTGCTCAGTCAACCACGAAGAACACACAATATCCAAGAGTGGCAGAGGGTCCAAGATTTTTTCAGATGGGCTCACACCCTCTAAATTAGAATTTTAACATGGGTTCATAACAATCATCATATAGATTAAGTAAAACACCAAATCAAGACCTCGCAAAAACCTCCCGCAAGAACGAATGAGTCACGGATCAACCCATTTGTCGGTTGTTCCGCATTCATTGTATTTTTAGAATAGAATAATAAAAGTCATTAAAAACTTAGAACAATTAAATCCCTTACCTGGATTTAGTGGAATCTATTACAGATGAAGGAAGGAATTTTGCATTCGTTGTTGTTCGACATTCATCGTCGCTCATCGATCTTAGGATTGGTTCCTCCAACGGTTGTCTTTCATTCTTCATTCTTCGTTGAAGGGTGATATCATCGGCATTATGTCAGAGGTTTATCCCATGTTCTTTTATTCATTCGCCAATGGCTTGAATAATAAAATGAAACAATCTTGATGTTGTTATGGTTTATTAATGAACCTTAATTAATGAACCTTTAATTGAATGAATTTTTCAGTTTCACAACAACAGAAACGAGTCATTAAATGACCCTCATTTAATTCTTGTCATTACGCTGTAGTTTTTCCAATCATCACTCAATGATCGAAGAAAAGAATAAAATAACTCAAAGAGTTATTTTATTATTTTTCCAAAAAGTCTAAAAATTTAACTTTTTTATCCGACCCTTTCTAGATGAAGTTAAGATTCACCTAAGAGAATCCTAGTACTGAAAATTCAACGATGCCCTTAGATTTTCAATCCGAGCACCGATTCAAAAGATAAAAAATTCCACTCACATGTCTACTGAACGTATCTTAAAAAAAAGTTCAAAAATCTGTTTCTAGCTCTCTGGGCCTCAGAATCACGTGACGTGAAATTTTTCAGTCTTGAAATAATTCCATTTAATTAAAAAATATTATACGGAATTTTTGGGTCTTTACATTCTCCCCACTTTAGGGATTTAAATCCCCTAAATCCACAAGAAAAGCTAAGAAAACAAATGGGGGTATTGAGCAGGAATTTGAGCCTCCCACTCTCATGTGCTCTTCTAGAGGTTCTCATGATTCTACCTAACTCGCACCAGAGGAATCGACCATCCATGAAGGACCCACTCCTGTAGATCCTCTATCTCCACTGGGAACTCCATTAACGTCACCCCATCGTCAATGTCTAGCTCACCCCCATCGATGATGTGCGATGGATCATGTACTTGTCTCCTCAACTACGACACATGGAAAACATTATGCACCCAATGCATTTGTGAGGGAAGAGCTAGGATGTACGCCACCTTGTCAACTCTTCTGAGAATCTATAAAGGTACGATGAACCATAGAGATAGCTTTTTTCTCTGACAAAATCTCTGCAATCCTCATCTGGGTGAGACCTGTAGGAAGACGTGGTCTCCCTCCTTGAACTCCAAGGGTCTCTATATCCTATCAACATAAGACTTTTGCCTAATTTGTGAAGTCTTCATCTACTCATGGATGATCTGCACCTTATCAATGGTAGCCCTTATCAACTCTGGACCCATAAGTGCTTACTCCCTTGGGTATGTCCAGCATAGAGGTGATATGCATGGTCGCCCATACAAGGCCTAAAACAGTTCCATGCTGATGGTGGAGTGATATCTATTTTTGTATGAAAATTATACTAGTAGAAGGTGGTCCTCCCAACTATGACCAAAATCAAGGATGCAAGCATGAAGCATACCCTCAAGTGTATGTATGGTCCACTCTGTCTAACCATCTGTTTAAGGGTGAAAGGCAGTGCTCAAGTGTAGCTAAGTCCTAAATGCCTCCTATAACCCCTTCCACATCTGAGATGTATAATGAGCATCATGATCTGAAATGATTATCGATGGTACCCCGTGAATTCGTACTATCTTCTGAACATAGAGGCATCGTAATCCCTCTACTGATCTCTACTGTCAGATGGGTAGAAAATGGGCCGACTTGGTGAGTCGGTCAACGATCAACCAGATAGAGTCATGGCCCCTGGATGTGCGTGGTAACCCAGTCATGAAGTCCATGGAGATACCATCTCACTTCCATTCTAGTACCTCTAGTGGTTGTTCTAAGCCTAATGGAACCTGATGCTCGACCTTCACTTGCTGACAAGTGAGGCATCGTGAAATGAACTCTGCCACTACTTTCTTTATCCTTGGCCACCAGTACTAACGTTGGAGGTCCTGGTACATCTTTACCACACCAGGATGTACCGCCAAATAAGATGTATGAAACTCCCTCAAAACCTCCTCCCGTAACATCACTGGTATTATGGTGTGTCCTCTAAAAAGGATGATGTGCTCCCCACCTATTGAAAATCCATCAAGATACTTTCTTGTGGTTATCTGAGCATGTCGAGCCTTGCAGTCAATTTCCACAAGCTGTGTTTCCCAAACTTGATGAAGGAGTGGGGGAATGACAGTCATAGACTAGAGTTATGTTGCTCCATCACTATCCATGATGGATATCTATAATGTGTCTAGCTGCTCTGTCGCCTCACTCAACAACTGTAGACCCAACCTCTTGCTGAGTGCATCTGCTACTATGTTTCCCTTCCCAGGAGTATAGACTATCTCAAATCCATATTCCTGGAGGAAATCCATCCATCATCGTTGTCTTAGGTTCAGGGTCCTTCTGTGAGAAGATATACCTGAGACTCTTGTGATTGGAGTAGATGGTAAACCATTCACCCATCAAGAAGTGTCTCCACATTTTCAACGCAAATACTACTACTACTAACTCCAGGTCATAGGTCATGTAGTTATTCTCATGTTGTCTTGGTTGTCTTGATCCATAGGCGATCATCGCTCTCTCCTGCATCAGGACACATCCCAGTCCGGTCCCTAATGCGTCATAGTAGACTACATACCCAACGCCCTCTTATGTTAGACTCAAGATGGGGGGAACTCGTTAGTCTCTTCCTCAGCTCTTGGAAACTCAGATGGAATATTTTCATCCATATGAAGGGTTGTCCCTTCTTTTTCAAAGTTGACAAGGGTGATGCTACTCTAGAAAATTCAGGTACAAATCTCCATCAGTACCCAGCCAACCCCAGGAAACTCCGCACCTCAGTCACACTTCTGGGTGGCTCCTAAGAAAGCACTTCCTTTATCTTTGTTGGATCCACCGTAACTCTAGCCTCTGAGATGATGTGATCCAGGAAGTGGACCTCTCATATCTAAAACTGGAACTTCAAGAGATTACCATAAATTTGGTGCTCTTAAAGTGTATCTAGAACTACCTATAGATGTGTGGCGTGCTCCTCCTCCGACGCTGAGTACACCAAGATTTAATCAATGAAAACCACCATAAAGTGATCGAGGTAAGGCTGGAGGATCCTATTCACGAGTCCCATGAACACTGCTGGGGAGTTGTTCACGCTGAAAGGAATCACCAAGAACTCATAGTGGCCATATCGGCATATGAAGTCTGTCTTCAGTATGTCCTCATCCCACACCTAAAGCTAATGATAGCATGATCTAAGGTCTATCTTTGAAATCCACTGAGCTCCCTTCAGCTGATCGAAGAGGTCATCAATCCTTAGAAGAGAATACTTGTTCTTCACAGTCACCTGGTTTAAGCGCATATAGTCCACGTAAATCCTCAAGCTCCCATCTTCCTTCTTGTTAAACAACACTAGGGCTACCCATGGAGAAACACTGGGTCTTATGAACCCCTTCCTCTATAGTTCTTCCAAATGTACCCTCAACTCATAAAGCTCCACAGGAGACATCTAATATTCTGGTGTAGATATCAGTGTTGTCCTAGGGTACAGGTCGATGTAGAATTACACCTCTCTGTGAGGAGGTAGTCCCGGAACATCCTTAGGAAAGACATCCACATACTGGTCCACCACTACAGGATAACTCAGACTCCTCTCATAAACTGCACTAAGGGTAAGGCTAGCCAACTGATGAGTGATTGGCTACACCCTTCTCCGAGAAAATACACCCTATGCTACAAAGGTTCCATTCTCACCAATGAAGGAAAACCTGGTCTCATCCTCATGGACACACCACACTTTGTGCCTAAAATAATTGATTTAAGAATGGAATGTGGATAACCATTTCATACCTAAGATGATGTCGTAAGGTCTCGATGATGCTACTAATAGATCCTAGCTGAAGCTCTCACCTCCTAGAGTAAGCTCACACTACTAGAAAAAATGTGTAATAGTCGAATCCTCTCTCATAGGAGACTCTAATCACAAGGATCGAGCCAACAACCAGAATCTCTAAGCTCCGAACAAGAGTCATGGAAATGAAAGAGTGACTGGAACCTGTGTCTATAAGAACTGCATCTAGGGTAGAGTAGACACAGATTGTACCTTGAATTGTCTCTGAAGTGATGTGGTCATAGGCCTCTACTAACTGAAGCTGAGCTCATCCCCATCCACCTGCTCTCTAAGGTCAGGGTGGACCACTTGGGGGTGGTGGCAGTAGTACCTCAAACCATCATCCACCACCTACTACATGGCCTGCTCCTTTGCCACATTCACCGCCCTATGGACCTCCTTTATCAAACCTATGTCGCTGTCTCAGTGGTCCCTTGACCATATTCTGATCATTAGTACGACGGGTCTAGTAGTTGCGATCCATCTGACCCTATCCAATGCACGAGTAGAACAGTTTTCTCCTCTGTTGACCTCCTCTTCCTCGCAAGATCTGCACCTCCAACCCTACATCCTGGGTTCATCTTCCAAAAGGTACGGCCCGCTTGGGTCTCTACGTCATCTGCCTACTGCCTACTACAGATCACTTTGCTACCTATCATCTGGTGGTGTCTCTCACCATCGGTGCCTACTCATTAAAGAAACTCTCCACCAGTAGTGCTCACTCTAGCACTCCAGCCTGCATCGGAATGTTGAGCGAAATCATCGATGCTCTGATCTCCCATCGGAGACCCTGCTCAAAGGTACGGGCCCTAAAGAAAGGGTCTCATACCATTTCATTAGAGTATCAGGAGAGGTCAATAAATCTCTTCGAGTATTGGGCCACCATCAGGCCACCCTGTTGTAAGTGAAGTAGCTCCTGAATATGTACAGAGCGTAGTGTTGTTGGTACAAACTCTACCCTAAAGAGGCTCTCAAAGTCCAACCAGGAAATTTTCACATCCTCATGTGTCGAGAGAGTCAAGATCCACCATCTCCCTATTGTTCCCTGAAAGATATTAACAGATAGGATCACCATCTAGTCTGCTAGTGTCTCAACCAAGTGGAAAATTCATGCCACAACCTCCAGCCAGTCCTCAGCTGCCTGCGGATCTATCTCGCCTCAAAACCTCAGAGGCCTCTATCTATGGAACTCGTGAAATGAGCTCAGTTGGTATGCACTGTCCACTAGTGGGGCTAGTGGAAACTGCTTCCCTATGGGTGGTGGTGGTTCTGGTACACCACCCGAAGGTGTTATCATTGTAAGAGGGCCCTGAATTAACGCCTCATCACTCGGTGGGCTGTCATCGTGATCTCTCACTAGAATCCTAAATGGATATCTATGTGGAGGAATCCTGTAAAGAAACAGATGTTCTATGGTCAATAAGTTATACCTGGTGAGCTGACTCAAAAGAAATCAAAAGAAAAACATTTCCAAAACACACGCAACCAGTGTTTTTGCGTACTGAGTTAGAAAACAGAATTCAGGGTCCTGTTTTATGGATATGTTGGTAGTTGCACCAACACTAGACTCCCTGGACTGTAATCTAAACTCAAGACACTTAACACTATTACTCCATTGAAAACATAGACTCTTAGTTCTTCTGGTAGAACCGATCATGCTCTGATGCCACTTTGTCACAACCCATCCCTTGGGGCCTATGTCATGACTACCCCAAGCCCACCTTCCATAGGCCAGGGGTTTGTGACTAGCACCGGAAAGGAAAAACCCAAAAAGGGAAGGAATTTCCTTTAAACCTTTACACACATATATAGGGCACACTACATACAAGTAAAACACATCAGAAAAGAAGTTTTACAACCACCACTAAGAACCACTACTAAGAGTAATAGTAAGTACTAAAAGTAAAAAAGGAGCCAGTATACAAGACCAACTGAAAGAGTAGTACATCAAAAGAAAAAAAAGATCTAGATATCATCTACCTAAGATCCTACCTAAAGGGTAGGTACAACTCTTCACTGCATCTCACCACATTAATCAGTCACCTCTGTGTACTATCTAGCCCTGGCTCTCTAAAGTCTTAGTCAAGTTGTCTGTCGTCTGCACAAGACACAACAAGGTGTGGGCGAAGCCCATGTAGGGGTGAGTATAACAATACTCATTAAGGACCCTGAGACCCCAAAGGTCTCTCATAATTCCACAAGGAAAAACTACAAAGCATGATCTTAATCATAGGACACAAAGTAAAAGACTGCTCACGCCAGGTATACAACTTAAAGAATAGGAATAAAGATGACTAGTCATAAAGATAGATTATCTTATTCTATCAAGATGCTTTTTCTACCGAACTACACAGGGTCGCTAGGTACTGACCCACATAGGATCTCTAGGTGCTGACCCACAGAGTATCACTCGATGCGGACCCACAGAGGATCACTCAGTGCTGACCCCAAGAGGATTGCTCGGTGCTGACCCATGGAGAATCACTACGTGATGACCCATGGAGGATCTCTAGGTGCTGAACCATGGAGGATCGCTACGTGCTGACCCATAGAGGATCTCTACATGCTGACCTACATAGGATTGCTACTCCTTCATCACGTCACAGCCAGCCAATGGATTCCCTCACTTAATATGCTTATTTTCCAAACGATACACTCCTCAAGACACTGGTCGTATCTCAACCACCATTAAGTCCCACTTATAAGTAACCCAAAGGATTTTCTTGTCATAAGGGTTCAAATGTGATAGATGGCGTGTCAATTGGACACCTGGTTTGTAAGATATAGGCAAAAAGGTAAATATGTCCCAGTTGGATTTGAGTCTGATCCAACCCGTCCATAGTCCAACTTCTTCCAAAACTCAAGTGGAGTATCTCAAAAGGACCACCTCCTCTCAATGGTTCTCACACTATAGACGGAGCGTCAATTAGACACCCGGTTTTTGAGTTACATTAGTTTTAGTGAAACGGGGTTGGTCGGGTCCGAGTCTGGTAGGGGTCCGGCCCGACTAGCGTGGGTTTGGCTCGTCAGGGGGGGTCAGGACTGGATGGTGGGTCCAGCCTGCCTGGAGAACCTGACCCACGTGGTGCGGGTAGGTTGAGTTGGATCGGACGCGGGGTGTCTGGTTCTCCTAGTTGGTGGCGCCATCGAGGCACTGCCCTATCTTCCGAAAGGGATGGCACGAGTCGGCCATTGTGTGCCAGCTGAGTGGCCTGAGTGGGTCTATCTCCTCCATGCATCACATCGGCACCGTGTTCTCCACCTGGCATGGTCGTCCGGCCGCGGAACCTTACCGTAGCGGTGCATGCAAGCACCGCCTTCTCCACGCGGACGACACGGAAGGTGCTGCCACCCCGCTAGTGGTGCCGCATCGGTAGTTCCGCACCAGTGGTGATGCACTGAAGACACCTTCCATGGGCCATTGAATATGTTCTGGTGGTCTATTTTTTATCCTGTCTGTGCCTACGAGCCTCTCGGGTCATGACCTTCACTACGAGCCCCTTGGATTCACCTTACTGCCTCGTTGCTCAGTCGCCCATAAAGAACGCACAATATTCAAGAGTGGTGGAGTGTTCGATCCTTTTTCGGATTGGCCCACACCCTCCGTGTTAGAGTTTTAACATGGAGTGATAAAAATCATCATATAGATTATGTAAAACCCCAAATCAAGACTCCGCAACAACCTCCCGCAAGAACGATTGAGTCGCAGATCAACTCTTTCGTCGGTTGTTCCACGTTCGTTGTATTTTTTAGAATGGAATGAGAGGAATCATTGAACACTTAGAACAATTAAATAACCTAAGATTCGGTGGAATCTGTTAAGGGTGAATGAAGAAATTCCGTGTTCATTGTCATTGGATGTTCATAATCACTCATCGATCTTCGGATTGGTTCCTCCAATGGTCATCATTCGTTATCCATTCTTCATTGAAGGGTGATGTCGTTGGAGTTACGTCAGAGGTTTTACCATGTTCATTGATTCATTCACCAATGGGTTGAATAATAAAAAATAAACAATCATGACATTGTGTTCATTATTATGGTTTATTAAAGAACCTTAATTAATTAACCTTTAATTGAAAAAATGTTGTGGTTTCACAACAAAAGAAACGATTTATTAAATGACCCTCATTTAATGCTCATCATTATGCTACAGTTTCACCAACCGTTGCTCAATGGTTGAATAAAATAATAAAATAACTCAATGAGTTATTTTATTATTTTTCCAAAAAGTATAAAATTTAACTTTTCCATCCGACTCTTACCAGCCAAAGTTAAGCTTTACCTAAGCGAATCTCATCACTGTGAATTCAACAGTGCCCTCAAATTTTCAATATGATTATTGGTTCAAAAGATAGAAAATCTTGGTCACACATTTACTGAACGTACCTTAAAAAAAGTTAAAAAAATTTTTCCAGACTCTCCGGGCCTCGGAATCATGTGTCATCAAATTTCACAGTCTCGAAATAATTCTATTTAATTAAAAAAATACAGAATTTCCGGGTCTTTACATTTTATTACTGCTTACAATTACTGAATCTTTATGATGTTCATTTCTCATACTTTACACTATGTTTTATGAAAATATGCCTCTTTTAATTTTTTCTATCTAGTTTTATTCAATAGGTTTGAATTAAATTCTTTTATTATATGAATTATTGCAGAACAACATAACAACAAAATTATTTTATTTTGCATGATTAGTTTCTCAAGAGGTTTTTCTAATGTGAATTAATCACATCATTAATATTGAACATTTATAAACTCATGCACATCCTTGTTTCTTGTATATTTTTTTCTGAAAAAATTACATATAAGTTATATGTATTTTACTCTTCCATTCAATATTTACTTGTTTTTTCTATATTCCATATTCTAACTCTCGTTTCCCCATTTAGGGTTTTTAATTTCTTAGAAATTAAGCTCATGAAATCCTAACACTGGAAAATTTTGTTTCCTTATCTTAAATCCCTAATATTTTATACCAAGTTTTTTGGGCTTGAAGTTTAAAATACATTTTACAATGATTTATAATATCCTTGTTTAGTAGTCCTATTACCTTTTTTTCAAATATTCTTTCAAAGATGCATTGATATTTTAATTTGAGTAAACTTAGTGTTCATTTTATCTTTAAGTATCATAAGAATGACCTTGGTATACTTTAATGTTTCTCCATCGAGTTGTTATTTAGGAAACCCTATTGTTTCAACAATGGGGTATTAATATGCTTAGAAATCAATTACATTTGCTCTTTAAATTTGCTGAGATGGTTTTGTTAATACCCATCTATGAATTTAGTCTAGTAGGTAATAGAAAATTTTTTGTGCAACCTATTTTACCAAGCATCTTATCAAAATATTCCTAGTTTTTTATCTTTTTTATTTTATTGTACCCCTTCAAGTTCAAATGGATTGTTACAGACTTGTCAAATCCTTCCTGTTGTTTTTCTTTATATATTTTTTAAATATGCATTGATATTTTTATTTAATCTTGGTATTCATTTCCTTTTCTTGTATCATAATAATGCCTTTAGTGTTTATCAATTTTTCTCTATTGAGTGGTTATTTATAGATAATTTTTATTTCAACAATGGAGTATTAATTTGGTGTCTAGTGGGTAATTGAAATTTTTTATCTTAATAAAAATCTCATCCGTTGATTTGAATTTTTCGGTCATGTATATATTTTCAGTGTAAGAAATTTGTAACTAATATCTTCAATTTATATTGTTTTCAAAAAATCTATATTTCCTTTTTTAATCATGCATAATTATTATAAAAAAAAGTAGTTAAGAATCATATATAATTAGATTTTTTCTTAATTAAGAGTTTTGATGTTTTTTATCTGGATTAAGAAAAAAATTATAGAACATATATTAATTTTTTAATTTTGTCGTATTGAAACAATTTTTTTATTTTTTTAATAATCATGATTTTTTTAATCATCTATTTTATTCTTTGTTTTAATATTTTTTTATTCATTTTTTATCAAATTATATGAATCATGTGCAGCCTAGATATTAATTATTCTTAAATTTTTATTTATATATTTTTAAATAATAATGATATCGTAAGATATATTTATCTATTTTGTTTTTTATATTATATTTATAAATGAATTTTAAATGAAAATTTTATTAAATTAATTATTATTAGTCCATTGATTATATTTTTAATAGACTATAAAGTTATAGAATATATTTATTTAATTTTATGTTCATTTGTTTTATTATTATTTTAGAATTTTCCAATTATAAACTGGTTAGAATAGTATATTTAAAAAATAAACAAGTTATGATGAGGTTTGAGTTAGAGTTCATATATACCTAATTTACATGCTATTTTTTAAAAATTAAAAATATTTATCCCAGTTTCATAAAAAGTTAATTTTTTAATGCACGTGTATTTTTACCCATTGGGCATGGTGGTATATATTTTAATTTTTTAAATTATTCAATTAATTATTGAATAATTATTTTTAACTTAAAATGTGATTTATTGGATATTTTCCACCATATTTGTTAAAGTGAAAATGATATATAGGAAGCAAAAGAGTCATTTAATGTTAATTTATTGTGTGACTTCATTTATCACACATTATTGTTTTTTACATGTTATTTTTAATAACTAATTCTCTCTCTCTCTCTCTATGGATATATATATATATATATATATAGTGTATTTTGTGTGTGCCTTGATAATAATATGTATTTGTTAAATAGGTATCCAACACTACTCAGTCTAATTAATTATAGTTAAGATATTAGTTGATCATATATTTATAAGATTAAGATAGTAAATCCAAAACTCAATTAATATTAAGGTAAGGTTAAGATAGTAATAGGGTACCTATATCAAGTTCAATTATTAATTATTATTTTTTAACTAAATATTTTTATATAATGGTAAAATAATAAAATTTATTTATTTATTTTTGAGTTTAGTTGATATTAGTTTTATAAATAAAATCTAAATTCCAATATAATTAAATTAATTAATTAACTATATATTTTAAAAAGATAATTAAATTATACATATATTTATTTAATTTGATATCTATTCATATTAAATTTACAAATGAATTTTAAAATTTTGAAATTAAAAATGAATATTTAATCAAATGAGTTAGAGTAGTTAAGCATGTATTTTAAAATATAATAGTATATGGTTAGGATAATGAATTCAAAAAATAAATGGATTCAAGTCTTGGAAAATTAAATTGGATAAAGGTATTTACAAATTTAGAACTGAAGTGTTAACTCGTTTATAATTTTATAAATGTTAAAATTTAAAACTTGAATGCTAAGATTGTGAAATGAAGTGTTAAATTGATTTTTAGTCTAGTAGGTCCTTCAAATGTTTATTTGAGAAACATCGAGGTTATGGTTTAAACTCCTCTTTCCACCTCCATTATATTATTTTATGTTATAAACATCATGTGATCGGGTATTATTGTTGTATCATGGTGATATTATTTAATCTTTCTTTTATAGTGCTCTATTTTTATTTCTATAATTAGTCACCAATTTTTTTTATTGTTTATTATGTATTTTATTATGAAATATTTCAAGAAATTAAGGTCCTCTATGATGGTTGTTTTATCATACATAGTAATCTATTACATGAACTCTCTCATAGTGAAATATAACAATATATCAACCCTTGGATTAATTATTAAATATATAATTAAATAATTAGTTTTCTCATTATTAATTATCCAATAACAATCATAAAATTCAAAATGATAACAACTCATGAAACAAATAATCACACACACATACTAAGATTGAATAAAAAGGAATTAAATGAAACACATATCTTGAATGGATCTTTATCTAGAACACCATAGATAGAGATCAAGTGTCGATTCCTGGGGGGTAAAGAGGGGGCATTGATAGTAGACAAAGGAACAAATCCACCTTAGACCACATGAGTTGCCTTAAATCCTTAGGAAACTAGTGATGAATCTTTCAAACTTCAACATATCTCCATCAAAGCTAGTTTATACCTCAATTAAGTCTTTATCTGAAAAAAAGTTCATGTCAAGATGATGGTGTTCGAGAATTCAATAGGTGCCAAAAATTACAAACTCTGGATCTAGTTAACACACATCTCAAAAATATTCATTGAAGTATAATCTGATGTGAATTTAGCAATAAGGGATCATGTGTGAAAGTAACCACAACACCATTGAACCTTTGAAAGAATCTATTGAATTTGAAATGATTTAGACAAGAGATATTGTCAGGGTCTCCAACCAAGGAACAACAAAGGGTGTAGGGACCCTAAGAAAGTCCAAATAGAAAGATAACTTAGAGATCGCTGACCCTACCTTTAGATATGAATTTTTTTTAAAGGCACTACTCGTTTTATTTAAAGAATTTAAATCTATTAAATGATACTAGTTATTTCACGTGACACCCTGTGTTTTCCATTTTCAATATATTTTATTATAAAAATATTTTTAGAATGAAATAAATGATAAATTTAATTTTTCTAAGTTTTTAGATGATGCATAATCAATTCTTGTTTTATAAGAATTCTGATACAGTAGGTGATACATGGTCTATGAATAGTTTGAGAAACCATAAAAGGTGACCATGCATTTATGTCAGGTTGAACTAAAAATTTATTCTCATGGACCAGTGAAAAATTAACTATCACAAAGTCCTCGTCAATACAATTAAAATCCCAAGGTATAGTATAGTGGCTTACTTGGGTTGTTGCTCGAGGAACCTCACCAAAGACTCACTATCATTTAGTTTTTATCACTAATTATATTTTTGGGATTTTGAAATAATAAAATCATTTAAACAAATAAAAATTATTTAAAAGATATAAAAACAATATGAATGAAAAATAATAATAAATATTAATGAATAAAGATTCTACCCTTGGGGAAAATACTGATTAATTGGATCATTGGCACTTAAAAATTTACAATTCTAGAAAATTAAATATCTATAAAGTGGGGAAGTAAGAAACAGCCATTGGAAATCACCAATAATATCTTTCATAATTATCAATGGAATTTATGAAACATAATCAATTTTTTTGTGAAAAATTATTTTCACCTCCCCTGTCCTACCTCTTATTTTACTTCTCCCCTTCCACCCCATGTATAACTCTCCTATAGTATATCATCACCATTCCACTTCTTCATCATTGGTGTTAGATCTTCATACCTCACCATTTTTAAGGGTTTGGTTATTCTTAAATCATTTCTTGGAAAGTTCATGATGTTGGAGGTGTCTGGGGGGTTGGAAGAGTTGAAGTGGAATTTAAGCTTGATTTCTAGTCGGAGGACCATTATATAGCATAGAGACTTAGGCTGCGTTGTAGGGGTTAGTTTTCAACATGTAGGTGGACCCTACAGTATAGGTTATAGAGGTGTGGGGTTTTGATATCCCTTCCTCTTAAGATGTGTCTACAGTGTGGAGGTAGGTGTTGGTTAGATAAATGGAAAAGGTGGGGGTGAATTTCCATTTTACAAAATTAAATAAAATGCTAAAGATAAAGATAAATTAAAATCTAAAATATATTTAATTAATAAGATAATAAAATTATAAAGTTGATAAAGTGATCGTTAATAAATTTGATACGTATTTAATAGTTAATATCAAAGTAGATTAAGCATGGAAATGATCATATCAAAACTATGAAATTATTCATATCAATTTTGAATGATGTAATGTGATAAAGTAAAGGAAGAGAAAATAAAATTGATAAATATTTCAACAATAACTCAATGTGATCCCTTGTGTCTCCACCCATCAACTATAGAGGTCAATATTATTAATCCCTTAACCTTGGTGGTGATCAAAAAACCCATCCCTCAAAATTGTAGTTTGTGAGCACCCTCTTGATCTTTATTGGTAGCCAAGGATCTCATCCCTTACTTTTATAGAGTGAGAACCCATTTGAGAAAGATGATGAGAAGGAGAATGTTTTCTTAGTGTAAACCCATTATAAATCCTCTCACAAATCTCTTGAAAGTTTGATTATAATTTTGAATGATATATTTGAGAGAAATTGTGAGAGCCTTTGAGAAATTGAGAAATTATATTGGATCTTTGAGAGGATTTCGAGAATGCTAAAAATTCAGCATCAATTCAATTAGAGAGTTCCACTGGTAATGTATGTATTGCCCCAAGGTGAAAAATACCTCCTGTTATATCCTTTAAAATGATAGGGAATCTTCTGAAATTCATCAGGTGCATTGAAACTGAGGAAGACCACCATAATGTCCATTTTGACCATAATAAATGCCATCTAGATGAACCTATATTGATTCCACTGGATACCCAGTATCCTCCACCGAGTATCTAAAGGACTAGATGGAACCCAGAGCTACTGGAAGTCCCCCATAGGCTAGCTAGTGCACCACCACCAGGTAACTGGTGGACTATTGGAGAAAGAGGATGGTTTTGTACTCACCGTCGGCTAGTTGATTGGACTCCACCAGCTGGTCGGTGGGTCTTCTTCCCACAAAATAACCTATCACCATGGCATTAGGTATCCAATACATCCTACCATCACACATCAACTTCCATAGCCTCCCTATATTTCTTCTAACTCCTCTTAATGTTCTTTCAAATTGGATCCATGATCTTGATACATGATATAATATATTTCCAAGTTGTCAACAAGATCATAATGTTATCTTTTAAATTACTCTAAGATCTCCATTTGGTCCAACAATGTTACCACTTTAAGTTAAATTAAATAGACTAAAACACTCAAATAAAAATTTTAGATACATAGGTGAGTATTTGTGATTATAAAAACACCATGTGATAGAGAGGTATAATAATCTCTCCCTTTTTGATGATCAAAATCACTTAACATAAAAATATAAATTAAGTGCAAATAAATATTGAAAGATATAGAAAATAAATTTAGAGATCAGTATAATGTGCTTAATAAATTAATAAATCTATCATGAAATATCCAAGATAAAAATATTTAACATGAATTTCAAAAACTCTCCAATTTTTAAATTAATTAAGCACTATAGTAAAGTTTAAAAATATTTCCCCTTTGAAAAAACTAAAATTAATAAACTTATCCCACTTTATAAAATAAAATTGTTAGAAAATTTCCCCCCCCCCTTTGAATTTTGATAAATTCAATAAAAACTCTCCCCATTTATGATTATCAAAAAGAAAAAAAGGATAAGAAATAGAAACTTTTATAAAAACTCAAGGGAGATTTTGAAAAACCAAAAATAGATATTCTTATAAGAATTTTATAATAGATAAAAAATATTTTGAAAAGAAGAAAAGAAAAAAACAAAAATATTTTAAAGAAGATTCTTAGTTTTCAAATTCCTTTTTAATAGGAGTATTTGAGAGAGAGAGAAAATTTAAAAAAATAATGAAAAGATACAATATTTAGAAAAAAATAAAGAATAAAAGAAAGAAAAGAAGAAATAAAATGGGATTTTAAAAGAGAAAAATAAAAATAAAAAATATATATATAAATTAGTACATACATTTGAAATGGTACTAATTTCCTCAAGGAATGGATTTACATCCATTGATTTATTTATTTATTTGAATTTTTTTTAAGAACTCCCTTTGAATTGAAACCATACTTTTAAAGAGACCTCCTATTTTTATTTTGATGATGAAAACTCAAGAGTAAAGATATAGATGCAAGTATATATGGATTTTTTTACTCATAATTAATATTTCTTTAAGAGATATAAAAAATATTTAAAAAGAGTTTAAACTTAAATAATTTTATGATTTTTGGAAATAAATTTGGTTAAAACTAGTAATAATATTATAAAAATTTCTTATTTTTAGAAAATAGAAATTTAAAATTTTGAAAATAAGAGAAAACATTTTGAAAATAATTTTGAAAACTAAAAATCTCTCTTAAGGGAAAATTTTAGAATTAAAAAGATAAAATTACCCCTTTAAAATATTGCATGAGTGAGATAAAGTGATCATATCTAATAGAAAAGGAAAATAATAATTTTCAGATTTAAAAAAAGATTTGAAATAAGATCAACTTTTTTTATGATTTTAAAGATATAACTCGAGATATATATATAGGTTAAATGGAAATTTTCACAAGTAAACCATTCTTAATTCACCTTTAATAAATTTAAAATGAAAAAGTTCTAGAGGTTTAGTGAAAATATCAATGATTTGACATCCCTTCCTAACAAATTCTAATAAGATATCACCCTTTGGAAGTGATCTCTTAAGAAATAGTGTCTAAGGTCAATGTGTTTGGTCTAAGAATGATGGATTAGATTTTTGGAATTGTTAATATCACTATTATTATCTCACTTAATAGGGATATGTTCAATTGTAAACCTGAAGTCTAAGATAATGGGTTGAATTCATAGTATTTGGGTACAAAAAACTCTCGATGACTATGTATTCTGCTTCAGCTATAGAAAGAGAAACTGAGTTCTGCTTCATAATACTCCATGAGATGATGGATTTTAAAATTAGGTCACAAGTACCACTTATACTTTTTCTATCTAGTTGGTATCCTCTAAAATAAGCATAAAAAATTAGTTAATTCAAAATAAGTACCTTTTAGATAAAACAAATAGATATTTTTAGATCCTTTTAAATAACAAAAAATCATTTTAATAGATATGTGATGTGATTTCTTTGGATTTTATTACAAATGAGAATAAATACAAACACTGGACATGATATCAGACTTGATCATAGTAAGTTAAAGTAGAATACCAATCATACATCTATAAAGATTGTTGCCAACTGGATTACCAAATTCATCCAGTGTTGGTTTATAAGTTATACTCATGGGCATACTAATTTCCTTAGAATGGTCCATGCTAAATCATTTTAATATTTCATTAGTGTAATTTCCTTGGTTTAGAGAAATACCTTTTTTATTTGAGAAATTTAAAAACCGAGAAAGAATTAAAGTTTACCCATAAAGCTCATTTCAAATTATTTTTTCGTTGAATCAGAAAATTCAAAGAAAATTGATTCATTAGTGGAGCCAAAAATTACATCATCAATTTAAATTATAATGAGTAATAAATCATTTGTGATGTGTTTTAAAAAAATAGTTTAATTGGTTTTTTCCATTTTAAAACCATTTGAAAGAATAAAATTTAAAATATGATAGTACCAATGCTAAGGGGATTTTTTTAAACTATAAATAATTTTAGTTAATTTGAAAATAGAATTTGGAAAAATTAGATTTTCAAAACCAGGTGTTTTTTTACAAAAAAAAATTCTTTGATAAAACTATTTAAAAAGGTGATTTTTACATTAATTTGAAAGATATTGAAATTAAGATGAAAGGAAAATTCCTACAGTATTCAAATGGATTCTAACTAAGTGAAGGGTGAAAAGGTTTCACTATAGTCTATTCATTCTTCTTAGTTATAACCTTTAGTTACTAGACATGCTTTATTTCTAGTTATATTACCAAGATCATCTAACTTTTTTCTAAAACCCTATTTATAACCTATGATGGGATGATTGTTATGTTTTTCCAAGATATTTAATACATCATTATGATAGAATTTATTTGGTTCCTCTTGTATATTAAGTGCACATTTTTCATCATTAATGGAATCGTTGAGGTTTTGGGGTTTAAGGTGAGAGACAGAGGCAAGGTTTTCAACATCATTTAAGACTAATCTTCTAGCATGAGTTCCCGCTTGTAAATCTCCAATGAAATTTCCAAGAGGATGGTCTTTATATATTTTTTAAAATATTTAGGCAAATAATTTGAAGTATATTCTTATTATTCTTAAAATTATTTATTTTTAAAAGTTTCATTTAAAACATCATTTTAAGAAAGATATTTTAGTAAATTTTTATAAAAAACAACATGTATCGATTATTTCACCATTTTAGACCTTTTATTAAGAATCAGTATACCTTGATTGATTTTAAGTGCCCAATAAATATAACTTTATCATATTTAGAATAAATTTTTTGAATATTGTCTTTGGTGTTTAAAATAAAACATTTGCAACCAAAAACTTTAAAAAAGATATCTTTAGGTTTTTTATTTTTTCCAAAGTTCATAAGGGTTATTTTTGAGAAAAGTACTTATGAGAACATGATTGATGATATAACATTAAGAATTCATGACCTCAACCCAAAATTATTTTGGTAAATTAAAATCATTTAAAAAAATTAGTGAAACTTCTTGTATAGTTCGATTTCAGCTATTTACTAACTCATTTTTTTTAGGGGTTTGAGGAGCAGAAAAAGAATGATTATAGTCTTTAGAAGAATATAAATCATAAATTTAATTATTTTTGAATTATCCCCCATGATCACTTAAAATAAAAATAATTTTAAAACCTTTTTCATTTTTAACTTTTTTAGAAAAAATTATGAAGGATTTTAGGGATTCACTTTTATAAGATAAGAAATAAACCCAGGTGAACCTTTTAAATTTGGTAGAAATTATAAAAGTATCAGATTTATATCCTATAATTTTAATTTAAGAAGACCTGAATAAATAAAGATGAATTAATTTAAGATATTTTGAAGAATAAATTCATTTTTTAGATTGAAAATGGGTTTTTTTGCTTACTATATTAGCATTCTTCACAAACCATGTCATATTTGAAATTGATTTTGGGAATATCCTGTACTAGTTGATAATAATTGGGTTTGATAAGTGATTTCATGATACAATGACCAAGACATATATTCCAAATCCATGACTCACTAACTTGTACACTCAATCATTTTAAATTTTGTATAGTGAGAGATTTCAAATTTATTGTATAAACATTTTGAAATTGAGATGTAGTAAATAAAATTTTCCCTTTTGAGTTAAAAACATTACAAAAATAATTTTTGAAAGAAATTTTAAAACTTCTATCACACAATTGACTAATTCTTAGAAAATTGTGTTTCAAGACTTTGAAAAATAAAACATTATTAAAAATATTTGATTTAGAAAAAAACTGATGTTACCTTTATAGATTATCTTACCCTTAGATTTATCACTAAAGATGATGTGACCTCCTTCTAGCTTATTTATTTTATTGAATTTATAGAGTTCTCCACACATGTGTCATGAGAAAACACTGTCTAGATACCACAAGGATTCTTATATTTTTTTCAAAATATACTTTTCTTACAAAATAAAATGACTAATTTTTTTGGTTCCCAATTGAACTTGGGTTCGCTAATGTTAGCCAATAAAGATTTTAGAATTTATATTTGTTTACCATGAGGTTTTCTTTTTGAAAAAATGGATGAAAGATGAATTTATTTTTGTCTCCCACATCTTAAATTCTTTCAATCAAATCTATCAATTAAATTATCCATTATTTTATAATAATTTTAAATCCATCTTGTGATAAACCTTTAATAAAAGTGGTTTCTAATGGATTTATTGAGTTGTTTTCATTATTTAAGAAACCAAGACCGACCCATTCTTTCCCATGTATTTGAAAGCCCAAAATTTTATTTAGATTATTTTCACCTTGATTGAATCTAGAAAGATAAATTTTGAGGTATTTAATTTTAGAATCAAGCTTATTAATATTTGTATGATTTTTAACATTCATGGATAATTATTATTTTTCCTTGAAGAGAATATTATTTTATTTTTTTAGTTGATATTTTTCTTGAATAAATTTCTTATATTTCTTATCAATTTCATTATATAATTAATCAAATTGATGAAATTAATTTTCAATTTTATCATAATAATATTTTAGTTATTTATAATTAAGGTGACCTGAGGAGTATGAACAAAAATAATAGGGGGAATAATTAGGTAAAGAAGAGTAATAAGAGAAAATAGTAGGGGTACTAACCTTGATGAATTAATCAAAATGTGTCATAAAGCACTTAGGGATTTATTCAATTGAATTGGTTGGGGGTTTTGAGTCTATGGAGTCATCACTTTCACTCCACATCGTTCCTTGTAAATATTTCTTTCCTTATTCTTTTTCTTTTATCTTCTTTTTGTAAATGGGGAATTATGAGTTGATGTGACCTTTTTTATTTCATTTGTAGCATGTAACTTTTGGTTTTCTTTTTTATTTACCTTCTTGGATCAGTTGTAAAATTTATTCATCTTGAAGAAATTGCACATGTTCTTAGTGATTTGAGAAAAGTCTTGAACTTTAACTCCAGGTGAATCATCATTTGTAGCTTTGAAGGTGATTGTTTTCTTTACTTATTTAACTTCATTGGTCTCCTTCTAAGATTTATTATTCATCATATTTTCATATGTAATTAGGGATATGATGAGTTCTTTGACATCCATTTTCTTTACATCCTTAGCTTCTTGTATAGCTATGACTTTGGTTGCCCAATTTCTTGGAAGGACCCAAATTATATTTTCACTATATATTATATAGACAAATCATCACCAAGAGACTTTATACCATTGAAAATATCATTAAACCATGTAAACATGATAGTAATAGAATCATTAGGAGGTACAGATAAACTTTAAAAATATTGATAATACATATCTAATATAGTTTCTTTAACTTTATTCATGCTTTCATGTGTTTCTTATAATAATTTCTATATTTTATAAGTCTTTTTACATGTAGAAACATGATTAAACTCATTTAGATCAAGAATACAATATAAGAAATTCGTATCTTTGATACTAAGTTCAAAGTTTTTAACATTATTAGGAGTCCACTTATCTTCATATTATTTTTTTGGAACATATTCATGCATAACCATTTTCCACACATGGTAACTAATATTACTAAGAAAAAACTGAAACTTTATTTTTTCAATATTAATAATCGGTTCCAAAAAAAATAGGAGCATGTGAATAAGAATTAGATTCCATTATAAAATCATATTTTGAATTCAATTAAGATTTGAAAAAAATGAAAGTAAATTTTGAAAATTAGAAATTTCTTGATAAAAACACAAAGCACTCCTTTGATACCAACTATTGGTTATATAATTTGAAAGGGGTGTGGGTGAATTTTCCTTTTAAAAAATTAAATAAAATGCTAAAGATAAATATAATTTCAAATATAAATGATATTGAATTGACAAGATGATAAAACACCAAAGTTGATAAAACGATAATTAATAAATTTGATACATATTAAATATTTAATATTAAATAATGTTAAGAATTTAAATGATCATATCAAAATTATTCAATTATGTGTATTGATGTTGAATGATGCAATGTGATAAAGTAAAGATAGAGAAAACACAATTTATAAGGATTTTGAAAATAGATCAATGTGATCCCCAATGTCTCCACCCATCTGTTTGATAGGTAAATATTATTAATACCATGATCTTATAAAGGGTCTAGAAAAATATCCATCACAATTGTGGTTTTTGATCACCCTTTTGAGCTTCATCGGTAGCTATGGAACATGTCTCTCACTTTTGCAAAGTGAGAACCCCTTTGAGAAAGGTGACGAGATGGAGAAGGTTTTCTTGGTGAAAACCCATTACAAATCCATTCAAAAATATCTTGAAAGGTTGATTATAATTTGGGATGAGATATTTTAGATAAATAGTGATATACTATTAGTAACTAGTGTATTTATATAAGGTTCAAAAGAACAAATTTTTATATCCTATAAAAGAAATTATTATCTTCTAGAATTAATAAAGTACATTTAATCTAGGGAAGTCCTCCATAATATTCATTTTAACCATAATAAATTTTATCTTAGAGAACTTGTCCCTACTCTACTAAATACATGGTAGCCTCTAATGGGTAACCAGTGGACTAGCTAGAACTTAGAGATGATGGAAGTCCCCCACTGACTATCTAGTGAACCACTAATGGGTATCTATTGGACTACTAGAGAAAGTGGTTTTTTCTTTTTTCACCACTAGATGGTTTGTGGGACTCCACCGGCAAGTTGGTGGGTCTTCTTCTCACCAGAGAACCTGCCACCATGGCACCAGGTAGTCGATGCCTTACACCAGGTAGCCGGTGTAGGATGATGCTACCCATAAACTTCCATGTACTCCCTTTATTTCGTTTAACACCTCTTAAAGTTATTTCAACTTGGCTTGATAATCTAGAGACATGATATAATACACATCCAAGCCTTCAATAATATCATCATGCCCTCTTTGAAATTACTCTATGATCTCCATTTAGTCCAATAATGTCACCAATCTAAGTTAAATTAAAGATACTGAAAAATATTCAAATTAAAATTTTAGATACATAGGTTATTATTTTTTATCATGAAAACATCATGACAGGGAGAGGTGAAATAGTAGGCTACAACGTGGGGGCCTAGGGCCTGGTTTTGTTGTCTCTGCCTTTTGAAGGGTCTCCACAGCATGAATTATTACATGCCTTCGAATTTTATTATTTTCCTTCTTCCTCCTTCAAAACCCAGGTGACCTAAATTCCTCTTTTATATACTTTAATCCCCCTTTTCTATGATTTAACCTATGACCATTAGAGATCGATTCTTTCATGATTCAATGTGAGTCTCTTCACACGTTGTTCTTGTAATCTACCATTTCTTTATGTTGTGTTATGGTGGTTTCATCATCTCTATTTTTCATGGGTTTCTCCTCAATGGTTGATATAGGATTCTATTTGGGATATTTTTTTAGGGATCCTTGATTCCCCATGGGAGAGGTGATCAGAATTTAGTGCTTGTTGTTCCGTTCCTACTCGGAGAACATTGAAATATTCTTCTTAAGGTAGAGGATATATTACATTTATTTAATTTATGTGAAAGTGTGATATTATAATTCTTTAATCCTTTGGATAAAAATTTAATCAAACTAATTAATTTAATAATAGGTGAACTAAAGTAATAATAAATTATGGAATTGGGTTATTATGATCGCATGTTTTTTACACTATGTTGATGTTGCCTCTTGATTTATTGAATAGTGTGTTATCTAATTATTATGTTTGTTATTATGTTAAACATGGTTGATTTTCTTGAAATTTAATAAATAAAATAAATTCAGTATTATGATGAAATGATTAAAGAAAGAGTCATGTAAATTGATAACTATTCTTCCTTGAATTTGAGGAAATATAAAAGTAATGTTAAAGGCATGTTTATACTGATCCATAGTTATTTATTAGTTGGTTTTTTATAGGTTTCTTATTATTGAAAACATATTCATAATAAACTAGTTAATTTAAGATGACAATTAAAATGGTTTTTTGATGAAGATAAATTTTTAGGGCTGAATGATCCCATCCTTGTTTATTAATGGTCGAAATGCCTTGGTTATGTGGCCTTAGTTTCCCTATGCGTGTATTGTAATGAAAATATTTTTTCTACTTTGTGTGATTTATTTAGAATGTTAGATCCTTGATTTATTTTTATTATGAACCTATAACATATGGAAATGTTTAGCAAGAAATGGTCAGGGATTCTTGGGGCTAAAGTGGTGATGATACTAGTGATGGTTGGTCTGATTATACTATGCACAATAGTGTTGAAAATGACATTCGTCCATTCGAGATGAGTTAAGATATGGGCTTAATCATTGATATATGTATGATTATTATTTTATGGATAATTATTGGATTATTATTTTACATGGTTTCCAACTACTTGATGTAGTTTGACTCGATGCATGACAAGTGAATCTCTGATGTTGTAGCATAGCATAAGTCCTAGAGTAATCATAAAATTAATAAATGATAAATTGAATTAATAATGATTCCATGGGATAGGGTATTGTTGATATAAGTAATTATAAATGTTTTATATATTAATTAAAATCATATAATGGTTAGGATGAATACTCTATGAGCATGGGAATGGAATTTAGAAAATTGAAATGGGTTATGAAAGCATGTTGGTTTGTAATGAGGTTTAATAAATGAAATTGTTGAACAAGATTTAATGATGGGATAAGGAATGATTGGTAAATTTATGTATTCTTAGATAAATTTTAGTAATTTATAATTACTAAGTGTAATTGGTTAATTAATATTGAAATGGATGTTTTTTTATATGTTTGATATGTAGATCTTAGCAATGGTAGCCAGGTGGCTTGTGTGATGGTAGCAGAAGATGAGTCTAAGTCTAGGTAATATCCCTTATTGTGGTTTTGTGTGATATATCTTATATTTTATAATTTCATATGCATCACTGTCTGGTTCATCAGGGAAAACGACACCCAAATTTTTTGGGGGTGTTTTCTCTAATATCTCAGATGTTAAGAGAATAGATGATTGGATTTTCCCTCTCCCCCACTCTCCCTTCAACTATAGTATTATGTGTGGACTCACATGGGTTTTAATGTATCTCAATTTTACTATATATTTATGTGTGGGTTGTAATGGATGAGGTCATATTATATACTTGTATTTTTTCATGGAGGATTCAACTTCCCACAGGCGTACATGTATGGGTTGTGATGACTTGAAGTGTAATGCATTTACACCGGCTATAGTGGATTATAGGATAATACTTATTTATGGATGAGATTATTATTATGAGGTTATTATAGGATAAATGGTATAAATAATGGTTATGATATCTATTCGTGTTTTTCAAGATGACTTGTGGAAGGGATGAATACAGGATGTGATCCGTTTGGGGGGGTGAGAGTGACAAAATAGTGGAGAAGTGAAAGTGATGTATCTTTATTTATATATGTGATCTAATTTAGAATGATTTACTTTTATGTGTTACTTCATTAGTGATCCATGGTGGGGATAGGAAAATAGTTTTACCTATTTATGTGGTGAGTTGGTTTCATTTTTTTATTCAATGTGATTTAGTGTGTTTATTTCACATTTTTCATGATAGGTTGTAGGGAGGATCATATTGAGTATCCATGTTATGCTCACTATATATATATATATATATATATATATAAACTATTTGGGACCACAATAGTTGTGTATTTATTGATATGAGTGTTAGTAGCTCAAGGAGTAGTTCATGATCTCTTGGTGAATCATGGTCATTGTTAAGGATTATTTTTACTATTTTTAATTGTTTTAGTTTTCTATGACACTGTATTATGTATTGACATTTCTTCTTATTTATGTACAATTTTTATTGGTGGTTTTTCATCTCATCTCTTATTCCTTAAATTTATATATGAGGGCAATGCCTCCCATTTTATGGATTATATACCCTCAGTGCTATTCATCAACCCATGGCCTATTGGAGGTAATCTTTAGGTGTCATTATCACCCTCTATTCATTGTAATATCAGTAGGGGTACCTTTGGAGGGAGGGAGTCATGATATAATGGTATAAAAATTAATGGTTGATAGATAAGATGAAGTATAGAGTTAGTCATTGGTGAGTATGCATGAGTTTAAAGGGAAAAAAAATAAGTTAGACTTAGTACATGTTGTAAATAAGGGAGACTAGTTAGGACATGGGATTTTAGGTCCCTCTATGATCTAATGTAGGGAAATTTAAGTTTATTGAACATACTAGGAAAAATGATATTATTTTTGGGGTATAGGCCTGAGTAAGGATCATGCATCATGATTTTTTTTGTTTGTGTTTGAATTGGATAAAAAATGGAAAATTAAGTTAAAATGAATTAATTAATTGACCTTAAATGTTTTATATTCTAGGTTTAAGAGTCCCTAACATTTTTTCTTTTATAGATATGGATCTAGGTCAATGTACTCATAAATTTCATGTTAAATATGTTCAATAGGATGTTTCAAAAGATCATTATAGAGTAGTTGTTGACAATGATGGCACATGGAGGAGGACACCATGATAGTTTCAGATCGAGAGATCAAGGCTTAACTAGAGGAGATGGATATAACATTTAGTTAGATACATTCTTGGAAGGAGCACTAAGTCTCATTAGTTGTGATGATTCTACATGGGATAGTGTGGTAATGGTGGATCTTATTACTCATGGATTGTGAGGAGTCAGATATTTTTTGGTGAAATTCCTAAGAACAGTTTCAGGATGAGTTTCTTTATTTAACAATGAAGGTGTCCTATTAGTAGGAGATTATTACCCTTTGATATAGGAGTTCTAATGTGTGGGAGTTTAGTTTACTATATAAGAACATGTTGCATTATAATTCAGACTTTCTTGCATATGAAGATTCTAAAGAGAGAAATTTCATGGAGGCTTTGCATCCAGAGATCCAGTGTCAGGTCACCCTATTTATATTGAATTAACATTTAAAGGTGTTGATGAGAGAATTGTTCCTTGAGTGGATATTTTCTAGAATTGGATAATTATTAGATGGGTTTTTTAAATATTTTTCCTGAAGTAGATTTGTGACTAGAAGTTCTTAATTTCCTCATCATAATAAGAAGTTTTAGCCAAACAGAAGTAGGTTATGGACTTTTTCAACTTGTTTCACCAGGTATAGTAGTTATTGGGGACATAACATTATATAAATCATGGTTTTTTTCTTATGGTGGTCATGGATATCATAATTGAGAGTTCTTGAACTTCCTTATCAGTATATGTGAGGTTTTTGGATTGTTTCAAGATCATCTGTTGTAGTAGTATCAACCGAGGAAACAATAATGGTTGGATATTCCATCTTATAATCAGTAGAGTGGGGATGGGGTAGGAAAAGGGTATCCCTATTATTCCCATCATCCTTGGGGAAAACAATAATAGTGTTCCCATAGATGTGTCTCCACCAGTTTTAGAGAGGTTGTGGAGTAGGTTGTGGTCAAATACATGCCTTAGAGTTTCCATCTCCAGGAGAGATGGATGTCATGTGAGGTATTATCTACCTATTCTCTACTTGGGTTCATGCCTTGTTTAATTATACATCTATTCAACCATTTGTTTCACCCACTCTATTCTATGCTTTGGTACTTGAAGTGGAGATACTTCTAGTTCCTTTGGCGTTGACTACTCTAGTTGTAGGTTGGGATAGTTTGTATAATGTGTGCAGAGATTATGAGTTGGTGTTGGGGAAACACAAGTATTTGGGAGACTTCCAATGTTTACAGATACAACCATATGACATCATCAAAAACATGGATTGGTTGTATACAGTGTGGGGTATTGTGGATTTTTTCAAGATGCATGTCATATTTTATGATGTTCATGGAAACCATGTGATATTTATTGTAGATTGAGACCCTCAAAAGGGTTAGAGGCAAGTCAATTCTCTATCTTCGTTGATGGTTGGGTTTATGTTGAGTTTTTTAGAGGATCAGATGGTGTTTATTTCCAAGGTTGTTGAATAGTACCATGATTTCTTCCTTGAATAGGTTGTGACGCTACCCCCTCGATAAGAGATCAAGTTTAGGATAAAGTTGCAACCATATGTTTCTCATATATTGATGTATTTTTATAGAAAGACACCTTAAAAGTTACAAGAGTTATGGATTCAAGTTGATGATCTCTTATAGAGGGTATTCATTCAGTTGCGTGTGTCATCATAGGTTGTTTTGATTATATTTGTGAATAAGGATGATAGCAGTCTATGGCTATGTGTATATTACCATCATTTGAATCAGGTGACGGTGAAAACCCACTACCCTCACCCACAACTTAATGACCTATTCTATCATAAAATAGCTCAGGTTTTCCCAAAATAAGATACTCGATCCATCCATGGTTATGCTCATAGCACATTCTTAATCCCCACGAGAGAGCGACATGTTCTTAATAATTAACAAGAATGAGTCAAGAAGGATTTTTTCCACAAACAATAGAGTATATGAAAATTTACATAAATAAAAGAAAGACAACATTCCAGTACAAAGTCAAATAGTGTAATACAAAGAGTGTTAGGAAATACAAGTTCTAAACCAAAATAGGTAAACTAAATTAGTTGAGACCAATAATAACATATCTCCATGTCATATGTGATAAAACATACCACCATGTCACCATTAAACTCCCAAACCTCAGTAAATGGATACCCACCACCACCATGTGGTGCCTTTCCTTTACCTGCATCAGATGAAACAATATCTATATACACCCAAAGGTAGGTGAAGGGTCTGAGAAAAACAATCCCAGTAGGATCCCACTAAGTGTTTCATAAGTATTATTTATAAAAAACAAATTATTATCATTTAAATAAAAAACCAAGTTATTAAATATAGCTTTTCACATTTTACAATTAAAAATAGAAATCAACCATTTTCAAAATAGTTTATAAAGAATTTATAAATAAACCAGTTTTCAAAGCATTTATCACTAAATCATTTATCAAATCATTTTTAAATAAACCCTTTTTTTCAAATAATATTTAAACAAACCATTTCATCTCAAATCATGAATAAATAAACCATTTACTTTCAATGACTAAATAAACAAGCATTCATAAATTAACACCATGGAATTGTATCTTAGGGTGTATTTAGTCTGGGTGGCTAGGATCACCACACAATATCAATAATTAAAGGCTAACCAGTGCACACATTACCCTAGGACACTATACCTAGGAGGTAAGATACCTCTCCCAAGAGTGTCTCCCTACCACAATAATATTAGTACACTTGGCCTAGGGGGTAAGAGTCTACTCAATAGTGTCTCCCTACCTCAACAATAACCACACTTGGGGTTTACCATTTTTCACAACTAAAATCATTCCAAGGGAATTTCACATATAAATAATCACATGACCTTTTCAACTATATAAATCATTCTTTGAAATCACTTTTCATTAACCAACCCAAGGGGAAATTCCATTTCATACAAATAGCCAAAACATGCGCATTTCTACAAATCATAAATCATGCCTTTAAAAATTTTAAAACAATTTTAAAATGAGAGACCATGAAAGGTTCATAGAATAATACCTTTCATGAAACCACCTACCTCAAAACACTTGGTATTTACAAAAATTTCATAGAATCCACAAGCCATGAGAAAGAGGTCTCTATGGAAGTGAGAGAAGATCCTAAACCAAGGAATCCACAACACAAATTATGGATTCATCCATACCTTGGATCAATGAATACAAGAATAAACACTTACCATAATGATCAATGAAGAACCTGCATCTATTTTCCAATGATTGATCTTCCAAAAAGGTCGAATAAGGATAGGGATGAGAAGAAAGATATCACCCTAGGAAGAAACTTGAACATGAGAATGTTTGACCAAATATTATCCTATAATTAGCTATAATAAAAATACTAGAAAGGTAGGAATTTTATAGGCTTAATAAAGGAGAATATGATTCAAAAAATTACTTAATCATCCTCCCTTAATGAAAACATGTTCCCTAATTAATAAGTGTTACTCCCTATGGAAGACCAGGTGGTTGATCAGCCATTTCAAAATTCTAAAACTACTGACACCGTGGTATGGTGGATGTTCACTATGATTGTGGTGGTATAAATCACACTGCATCCATGTGTCTGGCATTCCTATTGACCACATAATAGTATATAAATGTTGGTCATTTTAGACCCACCATACCCGACATGCAGCCTCATTACAACCTGAACCATGGTATGGTTTAGACCGTGTTGCACCAATAAATGTTAAAACACCCCAATTTAGGCCATTGATCACTAACACATCCCAAACCCAAAATAACCTTCCCAAATCCCAAAATTACTTACCTTAAACTATGGAAGTGACAAATTTGATCAGTTAAAGGGAGATAGCTAGTTCTTGAAGATTGTTTTTTAGTTTAGATATCATCAGATGTGAGTAAAGAATGATGATATCATAAATACTTATTTCAAATTTTATTATAGTAATTATGAGTTCTTTGTGATGAATTTTGGATTTATTAACACTCCAAACATGTTCATGAGACTAATTAATGTAGTGTTCCATTAGTTTCTGGGCTGGTTTATGGTGATATTTATCGATTATATCCTTATGTTCTCTAGTTTGGAGGAGGATCACACTAAGAATTTGTGAGATATTCTAGGAGTTATTCAATTTCATCAACTATTTAAGAAACTGATGAATTATGAGTTATAGAATTTTGAGGTCCATTTCTTGAGGCATTTCATGTTTTAGTGTGAAATAGTTGTGGATAATTTGAAGATTGAGGTAGGTTTTTCTTGGGTATCCCCCAAGAATGTTGTATAGGTGAGGAGTTTTATTTGTTAGCCTAGATATTATAGAAGGTTCATTTCTGAATTCTCTTGAATAATGACTTTTATGAAATATGTTGGACTCGCCTATTTTGATAATCCCAAATCATGTTTTGATAATCCCAAATCATGTTTTATTTATGTGATAATTATGTTTCTATTACAAGATAATCATTTATGTGAAAATCATGTTTATATCAAAGTGATAACTATGTACATTTAATCTCACTTCTCTCTTGTTTAAAGCTCATAGTGAAAAATTTATCCAAGTACAAAGGTCATAGATAAAAAGGTCATCGATGCATGGTCACTGATTCAAAGGTCATCGATGCAAAGGTCACCGATGCAAAGGTCACTAATGCAAAGGTTACTGATGCATGGTCACTAATGAAAAGGTCATCGATGCAAAGGTCATCGATGAAAAGGTCACCAATGCAAAGGTCACCGATGCAAAGGTCACCAATGCATGGTCACCGATGCACGGTCACCAATGCAAAGGTCACTGATGCAAAGTTCACCGATGAAAAGGTCATCGATGAAAAGGTTACCGATGCATGGTCACCGTTGCAAGGTCACCAATGCAAGGATACTGTTGAGAAGGTTACCGATGGAGAGTTACCATTGGAAGGTTACTGATGGAGAGTTACCAATGAAGGATATAGATGGAGAGTTATAGATAGAAGGTTGTTATTGTGAAGGTTACCAATGAATGTTGTCGATGTGCACTTACTGTTGAAGCATACCATTGTGAAGGATACTGTTACCAGTCTACCATACTCTTCTACTCCATACTTCATCAAATTCTTAAGATTATTCTAACGGTTATATTTTCTAACTTTAATACGTCTGACATTAATTAATGTTGATTGTAGACATATCGAGAGACTGTATCTGGGGACAGTACGAGGTAAGAGAAAGACTACATGTGATGTACTTATACCTATTGTCAGACCTCAAATATAAAAGAGAAGAAAGAGGAATGCATGAGAGGAGGTGAGGAATTAATGATGAGAATCATGTCTGAGCATATGAAGAAACTTACTCACTATATCAAAGATGAACCATCCAACACTTATACTATGAACCCACAAGCATCACGAAGATCATTTTGGGGACAAAATGAATTCTGCCTTCTATGATTCATCAACTCTCGATCAACACAAGAAGTAGAACACTCAATTCCTAAAAGCAAGAACCTGGAGTTGTGACACTCTGTTTTGGAGACAACTTCCATAGAAAGACTAAAACATCAAATTCTTCACTTCAAAGAGCCAAGAGCTGAACTGTAAACACATAGAGACTTCTAAACTCAATCTCATCATATTTTCTCTACGGTGTTCTTTTATTTTAGATTTCTGAGAAGTGTGTGTTTGCTTCATACACACTTCCTCATATGCTTAAACTGGAGGATACAAAAAACCTCACATCAAACTTCTCTTACACCTTGTTTACCCACGTATAACTGTGGAAGATACCGTGTGTGGTATGTGTTGTTTTTCATTCCCATGAAGAACTATGGAAGAGGGTGTGAACCCTGGATAGTTTGTTAAAACTGTTGGAAATCCTGATACAGGCTGTGTATAAAGTTTATTGTTAATATAAATTGCTTGGTGGCAGGTGATCACCAAGTGGAGAGGATTAAGTCTTAGATTGAGACTGAACCTCTTATATAACTTTTTTGTGCACTATATTTTGTTATAATCTGTTTTATCTATTTTTCGCTGCTTATAATTGCTAAAACATTAAACTTTTATTCATTCACTTTGATAGTTAGTTTTGGTTAGTGTGTGTGTATGTTTAATTCAGTAAACTTGTTTCAAAAGTTGAAGAAGTGTTTCACACTAATTCAACTGAGTACTAATCACCATTTGAGAAACCTGTTGACCAAATAGACATTTACATCTCTACTACCTTAATTAACTGGTCTGTTTTAAAATTTGGGAGATCTTTATAATAAATTTTTTAATAGTAATTGTAAGTAGGAACTCAATTCACCCCCCCCCCCTCTTGATATTCCACTCCGATCAACATTGTGTATCAGAGGATTTAGTTTTTTTACTACTACCTGAACTATTGTGAAACTTGTCAAATTATTTAACTGTGATTTTAGTTATATCTTAAAGATCTTAAAATTTCTGTCATATCTAAATTTTCAGTTCTTTACAATTCTAATTAACAATGGATAACAGAGTTGAGGGTGTTGCTACTAACATGCCACCTTTCTTTAATGGTAATAACTATGCTCAGTGGAAATTAAAAATAAAAATGTATCTAGAGAGAATGGGACCTAAAATCTGGGACATAATTGAAGAACAACATGTATTTCCTGCTACTACTAGGGACACATGGTATCAGTTTACTAAAGATAAATATAATAATAATTGTAAAGAAATGAATGAATTGAACTATTCTATAAGTGATGAAGAATTCAATAGAATATCTGCTTGTAAAACTACATATGAAATTTGGGATACTTTAGCTATTTCTCATGAGGGAACAACTAATGTTAAAGAAATGAGATTAAATACTTATACTATTAAATATGATAATTTTAAAATGAATCCTGATGAACCTATATCTGAAATTTATCTCAGGTTCAATGAAATTGTGAATACCATGAGTCTTCTTGGGAAACCAGTGGACAACAAGGATTATATTATGAGATTGCTTCGATGCCTACTTGAAAGATAGAGAGGAACTTATGTTTCTATCTGAAAATATTGTGACATAGGCAAGCTACTAGTGAAAAAACTAATTGAAAAGATTATGATATATGAAGAAGATTTTAAGGTAAATCAAAAAGCAGATGAAGAACCAAAAAAGAAATTTGTAGCATTCAAGACTGCTACCTCAAAGAACAAAGATAAAGAAAAAGCTCAAGCTTCTATAGACACTTCCACCAGTGAAGACTCATATTCTGATAGTGATGATGAGATGGCTCATCTTACTAAGATATTCAAGAAGTTCTATTGTAATAAAAATTTCTTTAGAAATTAAAACTATAAAGGAAGGTATGATAATAAAGGATAGTGGAAAAAGGAAAAAAATGGAATGATAATGCAAATGAGATAGTCTTTTATGAGTGTAAATGAAAAGGTCATGTGAAAGCTAATTTCCCCAAGATGAAATTTAAGAATAAGTATGAAGATAATGGAAAAGGATATAAAAAGACTATAAAAGATACTTGAAGTTCCTCAGAAGATAGCTCAAGCGGATCTGAAACTTCTGATATTGAAAAGAAAAAACATGCAAACTTGTGTTTCATGATAGAAACATCCAAGGTAGCACCCAATTCTCTTATACATGATGCTTACTATTCTTAAAATGAAAGTGAATCAAACAATGGTGAAAATATGACTAAGGATGGACTATTTGAATAATGTGGAATGCTTGAGGACACCTTTAATGAACTCAAGGATAAATATAAATTATTGAAAAGACAACATGCTTTAAATGCTAATTATACATCTGATCTGGATATTGAGAAATAAAAATGTGCTCAACTGTTAAAAGAAAATACTAAACTTAAATTGTCTAATGAGTAATTAAAAAGAGATCTTGAGAAGTTTACTGCAGGTAGAGATGACTTGAATCAATTTCTATGAAAACAAATTGCTTCAAAATACACAACTGGTATAGGATATCAACTAGGATAGAGAAGGATTATTAAAACTAAATTTGTTCCAAAATCTGGATAGTTCACTGCTAGTTCAAGTTCTGGGCCATCTTTTTTAAAGGATCAAATGAAGTGTTTATGTCTCAAAACATATCTATTGATTGTAAGAAACCTGTGAGACAAGTATGGGTTCCCAAAGCATTACTTTCTAACCTCTCTGGACCCAATAAAATCTAGGTACCAAATTTATCCTACACTTAATTTTTTTTACAAGAAAACTGTTTAAAGAGCTCCTGTAAAACTCTATGGTACTTGGACAGTGGATGTTCAAGACAAATGACAGAAGACTACTCATGCTTCAAGATCCTAATTAAAGTTGATGGTGGAAATTTTACGTTTGGTGATAATGCAAAAGGGAAGATCATCAGATTAGGCCAAATTGGTAACCATAATACTATATTAATTTCAAAAGTACTTTTTTTATGGGTTAAAATACAATTTACTAAGTATCTCTCAGTTATGTGATGACATTTTTAATGTTAAATTCAAAAATGATGCATGCTATGTTTTTAATTCTAAAAATGATTTAATATTCACTACTATTAGAAATGAAAATGTATATGTAATTGATTTAAATTCTGTAGCTAAGCAAAATGTTTCATGTTTAAATGCTTTTCATAAGGAATCCTGGTTATGGCATAGAAGATTAGGACACTGCAATGTGCACTCACTTAGGAAACTAACTAGGAAAGGTTTAGTTAGAGACTTACCTAAATTGGAATTACCACTTAACAAAGTTTGTAATCCTTGTCAAAAGGGAAAAAACACAAAGTTTCTTTCAAAACAAAAAAAAATAAGTCTCTACTTCTCAACTTCTTGAGTTGGTTTACATGGATTTGTTTGGACCATCTAGAGTTTCAAATTTAAATGGGAAGCAATATGTTTATGTTCTTGTAGATGATTTTTCTAGATATAATTGGGTATGTTTTCTAGATCACAAAACTGAAGCATTTTCTTACTTCATTAAATATTCCAAGTCTGTAGAAAATCTTAGTGGACTTAGAATTAAGACCTTAAGAATTGATCATGGTCGTGAGTTTGAAAATCAAGAATTTAAATCCTTTTGCTCACATAATGGTTATACTCACAATTTCTCTGCTCCTATAACACCCCAAAAAAATGGAGTTATGGAAATAATAAATAAGACACTTCAAGAGATTTCCCGGACTATGCTAAATGAGTATAATCTACCTATCTATTTTTGGGCTGAAGCTGTTAATATATCTTGTTACATTATCAATAGAGTCTTAATTAGACCTATTTTTAAGAAGACCCCTTATGAGATCTGGAATAATAGAAAACCTAAGGTTAATTACTTTAGAATTTTTGGTTTCAGAGTCTTCATACTTAACACTAAGGAAAATCTTGACAAGTTTGCTTCCAAAAGTGATAAAGGAATTTTCCTAGGTTACTTAATAACTAATAAATATTATAGAATATTTAATAAGATAACCAAATGTGTGGAAGAATTAGTTCATTTAAAATTTGATGAGATTAATCCACATGAACCCAAAACCTCTGTTGAACTCCTTAAGGAAGATATGTCAATTCTGAACCTTAATGATAAAGACAGTGAGACCTTAGTGAAAACAACTAGTTCTGGAAATCTTTTAGAATCTGTACATGATGGATCTGGACCTATAGACATTCAAGAGGAGTCTAGTTAAACTCTTTCCAGAGGTATTATAACTCTCAAGAATCATCCTTTAGATGTTGTAGTGGGTGATTTAAATAGAGGAACACAAACTAGAGCTTCTCTGAGAAAACAGGTTGAACATCAAGCCTTTCTTTCGTAGCATGAACCTAAAAATATTGATGATGCAATCAATGATGAATTATGGGTGATAGATATGTAAGAAGAATTAAATTAGTTTGAAAGAAACAAATTTTGGGAATTATTATAAAGACCTAAAGACATGTTGACCATAGGCACTAAATGGGTGTTTAGAAATAAAGTTGATGAATCTGGAAACATAGTTAAAAACAAGGCTAGACTAGTTGTGTAAGGATATAATCAAGAAGAAGGAATAGACTATGATGAAACCTTTACACCTGTAGCTAGACTAGAATCCATTAAGATACTACTTACTTATGCAGCTCATCTGAATTTCAAACTTTATCAAATGGATGTCAAAAGTGCATTTTTAAATGGGTACATAGTTGAGGATGTATTTGTTGAACAACCCCCTGGTTTTACAAATACTCATTTTTCAAATCATGTCTTCAAACATTCAAAGGCCCTATATGTTCTGAAACAAGATCCAAGAGCTTGATATGATAGAATTAGTTTTTTCCTTATTTCAAAAGGTTTTACTAAAGTAATAGAGGATCCTACTCTTTTTATTAAAATGGTTTCCAAAGATGTTTTAATAATATATATTTATGCATATGACATTATTTTTGGATCCTCTAAAAATTCTTTATGTACTGATTTTTCAAAAATGATGCAAGATGAATTTGAAATGAGTTTAATGGGGGAACTTAAATTTTTCCTTGGATTTCAGATTTTTCAAAATAAAAATGGTATTGTTTTAAAAAAGAGTAAATATACCAAGGATATTTTGAAATGTTTTGGTTTGAACTGTAATAAAGGTAGTGATACACCTATGAGTACCACCTGTAAGTTGGATGCTGATGAAACTGGTAAACCAGTGGATCAAACCAATTACATAGGTATGATTGGAAGTCTGCTCTATCTTACTACTAGAAGACCTGATATTATGTTCAGTATATTCATGTGTGCTCACTTTCAATCCAATCCTAAAAAGTCTCATCTAACTACTGTTAAAAGGATTTTTAAATATATCAAGTATACTACTAACTTAGGACTGTTTTACCCAAGAGGACAATCATTTGATTTAATAAGTTATTAGATGCTGATTTTTTTAGTTTCAAGTTAGATAAAAAGAGAACCTCTAGAAAATGTGTGCATTTTAGGCAATTCACTAGTATCATGCTGTAGTAAGAAATAGAATTTTGCTGCATTATATACTATCGAATCTGAATATATAGCTGCTGGGAGTTGTTGTGCTCAAATTCTGTGGATGAAACGCACTTTACGAGACTATGGATATCAATTCAAATATGTCTCTATAAAGTGTGATAATACAAGTACTATTAACATCTCTAAAAATCCAGTATCTAATGCTAGGACAAAGCGCATTAATGTGAGACATCACTTCTTGAGAGATCATTATCAAATAGGTGATATCACTCTTGAATTCATTGGCATTGAACACCAATTGGCTGATATATTCACAAAGCCTTTGAATTTTGAGAGGTTAAATTACATAAAACATGAGTTAGGTATGATAAATTTTTAACCGATAGGAACCTCACTGTTAGAAACCTCACCATTAGAAACCTCGCCGTTAGAAACCTCACCGATTGGAACCTCACCATTTGAAACCTCACCGTTAGAAACCTCACCTTTAGGAACCTCACCGTTAGAAACCTTACCAATAAGAACCTCACCATTAGAAACCTCACCGATAGGTCCTCACCGTTGAGACCTCACCATTGGAACCTCTCCATTAGGACCTCACTGTTGAAACCTCACCGTTAGACCTCACCGTTGGACCTCACCATTGGACCTCACCATTAGAAACCTCACCGTTGGACCTCACCGTTAGAAACCTCACTATTAGAGACCTCACCATTAGAAACCTCACCATTAGATACCTCACCATTAGAAACCTCACCATTATAAACCTCACCATTAGAGACCTCACCATTAGAAACCTTTCCATTAGAAACCTCTCCATTAAAAACCTCACCATTGGACCTCACCATTAGGAACCTCACTGTTGTTACCTTACTAATAGTTGATGTTTTCAGGACTTAGTTTTTTTCTCTACCATAATATGAAATGTTTTCTACATTACTTATTTCCTTTATCTAATTTGTTTTTCAATCCCTAAGTGATAAAATTAAAGTACATACCACATTTTGATCCACCTCAAACTCTCTCATAAATCTCTTTCTTCTTAACCTCAGAACCTAACCCTCTTCCAAAATCCTCGAACTACTTCAGATCGCATGAAAAGAGTGAAGAGACCATTGATCAGTGATAAAGAGGATGCGTCAAATCTAAAGATACCTCGATCTAAGTCAAGTAGCTGAAGCAAGGCAGTGGCAAAGAAGATCAACCCTCATCTATCGAAGAGGGAAATTGTAGTTGAAAAAGAGCTTAGTTTTGAATGGTTGCTGATGAGTAGATCTTTAGTGCTGAAGGAACTTGAATCGCAAGGCTGGGTTGAATGCTTTTCAAAAAATAATGGACCCTATTACGTGAAGTTAGTGAAGAATTTTTATGAGTTTTTGAAATTCGAACAGACTAAGGATGAGAATAGAATTTCTTCAAGGGTGAATGGAATAAGTATGAGTTTTTCCTCTGTTGAATGGGATGAGTGTCTGAGAGTACCACATGAAGGGATTTATGATTACTACTCAGGAGTGGTGCCTCCCACTACTGGGCTATTCTGTTATGAAGAAGCCTTAACTGAATTGACAGGGAGTGGGATCCCTAGGAAATTAATTGCTGCTGATATGGAAGGAGAATACAAGATATTGTTTAAGTTTGTCCATCATGTCTTGGGTCCCATGAGAGGGGACTTTGCTACATTGAAATTTCAGGATGTATTTATTTTATATCTATTGAATCATAGAACTAAGATAAACTTGTGTAGGATACCGATGATTCAATCAGAGGATATGACAAATCCCAATTCCAAATCCAATGCTTTATTTCATGCTATATTGATATCCTTGGTGTTGAATTTGAAAGGATTTTCTAGAGATAAAGAGGAAACAGTTGTATTAAGGGACAATTTTTACATTACAAAGGTAATTTTCAAGTTGATGAAGATAAATTGGAACCCCTGGAAAGAAGATGGGTACATGATGAGGCTAAGCTATATGAGGAATTCAACCCTGTAACTCATCCTACTAGGCCTAAGGATAAGAGATATCCTAGTCTAAATCTTGATGAAGTAGAGCCTACATATTCAGATGAAGAAGGAGAAGTTGCAGTTATGACAGAAAGAGAGGATTCTCCTATAGATGATAGGAGTGATCCAGACATTCTCTCCAATCCTCGTGCTAATACTGTATCCTTTGGTGATCCTATCACATCAAAGAGATTTCCTATAAGGGATACTATTCTAAGGGATAGTGATGATGAATAGACTAGTGAGGAATAAGGGGAAAAATGTCTTAAGAGACATTAAAGGGACCTCAGATGAGGATGAGGACACTGAATCTAGTCATTATGACTTTGAGACAGCTACTGATACAAATGAAGAGGAATGTATTAGTCTTAGCCCCTTGATAGGGAATACATAAATGGTTGAAGTTGTAGATAAAGAGGTTTCTAATTTAGTTGAAGTTGGGATTGCTTTAGAAGTTGTTGAATATTCTGTGGAAGAAGTGGCAATGGACCCTTCTGTTGATGTAGTTTCTCAAGGAGGTATGGCAGAGCTAAATAAGGTTGATCAGAAGAATAATCCAAGTGAGGGGGAGGAACCTGTTACTACAGGTTTAGTTTCTGTAGCTCTTGGAATAGTGGATTGGTCAGAAGACCCTGGATTTGTGGTGTTAGGCTTAGATTATGGAGACTCTGATGATGAACAGCCTATTAGAAGTCCTCCAATTCCTACTGTTTTAGAAACTACTATTGTGTAGCCATTGGTTCTTTTGCCTCGTGACTATGTAAAGAATGATGATTTGGAATCAATGAAATAAGATCTGAAGAGCCACTTTGATGAGAGATTTGTTGGGTTAGAGAGGGATATGACTTGCAATCAATAATTTATCACTTCTGTAGTGGAAAGGCTCATTTCTGCCTCTCACTCCATCCTGATAGAGGAGGTAAAGGACTGTTAGAATCAGATCAGAATCTTGGCAGACTCTGTGGAATCTATGAAGTAGTCTATATCTAGATTAGACTCCTACATGGTTTCAAGGGTTCAGGTGGACAAAGATCTTTGATATTTTAAAAGTGTGGTTTAGCAATTGGTCATTGTGTTTGAGTACTTTAAGAAGTCCATGGAGACACATGTGAGTGGACAAGATGATGATGTGAAGAGGCTAATCAGTGGGATGACTAAATCTTTTAAGGAGACAGTGGCTTTCACTATGGCACCTCTGTGTGCATTTGCTTCATCTTCAGTCTCTCCTCCTATTGATCTAGAAGCCTTCAGGTCAGTTGTTAGATAAGAAGTTGAGAAGTTCTCTAGTACCAGTACCTCAGATCCTTAGTCTATGACTCAGGTTATTTCCATTACTAGAGAAATTCATAATATTGTGGGAAATTATCTAAGGGAAGCTGATCAAGATCAGAAGGCCATCAAGGAACAAGTAGATTTATACTAAAAAGGGGTATACACTAAGCATCAGATGGATGGTCACTTCAAGTTGCTATTGGAAAACTTGATGATTCCACCTATCACTCAAGCCTTTAAGGATCAAGTTAGCAAGCTTAGAGAGTTGACTCATACTTTGGAGAAATTTATGGAAAATAAGGATGATTTTATTTTAGCCATGGAGAGAGGAATAAGTATTATTATGAACTTTAGAAATCTTTTTTTACCCTTCCTCCATGTAGACTGCACTACCATCATTGTTCCTCTAGCCTTCCCTTCTAACTTAAGTGCCTCAGGATCTGCCAGTGCTGCTCCATTGATGACTCCTGCACAGGCCATCAGAAGCTTGACCCCCACCATTCCTCGTAGATCTACTCACTATAGGTCTATTAATGCTTATGTTGTAGCTCCTCCTACCCTACTGACTACCATCCCTAGGCCTATCCCTCCATCTTCATAACCTGCTTCCTCTACTTCCAAAGACAAATCTCCTTTGAAAATCTATGATGTGGATTGAATGTGGGATGTCCTAGTTGATAGGGATCTTTGTACCATTTTTTTGTATATTGTACTTTTACTTCATTACTGGGAAATACTATTTTGTTTCTGTTTATCCTTCTGTCTTTTTTTTAATCACAAAGGGGGAGAAACAAGTCAGGTTTAAGTTTTAAGCTGCCTAAACTTAAAACAGGAGACATTTTTTTAAGTTGACTGAACTCTTTGTATATATATGTACTATCTATATTTTTCCATAATAAACATGGTTCAAATGTTCTTATAAACACCTCTATAGATATTAGAAAATTTTCTTAACCCTAATTTAGAAAATATTGACATAATTTGTGATTATCAAAACAGGGCATATTATTGGACTCACCTATTTTAATAATCCCAAATCATATTTTATTTATGTGATAATTATGTTTCTATTACAAGATAATCATTTATGTGAAAATCATTTTTATATCAAAGTGATAAATATGTACTTTTAATCTCACTGCTCTCTTATTTAAATCTCACAGTGCAAAATTTCTACAAGTACAAAGGTCACCGATGCAAAGGTCACTGATGCATGGTCATCGATTCAAAGTTCACTGATGCAAAGGTCACCGATGCAAAGGTCGCCGATTCAAAGGTCACCGATGCAAAGGTTACCGATGCATGGTCATCGATGCAAAGGTCACCGATACAAAGGTCATCGATGCAAAGGTCACTGATGAAAAGGTCACTGATGCATGGTCACTGATGCAAAGGTTACCGATGCATGGTCACCGTTGAAAGGTCACTGATTCAAGGCTACTGTTGAGAAGGTTACCAATGGAGAGTTACCAATGGAAGGTTACCGATGGAGAGTTTCTAATGAAAGGCTACCGATGGAGAGTTATCGATGGAAGGTTACCATTGGGAAGGTTACCAATGAATGTTGCCAATGTGCACTTACTGTTGAAGTCTACCGTTGTTAAGGCTACCGTTACCAGTCTACTATACTCTTCTACTCCATACTTTTTCAAATTCTTAATATTATTATAACGGTTATATTTGATAACTTTAATGCTTCTAACATTAATTAATGCTGATTGTAGACATATTGAGAGGTCGTATCTAGGGATATTATGAGGTATAATAAAGACTACACGTTATGTACTTATACCTATTATCGAACCTCAAATATAAAAGAAAATAATTAAGAATGCATGAGAGGAGGTGAGGACTTAATGATGAGAAGCGCATCTGAGCATATGAAGAAACTTACTTGCTAGATCAAAGACGAACCATCCAGCACTTACATTGTGAACCCACAAGCATCATGAAGGTTATTTTGGGGACAAACTCACTTCTGCCTTCTGTGCTTCATCAACTCTCAATCAACACAAGAAGCAGAACACTCAATTCCTAAAAGAAAGAACATGGAGTTATGACACTCTATTTTGGAGAAAAATTCCAGAGAAAGACTCGAACATCAAATTATTCACTTCAAAGAGCCAAGGGCTAAACTGTAAACACATAGAGCCTTCTAAACTCAATATCATCATATTTTCTCTACTGTGTTATTTCATTTTACATTTTTGAGAAGTGTGTGTTTGTGTCATACACACTGTCTCCTGTGCTTGAACTAGAGGATACAAAAATCCTCACATAAAACTTATCTTAAACCTTATTTTCCCATGTATAATTGTGGAAGAGATCGTGTGTGGTCTGTGTTGTTTTTCATTCCCACGAAGAACTATGGTAGAGGGTGTGAACCCTAGACAGTTTGTAAAAACTTTTGAAAATCCCGATATAGGTTTTGTTTCAAGTTTATTGTTAATATAAATTTCTTGGTGGTAGGTGATCACCAAGTGGAGATGATTAAGTCTCGGATTGAGACATAGCCTCTTGTTTAACTTTTATGTGCACTATATTTTGTTATACTATGTTTTATCTATTTTCCACTGCTTATAATTGCTAAAACATTAAACTATGTTTCATTCACTTTGATAGTTAGTTTTGGTTAGTGTGTGTGTATGTTTCATTCAGTAAACTTGTTTCAAAAGTTGAAGAAGTTTTTCACACTAATTCAACGAAGGCCTAATTACCCTTTGAGAAACCTGTTGACCAACTAGACATTTACATCTCTACTGCCTTAATTAATCGGGCCATTTCAAAATTTGGTGGATCTTTGTAATAAAGTTTCTAACATAAATTTTAAGTAGGAACTCAATTCACCCCCCCCCCCCCCCCTCTTGAGATTCCACTTTGACCAACAAAATACTTAACTATAAAGGATTATATGTTCGTGTGGAATGAACAGTTTCAAGATACTTTCAAGTATTTAAAGGAGAATGTGGTTAGTACTCTAGTTCTTTATCTATCAAAGGAGGGAATTGGGTTTGAGGTTTATTCTGATGATTTTCATCTTGTATTATGATGCATGTTGATGTAGTAGAGATTAGTTATTTTCTATGTTTCTCAATAATTATGTCCTCATGAATGTAAATAAACCATCTATGATCTTGAGATTATTTTGATACTGTTCTATTTGAAGTTGTAGTGTCACTTTCTCATTATATAAATTTTTTTGGTCTTCACAGATCACAAGAGTTTGAATTATGTCTTCTCATAGTGTGATTTTAGTTTATGTCAATGACGGTGGATGGGAATATTATATAATTATTAATTAGATATTTCGTTTACACCTATTAAAGGGGATGTTGTGGTGGATTCCTTTTCATGAACCAACTCTGATCCACCCCTATTCTAAGCACCTGTTACAACCCACGACATATCTGAGGTGCATCCTCAATCACCCTAGTATGATAACTAGTACCAAGTAATCAAATATACATTATAGGGACTGATTCCACCCAATAAATAGAATTCCACTTAGATATTCCACTCGGAAATCTAGCATGACCACTATGTGTATCAAATATCCATGCAAAAAGTCAATAAATAGATAAAAAATAAATATAAAAGAAACAAAAATGACAAAAAGGTATATAAAAAAACTCAATAATAAATAGATAACGATGGTTATGCAAAGACAAGATCCATAAAATAGGATTTCGGCATGGTTGATACAACTATTATACAAAACAAAAATAAAATACCTAGTACAATATCAATGTGACTTCTTGGTCACCATCTATCTATAAATTCAACTTGTTCCATGAGAGATCCCAAGACTAAACTTGAACCTACAAAATAGCTCGGTTCTACCAATATTGAGTGGCAATAGTAGGGTGTGAGAATAAAATAGCTTAGTAGGTAAGCACCACAGATTCCATGTGTTTCCTTTCCCAAAACAAACCTTAAATTCTAGGTTGAAAATAAATTATTTAAAATTGGTATTACTATTTTAAGCAAATAAATTAATTCTATTTTCTATAAAATGGTCATAAAAACTCAAAACATGTTTTAAAGAAACATTTAAACCTTTATTTTTAATTTAAAACTCACTTTTGAAAATAATATTTTAAAATACCCTTATATAACCATATAAGATGAATATTATAATGAACCAAAGGAAAAAAACAACTAAACGAATGAATTAAACAAATAAAGTAGTAATATAAATATAGAATAGTTCAAATGGCAAGATAATAATGAAACAACAATACATACCATGAAAGATGAGAAATAAACAATGTGTGGTATATAGGAAATAATAAAAGATTGGTAATCATGGGAAATTCTTAAACATCTCATGATAATACCCTGGAATACTTAGGTTGGAACCATTTATCGATCTATTGATATATTCCTAAGTCTATAAATAACTAGAATCTATCAACTATCCTCACCAACGGAACTTCCCTATGGACTTTGATACCACAGAGGATCTAGTCTGTCAAATTGGGATTATATGGTAACCATATCTCAACCATCACTAAGATTCCTAGGATACTCATGATGATAATAATGGGAGGTGAGGTAGACTTTTATATAATATATCAATTTTAAATCAATATAAGTCAAACACATGTGTTCATCTCACCTCCCTACACCTACCCATGCAAAAACCCTCTCTAAAATAAAGTAATAACATTTCAAAATACCTAAAGGAGAGGGATTCCATGTAGGTGCAAATTTTATGTGAAAGGCCTTTTTAAGGTACCAATTGGGCCTTAGAATTTAAAAACAATAAAAAAAATTCTAATAAAAACTTTATACTTTCAAAACTACTTTCTCAAAGTTCCAAACAGTCCTCTAAATCATGCTTTAGAAAAGACACATTATATAATCTCATCTAGAAGCATTTTGGAAACCAAGAAACAATTTTGAGAACCTAAGTTTTAGAGAAGGAATCTTATGAAATTTCTATATATATAATTATACACACACACACACACACACATATATATATATATATATAAGAACATGTGTGTGTGTGTGTGTGCATAACCACACTTATATATATATATGGACATTCATAAGTAATATCAAAGGAACAAATGAAGAAACATAATTTAAATCACAAACCAAAATACAAAAGATATACATAGAACTACCAAAACATCAAGAACCAACTTACATAAAATCACTAAAGGTTAATCATCATTTTAAGTACCATAATTATTTGAATAAGACACCTCAAAATTTTCACATACACTTAGTATGAAAATACATTTAATAAGAATACATAAGCATCAAAAACCTTGTAAATTTATTTTAAAAAATATATATAGACCAAAATATCTTTAAAAATAACTAATATATCCAATAACATGAGAAATTAAATTTAAATTAATTTAGAAAACTACAAGAATCTCATTGTGTTCTTTGGAAAGGAAAGTAATAGAAACACCTACCCAAAATAGAGTGAAGATGAAAAGAAACTCCCAAATAATGAATGAACAAGGCCTAGTGAACCAACTACATTCCCAAACATTAGGGGAAATAATGTATCTGAAAAAAACCACACCCTAAGGTTCAACCAACATGAAATCACGGCTATAGAAGAAAGAAAATAAGAGATATAGGAAAAGGGTAAGAGGAAAAGAGTGTTTACCTTGAGAAACACTAAGAAATCAAGCAAGGAGGGACCAAATATTAAAGGAGGAGGAGGGGAAATTTTTCAAGAACCTATCCCCCTAGGCATCACATGAATGAGAGGATAGACCTAAAATGGAGTTTAAAATCATAAAAATAAAATTAGAAATTCAAAACTTTTTAAACACCTAGATTGTTTGCATGGTTTGGCTATATGGTTTTTCAAAACATTCACTAACCATTCAAAATATATCTATTGAAAATTTTATACATACACATAGTTATTTCATGGTTAGTAATAACCATTTGTGTTAACCATTTACCCAATATTAAAACTACAAATTTTGAAAATTTTAACTGGTTTTACCTAAAACTGAGGAAAGGACAAAAGACCATTAAATAAATAAAATAATAAGGAAAATAAAGGCCGGGTGTGTAAATTCTCCCCACCATAACACTTTATTCTACCATAAATTCACTGAGTTTCAAAGATAAAGGAAAACATGCCCAAGATTTTAACAAAAAGTAGAGAGACTCCTCTAACCTAATCTTTGAATTTCATTAATATCAACTAAAATCATCACAAAATAATACATATCCAATATACAAGTCACACCTAACCGTTCTAATGAAGATAAAAATAAATGGATACCCACATTGGGTCTCCTTACCATTTAATGATCTATCTAGCATGGTGTTTTAATAAAATAAGTCACTCAAAGATACCACTACCAAACACGACATGAGCTTCCAACCAAAAGAACTCAAATGAAACACCCAATCAAAACACAATCCATAATTTCCACAAAGAACCTATCTTTACAATCATGTACAAGAAATGATGTCACCCAAAACACAATTAACTAATATATGAAATTCAATGAATTAGGAAAAGAAATAAAAGATAAGGAATAGCTACTAAGGGTTACCTTTCAATATTAATAGAAACCAATATCAAAATTCCAAGTTTGGAAAGTATTTATTCTTTTTACACTAAGAAACCAACCCATAAAATTTCTAAAGTTTACCTATTCAACCATAGATATGTAATGTATTCAGAGAGTTAGAACAAAAGGGCTTGGAATGCCTGAACAGACCACACTGGAAGCATACAAGCAAACACTTCCTCTCAGATGAAACAAAAATAGAATAAAGAGACTCCTGTAAATCATTTAGAACTACCAAAACCTCAAGAACCAACTTAAATAAAAGTACTAAAGTAAGATAATTTTTTTAAACACCATAATTATTTAAAAATTCTACTTTTGAATTTTAGAAAACACTTAGTATTAAAATGAATTTAATAAGAATGCATACACATTTAAAACCATGTAAATTTCTTTAAAAACAAATCTCTAGCCTGACATTCATTTAAAAATAATATATAAATCCAACAACATGATAAATTCAATTTAAATGATATTATAAAACTCCAAGAATCTGATGGTGTGCTTTGGAATGGATAAGAATGGAAATTCCTACCTCAAATGAAGTGAGGATGTAATAAACTCTCAAATATGAAAGGAACAAGGCCCAATGAACGAAATTAACACACTAAAATCAAGATAAATAATATAATCTAGTTAAAACTCTACCCTATGTTTCTAAAAACATGAAATTGAGGTAAGAAAATAAATAAAACAAGAGATGGAGGAAGAGGAGAAGAGAAAAGGAGTGTTTATCTTGAGAAACACCAGGAAATAAATCAAGTGGGGGAAATAATGAAGAAGTAGGAGGGGATATTTCTAAGAAAATATCCCCCTATGATTCATGAAAATGGGAGAATAAGAGGGCCCAAATTGGTTTTAAAATCACAAGAGTAAAAAGGGAAATTCCAAATTTTTAAACATGTTGATACGTTACATGGTTTGGCTGTATAATTTTTTAAATTGTACTATAACCATTAACCCATCACTAGATTCATGTATTAGTGTTGTACATGATTTTATAGACCCTTAGAGATTTATGAAAGATTTGGTTGTGATATACCTTAATGTGAGAGTATTTGATGGTAGAGGGTGTCTTTATCAGATTATGGTGCAATCATATTTGGTGAAATGGGTGGAGGATTCCTAGTTAGGGGACTCTAAGGTAGTGGTTTGGTATGATCAAGTTTTTTGTGGTGATTCTTTTTAGGTATGGTCAATTGAGGGACAACATCAAGCTTTGTTTCATGGGAGGATCTTTGTTCCTTTGGTGATGCATGATGTGATTATTTGTGAGTTTCATATTTCACCCTTCACAGTACATTATGATGTAACTAAGATGTATAGTGCTATTAGAGTGTAGTTTTGGTGGCCTATAATGAATCAAATAGTTATTGAGTTTGTATCTTGATGTTTAGTCTGATAGAGGGTGATGGCTAATCATCTTATTCTAGGTGGTTTTCTTCAGCTGCCTAATGTTCTCTAGTGAAAGTTGGAGGAAATTTTGATGGATTTAATCACTAGTTTACCTAGATATTAGGTAGGTTATGATGTTATATGGGTGATTGTGGACCTCTTGATGAAGTCAACTCACTTCTCAACAATTAAGGAGTCAATATCAGTGGATTTTTTGTCAAGGAAGTACCTGAGGGATATAATGAGGCTTCATGGGATTCAATAAATGATCATCTCTGATCAAGATCCTTATATTACCTCCAGGTTGTGAAGAGGTATCTAGGATTATTTTGGATCTTATTTATTCCTTAAAACCACTTTTCATCTGCAGATAGATGATTAGATAGAGCAGACCATCTAGATCTTAGAGGACATGTTGTGCATGTACATTATAGAATTTAGTGGTTTTTGGGTGAGGAACCTATCATGGATGGAGTTCTCTTATGATAATAGTTATCACTCCACTATTAGTATAGTTCTAAGCACTATATATCCAACCTTTCCAATCCCCATTGTGTTAGAACAGGGATATAAAGTCAGTGATTCTAAGTATGGAATTGGTATAAAGCATGAAAAATAAAGTACATGAGATCTAAGAGTGAATAAAGACATCACATGATCTTCATAAGTCCTATGTTGATCATAGGAGGAGAAATATGGAGTTCAAAGTTGGAGATAATGTATTCTTTAAGGTGTCTCCTCATCATAGGTAGAAAAGTTTCTGTCATGGGAGAAAGATTTATCCCTAATTTTTTGGATCTTTTAAGGTGTTGATGTGTTTTAGAGTTATTTCATATCGGTCATAACTTCCCCCACAGATGATCTAGATTCATGACATCTTCTTTATATTGCATCTTCACTGGTATCTTCATGATGATTCTTGAAACATTCACTAGGGAGAGATGGATGTTAAATAAGGTTAAACCTTTGAGTAATGGTCTGTTGATATTCATGACCATCATGAGAATTTATTGTGCAGGTGTGTTATTCCTTTGGTTCATGTGTTCTGGAGGCATGGTGGCTTAGAGGAGAGAAATTGGGAGTGGGATTCGTAGATGTGTTCTTAATATCCCAAGTTTTTCGATGGTTGATCTTCCTTTTTAAGATGTTTTGTTTGATATTTATTGATATTCTTTGTAAGAATCTTGTTGTTTTATGATATGGTTGTTGGTGTTTTGTGTTTTTCAATTTTTCTTATAGTGGGATAGATGTGTTCATGTTTTAGTGATATACTTGAGTGGAATCTCATGGGTATGTTGTTTGGGCCCTCTTTTCCCTTATTTCTGGGTTTGTTTTAGATTATTTAGGAAGGAAATTATTTCAGAGTTATCTGATGAAGGTTCGGGTTCTTCCCAAACCCTACCTTTGTGAGTTCCAGGTGATGGAGGTGTCTGGGGGGGTGGAAGAGATAATGTAGAGTTTGAGATATATTTATTGATGGAAGACTATTCTATGGTGTGGAGCCTTAGGTTGTGCCATAGGGGTTGGTTTGTAGCATGGTAGTGAACCCTATGTTGTAGGGTTTAGATGTGTGGGGTTTTGGGGTCCCTACCTTCTAAGAGGTGACTATAGAGTAGTGATCTAGTGTCGATTTTTTTGTATCATCCTTTTTAAGGGTCATAAGGACATGGGTGTAGGTTTCATTGTAGATACATGGAGGGTATCTATTGAATTTGGGGTGGTTACAGCATAATTCATGGATTATGTCATATCCCTACTCAAGGTTGTAGGATTTATGAGGGATATATATGTGGTTTATTTCATTTATTCAAATTTTTAAAACTTACATGGAATGGTATCCCTTTTTATGCTATAGTTTAAGGTAAAATTATAATGATCATGGAATGGACAAGAATTTTTCATCATGGTGATGTTAAATTATAGTTGGGTATAAATTATTATGCGTCTCTGAATTCTCTTACTTCCCTCCTCCCTCCTTTGAACCCTAGGTGACTCAAAGGCCTATTTTAAATAATTTATTCCCTATTTACTAGTATGTAACCCCCATACTTTGTAGATTTATTTATTCATGATTCAAGGTAATTTTCTTCACCTATTGTTCATGTTCTATCCCATTTCTTTATGACGTGATATAGCAGTTTCATCCTCTCTATTTTTCATGTTTTTCTACTCTATGGTTAATATTGTATTATTATTGAGATGTTGTTTTAGTTATTATTGGTTACCCATAAGATAGGTGATCAAAGTTTGGTGTTTGGTGTTATTTTCTTGCTCAGAGAATGTTGAATTCTTCATGTTGAGGTAGGGGATCTATTACCTTTATTTAATTTATGTAAAAGTGTGAGATTATCATGCTTTAATCCTTCAATTAATAATTAAATCAACCTAATAAAGATAATAATATTGAGGGACCCCGAGACACCCTGAGAGGGGAGGGGTGAATCAGGGTGAAAAATTTTTCTTTTAAAGTGATGGATCTTGTTCCCACGTTGGTAGGAACTTGTTGAACCTATATGATGAATATGATCAGAAAGAAGACATTCACATGCATAGAGAAGACACAAGACTTTTTACTTGGTTCACCACTAAGGGATACATCCAAGGAGCATACGCCAACAGGTTGTCGGTCGTACCTAATTCCACTAAACTTCACTAGATGTGGATTACAAAGGTTCGGGAACAGTCACTTTGTCCCAGGCTCACTACCTTTACAAAAGGTTCAGGGATAGCTCACAGCATCCCTCGGGTCACTCCTGTTGACTCCCCCTGGCTCACTTCCCTTGGTGAAGTCACACTCTGTTTATAGACGTGAAGGTCTCTTCATCATTTCAAGATAATGCATCATATGTTGTGTGTAGATGCTCTGTTGAAATCAAACTTTCACTCATAGACTAATCTCAATTTTCACTGAAGATATCGAGCAATCTTCCAGCTTTCGTGCAACTCCAAAAAGGATGGGCATACTTCAACCTCACCTGACGCGCTTCTCCAAGACTGGCGTGCAAGTTTCAAGACCGGCGCACAAGTCACTTGTGCGGTAAAAATTCAGCGCATAGGTGACACCAACCCACTTGCACGACAATGCCTCTTTCAACTCCAAACTTGCATGACGCTACGCCTTTAACTCCCAAACTACCTTGGTCGCACAGCCAATAACCGGTGCACAGCCTCTACTTGCACGACCCAACTATCACTTGCGCGACTCAATCACTTGCGCGACGAGAGCTCAAAAAATCTCTAAGTCTTTAACTTCATCCCAAATGAGGAGGGGTGTTCCTCTATTTATAGGCAAACTGGACCCCCTGCACGGTGGCGTGCAAGTGTCCTCACGATGCGCAAGTCCCGGCGCGCAGCTCCAACCGCCCTAGCCTCTGTCACGCAACTCACTTGCGCGAACACACAAATACTTACGCGACCTAATTTACTTTTCCATATTTTGAAGTTCTGATCATGAAGAACAACCAGAACGCAAGTTTCCAAACCTCCTAGGCATCAGCGCGCAAGTCCTTTATCGGCGCGCAGGTCACTTGTGCGACCAGCCCAAAACTTGCGCGACCCTTATCCCTTTGCCATTTTTCCATGTTCTGATTTTGAAAAACATATAGTGTGCAAGTTTCCTCTCTTTCAAGTACACAGTGCACAAGTCTCTTTTCCAAAAACACTTTTCTCCATTTGTCGATTTTCAGGCCCAAAAATTTGGCAAACACTGAGAAACAACACTACCTTCAATACTGTTGTCTGCTTGAACTGTATGATCACTTTGCTGGTACACATTCTAAACTTCCACTGATGATTGACAAAAAACACAAACCATACTCTAATTCATGCATAGAATACCATGGTTCCAACAAATATGATAACTAAAGGAATAATTAATTGTGTTATTGGTTTATTATGATCGTATATGTTTTATTCTATGTTGATGTTTCCTTGTGATTTGCAAGATAATGTGCTATCTAATTGCTATAGTTGTTGTTGTATTAATCATGGTTGATTTTCTTGAAATTTGATAAATAATTTAAATTCGTGATTATGATGAAATTATTAAATAAAGTAGCATGTAAATTGATAACCATTCTTCCTTGAATTTTGATGAAATATGGAAGTAATGTTAAAGGAATTTTTATGTTGATTCATATAAGTCGATTAACTGATTTTTTATGGGATACTTGTTGCTGAAAATATATGCATAATAAACCAATTAATTCAAGATAGGAATTAAAATGGTTGTTTTATAAAGATAAATTTTTAGGCTTGAAAGATATTTTCCTTGTTTATTAAAGGTTGATTGCCTTGGTTATATGGCCTTAGTTTCTCTATGAGTGTGTCATAATGGAAATACTTCTGCTACTTTATATGATTTCTCTAGGATGGTAGAGTCTTTATGTGTTTTTATTTTGAACTTTTAATGGATGGAAATGTTTAGCAAGTAATGGGTGAGGATGCTTTGGGGATAAAGTGGTGATGATTCCAATGATGGTGATTTTCGTTATACTATGCGCAATGGTGTCTGAGATGACATCGAGTTGGTCAGGATGAGTTAAGAGATAGGATCACTCATAGATATATACACGAATCTTATTTTAAGGACAATTACTAGATTATTATTTGATATTATTTTCAACTGCTTGATACAATTTGACTCTACACACTATGAGTTCATCTTTGATGTTTAGCCAAGGATGAGTCCTAGAGTACCCGAAAAATTATGAAATGATAAATAGAATTAATAATGAACCCAAAATATGGAGTGTTGTTAATGTAAGAAATGATAACTATTTTATAAATTAATAGAAACCATAAAATTTTTAGTATAAATGCTCTACAATCATGGGAATGGGATCTGGAAAATTGAAAAGGGTTAAGAAAGTAAGTTGGTTTGTAGTGGGGTTAAATTAATGAAATGGTTGAACCAAGTTTAATGATGGGATAAGGAATGATGGGTAAATCATTAGATTGTTAAATAAATTGTAGAAATTTATAATTACTTAGTATAATTGGTTAATTAATATTGAAATGGATGCTTTGTGTATGTTTGATATCTTGACCAAAGTGTTGGTGTAACAACCAACCTCAGAAACCACTGAATCGGTGTGCCGCGTAGCCTCAAGCATGCCTCCTCATATTCTAGAGGCTTACAACTAGTAGTGCAGATCTAAGGTAGTACAATGGGGAGACTATAACTGCTCATTAGATTCACAACAATGGATTAATAATAACAAACACATAACACATATCATATAAACATCACAGATAAATAAATAAAGTTCAAATAAATAATTACAACAACACATGATATAACAATAATAGTAATTCATAAAATACCAATATCCCCTATGAAAAATCAAATATAGGGATAGATAAAAACACTCCAAAAGAAAATAGAATCTAAGAACTTAACCCAAATGGTCTCGAGTCCTGCCTGGTCCCATTATCCAACTCCACTCTAACATGCCAATCAAAATATAAAGCAATGGTCCTTTTACCAAAACTTATTTCCTATAACCATATAATATTCTTCTTGAGTACCCAATTGTAATGGATTCCCGATTGGGGTTTGAGTACAATTTAGTAGGACAACACCAATGAAATACCTAAAATAACCAGTCCATATAACAAGTGCATGAAGTAGTATTGATAACAAAATATCACATAACTAAAATAAACAATAATTAAATAAAACACAGCCTCTAATATTAGGCTTCATGGTGATACCTGAGGTTGATCCTACCCACTTCGAATAGTGTTGAATATCTATAATTATGGTGATGGGTCTCATAACTCATTTTGAGTCCATGGTGTTCCACTAAAGAAACCACGTCCATGAAAGTTTATGGGAATCTACTGATCATTTCGATCTCATCATAAGATCAAGAGTCCATGAAATTCATCCATGTAATTCTTATTTAAATAAACCATGTTAATCTAAGGAATTTTACCTTGGAATTATCAAAACTGAATCCAAGGAACCACATTCCAAGGCATTCAAACTATCAGGCTAGACCAGAATCCCATTTCACACCCCATGGTATTCCATCACATAAAATCAAGTCAAATCTAAAGATCCCATACCACGACATTCACAAGGGTACCCCAAAGGAATCCATTACATTAATTTGTGGCATTCAACATCTAAGGCATAACCTAAATCCTAGGAGGATCCACTCGAAGGAATTAATAATGATGAATTGGTTTTGAATATAATGAAACTCGTGGAATTCATTAGGTTTGTACATCCTTGAATACAATGAGGCATACTCCCATGACATTCAAGTGAGTCCAGTAATACCCTGATATTTTAAAAGAACATTGTATTTGATAACATACACGACACAAAACACTGAGCTTTAATAATCATGAAATGATATTATTTTAATATTATCATTATAACCTAGATATTAAATTGGTGGGTATGAATAGTATTAATCACATTATTATATATATATATATATATATATATATATTGTCACACCCAAGTATGCATAACTAGGTATATATCCCTCTAAGTTTTTGTATTTTCATTTTTTGGGTCGCTCATAGGTTGGGAGAGCGATTTTTAATAGTTGGTGGCAGTGGGAGGCTACCGACTAGTCGGTGTTGGTTGTAAGAAATATTAAAAGTATACAAGTTTTTTCAGCTAGCTGGTGAAGTCCTATAGCTGCAAGCTCACTACCTGTAGCCACCGGCTCACCGATGGTGTCACTAGAGACCCAAATTAGTGAGGGACTAATAGTCATTTTATAATGAAATGTTTTCTTAATACACCTTAATCAGAATCATTGAACATAATTCAATTTCTCTCAATTTTATAGGCTCCTTAGTGATGTTTTGGCTCTCTCCCCCTCTCTTTTAGTGAATCGTTGTGTTGATTAAAGATCTGTATCTCCATTATTTATAATTTGGTAAGAGGGTTCTTTATAATCTAGTTTCTAATATCTTTCTATATGATTTGATGTCTCATGAGACTATATCATTAGAATTATAATAGACATGTGAAAATGACCTTATTTTCATCAGATCTAGGTTCTTGAGAATCCGATCTCCTTGTCTCCCATCACTGGTCTTAAAGAGGAAACATTGTTTCATCATTATCCTGGTAGGTGAATCTATCAATGTTCTAACCCTTTACATGCCTTATGTACATTGATGATTTCATTTAGTTTTGATTATGAAATTGATTTTTAATGATGGAATTATGCTTTTAGGGCTATGTTATATTTCCAAAAAGGGAGTTTTTTTAGAAACCATTGGGGACTCATGATGTGTTTGATAAATTTCCTAAAAAATGTTTTAAAATGGTAAATGGATTTTCAAGCAATGAAAGCGGTGTGGATCTCTATAAAAATTATTTTTATAAAAATGTGTGCTTGGATTTGAAATGGATTATTCCATGGAAAATATTTATAAAATATAGTTTTGGCCTTTTCCTTATAAAATGTTTATGGAACATTATTTTGGTTTCCATGAATGTAATGATAATGTAATATCACACATGGGATACCTTAGGGTATGGGGAAAACTAAACAAATACTATACCTAGTGGAGTTATATATCACTAGGAAAGTGTAAAGACCCATAAATTTCAAGGAAATTTTTTTTCTTAATTTTTCTTGGAATTTTAAAAGGACGCAGCTTCTGACGGCACCTGATTCCGAGGCCCGGTGTGCCCGGAATCAATTTCTGAAGTTTGGCTCGGGTACGTTCAGTGAACGAACGAGCGGGTTTTTCTAACTTTTGAACCGGTGCCCAGAATCGAATTCTGAGGGCACCGATAGAATTGCAGCGCCGGTATTTGCTTATAAACGCCTCTTCTGGAGTTGCGTTTGCTCGGTTGTGGTTTTTAATTTTTGGGTTTTAAGTTATGAAATAAAATAAAGTTGTGCGACAATTTTATTTTTATTTCACTTAAAGCCGCTTAAAGACCACTTTAAGCTGTTTAAGATCAGTTGAAACAGATAGGGTGCAATCCAAAATATCCTACCCACTTGGTAGGATATTTATGGGGTGGGGCCCGCACGAGCCCCACCATTTCTTTCCGCTAAGTAACGTACCCGCGAAAACCCGTCATTATGAAATTGAACTGACGCGTTTTCTTAAATTCTTAACGCACCATTTAATTGGGTGGTTTATTCGTTGAAATTAATTCTATGAATTAATTTCGTTCGTTTCTTAACACGTTTTCGTTTTGTTGGATTGTTAATAAAATAAGGCCAACACACCTTATTTTTGAAATGTTGTGTTAAACCTTTGGAGAATCTCTAAGGATCTTCCTCCTTCTTTGCGAAGAACACGAAGAACGCGAAGAACTCGAAGAACGCCAGCCTCCGACGAAGAACGCCGAACCCACGGAAATCGACGACGTGACGCCATGTGCCGCGACGCCGACATTTCCTCTCCTGCGACGTTCTTCTGCGACGTTCCTTCATCCGCAACAAAATCTTCGATCATCCGTTGAGGTGAGAGATTGCGGTTCTTTAAATTCCTTTGTGGATTATAACTTCATTGTGGATTTAATAATTAAATCTGTTGTTTCTTGGTCCTCGGAGTTTGTCGACGCAACGCCGGATATCGCGACGACGCGACGGTCCCCTTCTTCCGTGATGATCAATTCCGCAAAGAACGCGCGTGCGAGGACTTGATGAGGTAGGGGTTTTTATTGGGAATGATTTTACTCCGTGGATGTTTCCGTTCAAAACAAATAACCCGGTTCATAAAAACAATTTTAATTTATTAAAATTGTTATTTTTTATGTTTTCTATGTGTTAATTATCTTCCCGTTTGTATCATCTAACGCGGAGGGTGCGGGCCAAACTAACACAGCCTGACAACCCTTCGTAGTTCTTCGTTGATTTGCAGATTTGGCGGGCGACGACGAAACATGCCGCATAGGCAATTTGATGATTCCGCAGTGAAGAACGGAACCAAGGAGGAGCAGCGGCGCAGACAGAAAGGAAATCGGACCACCGGAGCAACTCCGGTGGCCCGCGGAAGCCACCGGCGCGGTGGCGCCGGCGGCCGGAGGCGGCGGCACCAGCGGACCCGCGGCCGCGTGGGTATGGTGCACACGGGGTGAGGCTATGTCGCGTCCGTTGACTAGGGCGGCCCCCCGCGGGGGCCGCAGTGTTGTCACGCGGGGGCATGCGCGCCCCCCGCGTTGCTCGGCCGCTCGGCCGAGCCGAGCCGGATCGGGACCAGGTCCAGCCGGGTCGGACCCGGTTCGGGTCGACCCGGTTCGGCCGACCCAGGGGGGGTCGGGCCGGGTCGGTCCGGGACCAGACCCCCCCGTTTCCGGACCTTTCCAATCTTTTGCTCATAACCTGAGCTACAGGCCTCCGAACGACGTGCCGTCAGCGGAAACACGATCCTTGGATCGAGACGGTCGTTTCGGTATATCACACTCAAGGTTTTGGAATACTTTGGGTTCGGCCGGGTTGGTTCGTACACGAAACCAACCGGGCCTTCAGAGCGGAAACGCTCATATCTTGAGCTTTGGACGCCTGATTGACGTGTCATCGACTTTGTTGAATTCTTCTAAGTGAGACGGATCTTTTGGCTTACTCCTCCCAAGGTTCGGACGCAGGTGGAGTACGGTCGGGTTGGTTTTGCCTTAGAAACCAACCGGGCCCCTAGGACGAAAAAGCCAATAACTCACAGACCGGGCGTCCGATTGACGCGCCGTCTGTCTCGTTGAATTCCTCATGATGAGACGGAACTTTTGGCATACCTTGCTTGAGTTTTGGATGCAGTTGGATAGTGGATGGGTTGGATTGCACCCGAAATCCAACCGGGCCCCTGGAACAGAAAGGATGATATCTTTCAGACCGGACGTCCGTTTGACGAACCATCAGCGGCGTTGGTGATCACGTTGAGAAACGGTCCCTATGAGTATACCCTATGAGATTTCGGGGTACAGTTGAGATACGGCCGGGTTGGTTCGCTCACGAAACCAACCGGGCCCCTGGGACGAAAAGTCTAGTAACTCACAGACCGGGCGTCCGATTGGCGCGCCGTCTATTACGTTGAGACCCCTGTGACGAGGCGGTCCTTTGATATACTTCTTCATGGAACTTTGTGATACTTGGGGTATCGACAAGTAGCTCATGGAGCGGACCCTCCTGGAGATGAGCGTACGGAGTACGGAGACCGTGTAGCCGGATGAGACCTGACGACTGCTTGACCGATCGATTCGGTGTGTTCGAATAGCCCAGTGGGGAGCGCTTGGTTGTAGCGGCAGACCCACGGCGGATGAGCGCTTGGTTGTAGTGGCAGACCCGCGGTACTCAACAGAAGGAGTACATCTTGAGGCTATGAGGGGGAGCGCTTGGTTGTAGCGGCAGACCCATGGCGGATGAGCACTTGGTTGTAGCGGCAGACCCGTGGTACTCAACAGAAGGAGTACCTCTTGAGGCTATGAGGGGGAGCGCTTGGTTGTAGCAGTAGACCCATGGTGGGAAGCGCTTGGTTGTAGCAGCAGGCCCACAGTACTCGACAGGAGGAGTACCTCAGCAGTCTTAGGTCAGTGAGCAGTACCTCGGAGTCGGGATAGGACCACTGTACACTCCAGAGACGGAGATCTTCAGCAGTTACGGTTTCGATAATAAAAATCCTGGTTTGAGCTGAGTCTATGACCCTTGTGTTTCCTCATGATTGAGATGGGTTACTTGATAACTTAGGTATATGTATGGGCATATACCTGGGTAGTGGTTATCCGTTGATTTCATAACCCTTGTGTTTTCTCATGATTGAGATGGGTTACTTGATAACTTAGGTATATGAATGGGCATATACCTAAGTAGAGGTTATCTTTTGAGATCTTCTTTGTGGTTATCCTTGTTGGTTTTAGTGAGACCTTGGGGGTCTCGGGGTCCCTACTGAGTATCGTTATACTCACCCCTGCACGGGCTATGCCCGCACCTCGTTGTGTTGGTTGCAGACGACGGCAGTGCTGACGGAGGCTGAGTGTTCGAGGACTAGACAGTACCCGGAGGTGGACTACACGACGAGTCAGTATCCGGAGGTGGACTTCATGACAAGACGACACACGGAGGAGGTTGACGGGCGAGGGCGTTGTGGAGGCTATCTGTACCTACCCTTCAGGTAGGATTCGTGGTGGACGATCCAGGAGCTGCGCCATCTGTACCTACCCTTCAGGTAGGATCCGAGGAGGACGACCCAGGAGCTGCTTTCGTCCTTCCAGCTGTTGTCTTTTCTGTTGTACTTGTTCAGTTGTAGTTTTACTTTCTTTTGGGTTTGTATTCTGGCTCATTTACCTTTCAGCACTTCTTACTTAGTGTTTACTCTTTCCGCTTGCTTACTCTGTGGTGGTTGTTTACTTTACAAAGGCAATGTCTTCCCTGTTTATCAGGATTTATGCCTTGGTGCTAGTCGCCAGCCCCTGGCCTATGGAAGGCGGGCTTGGGGTAGTCACGGCACGGGCCCCGAGGACGGGTCGTGACAAATTGGTATCAGAGGAAGGTTCGGTTCTATCGCAGACTCTGATCTTTCTTCTATGTGAAGCAATAGTGTTAAGTGTATTGAGTGTGGTTATTAGTCCAGGGAGCCCAGTGTTGGTGCGGCGGCCGACGTATCCGTACACCAGGACCCTGACTTTTGATTTCCGACTTAATGCACGAAAACATTGATTGCCTGTGTGTTTCAAGTTTTCTGTGTGATTACTTTGTGTCAGATCACCAGGTACACTGTTCTGACCGTGGCGCACCTGTCTCTTTTTAGGATGGCCCCACGACGGCAGCCAGCTAGGGTTCCGAGCGTTGAACGTGGCGACAGCCCACCGAGCGACGAGGCTTCAGTACAGGGCCCTTTGACAGCAGAGGCACCGGTGGTACCTCTACCTGCCGAGCCACCGATGCTTCCAGCACTAGCCGCTGACGATGCACGTCACCTCAGTACACTGCATGAGTTCCAGCGCCAGCGACCGTCCAGGTTCCGCGGGGAGACGGACCCCCAGGCAGCTGATGACTAGCTGGAGGCAGTTGTATGAGATTTTCGGTTAGTGAGGACACCAGCGGACCTCATGGTGATCCTCGCAGCGAGCCTACTGTATGCAGCAGCAAGCCGATGGTGGAGCTTGATGCTCCAGGTGCACGACGAGGCATCTCTCCTTTGGACGGACTTTGAGAGCCTCTTCCGCTCGGAGTTCGTCCCAGCCACCCTCCGAGTGGTGCGCATTCAGGAGCTACTACAGCTGCGGCAGGGCAGCATGACAGTAGCCCAGTACGCGGCTAGGTTTACCGATCTCTTGCGCTATTCCACAGACATGGTATGGGACCCATTCTTCAGGGCTCGAACCTTCGATCAGGGGATCAGGCAGGAGATCAGAGCTTCAGTTGTTTATCACAGCATTCCGACACAGACAGGGGTGTTGGAGTGAGCCCTCTTAGTTGAGAGTTTCCTTGCTGAGCAGTCTCCAGCAGCAAGACCCACCACTAGTCGGCATGCGGCAGAGTCTTCTGCAGCGGGCAGTAGACAGATGACGCAGGGGTCCAAGAGGACTAGACCTACCGGTGGTCGACTGCGTGACACAAGATCGTTTGTGCGAGGCACTCAGGGTGGACAACGACTTACTATGAGAGGACAGTGTTACTCCTGCGGTGGGGTTGGTCACATGGATCGTGACTGTCCGACCCGCCATACGGATGACCAGCAGATGAACGAAGGACCCCCCAGGCAGAGGTAGAGGTTCGATCAGGGCGGGCCGCAAGGAGCAGGCGGCCATGGTAGGGGAGCTGGCCGTGCAGCTGGAGGAGGACGACGCTTCGGGGTGTTGCCACCACCACCACCAGGAGGTCCACCCCGACCACAGGGGACAGGAGGACATGGGAGAGCTCAGCTTCAGGCAGCTGAGGTCTACGATCATAGAGCTCCGGGAGCATATGGACAGGAGCGGGACTAGCTCTGGACCTGGGGACTTTTGTTCTTGTTGCTTCTAGTTTTGTTGATGTATGTTTGTAGATGCTTTGTGTCTTTGTACTTGAGCTACAGTAATAAAAGACACCTTTTTCTTGTGGCATCTACTTTCCTGTCCTCTTTTGTGTTGTTACTAAGAGGTTCCAGTTTAGACTGTTGACTTGACCCTCACTTGTGAGACATCTACTGGAGGAGACCCAGTTACCACACACTGATGCCGACAGTGTGACTCAACCCTTGGAGGCGAGAGTAACGGTTGGATCTCTTGGTAGTAGCGTCGAGGCCTTACGACTTCATCCTTGGTATGGATTAGTACCATCCATGTCGGGATTGACTGTATTAGGAAAAGGAAGTAGTTCATCCAGGGGATGAGACCAGATTTCTCTTATCGGCAAAGAAGAAATCTTAGCAGCTCTTGTGGGACCGGAGATGGTCCAGGGCACGACAGAGAAGGTTCAGGTCATCCAGGAGCAGATGAGGACAGCTCAGAGCCAATATAAGTCTTTTACTGACAGGAGGCGGAGGCCACTAGAGTTCAAGGATGGCGACCACGTCTTCTTGCGGGTCTCACCTCGACGGGGTTTACGGAAATTTGGCGAGGTGGCTTATCGCCTGGCTCTACCACCTCAGTTGCACCGGGTGCACGATGTTTTCCACGTATCTCAGCTGAGGAGTTACGTGCATGACCCGACACAAATCTTTGACCATGAGGAGCTGGTCCTTGATGAAGGGGCGACCTTTCGGAGGTCCCAGTGGTGATCAAGGATCGACAAGAGCGGGTCCTACGTGGATGATCGATTCCGCTGGTGTGCTTTAGATGGCAGCTCGGGAACCTCCAAGAGAGCACTTGGGAGCGGGAGGCTCAGATGCGTGCTCAGTACAGCCTTTGTATCTCTAAGTTTGTGGTGAAGCTTTACGGGGACGTAAATCCCTATGGTGGGATTAATGTAAAGACCCTTAAATTTCAAGGAAATTTGTTTTCTTAATTTTCCTTGGAATTTTATAAGGACGCAGCTTCTGACGGCACCTGATTCTGAGGCCCGGTGTGCCTGGAATCAATTTCCGAAGTTTGGCTCGGGTACGTTCAATGAACAGACGAGCGGGTTTTTCTAACTTTTGAACCGGTGCCCAGAATCGAATTCCAAGGGCACTAATAGAATTTCAGCGCCGGTATTTTCTTAGAAACGTCTCTTCCGGAGTTGCGTTTTCTCGGTTGTGGTTTTTAATTTTTGGGTTTTAAGTTATGAAATAAAATAAAGTTGTGCGACAATTTTATTTTTATTTCACTTAAAGCTGCTTAAAGACCACTTTAAGCTGTTTAAGCTCAGTTGAAATGGATAGGGTGCAATCCAAAATATCCTACCCAATTGGTAGGATATTTGTGGGGTGGGGCCCGCACGAGCCCCACCGTTTCTTTCCGCTAAGTAACGCACCCGTGAAAACCCGTCATTATGAAAGTCAACCGACGCGTTTTCTTAAATTCTTAACGCACCATTTAATTGGGCGGTTTATTCGTTGAAATTGATTCTATGAATTAATTTCGTTTGTTTTTTAACACGTTTTCGTTTTGTTGGCTTGTTAATAAAATAAGGCCAACAAACCTTCTTTTTGAAATGTTGTGTTAAACCTTTGGAGAATCTCTAAGGATCTTCCTCCTTCTTCGCGAAGAACACGAAGAACGCGAAGAACGCCGGCCTCCGACAAAGAACGCCGAACCCGCGGAAATCGACGACGCGACGCCGTGTACCGTGACGCCGACGTTTCCACTCCCGCGATGTTCTTCTGCGACGTTCCTTCATCCGCAACAAAATCTTCGATCATCTGTTGAGGTGAGAGATTGCGGTTCTTTAAATTCATTTGTGGATTATAACTTCATTATGGATTTAATAATTAAATCTATTGTTTCTTGGTCCTCGGAGATCGTCGATGCAACGCTGGATACTGCGACGACGCGAAGGTCCCCTCCTTCCGCGACGATCAATTCCGCGAAGAACGCGCGTGCGACGACTTGACGAGGTAGGGGTTTTTATTGGGAATGATTTTACTCCGTGGATGTTTCCGTTCAAAACAAAGAACCTGATTCATAAAAACAATTTTAATTTATTAAAATTGTTATTTGTTATGTTTTCTATGTGTTAATTATCTTCCCGTTTGTATCATCTAACGCGGAGGGTGCGGGAAAAACTAACACGGCCCGACAACCCTTCGCAGTTCTTCGTTGATTTGCGGATTTGGAGGGCGAAAACGAAACATGCCGCAGAGGCAATTTGATGATTCCGCAGTGAAGAACAAAACCCGGGAGGAGCAGCGGCGCAGACAGGAAGGAAATCGGACCACCGGAGCAACTCCGGTGGCCCGCGGAAGCCACCGGCGGCGCGGGTCACCAGCGGCCGGAGGCGGCGGCGCCCCGGCGCGCCTCCGGACAGAGCCGCTGCGGCTGAAGTTGCGGCGGCGGCGGCGCCAGAGGATCCGCGGCCGCGCGGGTCCAGTGCACACGGGACGCGGCTATGCCGCGTCCGTTGACCAAGGCGGCCCCCCGCGGGGGCCGCGGTGTTGTCACGCGGGGGCATGCGTGTCCCCCGCGTTGCTCGGCCGCTCGGCCGAGCCGAGCCGGACCGGCCGGCCAAGCCGGGCCACACCCTGTCCTGGCCGGACCGAGTCCATCCGGGTCAGACCCGGTTCGGGTCAACCCGGTTCGACCGACCCAGGGGTGGGGGGTCGGGCCGGGTCGGTCCGGGCCCAGACCCCCCCGTTTCCGGACCTTTCCGGTCTTTTGCTCATAAACTGATCTATGGACCTCCAAAAGATGCGCCGTCAGCGGAAACGCGATCCTTGGATCGAGACGGTCGTTTCGGTATATCGTACTCATGGTTTCGGAATACTTTGGGTTTGTCCGGGTTGGTTCGTACACGAAACCAACCGAGCCCTCGGAGCGGAAACGCTCATATCTTGAGCTTTGGACGTCCGATTGACGTGCCGTTGACTTTGTTGAATTTCTCTAAGTGAGAAGGATCTTTTGGCTTACTCCTCCCGAGGTTTGGATGTAGGTGGAGTATGGTCGGGTTGGTTTTGCCTTAGAAATCAACCGGGCCCCTAGGATGAAAAAGCCAATAACTCACAGACCGGGCGTCCGATTGACGCGCCGTCTGTCTCGTTGAATTCCTCATGATGAGACGGAACTTTTGGAATACCTTGCTTGAGTTTTGGATGCAGTTGGATAGTGGCCGGGTTGGATTGCACCCGAAATCCAACCGGGTCCCTGGAACGGAAAAGCTGATATCTTTCAGACCGGACATCCGTTTGACGAACCGTCAGCGGCGTTGGTGATCACGTTGAGAAACGGTCCCTATTAGTATACCCTATGAGATTTTGGGGTACATTTGAGATACGGCCGGGTTGGTTCGCTCATGAAACCAACCAGGCCCCTGGGATGAAAAGGCTAGTAACTCGCAGACCGGGCGTCCGATTGACGCGTCGTCTATTGCGTTGAGACCCCTGTGACGAGGCGTTCCTTTGAGATACTTCTTCGTGGAACTTTGTGATACTTGGGGTATCGACCAGTAGCTCATGGAGTGGACCCTCCTAGAGACGAGCGTGCGGAGTACGGAGACCGTGTAGCCGGCTGAGACCTGACGACTGCTTGACTGATCGATTCAGTGTGTTCGGATAGCCCAGTGGGGAGCGCTTGGTTGTAGCGGCAGACCCACGGCGGATGAGCACTTGGTTGTAGAGGCAAACCCGCGGTACTCAACAGAAGGAGTACCTCTTGAGGCTATGAGGGGGAGCGCTTGGTTGTAGCAGCAGACCCACGGCGGATGAGCGCTTGGTTGTAGCGGCAGACCCGCGGTACTCAACAGAAGGAGTACCTCTTGAGGCTATGAGGGGGAGCGCTTGGTTGTAGCGGCAGACCCATAGTGGGAAGCGCTTGGTTGTAGCAGCAGGCCCATAGTACTCGACAGGAGGAGTACCTCAGCAGTCTTAGGTTAGTGAGCAGTACCTCGGAGTAGTGACAGGACCACTGTACACTCCAGAGACGGAGCTCTTCAGCAGTTACGGTTTCGATAATAAAAATCCTGGTTTGAGCTGAGTTTATGACCCTTGTGTTTCCTCATGATTGATATGGGTTACTTGATAACTTAGGTATATGTATGGGCATATACCTGGGTAGTGGTTATCCGTTGATTTCATAACCCTTGTGTTTCCTCATGATTGAGATGGGTTACTTGATAACTTAGGTATATGAATGGGCATATACCTAAGTAGAGGTTATCTGTTGAGATCTTCTTTGTGGTTATCCTTGTTGGTTTTAGTGAGACCTTGAGGTTCTCGGGGTCCCTACTGAGTATCGTTATACTCACCCCTGCACGGGCTATGCCCGCACCTCGTTGTGTTGGTTGCAGACGACGGCAGTGCTGACGGAGGCCGAGTGTTCGAGGACTGGACAGTACCCGGAGGTGGACTACACGACGAGTCAGTATCCGAAGGTGGACTTCATGACGAGATGACACGCGGAGGAGGTTGACTGGCGAGGGCATTGTGGAGGCTATCTGTACCTACCCTTCAGGTAGGATCCGTGGTGGACGATCCAGGAGCTGCACCATCTGTACCTACCCTTCATGTAGGATCCGAGGAGGACGACCCAGGAGCCGCTTCCGTCCTTCCAGCTGTTGTCTTTTCTGTTGTACTTGTTCAGTTGTAGTTGTACTTTCTTTTGGGTTTGTATTCTGGCCCATTTACCTTTCATCACTTCTTACTTAATGTTTACTCTTTCCGCTTGTTTACTCTATGGTGGTTGTTTACTTTACAAAGGCAATGCCTTCCCTGTTTATCGGAATTTACACCTTGGTGCTAGTCGCCATCCCCTGGCCTATAGAAGGAGGGCTTGGGGTAGTCACGGCACGGGCCCCGAGGACGGGTTGTGACAGAAAGGTTCCCTTTATGTCATGATGACCAGGGGCATCCTTTCTGAGGGATCTAGGTTCCTAGGCTATAGGAGTCATGTATGTAGGCTAGTGTTCCTTAGATTTTCTTAATGGTTTGGTTGTGCATTCCCTCATCTCATGTATATACCACTTAGTTTATTTGATATTACATTACCTACATAATCATTTGATATGATTAATTTCCCACTTGTTCGTTTTATATGAAATTATGATTGAAAATATGATATATCATATTACTCTATTTTATTGAATGTGGAATGATTTTGAAAATAAAACCAAAGGATGTTTTATAAATGGAAATTGAATTCTTATTCTGTATTTTAGAGATCTATTTTGAATTTTAACTAATGGATGCATGTGTCTAGCCATTGTATAGATTCCTTGGTCGTATCCTAATGGGAATTTTTTCTCACATCCTATATTTTCCTTTAGGTGCTTGTAGGCTTTGTTTTACAGGATATGGGTAAAGGGAATAGCATCGTGTAGAGTAATAATATCCTTGTTTGTGTTTCCTATTGGTGGATTGGGATGGAGGTGACTTATGGTCATGTGGAGATGGAACCATGGGTTGTTTTGGGTTTCATTTTTTTGATGGTCTTCTTGTTATTTTTTTATATATTATTATCCATATATTTAATTTTACCTTTTTGGTTGTTATTTTGACATGTGATACATTTTTTATCCATTATTTTACTCTATTTCACTTATATAATATGTATTGTTGAGGGTGAAATCATTCTCATATTCCCTTGTATGATACCCTGGTATATTTCACCAGCCCGTGGTGATTGGGAATGCACTTTGGGCCCTATAGAGGTTCGATTCAGTTGAATTTATGGGTTTACCCAGGTTGGTATCTTACAAATTGGTATCAAAGCCTCAAATTGTGTTAAAAAATGTGCTCATGCTTGTGTATCACCCTATTGAGTCTGGGGGTTGTTGTTAGATTAAAGATAGGACTGTCAAAACTTGAGAGGTATTGTGGGAGTATTATTAGATAGATCACTTTCATGACAATCCTAGAGTTATCATGGTAAGTATAGGATTTTTTAGTGTTTTTGTCTATGGTTTTAAACTTTTTTCTTTAGTTAATTAAATTCATTTTATGTTAAAGGAATTGAATTCTGTTTTGAATGTTTTCTATTCTCCTATTTTTAGATTATGGATCCTATAAGAAGAGTTCTTATGATTATTAGAGAGGTGGTTACAGAAAAATCCCTATATGTTAATCCTAAAGTTGATTTGATTCTGGTGCAAATTTTCATTCGTATGATCCAATCTATGGGATAGGTCACCAATGTCAAACCAGAGATGAATGTGGATCATGATTTAGAGTTTACTAAGTATAACCCACTAATATTTAATAGTGATAAGGGTCCACGAGATTATTAGGAATATATCAATGGTATCAAGAGTATTTTCTACTTTCTCAAAACTCTAGAGGACTCCAAGGTTGGATTCACAACATATATGCTCAAAGGGTCGGGGAGGAAGTGGTGGAAATCTATCATGAAATGCAATTTTCATGATGATCTCACTTGGACTACCTTCAAGAAGGAATTTAACCAAATGTTATATCCTAATAAGCTGAGGGTGGAAAAGGAATGAGAGTTTTTCACTTTGGATTATTGATAGTGTTCTATCATGGAGTATGCTACTCGGTTTGTAGAGTTAGTGTACTTGTCTATAGAGATTGTTTCCAATTATTATCTCAAGGTGTGGAGGTTTAAAAATGGTTTGAGACTATAAATATAATATATATTTATTCTTATGTTCCTACCCACCTATTTTGAGGTCATGGATAAAGTATCTATGGTTGAGGTAGATCTAGTAGGGAAGAATGGTCTCTTTGGAGTATCAGTGATAGTGAGAGGTGGCTGAAGTTTGATTCCTAGTCAGAAAAGGAAGTGGGATGACCAGCATCGAGGTGGAAGTAAGGGAATTCCACCAACATTAAGGCAGAGTCAGACGGTCTTCCACCAATGAGGGACAAAGTTACACCTCAAACTTGATTATTAGACTACTACCATGGTGAGTCACACTTGTGGGAAATCTAGTTATATTCCGAATTTCTATGAGAGAGAATCCTGAGGAAGTAGATATTGATACACCTTCACCTAAGGCTCTTGGTTTAGACCTGATAAAGATAAAGGGGTGAGATATCAACCTCATTCTAAGGGTGATGCTCAGATGTAAAATAAGGGGTAGGATAAAGTAGGACATCTGTATACAGTAGACTATGCACCAAAGGAGATTTAGGCAGGACCGACTAAAATGTGAGGCATGGTGTTCATCTCATCATATATGGTTATATATTTTTTTGATATAGTTATAACTCATTCTTTTATATCATCCAAGATTATTGATTCATTGAGATTTAATTTAGAGATCATTCCTTTCTTGATGGTTCTTTCCACACCTTTAGGAAAGAAGTTAGAGTGGGGATTTAAATGTCTCAAGTATCAGGTGATTATTACTGACTGCGAATCCATTTGGGGATTTTTAGTCATTAACTATGAAATATTTTTCCTTATCATTGGAATGGATTGAATTATTATCTATAAAGTTCATATTTATTGATATCATCTTCATCTATAGTTTCTCTTTCCTGATTATGACAACCCATGTCTTTAATACAACCTAATTCACGATTTATTACACAATGATACACATAATATGATCCTATAATATCAAGAGGTCAAATGTATTTATGAAATTATATATATAGAAAAATAAATTGAAATAGGGATACAATGAAATTATTTAAAAACTCCACAACATGCCCTTAAAATCCATTGATCTTCTAATATTGTACTGGATAACCTTGGGACACACATGAGAAAGGGGTGAGATATAAATCTCAGTAAGGGAATAATCGAAGTATAAAATGATGAAAGTAATATATTTGAGTCAAGATGTATATTAATGTGTACTAAAAGGGGTGATAATAATAAACATGAACATTAAATCATGATATAATATGATAACATCAAGCCAACATAGGAATGTGAAAACAACATAAAACATGACATCATAAAATAAGTCAAGGATAAACACTAAGACATCATAACATAGTGTTCTTAAGATAAACTCTTATACACCATACATGGTATCTAATGATATAAAAACACTACCCAATGCATTGAAGGTCTATATAATTCTGGGCCCACCTATCACATTCATATAATGTACATGCATTTGTGTGCCACATAGATCATAAAAAATAAGAACACATTTCATCAATTTTAATACTATGATTAAGGATTATGGGTTAAATAAATTGAATTCCAAAATCAATTTAAGATAGTTATATAAAGTTGAATACCCTTGAGTGGAAATGGGGATGGGTATTCACTATATAAATGTTTGGTGTGGAAAAATTGTAGGATAATTTTAGCAGCATAACGGGTGTATATAAATATTTATAGAATGATTTAATGTGAGTGAAAAGAGGTCTCTAATTAATTTAAAATCATAATTATAGTAAAAGGTATTTTTAAAAACATATTCCAACATGAAAAAATGGAAATCAAATGGAGTAATACAAAGGATGTGCTTTAATAAAGAGGAGGAGAGAATCCCTTACCTTGAGAGGGTGCTTCTAAAAGCTTGGGAGGAGTTTCTTAAGTGCTTGGGAACACCTTTGGAGGGAATTATAGAGGGATGGTGAGATTAAATTCGTGATAAATAGGTTTTTAGGGAATAGTATTGGGGGTTGGGTGGGTATTTATAGAAAAAGAGAGGCTAATTCTTTGTTAATTTATAAACTTAGGTTTTGAGATCTATATGGTAAAATAATAAAAAAAATATAGAACTTACCATGGTTTTTCCCATGGTTTCTACCAAATAGGATTTCTTTTCAATATTTTGTAAGTATAAGAACCTAAATCATTAAAATAATACCACTGGTGATGTGGAAGTGAGTCATGTTCATAAAGAATTGGCTTTAAAACCTTAAAATATAATATAGATTTTGGAGGATTCATTAAAGGATTATTAAATTAATAAAATAACTTTGAAAACATATTATTTTAAAGGGGAAAAATAATTTTTTTCTTGGATACTCCTTATATTATTTATTATATCACTTTTGGGCTATTATGATGTCATAATACATGCCGTATCTTTATACTAAATTTAATTTTTACCCAAAAATTTGACTATCTTGGAAAATTATGAAAAATTCACCATTGGATAATCTCAAAATTATAATTTAAAAAATAAAATTTATTTTATAAAAATAATTCTCTAAATATGATAATTTTTACTTTTAAATCAAAATCCCCATTTATTGAAAAATACTAGTTTTTACAGCGATAGCGGTTTTCTAACTCTTATAAATATTATATTGGAATTCATTAAATTATATTATCATTTATATTCAAATAAATATTAATATTTAATTAAAATAAAATTTATTTCAACATTTCTATAATTTTTTGAAAAGAGTGTTTTAATTGAATCTATATATATTTCCCAAAAATACAATTTTTATTTCTTCATATCAAAATATAATTTTTATCAAACTAATTAATAATTTATAAAATTGATAATAAAAAGGAATAAATATAATCATTATTTCATTTAAAATAAAATATAAAAATTTATATTTCTAGGTTCTAGACACATAACCCCTAATTACACATGTGTACACCCTATGGGTAAGGTGTGCTATGGAGTCACTTTCTTGGGGTGGTTTGGTAAACATGGTTTGGGTTGTGATCTTGATAAGCTTGAAATTATCCCATAAATGGTTTTACTTATGTTTTAGTTGTTGAATTTTATCTTGGTCTTGGTCAAGGGAAAATCCCAATGATGTCATATCCCTTGTAAGCTTCGATAAATGGGCTTCATAGGGTACGATCCTACTAGTCAAGGTCATCACTTCTTCTGTTTGTGTCAATAAGAATTTATCATAACCCTTAATATATACTAATCTTAATGATCACTTTACAATGGATATGTTATCAATATTTGTGATTCTTAATAGTCATTTAAAACTAATAGACTATATTAGTCCAAAAACCAAAGTAGTGCATGTATTTTCTATAATTATATTACTTGATAAGGTATTTATTCATTCAAAAAGGTAATTTCATTTATAGAAGTTATGGTAATTACATTATTCCCTATTTTAGAAATTTCACCCTCAAATTTTCATTTCATACACTAAAATAGATGAGGGTACTTTTATTTTATCACCTCTTCTAGTTCCCAAGTTACTTCCTCAAACTTGTGGTTCCACCACAATAATTTGATTAGGTGAGTTGTTTTGTTTTGTATAATTTTGTCTCTATGATATAAGATATTCATTAGATATTCCTCATATGAAATATCATTCTCCAATGGTACCACCTATGGATTCAGTACATGTGAGGGGTCTAATATGTACTTCCCTAAGAGGGATACATGGAACACATCATGTAATTGAGATAGGTTAGGTGGGAGTGATAGTTAATAAGCCACAACTTTTATGTGATCAAGGATCTCAAAAGGGTTTATGTATCTAGGATAAATCTTTCCCTTCTTACCTAACCTTATGAATTTCTTCCATGATTATATACAAAGAAACACTTTATCTCTGACCTCAAACTCTAGGTCATATTGATGATTGTATGTATTATTTTCTAATAAATTTGTTCAAATTTAATATGATGTTAAATGGTTTTAACCTTATATATCATCTCTTGGATAAAATCAGGTCCCATGAACTTTTACTCTCTAAATTCATCCTGGTATGTTTTATTTTGACACCTCTTCCCATAGAGAACCTCATAAGGTGTTATTTGAATTCTATAATGGAAACTGCTATTATATAAGAACTTCATTTGGGGAAGGTGTTGATATCAACATCCTTGGAAATCCATTTAACAGGATATCAATATATCCTCTAGAGTTTGAATTGATCTCTCAGACTGGCCATCCATATGAGGGTGATAAGTAGTATTGAAACCCATCTCTATATCTAATTTGTGTTGAAGGCTTCTCTATAATATCAAGGTAAACCTCAGATCTCGATTAGATATAATGTATATTGGAACTCCATGTAGTCTTACCACTTCTCTTATGTATATCTTTTAGAGTTAGTCAAGAGATAAATATTACTTAATAGTAATAAAATGCATTGACTTTGTAAGGTGGTCGACTACCGCATAGATGGTGTTATTTCCTTTAAATAACCTAGGGAGTCCTATGATGAAATCTATGGTTATGTTTTTCCATTTTCATACTATTATGAGAAATGATTTCATCATACCCATAGACTTATTTTATTCAGACTTGACTTGTTGTCATACCAAGCATCAAGATACAAATTCTACAAACTCTCTTTTTATGTTATCCCACTAGAAGTTTTGCTTCATAGATCTATACATTTTAGTTCTTCCTAGATTAATAGAGAAGAATAAGTTGTGCACATCATCTAGAAGTTCCCTATTCAGTTTTGGTTTTTATGGGACATATATTTAGGTTCCAAACCTTATAACTCTATCTTTAGCAAAGTTAAACTATGGAATATTCACTACCTTTTCTATAGCACCTCATTTCCTTTTTAGGTCTCCTCGATCCTCTCCAGAATGGATGATTGAGTAGTTATTTGAGAAATATTGGATGAAGTTTCTTTTATTATTCACATGTCTATCCTTTGCATGTCTAAGAAGATTATATCCCTTTAAATCCTCATCATGGATAGGGTTATAGGATAATTTCAACTCAGAGCATTGGCCACTTTGTTCACCTTCCTATGATGGTAATGGATTTAATAATCATAATCCTTGGTCGACTCTAACCACCTGTGTTGGAACATATTGTTCTCCTTTTGTGTGAATATATAATTGATTCTTTTATGATATTTATATATGTCAAATTGCTCCCCATAGAAATAATTACTCTAAATCTTTAATTAAAATATCACCATGACCAATTCTTAGATCATGGGTTAGGTAGTTCTATTCATGAATCTTTAATTGGAATGAGGCATAAGCCATCACTTTTTCATCTTACACGATTACACAACCCAACCCCATTTTTGATGCATCAATATAGATCAAAAATACTCTCCCACAAATGGGTAATGTTATCACATGTGTTGTGATTAGCCTCTTATTTAAATCTATAAATCTCTCCTTACATTCATCAATCCAAAAACACTTCACTTCCTTCTGAGTTATATTAGTTATATGGATTGATAATCATGAGAAGTTTCTCACAAATTGATAATAGTACCTATCTAATCCAAGGAAACTATAGATCTCCATCACATATGTTGGTCTAGGTTATCCTTTAATTGCCTTTTTTTAAGGATCCATATATATCCCCTTTTTGACAATAACATGCCCCAAGAATTTTACTTTATCCATAAAAAACTTGCATTTACTATACTCCTTATATAAATTTTCCTTTTGAAAAGTATTCAATACAACATTAAAATTCTCCTCATGTTTCTCCTTACTTTTTTAGTACATAAGAATTTTTTATTTAAAGAATACCAATTTTTTTAAGGTAATCCCTAAATAATCTATAAATTAAGTCCATGAAGATATTTGTAGAATCAGTGAGTCCAAATGGTGTCACTATTAACTCATAGTTCCTGCACCTTGTATGAAAATAAGTCTTGGGGATATCCTCCTTCTTCACCTTTACTTGATAATATTCTTACCAAAGATACACCATGGAGAAATATTTGGATCCATGTATCTAATCAAACAATTTATCAAAACATGGTAGAGGATAATTATTCTTTATCATGATCATATTGAGCTCATGATAATCAATGCAGAGGTGTATTAACCCATCCTTATTCTTAATAAAAAGGAATGGTTCACCCCATAGAGAAGCACTTGGATGTATAAACCCTTTATCCAAATTTTCTTATAGTTGATTTTTCAGCTCTTAAAGTTCAACAGTGGCCATTATATATAGATACTTGAATATTAGAAAGGATGTGGGTATAAGTTTTATTGAACAATAAACCTCTCATCTAGGAGGAAGACCATAAAATTCTTTAAGAAACACATCAGTGAATTCCCTCATAATGGCCATGTAATCAAGGATGGTCTTTTATTTAGTCTCAATCATTTTTTAAGTGCCTCGACTCAGATTACACTTTCAAATAGTGCTCTAGGGTGGTGGTTCACTGGGTCTTAGGAGCACCTCCCTAAACTCCAAAGGCTGCTGACTAGCAGTGAGGGTGTAAAGAGGTAATAGCGGGGAGGTTATACCCTTAGGAGATGATATAATAGTGGTTCGAGTATATATAAAATACATGTATTGGAAGAAGAGACTCAACAGACTTGAACCAAACCCACCCATGGTGGAAGTGAAATTAATAACAAGCAATAGTGGAAGAAATAAACAAAAAAAACAGTGGAAATAAATAAACACATCAACATACCATTTGTAGAATCTAAAAAAAATCATGCATACATATCAGGTAAATAAGTAGTAAAGGGGTTCGGCCATAGAGAACATCAGTATCTACATATAATAAGCATAATGATATAGAAAATGAAAGAAAAATTAAACTCAAAATTAACTATAGATGAGGTAGGAACCTCAAGATCCCTAGACTTCTATCCATGTCAACTCAACCACAAGGATCTAGCTCCAAAGCCCAAACCCTTACCTGAACATAAAAGCATAAAGTCTACAAACATATCGAAGGGCCTGTGTAGGGTGTGAGAACGAGTCTCAGTGGGGTACCACCCAAATGTGAATACCTTACATTTGATATTAAGCAGGTTTAAACAATAAATAAATAAAATATAAGTACATGCATATAAATAAACACACACTTCACTGGTGCTCAAAATCCACCAGAAAGTTGTCACCTGCATCTGCCAATGTCAGAATGTCTAAAGCGAAGAGGATATTTGGCCCATGTCTCAAGGAATCCCCTAATGTTAAATATACCAGGTGAACCCTCAATTTCCACCTCCACATTCCACTCATCACCTCATGCCATCAACTAAGTACTGATGTCTCGAAGACACACCCAAACAAATGAAATATGGTCCCTTATACCCCTACATGAAATCACCTGTCGGCTCGAAGCCTGATATATGGAGGAACAATAATATATTCCCTCAAATTAAATCATAATTGGGTCAAAGTATAATGTCCTAAGGAGTGGTGAATACCATCCTCCAAAATTATCCTGGACCGACGGCCTCAATCATGGCAAGCCTCATCCTTAACCGACAGCCTCAATGTTGTCATTTGATGGATCCCAACCATACCTATAGATTTATACAGCAAGAACCCCAAAAAAAATACCTAATACACACTACCAAGGGCCTCTACCCACATGAGTGGTCAAAACCACCTCATCATTGAGTCAACTTGTGTACACATGACTCTAATCAGCGCTTTGTCCATCACGGGTGAGTGTAAATCACCAAAATAGTACCTAATCCACACAAAACCTGACACCTCATGACCCTAAAACCATGTCTCTCAAAATTGATGGTCATTCCATCCAATAACACAGGTCATTCCCTCAACTTGACAAAATTTCCCCCCTTAACAGATGAGTATGTCACCCAACCAGTGATCACATCACCCAAGTACCTCAGGCCATGCCCGTACCAATGATTACATCACCTCAAACAGATATTCATCATTATCTCAATCCTCAGGACATTCTTTTCATGATCCCATGGATCCTAGAAGCAATTCATACATATATATAAATCATTTCACTTTAATAAACAATTCAATTTAAAATAATCACTTCAATTTAATTGAATTGAAAAAGTCAATTTAAATGAAACAAATCAATTTAATAAATAAACAATGCCCTGACCTAGACGCCCAAGGTCCAAATCCCCTCACGTGACTCAAACCATTTATATACTTGAGTGGGAATGCTCGTTGTCATCCCACGGGGGTTCAATTGATTAATTAAAGATAACCATCAATTTGAAAAGGCCTCTCTCAGTCAATACAATGATGCACTAAAATCCAAACCCCCAAAATACTCACAAAAATTCAAAGTAAAGCATGCACCACCTACCTTGGAGTCATATACATAGGTACATCTGATCTTAACATCTAAATCTAACTGATTTGGAAGAAATTTTTGTTTCCATCAAATGCCCTAAAAATAGGGGAAAATGACTCAAATAGATTTATAAATCCATGAGGTGATAAAAAAGGAAAAGAGAAGCATGAGTGAGTAGATCCTTACTAATATGGATCCAACGCTCCTTATGGATCAAAGAACATAGCTCAGATGAAGGATCTAGACCAAATCCAAGGAGAGAAGGAAAGGGGAGAGATCCCCTACTATACATGCGACCAAGAAGGGGTAAAGAAGGATAAATAACCTAAATAGAAATGAGGAAAAGATCATATTTTTTTCCTATTTAATAGGTTATATGTTTAACTCACATGGTTTTTCAAACCGTGTGACAATCATGTGGGCTACAGTGTTGAGGTACTGCCTAAGTGGCACTACCCGTGTGGCTTGCGCACGGTTTTCCAAACCATGAACAAACCACGTGGAATACATATGAAAAAACTATAGATATACTCATATAGTTATGTTCCAAATCAGACATAGTTTTCCAAACTATGCGGTAGTACAAAATTGGGCCACACGGTTAGCTGTGATAGGCCGCACGATTTTACCCAAATCGTGTGCCTCAGCCTGCAACTCCAAAACTCAGAATTCGGGCCTCCAACATACCTAAAAATCATATGAACACATGATTATTTGTATAAAGTTATAAAACTATCCAAAATAAGGGTATTGGGTTGATGGAAAACTCTTAATTGAGTTCCGGTGATCAAAAAAGAAATTGGCATACCCATCAGCTCCAAAATTCAAAAAGGGTGAGGATTTCTACCCATTCTAAATACCCGAGATGTTACAATATTCCCACCTTAATATAGATCATTATAGAGCTATAAAAAACCCAAAGATGGTACTGAACATACTCGTCCTGTTAAAACTAACCCGGACTACCCTGGACTCAAGGGAACAGGTTAACTACCTCAAGGGGGATCCCCACTTTAGGATTGACCTGCCTCAGTCGCATCCTAACCCAAATCTCAACAAAAAAGTGATACATTGACCACATCCTAGACTCTAAATTCCTCCCATGACACTTCATCACTCTTGCACATCATCAGGTTCTCCTGTGTCATACCCAACACTCATCCAAAACCCGCATCACATCGATGCCCACCTCATGTCCACGTCACACATGGCACCAATGAGGATCCACATCATAATGGATGCTCAAATCCATCATGATGCCTCATACCTCAATAATTACCACACTAAAATGGTACCCAGATTCCCACGCACCTCAATTAACTCACATCCCCTTGATGCCCTGATGCTAACACACCTCAATAAACATGAATCCATCGATGCTCAAATAGATCCTGGTGCCAATCACCTAATACATATATATAACACATCTGAAATGATGTCAACTGACTAACCAATATCTGGTTATTCCCTATATATAACTCATGCACTTTGTTCACCCAAAACAGACATGCCTCAAAGGCCATTCCAAAATAAAATAGAAAAGAACTCTGGTCACACCCACGACATACCTATGACCTTCGTCAGCTCACCATCTTGCTATGACCCTAGCAGCTCTACGGTATACACCTGGCCTAATGCTCTACTGCCTAAATCCTGACCTACCTATGGTGTTTCACCAGCCATTGTCCACTGACCCCACTTTTGGGTCCCACTATCTCTGCCAAAAACTTCGCGTATAGCTAAAAATCAGCTACCATCACCTAGTACCACTCCCGATCTAATCTCATAAGCCTGAGTCTACCCTAGTCCCCGACTACTAGCTATCCGGGAAGAATTCCTATAGAACCTCTTGAGATGCCCGACCTATCCACATGCTTGACACTCCTTTGGAGGCAACTCATACTAAGTCTGTACATGTCCTGGATTCCCACACTAGAAACACACCATCGATGAACCACTCTCGGGGTGGTCTACTCGAGTCCTTGGCTTGACCGCCCTACTAGAACTCATCTTGTCCTCACTTCCTGCCATTTGAAATTTCTCTACTAACATAACTTGAAGTCATAAACCAGCTTGAGTGCGACTTATCTATCAATTTTCCCTTGTCTATGAGTACCTGATTTACCACCTCTGAGAATAAGGCCAACCTATGTTCACCTACACCTGAATGGTGTGCCATAAACCATCCTTGAAATGCCTCATCCTCAAGGTGTTGTCACCTACCATGTCGAGTACAAAACAACACAAATCAGAGAATGTAGATGCATAGTCCATGAAGGACATGACACCCTAGTGAAGGCTCAATAACACTTAAGATCTCTCTACCCTCAAAATCTCTGAGAATAAGTGCTCAAAGAACCAAGCTTTGAATTACTTCTAAGATAGTCCCTCATGTCAACCTACCTATACCTGCATATCCCACTAGTGCTTAGTCAGTCCTCTGAGCATGTAGGTCGCTAGATTCACCCTCCACCCTAGAGGCATCTTTAGCTACTCGAAAATCATCTGTATAGACTCGATCCAATTCTCAACCGCCTGCAGACCACCCTCACCCTAAAAAAGCGACGGGTGCTACGATTGGAACTCATGAGTAAGATACACCATAGAAGGATCTACTCCTTGATAACCCATGTCGATCCACTAGATCACATGTACTAGGCTCGATCTGAGCTTCCCATTGAGCCACAACCTAAAAGCTATCAGTATGGAGGCTACCCCGCCAGCACCTAAACCTATGCCAGAGCCTGAGCTTATACCTACTCTTCTTGGCCCTCAGGGGCCTCAACCTGCTCTTGCTCCTATGCTACCCTATCAATTCCTTCCAGATGCTCTATCAAAGCCGTCTAGGTGGAGACCTATTAAATACCATTACATGGTAAGATGGCCCAGATAATATATATATATATATATATATATATATAAGGAAAGCAGTAATAGGCAGCATAATATCACTACCCTTACTCTTCCCCATCGCAACCATGCCCTATTAAATCATAGCCACATTTCCTACTTACCTACCCATATCAAGGCCAAGTATCACACAAGCCCTGGGCCACACCCTTCATAATGAACCACATCACCTCAAACTGATGATCACATCACCTAACCTGGTGATTAACATCACCCCATTCCATAGTAACTACCTACTCCTATAAGATCTAGGCCAATATCACATATCACAAGGCATTTTCATATCATGAAAAATGAATATATAATTTAAACACCCTATCATGTTCCTATCAAAAGCATAAACATGCATAGAAAACACACTTTTCTTTACTAGTCTGAGATTCCAATATCTCATCCTTTGTCATATCAGGCCAAGGATCACATATCATAACAGATAACAATTCACAGTCTATGTGCCCCACTCGAGGTGGAAATCAAGTAAAATTTAAAATGAATAAAATCATAACAATAATTTTCCACCCCTGGAAACTTGGTCTGCCCTCCATGCCTGGGGATGCAAGAACCCAAGAACAAGCTATAAACCTAGTTCTGACAACATCCTAATCTCCAGTCTACCATAACATGAATAGTAAGATTGGTAGAAAAGAAAAGAATTTGATATCATTCATAGCCATCTGAACACCACTACTAATTCTCAGTCAAGAACTGCTTTGATACCACTTGTATCACCCCAACCCAAATTCCACTTTCAAACAGTTCTCTAGGGCCACTAGGACTTAGGTGCACCTCCCTGAATTCCAAAGGTTGTCGAATAGAAGCGAGGGTGCAAAGAGGTAATAGTGGGGAGGCATACCCTGAGGCAATGATATGATAGTGGTCCAAGTATATATACATTACATGCAGTAGAAGAAGAGACTCGGCAGACTCAAACCAGACCTACCCATAGCAAACGCACAATTAATAACAAGTAATAGCAGAATAAATAAACAACAACAACATAAATAAATAAATACACATCAGCATTCTATTTGTAGAATCTGAAATAGATCATGCATAAATATCAGGTCAATAAGCAATAAAGGGGGTCACCCATGGCTGGCCATCAGTATCTACATACAATAAGCATGATGATATAGGAAAGTAAAAAAAGGAAACTCAAAAGTAACTCCAAGTGAGGAAGGAACCTCAAGGTCCCTAGCCTTCCATCCATGTCAACTCAATCACTAGGATCCAGCTCTAAATCCTGAACCCTTACCTAAACATAAAAACATAAAATTTACATGTTTCCTGAAGAGGAATCCTGAAGAACCCATGTAGGGTGTGAGAATGAGTCTCAATAGGGTACCGACCACATGTTCATACCTTAAATTTGAAATTAATTAGGTGTAAATAATAAATAAACAAAATAGAAACACATGCATATAAATAAACACACACTTTACTAATGTTCAAAAGCCACCAGGAAGTTTTCACCTACATCGGCCAATGCTAGAATGTCTAAAGCAGAGAGGATCCTTGGCCCATGGCCTAAGGTATACCCTGATGTCAAATATCCTAGATGAACCCTCATGTTCCACCTCCATATTCCACCTAGAAACTCATGTCATTAACCAAGTACTGACATCCTAATGGCATGCCCAAACAAATGAAATTCGGTCCCCTGAACCACTTCTTGATACCACCCGTCAGTTCAAAACCTGACTTTCAGAGGCACAGTGATATATGTCCTCAAAGTAAATCATTATTGGATCAAAGAAAAATATCCTAAGGAGTGTAGAAGATCATCCTCCAAAATGATCCTAGCTCTATGTCCTCAAGCATGATAGGTCTTAGCCCCCAACCGACAACCTCAACGTTATTATTTGATGACTCCTCACCATCCCTGTGGATTTATATGGAAAGCACCCCCAAAAAAAATTCTTAATCCACACTACTAGGGGCCTTTACCCACACAGGTGGTTAAAAATACCACATCACTGAGTCAACCTGTGTGCACACGAATCCAATCAGTTCTTTGGCCATCACGGGTGAGCAGCAATCACCAAAATAGTACCTAATCCACACCAATCTCAGCACCTCGTTCCCCTGCTACCATGTCACTCAAAACCAATGGTCATTCCATCCAATAACATGGTTCATTTCTTCAACCTAACATCTTTCCCACCTCAACCAATGACCATGTATCCTAACTGGTGATCACATCACTCAAGTACCTTGGGACATGCCCATCCCAATGATCACATCGTCTCAAACAAATAGCCATTGTTATCTCAATCCTTGGGCTATTCCCATCACGATCTGGGGATCCTAAAAGAAATTAATACATATGTATAAATCATTTCAATTTAATAAATAATTCATTTTAAAATAATCAATTCAATTTAATTGAATTGAACAATTCAATTTAAATAAAATAAATCAATTTAATAAATAAACAATGCCCCGACCTAGACTCCCAAGGTTTAAATCTCTTCACACAGCTCGAACCATTTATAGACTAGAGTGGGCATGCTCGTTGGAATCCCATAAGGGTTCAATTAATTAATTAAAGGCAACCATCAATTTTAAAAGGCCTCACTCAGTCAATGCAACGACACACAAAATGATGTACCCCACAAACACTTGCTAAAACTCAAAGTAAAGCATGAACCACCTACCTTGGAGTCGTAGGTGTAGGCACCTCCAGTATTAGACTACAAATTTGACTGATTCGGAAGAAATCAATATTTCCATCGAACACCCTAAAAATAGGGGGAAATGACTCAAATGGATTTAGCACTCCATGATGCAAGAGAAAAGGAAAATAGAATCATGGTTAAGTAGAGCCTTACTGATACTGATTCAACACACCTAATGGATTGAAGAACAGAGCCTAGACGAAGGATCTTGACCAGATCCAAGGAGAGGAGGAGAGGAGTGAGCTCCCCTATTGTACGCATGACCAAGAATAAGAAAAGGAGGATAAATAACCTAAATATAAATGAGGTAAAATTGTAATTTTTCCTCTTTAATAGGCCACGTGGTTAGCTCACATGGTTTTCCAAACCGCGTGGAAACCATTTGGGCTATAGTGTTAAGGTACTGCCTAAGTGGTACAAGCCATATGGAATTCCTCCGTAAAAACTATAAAGCTACTCACATAGTCATACACCTCATCCCACATGGTTTTCCAAACTATGCAGTAGTACAAAATTGGGTCACACAGTTAGCTACGAAAGGCTTCATGGTTTTACCCAAACTGTGTTCCTCAGTCGACAACTCCAAAACTAGGCCTTTGGGCCTCCGACACACCCAAAACCCATCTGAACACCCAAGGATTTGGATAAATCTATAAACCCATCCAAAATAAGGGTATTAAGTTGACATAAAACTCAAAATTGAGTTTTGATGATCAAAAAAGAAATTGGCATACCCACCAACTCCAAAATTTGAAAAGGGTAAAGATTTCAACCCACTATAAATACCCGAGACATTACAATTTGAGCTATATATGATTGATCATAAGGTAATAATATCCATGCTTTATATGATTATTCTAAAGTAGATTCATCCTCCTCCTTACACTTATATAGAATAAGAGGTAAATTTGTAATACATTGGGTGATTTCCTTCTCTCAACAATTTATGTTGGCTCTATACAAGAAAATCCAATCCATACCTAAAATAGCATCAAATTATGATAAAGGGTCTATCGCAAGGTTTTTTAGGAAATTCAGCCCAAAAATTTTAACATGGGATTAGTTATATGCTTGGGATGCAATAATTAACCTATTTTCTATCTTCACTGATAACTCCACTTCCTTATTTTGAGGTTTTGTTTGAATAATTCTTTTAAAATTGCATGATGTCAAAGAATTCATAGAACAAGGATCAAATAGGACATTCACTATCCTTGAATGAATAACTATTGTATATGTCACCAATTCATTGTCAAGATCAACCTCAATAGTTGTAAGGTTATAAGATATCCCTTTATCTCTAGTGAGTGGAGGTTTTTTTCATCTGTTATCATCAACAACCCTTGTCTTGGTGCATTGATTCTCATAGTGTTCCTATTTCTTACAATTTAAATATTGTAAAGTAGTTTAAGGGTTAACTAGAGAATTCCTTTCTTCCATCACATTGGTGGGTTTCTCCTATTGGTATTCACTAGTAGGTTTCCTTCCTTCCCACACCAAAATCATTTTGTTGTCCCTTTCAGGTAATTTTTGGGATGATTCGTCCCACACTTTTGACATGTGGGAGTTGTACTTTCTTTACCTTATGAAATTTTTCCATCACACTTCCATAATTATAATACTTTCTCTTATTACTATCTTCAGACCTATGAGACCCTTGATATTTGTTGATATCCATTTAGACTTTGAGTGCACGTAATATAATTTCTTCATATATTTAAAAGTCTCAAATCACCAAATATTCTCATAGACTCAGCTTTAGCACACCAATGAAGTAGACAACTTACTTTTAGGGTAAACAAAAATGATGGAGGTGTATCATGCAATTATTATGAAGTTCACCTCATACACCCCAATGGATTCATCACTATTTTTCTTAAGACCAAGTAAATCCCTCTCCATTTTAAGTTGGGGAGTTCAAGGAAAATATTTATCAAAAAACATTTTCCTGAATTCTTTCCACTCCTTCGCTTTGATATCCTCATTGAGCTTCATATTTTTTATCAACATCCACCATTAATAGGATTCTCCCTCTATACTATAAACAGATAGCATGAATTTCTCTTGTTCAGAGCATTAAAGGACATATAATATCTTCTCAATTAATTTGATCCATTTTTTCATGATTAAGGGATCATAAGACAGTGAAAATCGGGGGCCTTTATTTCATAAAGGTCTTAATTACAACTTGAACTTTCTTAGGGGGTGTGGGTGCTTCTATTTATTCAAGTTTCTATTCAAAACTTAATTTAATTGAGAAATTATTGTCATTAAATTCTCAATTCCTACTCCCATTAGGTTGGGCATCTCATTTGAGAAGTCATCACATTGCCCCTCACATTGGTTGTTGGCCTAGTTCTTCCTAATTCCATCCATTGACTAAAATAAAGGAAAAAATAGGAATGATAATTTTTTTATAATGATAACAGTTTTATGACTCTTATAAATATTATATTGGACTTAATTAAATTATATTATCATTTATATTAAAATAAATATAAATATTTTATTAAAATAAAATTTATTTCAAAAATTCTTGAATTTATAAAAAACTTGTTTTAATTGAATATCTATATATATATATGTACCAAAAAAATACAATTTTGATTTATTCATATCAAAATATAATTTTTATTAAACTCATTAATAATTTACAACGTAATAATGAAAATGAATAAATATAATCATTATTTAATTTAAAATAAAATATAAAAATTCATAATGTTAGGGTCTAGATATATAACCCCTTATTACACCCTTGTAACCCTAAGGGTAAGGTGTGCGATGATGACATTTTCTTATAGTGGTTTGGTTAACATGGTTTGGGTTGTGATCACAATAAGATTGAACTTCTCCTATAATCAATTTCACTCATGTTTTAGTCATTGGATCTAAGGTTGGGCTTGGTCAAGGGAAAATCCCAATGATGCCATCTCCCTTGGGATGTTTGATAAATGGACTTCATAGGGTATAATCTTACTAGTTGAGGCCATCGCTTCTTCTGTCTATGTCAATCAGACTTTATCATAACCCTTAATATATATTAATCTTAACAGTCATTTTATAACAACTATATTATCAAAGGTTGTGATTCTTAATGGTATTTAAAATATGATAGGCTATATCAGTCCAAAAACCAAAGTAGTGCATCTGTTTTCTATAACTACATTACTTAATAAGGAATGTATTAATTCAAAAAGGGAATTTAATTTATAGAAGTTTGGTTTATTACAAAAAAATGGAGTCACTCATGTCTTCCATAGTTAGTGGGATCCATGATCAGGAAGATTGGGTACTATTTATCCTAGTTCTTAGTTTATCTCCTGTCAGTTGTCAGAGTTGTTTCTTGATGTCATTGATCTACCTCTTAGTATACCTCTTCCAGTGGTGGTGTGTGAATATCCTGATGTTTTCTAGATGAATTATTTGGGTTACCACCCCATAGGGAAGTTGAGTTTTCTATAGACTTACTTCTGAGAATGATACCCATTTATATACCTTTGTACCATATGGAACTTGTTGGATTAAAAAATTGAAGGCTCGATTCAAGGATCTTAAGGCTAAGGGATTTAGTCATCCTAGTGTTTCAACTTGGACATCACCAATGTTATTTTTAAAGAAGGTGGATGAGATTATTTGGATTTATGTTGATTTCCATAAACTAAACCAGGTGACTTTAAAGATCAAATATCACTTACCTAGAATTGATGACCTTTTTGATCAGCTTAAGGGGGCTCGGTGGTTTATGAAGATTAAACTGAGATCAATGTACCATCAACTAAGGGCCTGGGGGATGATAATCCTAAAATGGTGTTCAGGAGTAGGTATGAGTATTATGAGTATTTTTTTATTCCATTTAGCCTTAGTAATTCTCATACAGTGTTTATGGAATTAATGAACTAAATATTTTATCAGTTCTCAGATTCCTTTGTGGTTATCTTCATTGACGATATTCTTATTTATTCTAAACTAGAGTATGATCTTATTGAGAATCAGAATATCATCCTTATAATCCTAATAGAACATTATATTAATGTAAATATATCCAAATGTTAGTTCTAGATTCAAGAATTGAAATGTATGTTCATTGTAATTTTTTAGAATGGTGTCTTAGTTGATCTTGAAAAGATTCAGGTGGTGATTTATTAGGAGAGTACTTGGAATTATTTTAAGGTCTGGAGTTTCTTGGGATTTTCTAGTCATTATAGGTTCTTTGTTCGAGACTTTTCTAAGATTTCATATCTTATGAAATAGTTTTCCCATGATGGTGTAAAGTTTTTTTGGAATGATTAGTGCCATAATTCTTTTGTGGAGTTAAAAGTGAGATTGAATTTAGCTCTGGTCTTGATTTTTCCTGATCTGGGTGCTAGTTATAATGTATATTCTGATGCCTCAGGTATAGGTTTGGTTTTTGTTATGATGTATGGAAAAAAAGTGGTAGCTCATGGTTTATTTCAATTATAACCTCACGATAAAACTATCCTTCTCATGATCTTGAGTTAGTAGTGGTGATGCATGCACTTAAGACTTGGATCTGCTACCTCTTCGATGAGTGGTTTATAGTGTATTCAGGTCATAATATTCTGAAATATATTTTCACTCAGATGGATCTAAACTTGATATATAGATTTTAGGTGGATTATATTCAAACCTTTAATTTTGATACTTATTATACACCTAATAAAGGTATTGTGGTCACAGATGCTTTGAGAAGGAAATTACCAACTCAAAAAATGGAAGAGTAGTGCTTGATGTGCTTGTTCGCTGAGATTCACTTGGAAAAATAGAGCTGAAAGATAGGTATTCCTAGCCTGTAATCAGGCTGGATCACACATGGATGATAATATTCGACTTGGAAAGGTTGAGGATGAAGAGTGTCAACATTTCAGTAGGACCTTTATGGTATGAAGACCTTGGGTGAGTGGTCTCAATCTTCCAATGGAGAACTATGATTTTGATATAGAATAGTTATTCCAATAGACTTGAGGAATAATTTGATGGATATGGGACACTACTCAAGTTGTTCAGTACACCTCAAATCTACCAATATGTAACATGGATTGACACATCATTACTAATGGTTGAATATGAGGAATTTGATTTTGAGTTTTGTATCATGGTGCCTCACATGTCAGAAGAAAAACATCATATATCTATTGGGATTTTATAACCATTACCCATTGTGGTGTGTAAATGGGATTATATATCCATTTACTTTGTTATTGAGATACCATAAACTCCTAGTGGTAAGAATTTTATTTGGTTTATTATAGATCGAATCACAAAATCAATTCATTTATTAGCTATTAAGGAGTCGAAAAAGGTAGAGGGTCTTGGGAACTTGTACATGCAGGAGGTTATTACACTTCTTGGTGTTCTGTCATCTATTATTTCTTATGAAGAACCTCACTTTACATCCTAGTTCTAGAGTGGTTTACAGATATAGATGGGTACATAGTTGAAGTTGATCATGACTTTTCATCCATAGATGGATGACTAGGCTGAGAGACCCATCCATATTCTTCAAGACATGGTTTGAACATGTGTTCTTAACTTTAGTGGATCATGGGAGAAGCATATACCCTTAGTATATTTTTTTTATAACAATAGTTATTAGCATTAAATTTGTATTAAATCATTTTAGGTGTGTATGGTAGGCCTTACAAGTTGCCTTTTTATTGGTCAAAGTTTGGATAACGGTTCTTGGTTAGACTGATTATCATTCAGGAGATTACATATATCATGGAGTTGATTAGGAAGAGATTGGAGATGGCTCAAATTCACTAGAAATATTATTTTGATATTATTCGTAATACATTTTACTTTGAGGTTGGTGATTGGGTATTTCTCAAAGTTTCACCTCATTTGGAACATAGGTGTTTGGGGAAGTAGAGTAAGTTATCCCCTTTTTCTTTCCAACCATTCAAGATTGTGGAGAAACTCAGTAAGGTGGCTTGTCATTTGGACTTACCTACTAATTTGAAATATATCCATGATGTATTTCATATTTCCTATCTGAAGAAGTATCAGCCTGACTTATCCCACATTCTTGAGTGGGAGGATATTGAGATTGAACCCAACACCTCAGTGATTGAAAGAGTTGTTCAGATAGTAGACTGATAGGATAAGGTGATTCATAGAAAGACAATCCCATTTATTTGAGTGAGATGGAAATGTGGTAGGGACAACCAAGATACAAAGGATCACGAGTCCTTGATGTTGCAATAATGGCCTTATCTTTTCTATGGTTTGTGATCTTGTGCCTTTCTAGGGACATAAATATTTTATTATGGGGATATTTTTTACACCTGAGTATGTGGAACCCAGTATGGATACCTTTAATTTTTTTATTTATATTTTTTTGGTTGATCATAGATCAGGAGATGGATTTTTGGTATTTGGTGATATTAGGAGGCCATCGACTAGCCGGTGAAGGGAACTAGCTAACTGGTGTTGGCCGACAGGAATCCTATTGGACTGTAGGTGCCACCAGCCATCTGATGGAGTCCTACTGCTACAGGATGACTGCCTGTAGCCACTGATAAGTCGGTCGCATCGTTGGGGACACAAATTAGTGAGTTACTAATAGTCATTTTGGCCCAAAATATTTTATTAATCCCCTTTAATCCAACTCTTCAACCCTGATTTCACTTGATTTTTAGGGATCCTTGGTAATATTTTGGCTCCCCCCCCCCCACTTTTGACGAACCATTGTGCAGATTGTACACTTTTCTCTATGTTCTTCATAATTTGGTAAGATTACTCATTCTAATATGAATTATCCTCTATATATCAATGTTTTTTATGAATCATTAGACTAGATCATTGGATATAGCATATACATGGAGAATTGACCTTATTTTCATCAGATCTAGGTTCTTGAGAATCTGATCTCCTTGTCTCCCATCACTAATCTTAAAGAGGCAACATTGTTTCATCATTACTATGGTAGGTGACTCTATACTATGGTCTAAACCTTGGAAATACTTGTGTTAATTTATGTTTTCCTTTGATTTTGATTATGAAATTGATTTTTAATGATGAATTATGCTTTTAGGTCTATGTTATGTTTTCAAAAGGGGGATTTTTTATGGAAACCATTGGAGACTCATGATTTATTTGATAAATTGACTCAAACGTGTTTTAAAATTGAAAATGGGTTTTCAATCATGGAAAGAGGTGTGGATCACTATAGAAATTGCTTTTATAAAAATGCATACTTGGATTTGAAATGGATTATGCCTTGGAAAATATTTATGAAACATGGTTTTGGATTTTGCCTTAGAAAATGTTTATGGAACATTATTTTGGTTTCTTTAAACATAATGATGATATAATAGAACACTTGGTATACCTTTGGGTATGGGAAAAACTAAACAAATACTAGCCCTAGTGGAGTTATTTATCACTAGGGGAGGTTCCCTTGATATTATGGCAACTAGGGGGAAGCCTTTCTAAGGGATTGAGGTTCCCAAACTATAGGAGTCGCACAAGTCGGCTATTATTCCTTAGGGTGTCTTAGCAGTTTGGTTTTTTACACACTCATGTAATGTATATCCCATTTAGTTGCTTTGAGATTACATTATTAGCATGATATTTTTATATGATTACTTTCCTACTTATTCATGTTATATGAAATGATGCTTGAAAACTATTTATTTATCAGTTTATGCCATTAAAAATGTGATATGTAATATTGATCTATTTTATTGAATGTGGTGTTATTTTGAAAGTAAAACCAAGGGATGGTTTATAAATGGAAAATTAATTCTTATGATGTATTTTAGAGATATATTTTGAATGTAAACTAATGTATTCACATGGCTGGAAATTTTAAAAATTCCTTGGTGGTATCCTACTGGGAATTTATGTTCACACTTTACATTCTCCTTTGGGTGTTGTAGCCTTGATTTTGTAGGATACATGTAAAGTAAATAGATTCATCTATATGAATACTCCCCTTGATCATGTTTCCTACTAGTGGGTTAGTATGGATGTGACTTATGGTCATGTGGAGATAGACTTATGGTTTATTTTGGGTTTCATGTTGTTGATGGTTTTCTTTTTATATTTTGAGGCCTTGTTGTATAATGTTGGATGTTACCTTTTTGGATTTTGTTTTGACATATGATACTTTTTTTAAACCATGGTTTTAATCTATTTATCTTATATCATATTTTTATTGAGGGTAAAATATTTCACATCTTCTCTTGTATGATACCGAAGTACTTTTCGCCAGCTCGTGGTGATCGGGAACATGCTTTGGTTCTTTTGGCGGGTCAATTTGGGTGAATTTATAGCTTACTTGGGTTGGTCTATTATATATATATAGGTTTTATTCAATAAAAATATATTGGTAAATTCTAAGTAAATAATCACTTAGTTTTTAGCAAAGTCATTTTATGCTTCAAAAATACACTTTCTTCAAAAATGGTTTTTATTAATTTTTGTGAGAGAATGTTATAATTAATTTATGACAATTTTAAAAATTTCATTTGATAAAAAAAGATATAAATTTTTAAATCATCATATAAAAATTATCTAAGGGTGAAATTTTGGGATTTTTTCAAAAAGAATAATTTTTTAATGAATAGTGAAAAAAATACTGATTTTATAGAAATTTTTTTTCCATTAAAGTATTACAAAGTCCCATTTTTTAAATTGATTTTAAAATTTAATTAGTTCCTTTTGATTAAAAATAATACAATTAATGTCATTATAATCTACATTATGCTTAATTTTCATATAAAAACTTTTTTATACTTAAAATATATTTTTCTTAAAAACTCGCTTTTTGTCAAGTTTTGAAGGTTTATTTTAAAGGTAATTTATGCCACTTAAAAGAAATAAATTTGATAAATGGATTACATATTTTTAAGCAAAAATTTCATATTTGGAAATTATTTTCCTTTTATTTTTTGTTATTATGAATAGTAAATATGGTAAATATTTGTCACCTCGGCGAGGGTAAATCAAATTGTTAAGGTTAAAAACAATGTGATAAGGATTTATATATATATATATATACCTAAATTATTTTTATTTTATGAGTTTAGTTCAACCATAATCATCCAATATTCTAATATATGGAAACTTGGTGCCATTTTTCTTTGATAATGACTAGCATTATTTTAAGTAAAGAATAAATACAAAATGACACTCTCTTTGTTTTAGTATCTATAATATTTTTTATAGGGATAAAAATAGGTTATGTTTAGTTATAAATTGTTTTTTAAATATTAATGGATTTATTTCACCATATTAATTTATTTTTAATTTTTTGTGATGAAATAATTAGCTTAAATTCTTACACAACACTAAAACAATGCTTGTGCAAGCAATAGAAAAATCAATAAAATGTTTTTAAAAACTCTAAAAGTAATATTTTTTTATTTATGGTGTTAAAATATTTTTTTTACATAAATATAATGTATTTTTTATATTTTAAAGGTTTTTATTCTAATTACATTACTGTATTTTTTTTAAAGTCAAATTATGTGAATAGTTCTGAAAATGTCTTTAATGGTATTTATGATAAATAATATTTTATTAAATGATTTAAAATTCATAATAAAATTTGTCTTGGTAAAATTGAAATAGATATAGTATATTATTTCTACCATTGTACACTTATGGGGAATCTTTCCTTTTATAGTAACTTTCTTGACCCCTAAAGAGTAAAAAACTTTGATATTACAGTAATTGTCAAAGGGTTTAATGGGGGTTAAACTTAGTGATAAGAATTACAAAATCACATAAACTTAACTAAATTTTATTTTATGGTAATATTTAGACTCATACTCATACTATATTTTAAATATATCAATTTTTTCCACTTTTCCATGAAAATTAACTTATGTTTATTTAATACTTTAATTAATTCTAAGGGTGTCCCTCTCCTCACTTATAAAAGGGAACCTCCTCTCCTATCTTACTCATACCTTTTAAGCACTATATATCAGAAAATCCATGCCAAAATATCTTCAAAAATTTTCTATCCATGACCTATAGGCTCCGGTATCATCAAAATACCAACCTATAAAGCTTAAGGTGTAATCCAAAGGTGGTTTTCTAAATAAGAGGTATAACTCTTAACTGACCATTTTCATTTTAATTCTTATTATATATCCTTATAATATTTTAAAAACATGATTAAATAATAACGTAAGTATATAAACTATTATTAAATGTTATAATGACTATGTAATATCCCTTTTTCATCTTCTTTTCCATCAAATGGGGAATGAAAACATCATTCATGTGCACGTGTAGACAACCACCTCTGTGAAGTGGTGTGTTTCGTTTTCCATCACTTCCTCTCATGGAGGTTTATAATGATGGATTTAATATATGTGTGTGTGTGTGTGTGTGTTTTTGTGTCTATGTGTGTGATATTAATTACATAATTATAATTATTTAAATATAATATATCATCGATCTTCATACCATTCCAATCATTAAAAATAGAATCATTGCATGCATGTATGTACAGACTATCGTCTCCACATAGTGATGTACTTTATTTTTAAAAAACCACCTCTCATGGAAGGTTATAGAGATGTATTTTATGAAGTTATTTTATTTTTATAACATGATAATTATTCTTGAAATGTAATATTTTATTTTCTATCTTTATTTTCTATCTAATGAAAAGTAAAAACATCGCTTGTATGTATGTGTGGACTACCACCTCACAAGCCAGGGTATTCTATTTTTCTTAACCGAATTTCATGGATGAATATAAAAATTTATTTGATGCATAAAAATTATAATTATTTAATAATTATTATTTTGGATATGATTTAATAATTTCCACTTTGACCACAGTCAATATATTGAATTCATTTTGTAATTATGGATTGAATGTCCTAAAAACACCCAACGTGGACTTAACTGATTAAGTAATTAAATATGTCATTGATATAAATAAAATAAATTTTTTAATGATAAGTGAATAAACCTGTAAAAATTTATTACACAATTAATTAATTAATATAATTTTATTATATATGATTTAACGTACATACATAGCAAGTTGGGACTCGAGGTAAGGGGTTTATTAACTCAATTTCCATTCATTGGATTATAATACTACTTCATAGACTATATTATGCAATGATTATGTGTGAAATGACCCATTATTATATTATTTTGTATTTAAACTTGTTTTTTTTATAATTGTTTCAAATAATCACCTCAATGATAAATTCTCACTTTAGTGATACGAACTTTGTAAGGATTCTTTGTCTCAATATTGTTTCGTTGAGACATGTTTGATGTTATGAACCTATTTATGCCTATGAGGTGTATATAATAACCCTTTAACATGTTATATCATGTATCATTATTAATTAATTATATTTAAATTCACAATTCAAATTATTTTATCCAAGGTTATTTGACTTGAAAGTAACCAAGTGGTAAGGGTTTATCATCTCAAATTGTCTTCTTTGGGACATATGTTATGTAATACACCAATATTATTTTATAAGGTGGATTTAATACCCCTTTTATATGTTGTATAATTAATATACTTATTTTAATTTTATTTAAATTTTCCCTTTAAGTTATTTCTTCATGGGAGTTATAATTCAAAAGTGACCAAGGTAGTAAGGATTTATGTTACAATCTTGTTTCTTTTCAGGATTGTTTATGCTAAATTTCTATTGAGGGAAATTTTATGTATCTTATCATTTAAACCAAATATATTTTATTTTACTCTATTTATTCCTATAATTTTCAAGTGTTAGTACTATTTTTTTCTTTTTAATATATAAAATGATCAAGAAATTTTTTTTAAAGAAAATCTGACGTTATCTCCCCTTTAGTTGAAAAAAAAATATTCTATGTTCATACTCTTCAAAATTATTCTATGAAAGTTTTTAACTATACTTTAAATGTATTAAAACTTTAATTTTTACTACCTTTCACTTTATTAACAAATGTTTAAAAATAAAACTTTCTAATTTTTTTCCAAACAATTCATTTTTGACTTTTTACAAAAGTGTAAAAATAATGTCTTCTATTAACATATACAGAATGAATAGATTTTCCCACTATCATGATCGTTATTTTATTTGAATATTAATTTATAAGTTTATATGTTTATTTTCAAAACAAACATTTTCTCAATGTTCTATTATTTTTTTAGTTTAAAATGTTATCAAAGGAAAATGATATTTTTCTCATGTTTTCAAAGAAACGTTAGAATGAACTTTAAAAGGTTTCATCTAAGTAAAAAATAATTTAATGATTCATGTGATTCACTAAGAATGTGATCTTATGATTTTATTCACTTACTTTCTCTGAATGGTTTAGGATTATGTTTTAAAGTGAATTTTAGGAAACCCTTTTCTTTTTCATGGGTAAATTAAGCTATGACAATTTTGATGAAATGTAAGCATCCATGTGTTTTGTTTCATGATATGGTACTTAGACATTATTGATAAAATAGGTATTGGGAGGCGAAACCAAATCCTTAAGGGAAATTATACTATATATGATGGTTGGGTTTTTTATATCCCTCCAATGTATTGGGTAATGTGATAGAGTTAATTTAATCAAATTTACTCCTAAGATATAATGGAGTTATGTTACTCCTAACAGATAATGAAGTTAACTGATTGTAAGTTACTACTAAGAGATAATGGGGTTTACCTATTATAGGTTACTCTTAATATATATGGTAATTATCCTGTTAGATGATTCCAATATGATTTTTTATGTTCCAATATACCTACATAATTTTTCAATGCTTGTTATAAGTTTTAATGGATCCTTTGCTCAAGGATTGTTTTCACGTGGCTCGTGATTGTTGAATTATATGAATCTTGTCTTGTGTTAAATATTTATTCCATGTATTATGATTTATGATCCATGGTTTTATGGTCATGAATTATCTTATGTTATGATCATGCACTTTGATTATGTCACCATACCCTTATGCTCATCTTATGTTCACTGATGACATTCAATTGTTAATGATTATGTATACCCTTACTGAGTATTTGACCTCACCCTTATTATGTTTTACATTTACCCAGGTTATTAATAATTATTTTAAATGAATCATTTTTAGAAATGTTTTATGTGTGAATAATTGTATGGGAGATGTTGAAGAATTACTGTGAAATAAGAAAAATTGGGTATAGTAGGAAAAATGATAACTTGAAGACATGGGTATTATTATGTAAGAGTTTTTATAATTATCTAAAACTCTAAACCTAAAATTTACTTGGGTATTTAAGTGATCCAATATTTATTTTTGACGTTTTAATATTATATATGGTTAAATTTGGGTCACTTTTATTGGTATCGAATCTATAAATGTAAAGATTATGTTTTTAGCAGCATATCCAGGTGTATGGGTTCGAGGCTGTTATGGTTGGTATCAAAGGGAGGTTTAGATAACTTTGGAGAATATGATGTTTCCATGTGAGGTTATATTTAGAGTTATAGATACCATCATGGATTTATAATTTTAAGGTTGATCATAAGTTCAAATGAATATACACTAATTTTGAGGTTTTAAGAGATGAGATTTGAAGGTGATTAATGATATTTTGGGAGACATTTTATTGGTTTGAGGTATATGAATCCCTTAAGTTTAATGTGAATAATTAATTTGGAAGAATGCTATTAAATTTTTGGATATTTAAGATGAATTTTATGAGATAACCTTTTAGGTTAAAACATTATTTAATTTTGAGGTTATTGAGGTTAATTGGGATATCTAGATATTTATTTATGGAATGATATAAGTTGAACCTTTAGTGTTATTATTGAATTTTGGAGACTAATGTATTATTTATTCATATAAAGTTTTATTAATTTTTGGTATTATCTTACCTTTTTATAACCATTTTGGTTTTGGTTAATTTCTATTGATATTAGGAATAACTTGTTATCCTTTTTTGGATCATATGATCCATTATAAGTTGGTTTTAATGCTTCAGTCATGAAAGGTTTATCTTGAATATTTATTTTTTGGAATTAGAGATGTGGTAGAAGTGGAAATTGATTGAAGAAAAACCAAAGTATGTAATTGTTCTTATGAAATGAAAGAAAATCAATTAAGTATATTTTATTATATTCTTAGTTTATGTGGTAAAGGAATTCCTCAACTCTAGGAAAAAAGGATCTTGAAATAAAAATGTTGTATTATTACATTCATTTTTTATGACTTGATGGTATTTTTCACAACTCGTTGATTTATGGTTTTTCGGTCATTGACTTCTCTTAATTATTCAATTTCTTATGATCAATTTTATCTATCACTCACAATCATTATTTGAAGATTAATTTTCTCTTCCATTTATATATTTTCACTTCTCACTAACATTATCCTATTTGGAAACCTATTTATGCACTTTCTAAATGACCTTCATATTTCTATTTACCTCTTTTCAAAGGGAAGTTTTATTGACCCTTTTTATGATGTGGGGTTTCACCAAAGGTATTCTTAAATGTTTAACCATTGATTTCCAAGTTCAAGATAAAATTAAGAGGATTCAGTTTAATAAAGTGGGGGGAAATGTAATATCCTAAGATTTTAAAAGAACATTATGTTTCATAATATAAATAACATGAAACACTGATATTTAATGATTGTGAAATATTATTATTTAAATATGACTATTATAACATATTTGTTGAATTGGCAGGTATGGATAGAAGTAAATTCATTATGACATATATATATGACCTGTTCAATAAAAATGTTTCGATAAATTCTTAAGAAATAAGAACTCACTTTTTAGTAAAGTAATTTTATGCTTCAAAAATATGTTTTCTTCAAAATGGGTTTCATTTCTTTTTCTGAGAATATTATAATTAATTTTTTCCACTTTTCAGTGTATGGTGAAAAAATACCAATTTTATAGAGAACTTTCTTTTCCATTAAAGTATTTACAAAGTCCTATTTTATTTTTAATTGATTTTAAAATTTAATTGGTTTATTTTGATTAAAAATAATTCAATTAACTTCATTAGAATCTATATTATTCTTAATTTTGGTATAAAACATTTATATACTTAAAATCCATTTTTCTTGAAAAACTATTTTTGTTGCGTTTTATAGGTTTATTTTAAAAGTAATTTATGCCACTTAAAGGAAATGAATCTTATAAAATGGATTAAATATTTGGAATCAATAGGTATAATTTTTTTAATTAGGACCCTTTTATTTTTTGGCATTATGCATAGTAACCATGGTAAATATTTGTCAACTTGGTAAGGGTAAATCAGGTAATTATAGTTAAAAATAATATAATAAGACTTTAAAAATATATCTAGCACCTGCCTTATTTCTATGAGATGAGTTTAGTTCAAAAATCATCATCAAATATTCTAAAATATGGAAACTTGGTACCATTTTTCTTTGATAATGGCCTTAATATTATTTTAAGTAAATAATATATACAAAATGTCACTCTCTTTGTTTTAATATCTATAATATATAATCATAGGGATAAAAAGATTTTATGTTAAGTTATAAATTTTTATTTGAAATATTAATTATTTTTTTATCATGATAATTTATTTTTAATTTTTAGCGATGAAATAGTTGCCTTAAATGCTTATGCAATGCTGACATAGTGTTTGTGCAAGCAGTAGAAAAATAAAGTAAATGATTTTAGATACTCTAAAAGTAATATTTTTTTGCTGATTTGTGGTGTTCCATTAATTTTTTAGATAAATATAATACATTAGTGATATTTTAAGTTTGTATTTTAATTACATTATTTTATTTATTTATTTTTTAATTCAAATTATGTGAATAGTCCTGAAAATGATTTTAATGGTATTTTATGTTTAATGATGTTTTATTAAATGATTTAAAATTTAAAAAACTTATATTTGAACAATTTAAAGCTATATTGTCAAGAATATAAACCATATTACACTTATGGGTCATTTTTTCTTTTATAGTAAATTTCTTTACCCCTAAAGAGTAAAAAACATTAATATTGTGGTAATCATCAAAAGGGTTATTGGGTGGTTGAAACTAAGAGATAAGAGTTAAAAAATAGAATAAACTTGTATAAATTTTATTTTATGAGATTATTTAAACTCATTATAATCCTATATTTTAAATATATCAGTTTAGAGACACCTTTCACTAAAAATTAATTTATATTAATTTAATACTTTAAGTAATTTCATGGGTGTCCCTCCCCTCACTTATAGAAGAGAACCTCCTATCCTATTTTCCTCACACATTTTTAGAACTATAGATCAGAAAATACATAAAAATACATTTAAAAACTTTCTCTATGTGACCTAGAGGCTCTGATCTCATCAAAATACCAACCTATAAGGCTTTAGGTGTAAGCCAATGGTGGTTTTCTAAAGAAGAGGTAAAACTCTTAACTGGGCGTTTTCATTTTACTTCTTCTATTACTTCCTTAAAATATTCTTAAAATATGATTATATAATAAAATAAGTAGCTAAAACATACTTAAATGTTGTTATGAATTTTTATATCCCTTTTTCATCTCTTTTTCCATCAAATGGGGAATGAAAACATCTTTCATGTGTACGTGTGGACTACCACCTCCACAGAGTGACGTTTTTCATTTTCCATAACCACCTGTCATGGATGTTTATAATAATGAATTTAATTTATATATATGATATTAATGATATAATTATCATTATTTAAATATAATATATCATCTATCTACATACCATTCTAATCGTTAAAAACAAAATCATCGCACGTGAGTACGTACAAACCACTATCTTCGTGAAACGATGTACTTCATTTTTCAAAAACTACCTAGCCTATAAGGTCATGGAGATGTATTTGTTGATTTTTTTATTTTTATAACATTATAATTATTATTTAAATAAAATATTTTTTCTTTATTTTTCATCCAATGAAAGGTAAAAACATCGCTCGTGTGTACGTGTGGACTACCGCCTCACAAGCCGATGTATTTTTTTTCTATAGCCACTTTTCATAGTTGAATATAAAATTTTATTTGATATATAAAAATTAAAATTATGTAAAGATTATTATTTTGGATATGATGGAACAATTAACACTTTGACTATGGTCAACATACCAAATTTATTTTGCAATTATGAACCGAACATCCTCAAAACACCTGACATGGACTTAACCGACTAAGTAATTAAATATGTCATTGAAATAAATGAAATAAATTATTTAATTATAAGATAATAAACATGTAAAAGGTTATTAAACAAGTAAATAATTAATATAGGTCTATCATATGGGAGTTAAAGGACATACATAACAAGTTGGGACTCATGGTAAGGGGTTTCTTAACTCAATTTTCACTCATTGGGTTATACTTCTACTTCATTGACTATATTATGACATTATTGTGTGTTAAATAACCTATTATTATATTATATTGTATTTAAACTTATTTTATGTAGTTTTATAATTTTTACACATAATCACCTCAATGATTAATTCTCACTTTAGTGATACAATTTTTATAAGGCTTCTTCATCTCAATATTGTTTTATTGAGACATGTTTCATGTTATGCACATATTTATGTTTATAATATGCATATACTACCACTTTGACATGATATATCATATACCCTTATTAATTCATGTTATTTAAAGTTAAAATTTAAATTATTTCATCTAAGTGGATTTGAATTGAAAGTTATCAAGTGGTAAAAGTTTATCATCTCAAATTGTCTTCTTTTGGACATATATCATGTTAAAAACCTATATTATTTTATGATTTGTATTTATTTCCACTTTTATATGTTTTATAATGAATATACATATGTTAAAGGTATTTAAAGTTTTAATTAAAGTTATTTATTTCATGGGGTTATGATTCAAAAGTTATCAAATCGATAAGGATTTATGTTCCAAACTCATTTATTTTCGAGATCATCTATGCTAAATATCCACTGAGGAAAATTTTATTGATCTTATAATTTAAAACCTATATATTTTATTATACTCTGGTTATTCCTATAATTTTCAAGTGTTAGTTCTATTTTTTATATTTGGTACATAAAATGACAGAGAAAATGTTTTTAGAGAAAAATCGACCTTATTTCATTTTTGGTTAAAAAAATATTCTATGTCCATACTCTTCAAAATTGTTCTATAAAAGTTCTTAACTTTACATTAAATGTTTTAAAACTTTTATTTTTACTACCTTTTACTTTATTTACAAAGTTTTAAAATTATATCTTTCTAAAAGTTTTTCGAATAAGTCATTTTTGACTTTTTACAATTGTGTGAAAAGAATGTTTTCTTTTCACATATACGGAATGAATGGATTTTTCCACCATCATGATAGTTCTTTGATTTTAAGATTCCTTTAAAAATTTAAATGGTTATTTTAAAATAAAAGGATTTTCTCAATATTATGGTATTTTTTATCTAAATGTTATCAAAGGAAAAGGATATTTTCTCATGTTTTCAGAGAAATGTTTGAATGATCTTTTAAAGGTATTTTTCATCTATATCAAAATACTTTAATAATTCTTATGCTTAAATGGGGATGTGATCTTATGATAATATTAACTTCATTTTTCTGAATGGTTTATGATGATGTTTTAAAATTATTTTCAGTAAAATTGCTTCTTTTTCACGGGCAAATCAATCTATGAAAATTTTGATGAAATGAAAGCATCCATGTGTTTTATTTGATTATATAGTACCTGGAAATTATAGATTAAAGTGAGATTGAGGATTTAACCCAAATACTGGAGGTAATTTTCATGATATATGATGGTTGGGTCTATTATATCCCTTCAATTCCTTGTGTAATGAGATAGGGTTAACTGGATGGAAGTTACTCCTAAGAGATGAAGGAGTTGTGTTACTCCTAAGAGACGACATAGTTAACTGATTATAAGTTACTCTTAAGAGATGATTAAGCTTACTAGTTATAGGTTAATCCTAAGATATATGGGAATTATACAATTAGTTGATTTCATGATTAATGTTTGATATTCTAAGATACCCTTATTATTTTTCAATGCTTCCTATGAGTTCTAATGGATCCTTTTCACACAGATTTTTTCCCATGGCTCATGATTGTTGACTTATATGAAACTTTTATTATGTTAAATTTTTATGACATGTCACATGATTTATGATACATGTTTTTATGGGTATGAATTCCCTTATTTTATTATCATCCACTTTGATTATGTCATCACGCTCTTCATCATATACGCATTTATGACATTCAATTGTAAATGCTTATGTATACGATTACTGAGCATTTGAGATCACCCAATTTCTATGGGTTATGAAGAATGATTTTTAATTAATTATTTCTAAAAAGTTTTCGTGTGTGAAGAAGTTTATGGTATATGTTGAATACTTATTTTGAAATAAGAAAATCTAGGTATAGTATGAAAAATAATCACTTGAAAACATGGGTATTTTTATTTTAGAGTTTGTATTAATTCACTAAAAATTTAAACCTAAAAGTTCCTTGGGTATGTAATTGATCCAATATTTATTTTTGATATTATAATATTTTTTAAGGTTAAATTTAGGTCATGTTTATTGGTCTCAAATCCATAAATGTAATGATTATGTTTTTAGCACTGTATCTAGGTGCACGGGTTCATGACTATAATGGTTGGTATAAAATGGGAGTTTTAGATAACTTTATAGATTATAATGTTTTAATATGAGTTTAACTTTATAATTATGGATACCATAATGATTTTATAATTATAAGGCTGATCATAAGTTCAATATCATAAACACCCATTTTGGGGTTTTAAGTGATATGATTTGAAGGTGATTGATGATATTTTGGGAGATGTTTTATTAGTTTTAGGTATATAAAACCCTTAAGTTTAACATGAAGTTTTATTTTGGAAGAATTTTATAACATTTTTTGGGAAGCAAGTTGAAATCTACGAGACAAACTTTGAGGTTAAAATAATATTTAATCTTAAGGCTGTTGAGGTTAATTGGGATATAGGGTTATTTATTTATGGAATGATCTAAGTTAAACCTTTGGTGTTATTGTTTAATTTTAGAGATTAATGTATTATTTCTTCATATGAAGGTTTATTCATTTTGGGTATTATATTACCTTATGCTTACCATTTTGGTATTGGTTAATGTATAAATAGATAAGGAATAACTTGTTATTATTTTGTGGATCATGTGATCTGTTAGAAGTTGATTTTAGTGTTGCAGGCATGAAAAAATTATTTTAAATATTCCTTTATTAGAATAAGAGAAGTTATGGGAGTGGAAATTTATCAAAGCATAACCAAAGTATGAAATTGTACTTATGAAATGGAAGAAAATCAAGTAAGTATATTTTCTAATGTTATTTATCTAGATAGTAAAGTAATTCCTAAACTCTAGGAAAAGGATATTAAAATAAAAATGTTATCCTATTAACTTCATTTCTGACGAATTGATGGTCTTTTTCACACCTCATTGATTTGTGGTTTTGTGTTCATTAACTTTCTTTTGATCATTCACTTTCTTATGATCAATGCTCTCTATCACTCCTCATCATTATTTGGAGATTAATTTTATCCTCCATACCTATATTTTAACTTCTCACTAATGTTATCCTATTTGAAAACCTAGTTATGTGCATTTATATATGACCTTCATATTTCCCTTTCCTTATTTTCAAAAGGAAGTTGTATTATCTCTTTTTATGATGTGGGTTTTCACCAAAGGTATTCTCAAATGTTTAACCATTGATTACTAAGATCAAGTTAAAATTGTGAGGATGAAATTTATTAGAGTGGGGATATTGTAATTCCCTCAATTTTAAAATAAAATTATGTTTGATAATGTACGTGACATGCAACAATGATCTTTAAAGACTATCAAATATTAATATTTAAATATAATCGTTATAACCTAGTCGTTGAATTGGTGGGTATGAATAGAAGTAAACATATTATAATATATACATATATAGGACCTATAAAATAAAAATTTATTGATAAATTATTAGTAAATAATGAACTAAATTTTAGTAAATCCATTTTATGCTTCAAAAATATGTTTTCTTCAAAAATGGGTTTTATTGATTTTTTGACCGAATATTATAATTAATTTATACCACTTTTAGAAATTTTATTTGATAAAAAGGATATATTTTTTGAAATCATTATATAAAAATTATCTTAGGGTGAAATTCTGTGAATTTTCTAAATAGCTAAATTTTTTAGTGAATAGTGAAAAAATACTGATTTTCTATAAAACTATCTTTTCCATTAAAGTATTTACAAAGTATCATTGTGTTTTGAATTGATTTTAAAATTTAATTAGTTATTTTTGATTAAAAATGATCCAATTAATTTAATTATAATCAACATTATGCTTAATTTTTCTTTAAAAACATTTTTATACTTATAATCCATTTTTCTTGAAAAATTGTTTTTTATCGTGTTTTTCAGGATTATTTTAAAAGTATTTTATTCCGCATAAAGAGAATTAATTTAATAAATGGATTACATATTTTAAATCATAAGGTTCAAATTTTCTAATTAGGACCCATTAATTTTTTATTATTATGAATAGTAATTGTGATAAATATTTCTCACATCAGTAAGGATACATTGAGTAATTAAATACAAAATCTCACACTCTTTGTTTTAAAATATCTAATATTTTTTCATAGGGATAAAAGGAGGTTATGTTGAGTTGTAAATAATTATTTGAGATATTAACAATTTTTTTATCATGTTAATTTATTTTTAATTTTTTATTTATGAAATAATTACCATAAATTCTTACGCATTGTCGATATAGTGTTTGTGAAAACAGTAAAAACTCAAGTAAATGATTTTAAAAAATCTAAAAGTAATACTTTTTTATTGAGTTATGGTGTTACATTAATTTTATAGATAAATATAATGTATTAGTAATGTTTTAAAATTTTATATTTGAATTAAATTATTTTATTTATTTTTAAAAATTCAAATTATGTAAATGGACCCAAAAATGAATTTAATGGTATTTTATGTTAAATAATATTTTATTAAATGATTTAAAATTAATAAAAATATTATTTTTGGACAATTAAAAAGTTTATGTTTTTTAATATCAACCATTTTCTACTTATGGGTCACTTTTCCTTTTATAGTAACTTTCTTAACCCCTAAAGAGTAAAAAACTCTAATATTATAGTAATCATCAAAAAGTTTAATGAGGGGTTAAAACTAAGAGATAAAGATTAAAACATCACATTAACTTATATATATTTTATAGAATGTGGTGATTTTGACTCATACTCATCCCATGTTCTAAATATATCGATTTTTTCCACTTTTACATAAAAATTAATTTATATTAATTTAATACTTTAAGTAATTATAAGGGTGCCCCTCCCCTCAATTATAAAATGGAATATCCTATCCTATATTCCTCACACCATTTGAGAAATATAGATCAGAAAATACATGCCAATTTCCCTTAAAAACCTTTCTCTTCATGACCTATAGTCTCTTGTATCATCAAAATACCAACCTAGAAGGCTTAATGTGTAATCTAAAGGTGGTTTTTGAAGAAGCGGTATAACTCTTAACTGAATGTTTTCATTTTAATTATTCTTATAAATCCTTAAAATATTCTTAAAACATGATTATATAATAAAATAAACATATAAAATATACTAAAATGTTATTATAACTATGATAAAACCCTTTTCCATCTCATTTTCCATAAAATGGGGAACAAAAACATCATTCGTGTGTACGTGAGGGCTACCACCTCTACGAAGTGATGTGTTTCATTTTCCATCACCGCCTCTCAGAGATGTTTATAATAATGGATTTAAAGTATATATGTGATCTTCATGAAATAATTATAATTATTTAAATATAATATATTATATATCTTCATACTATTACAACCATTAAAAATAGAATCATCGCATGTGTGTGTGTGTGCGGAATATCGTCTCCACATAGCGATGCACTTAATTTTTCAAAAAAAAATCTATAATTGAAGGTCATGGTGATAGATTTAAATAATTTATTTAATTTTTATAAAATGATAATGATTCTGGAAATATAATATTTTATTTTACTTATTTATTTTCTATCTAATGAAAAGTAAATACATCACCTGTGTGTATGTGCAAACTACCATCTCATGAGCAGATGTATTTTTTTTTGTAACTACTTTCCATAGATAAATCTAAAATTGTATTTGATATATAAAAATGATAATTATTTAATGATTTTTATTTTTTATATTATGGAACAATTACCTCTTTTACCGCAGTCAACATACCAAAGTCATTTTGCAATTATGAACCAAACACCCTCAAAACACCTGATGTGGACTTAACCGATTAATTAATTAAATATGTCATTGAAATAAATAAAATACATTTTTTTAATGATAAGGTAATAAACTATTAAATGGTTATTAAATAATTAATATAATTAATATAATTTTATTATATAGGAGTTAAAGGAAATACATAGAAATTTGGGACTCAAGGTAAGGGGTTTTTAACTCAATTTCAATTTATTAGGTTATACTTATACTTCAGTGAATGTATTATGCAATGATTATGGGTGAAATTTTCATGACCACCCCTCCCTCCAAAGGTACCCCTCCTAGGTCGGCAATGAATTAAGAGAGATAATAACCCCCAAGTCCTGCCTACAATAGGCCCCATGTTGGAGACAAGAACCGAGGGTATAAAAATCTTACATATGGAGGGAATTGCCTTCTATAATATTATAAGATTATGAGATAGGATAAAAAACTAACATGAAACTACATGTGATAATATTAAAGTAAATGAAACCAAACCATCCCAAAATTCACGTGTAAAGTAAACAAATACAAAGAGTCTCTAAATAAATACCCAAAGTAAGTCATAAGGTAGTGACACAACAACAACTCCAAAGTCCAAGCATGTAATGTCTAGCACAGTCCATGAAATCCTCTTGTAAACCTAAAAAAATAGTTTATATATACATAGGGTGATCATAACATGTATACTCAGTAGGATCATACCCAAAGTATATCATGCACTTTTGAAAAGATCATATTAATGCACCAGTGAGTAAACAACAGAACCAACAACATCTAAATAGGTCAACTAACCAATATCATCCTCACTGAGGCATGCTCACCAAAAAACACATCCAAGAATAGAACATAATATGAATCATATCGATAAAAAAGGGAACCTCCCACCACTTTCCCATTAATTTTTTACTCTCACACCCCTAACGTCATACGTCCTGGTGATCTCATATCTTCCATAGAAACCTACTTGAAGACGCCTGGGAAAATGCATCATACCAAGCACGCCATGTGCAATTAGCCATCACATCCAACCCTAAGACACCTAGAAAAGCACATTGTATCTCACCCAAAAACACTTGGGAAACCACAAAACATCTTAAACACAACTGTATATCCAAAATAGTAGGTTATTATGAACATAAAAAACATTAACCCCATTCCTTCCACCTATTATTCATGAACCCCACTATGAACCACCTATTCATCTCATCTAACATCACCACTAGTGAAATTTTGGATTCTAGTCATCACAACATGTGCATATTAAACTCACATGGAAGGGATATTGGGGAAGAGGGGGTAGCCATCCATTCATATGTACCATCTGGATGTTGTAAAAAACACCCCCATAACATTTTTGTGTTGGCACATAGTGATCAATGCGGGTGGGGTGAGTATAGAAAACATAATTAAAATACAATATATAATAGTAACACACACAATACCAACCTATTGGTTCATAATAAGAGTATCTTCCTAACTTAAAACAACTCTCCCAATCCCTCACAACTTTCGCTACATTTGTTGCCACCTCTAAATGCATAACACAACACAAGCATGCCACACACCACATGAAAAATTCCACCTTTTTCAAGTTAATCCAATTTCTATATTTTCCTATTAACAACCCAGTTTAATTTATTTATCCCATTAATTTTAGATTATTTATTAACATTTATTCCATTAATATTAGGAAACTAGCACAACAAAAACAAAACACACAACAACCTATCCTCCTCAAGCCAACAAGCCCCATATTGCTACCATTTCACATCACAACAACTTCCTTATCAGAACCACCATATATCATAACCACAAAACACAACCACTTCCCATCACAACCACCACACATCATTACCACTGCACAACACAAACATTACACATCGCAATGACCACACCACCACACAATATATTCACCACACCACACTTTTCTCATATCTTATTTCATATTAAACAAGGGGTTTTCAATTTAATTTAACATTCTCAAGGGAATTATCACACAAGTTGGGGTTCCATGTGTAACCAATTTATTAGGTGGATGTATATTCTTATTCATTTTTATGTGTGGTGTGTTTAAGAAATAAGCACAATAAGGTTTTATAATTCAAAATTCTCAAAAACATAACAAAATTGAACATAATACAAGGATGTAACAATAAAAATTATGATCAATATATTGTAAAAACACAAGAACATGTAACCTCGTGTTATTTCTTCCCTTCCCATTCAATTTCAATTAACTGATTAATTATCTCCATTAAGTCAGTGCATACCATCTTCCCAAAGGATAAACAAAATCATGATACCTCTCGCATGTACAACTAGAAGAAAGATAAAGGATCTTTTACCTGGTATTTTCCCCTTGTAAAACATTTCAGTCAAAGAATAAAGGAGATAAAAAGTTATGAATTTCTTGGAAATTAAAATAGAAGAGTTCCTATGAACTACTGAAGCTCTTCAACTTGAAGATAGGGTTTTGGGGTTGTCTAGATGAGAGGAAAAATGAAATAAAAAGGAGGGTATAAGGATTTGGGTATTTCAAAAAATAGTATAAATGTGAATTCAAAAAATATATAATTGAAATCCCCATTTAATTTTCTCAATGGTTTATAGATCAAAAATTAATTTTAGATCAATTAAAATCTTCCAAAATGAGTTATAAATCATTAAATGGGTCAAAAGAAATTAATTCCTTAAGTTTACTAATTTAAGATAATTGAAAAATTCATGGGGGTAATAGGTCAAAGAGTAAGAAAAAAACTGGTAAAATGGGTAAAAATTCTATTCATATGTAGGTTAGGGGTTATATATAAGGGTAACTTGTTTTACTATTACACAATGCTATGGAAGGGCTCGTGTAAGGGTATCTTGAGCTTACCCTTATGCATGATAGGTGGTCTATGTAAGGGTAACTTTTTTTACCCTTATGCGGTGATATTATGAGGCTCATGTAAGGGTAACTTGATCTTACCCTTACACAACCATTATAAAAAGTTCCCTACCCTTACATATGCAATAGGTCCTGCATAAGGGTAATTTTTTCCTTAAAATTTTAAATTTTCTACAAAACAAACCTTCTAATTAAAGGAAAAAGGGTTTATTAGCAATATAAAAAATTATAATCCAATTTCCAAAATATTTTATAATTACATTAAAAAAATTTAATGCCTTTGAATAAATATCCATACTTATAATTTTTATTTACAAAACCACTTTATCTTTAATAATTTAAAATTAAATGAAAATATCGCTTTTAAATAAAACTCCCAAAAAACACTCAAATATTAAAACCAATAGGAAATATCCTAAAAAGACAAAGGGAGTTCCCAAGTAAAATATATACCTTTATATTAAATAACTCTAAAAAATTCTCATCCTAAATAATTAAAGTGAACCCAAAGTAACAAAATGAAAGGAATGGTTTGAAAAATCATCCCACAAGATACCTATTAGGGATCTTGTCACAACTAAAACACTATATATATCTTGCACCAACCTCAAGCCACCCCCCTCAAACAAGAATCTGCAACACCATTCCATACTTCACACTACCCAATCCAATGATTACCACAACCAACACAAAGCGTGACCCTAAGCACAAAAAATGGAAAATTCACTTCCTATATTAAGATATTATCTTCTTTGGGAAACACTGACTCACCTGCATGGTCTTAAAATGTGTCATGGTATAACATGTCTTGATTTTTAAAGGGTTATCCCCTATTCATATGCTTGAAGATTTAATCATACATCATCATCAAAGAGAAATCACATCTCATAAACCAATAATATTCATGAATCGAATCATTATGAAAAACAAAACAAGAAAAATCTCAAAACAACTCAGTGTACTGAGAACACATATGCATCTCACATTCCCAAGTAATCTCCTCTAAAACACCATGATTAAACAACACATGAAATAAGAAAATGGTTTGTACATGTATCGACATCTCCCAATGATCCTAGATCTTTATCGGATGCTACATGAATGTCGCATCATCCTGAATATCCAACTCTTGTCAATAAAAGACATGACAAACATTATAAAAATATCATAGAATATGTGACATGTGGAAGACATCATGGATCCCATCCAACCATAGTGGAAGCTCCAACTAATATTCCACTGTGCTAATGCACTCCAACACCGTGAAAGGTCCCGTGAACTGGGCAGAAATCTTACTCCCCTATCAAACCTCAACTACTTGAGATGAGGGGAAACCTTTAAGAACATGTGGTACCTAACCCCAAACTCCAAGGGCCTACTCCTATGATCAACATAAGACTTTTTTTGGTACCATGCCGCATTTATCATCTCACAAACAAACTGATCCTTCTCTGTCATGCTCTGCACCACGTCGAGATTGAGAACTAATGACTCCCCAACCTTGGCCCAACATAATAGAGAATGACATTATCTCCCATAAAAATCCTCAAATGGGGACATGCATATGGATGAGTGGTAGTATTTTTTATAAGATAATTCAACCAAATAAAAGTTCTTTTCCCAAGGACCTTTGAAGTACAAGATGCACACACACAACATATCCTCTATTGTTTAGATAGATCACTCTATATGTCCATCCGTATGAGGGTGAAAAGTGGCATTGAGGCATAAATGAGTGCCAAATGCATACTACAATTAAATCCAGATTCGTGAGGTGAAAAAATCATCCTGATATAAGACAATGGACCTCAGAACTCCATGTACCTACATAACCTCATCCACATACCTCTTTTACAAGACATTCATGATGTCTGGCTCCTAGATTACTAGGAAGTGATCCAACTTCATCAACTGATCCATGATTACCTAGATAGAATCACATCCTCCCTATGATTAGGTTAATTGTGAGATGAAGTCCATTGATATTTCATCCCACTTCCACTTGATAATATCCAAGGGTTGCAAAAAAAATCTAGGAACATGATGATATTCCTTTACCTAATGTAAAACCATACATCAAGTCATAAAATCTATCATTACCCATTTCATATCAAGCCACCAAAACTATATCCTCATACCATGGTACATCTTAGATACTCTCAGGTGTACCACTAAAGGTGATATATGAAACTCATAAAGGACTCCCTTGTGCATTACCACCAGAAAAAAAATCTTCCCCTAAAACAACATCTAGTTCTGACCATCCTATGACCATCACTCAGGGGAATCACCATGGCCAGCACAATCGCACATCACCTTTTCCTCTGAGTCCCCCCACTGAGACTCCTCCACCTGATCACGGGGGCATAACTTCCTAGACCAATAAGAGATCACTACCTTCTTCTACATCAATATGCATCACAATACTAGATGAGAAGCACCACAGAACACCCCAAACATCACCCCTCCACTAGAAACTGAAGCACTGATCAATATTCCCTTCAGGTAGTCAAACACTACTTGAAATTGATTAGTCCAAATAAAATTATGGTCTTTTCTAGTAAAATCTATCAATTAGGCTACAATACATAATAAATAAAATAAGAACCTCTAGTAATATCCCATGAGATTGAGGAAACTACAAACCTATATCACATTCTTGGGTGCCTCCCAAGAAACAACTACATCGATCTTTGAAAAGACAATATCTATACCTTCTAAGAAACCATATTCCCAAGGAAATGAACCTTCTAGGTCTGAAACTTACTCTTAGACAAATTTCCATAAATTTGGTGGAATCAAAGTTCCCATAATACATCTTTGATATAATCGACATGCTCCTCCTCTGATTTCGATTAGATCAATGTTTCATTGATGAACACAACTATGAACTGGTTTAGGAACTCATAGAACATGGAGTCCATGATCTCTATGACCACAGCTGGTGCATTCATAACACCAAATGACATGACCAAAAACTTGAAGTGTCTATACCTACATAGGAGGAATATCTTTGGGATATCTTTATCCTTCACCATTAAATTTTGATACCCAAAACATAGATCGGTCTTAGAGAACCAACTTTATCCTCTAAACTGGTTCAAAAAGATCATAAATCTCGGAATAGATTAGAAATTCTTGATATACACCTGATTCAACCTTTAATAGTCTATACAAAGTCTCAGAATACCATCTTCCTTCTTGGAAAACAACACTAGAGCACCCCACGATGACACACTAGGTTGAATGAAACCCTTCTGCATCAGATCATCTATCTGAATCCTCAACTTATGAAACTTAAAGGGTTTCATCTGATAAGGTTTCATCAAAATTAGAGAAGTGTCTATCTATAAATCTATCCCTGACTCGATATATCATTGTGGGGGTAGCATTACAACCTCTTCAGGGAGAACATTCAGAAACTCCCTGGTAACTATAGGAGCCTCCAATATCCCAACACCAACTAATTTCACTAACAATTCTGCCACCAAGGAAAGAAGGGGATCCATACATCTACTACCCAACTGATAGATCCACTTTCTAATGAAAACTTAACGTTGATCATCCACATTTGAGAACACTAATATCCTTTAGAAGTAATCAATAATCTCATGTGTAAAATACAACCAATCGATGTTGAGGATGAAATCGTATGGATGTATATACAACCAAAAAAGATCATCACGTGACTGATGTTGCCCCATCATCAATCTACACCCCTGACACGCATTAAACAAGTTTTTCTAGCCTCCAAATGGTGTAGTAAACACTAAGAGAATGAGAAGCCTCTCTAAGTCTAGTCTCAGAGAATGAACTAGAGTAGGATTAAAAAAGGAGTGAAAATCTCCTAAATCAAACAAGGAACAAGAAAGGGTGTATGATAAGTTAATCACACCTCAAATGATCTTTGGAACCTCTAGTGTTGACACCTCAACAGAATGAAACTGTCTATGTCTGACTACCCTACCTCGCTACTAAATAGAACCTTTGTAGCCATGCTTAGGTCATGGTCCCTGAAGATGGGTAATATTCTAAGGTCAACCTCTTAATTCACCATATCCTCTTAATAGAGAATAACCATGCTACCCTTGTTGTTGAAACAAACTCGCTAGTTGTTTCTAATGAGTTTGATGATGAACCTAACCACCACCACTCTACAAAGATCCAAGAATAATTGGGCACTAATTCTAATGATGATTATGGCCTCTAGATACAAAGCACACTAGCCCAAATCCTCCAGGAAAATAATAGAAACCACTAACCCTAGAAGGTTGAAAAGGAATTTGTTTTAGTCGACTCCCTACTAGTCAAAACCTTGAAGGACCTGGAGCTTGATACCTACCACTAACAACTCTTCTCCTTAAGGAGCCCTATTAGTCCCCCTATCATGATAACCCTCCTCATGATTGCATACGATTGATCACCTTTTCCATCTTTGGAACCTCCAAGTATGTCAGCAATGTAAAAGAAGTAATTGTATACTAGGTAGAATATAAAATTTCCTACTCAATATGAAATGCATGGGGAATCCTCATCATGAAAAAGATTGGGTAAAAACAAAAAAGATCCTTGAACTTGATCCCAAGCTTCCACACAAACATACTCCCCTACTGAAGAGAGAGAAGATCCTTACTATTTAATGCATTCATGTTTGGAAATAGGAACTCTACTCAGAACTCCTTCTAGAAGTTGTCCCATGAAACATTTATATCCTTCCACTCATATAGATATAACATCCACCACTGACCTATTACACCCCTCATCTGATTGACTTACAGCAGTATCCATTACCCCTCCTAGGCTCAGATCAAACTGAAGGCAATCTCAAGATCCTCCAACCACCACTTTTTATACAAATTAGAAATGATACCCTCATACTTCATTAAGGATTTTTGTTGAAAAGAATGCAACATCTTCTGACACTGATCATCCTCCTCAATCAGATCAACCCTCCAATGGTTAACTAGGTCATCTTGGTGCACCTCACCAGCCTAAACCACATGTGGATGACATCCAGGATACATAACCAAAAGAAAAAAACAATTCCCTAAGATTAGTGGTCTAAAATTTTATTAATACTAATTAAATTAATTCATTTTTAACTCCCAATATCACCCAATTCAGATAATAACACGGACAATAAAGATGCACTTGCCTCCCCTTGGTCTTTACCATGTAAGCGGCACCACGTCACTTGTTCATTTGGTAGGCTCAGATCATAGGGAGCCTTAAAATCCTATGTCCTAACCAGTATCCCTAGCCTAAGCTACATACCAAGATTGACTGAAATTGTTTCCTTACCAACCCAAGTAATCCTCGAAGTTCCTAACTACAAACTTCATCCTATCTATCAACCAAAACCTCTAATACCACTATGTCACAACCCCCTCCCTCAAAAGGTACCCCTATTGGTCTAGAAATTAAGGAATAGAAATAATGACCCTTGATTACCACCTTCAGCAAGCCCCAGGTTGGTGAAAATCACTGAGGGTATAAAAATCTCACATATAGAAGGCATACCCTCTATAATATTATAGGACTGGGAGATTGGATTAACAACCATCAAGAAACTCAATGACATAATATGAAAGTAAATCAAACCAAACCATCCCATAATGCATGTGTAAAGTATAAAAATAAAAAGAGTCACCTAATAAATACCCAAAATAAATTCCAAATGTAGTGACACTACAATAACTCCAAAGTCCAAGATAGTAATGTCCAACATGGTCTATGAAGTCTTCATGGAAACCTAAAAAATAGTTTGTATATACATGGGATGAGTATAACATGTATACTCAGTAGGATCATACCCAAATTCTCTTATGCACATCTGAAAATATCATACTAATGCACTAATGAGAAAACAGTAGAACTAATAACACTTAAACATGTCAAATAACCAATATCATCCTCATCAAGGCATGTTCACCAAAAAATCATCCAAGTATAGTAACATAATAAGAATAATATCAATAAAAAGGGCACCCCACACTGCTTTCCCATTGATTTTCTACTCTCACACCCCAACATCATATGTCCTAGTGCTCCCATATATTCCATAAAAACTTTCTTGAAGACACTTGAGAAATTGCATCATGCCAAACACCATTCGTGCAACTGCCCATCCCATCCTAATCAAAACCACCTAGGAAACCAAATCTCATCCCACTCTAAAACACCTAAGACACCACATCGCATCTCAACCATAGTCGTATATTCATAATAGTAGGTTATCATGAACATGAAGGAAATCTATATTGTTCCCTCCTCCTACCATGCACAACCTCCACCATGAACCACCTCATCATATCATTAAACATCACTACTAGTAAAATTTTGACTTTTGTCCATCATATCCCATTCATATAAATATCACTTAGAAGAGAGAGTGGGGAAGAGAGGGTGGTCATCCATCCATCCTCACTATCTTGATGTTGGAAAAAACACCCCCACAAAACATTTTGGTGTAAGCACATAGTGCTCAATGCAGGTGGGGTGCATATAGAAATCAAAATGAAAATAAAATATATAATATTCGCACACACAAGTCCAACTTATGGATTCATAACAAGAGTATCATCGCAACTCACAACATCAACCCAAGGCCTCACAACCTCTGCTAATTTCACTGCCACCTCTAAATGCATAAAACCACATAATCATTCTATAAACAACAAGCCACATTACACCTTTTATTTCAAGTTAATCCAATTTATACATTTTCCCTTTACCAACAAAATTTCATTTATTCGACCCATTCATTTTAGTTTCATTATTAACATTTATTCCATTACTATTGTTCAACTAGCACAATATAAACACAACACACAAAAACCCATCCTCTTCAAGACAAAAAGCCCCACATTACCACCACTTCCTCATCACAACCACCACATATCACAACCACACAACACAACCACACAACACAACCACTTCCCATCACAACCATCACATGTCATTAACACTACACAACACGATCATCTACACAACACGATCATCACACATTGAAACCACTACACCAACACACAACATATTCATCACACCTCACTTTTCACATATCTTATTTCATATTAAACAAAGGGATTTTGGTTTAACTCAATATTATCAAGGTTATCCTCACACAAGTTTGGGTTCTATGTGCAACCAACTTATTAGTCAGATATATGCTATTAGTCATTTTCATGTGTGGTTTGTTTAAGAAACAATCACAAAAAGGTTTACTAATTCAAAATTATCAACAACATAACAAAACTCAACATAATCCAAGTCTATAAGAATAACAAGCATTCTAAACATATTTTCAAAACATAAGAATAAGTAATCACATGCAATTTCTTCTCATCCTCTTCAATTTCAATTAATAAATTAATTATCTTCATTAAACTAGTGCATGTAATCTCCCCAAAGGATAAAAAAAAGCATGATTCCTCTTACATGAACAACTACAAGAAGTATGAATGATCCCCTCCCTGGTATTTTCTCCTTGTAAAACAATGTAGTTAAGGAATTGAGGAGAGAGAAGGTCCTGCCTCACTTGAAAATTGAAAAGGAAGGGTTCTCGAAAACTAATGAAGCTCATAAACTTGAAGATAGGGTTTTTGGGTCATCTGAATGAGAGGAAAATTTAAGGAAAAAATTAATGGATAAGGGTTTGGTTATTTCAAAAAATAGGAGCAACTCGTATTTAGAAAATACAGGGTTGAAACCCCCCCATTTAATTTTCCCAATGTTTTATAGATTGAAACTTAATTAAAAATAATTCCAAAAGGAGTTATAAATCATTAAACTGTTCAAAATCACTTAATTCCTTAATTTTAGGAATTTAAGATCATTAAAAAATGAACCTTGGGGTTAGAGGTTGAAGAGGAAGAAGAAAATTGGAAAAAACATAGTAACCACGCTAGCTATATGTAGATTAGGGGTTCTACATAAGGGTAAATTTTTTTAACCCTACATAGAACTATGGAAGGGAACATGTAAGGATAGCTTGAGAGTACCCTTACACACGCTTTGAGAATTTTATCTTTCCCATACGCACAGTGGGTGGTCTGTGTAAGGGTATCTTGTTTTTACCCTTATACAGTGTTATTCCAAGGATCACATAAGGGTAGATTGATATTACCCCTATGTAACCTTTATAAAAATATCCTGCCATTGAGTATTTATTATTTATTGTGTAAGGGTAATTGTTTCCTTAAAAACTTTAAATTTTCAATGAAATAAATATATTAATTAAAATAAAAAGGGTTTCTTAGCAATATAAAAATTATAATCCACTTTCCAAAAAAATTTATAATTACTTTAAAACGTTTTAAAGCCTATGGATAAATCTTTATACATTAAAAACTTCTTATTTCCAAAACCACTCCAGCTTTAATAATTTAAAATTAAATTAAAATACCACTTTTATATAAAGCTCTCAAAAAAACACTTGAACCTTGAAACTACTAGGAAACATTCTTGAAAGACAAAGGGGAGGCCTGAGGAAAATTTGAACCTTTATATAAATAACCTATGATTATATTATGTTTTATTTCCACTTGTTTTATGTGGTTTTAAAATTTTTACACATAATAATATCAATGATTAATTCTCACTTCAGTGATATGATGTTTGTAAGGATTCTTCATCTCAATGTTGTTTCATTGAGACATGTTTGATGTTATGCACCTATTTATGTTTACATGGTGTATATATTTCCTCTTTGACATGTTATATCATGGATACTTATTAATTCATGGTATTTAAGGTTACAATTCAAATTATTTTATCTAAGTGGATTTGACTTGAAAGTTACCAAGTGGTAAGGGTTTATCACCTCAAATTGTCTTATTTAAGACATATGTCATGTTATATACCTATATTATTTTATGAGGTGTATATAATACCTATTTGATATTTTTTATAATGAATATACTTTTGTTAATGGTATTTAAAGTTTCATTTGAAGTTATATATTTTTTGGGGGTTATGATTCAAAATTTATCAAAGAGGTAAAGATTTTTGTTTCAATCTCATTTCTTTTCAGCATTATCTATGCTAAATTTCCATTGAGGAAAATTTTATGGATCTTATCCTTTAAACCCAATATATGTTATTTTTATTTAGTTATTCCTATAATTTTTAAGTATTGGTACCATTTTTCTCTTTTTGGTATATAAAATGATCTAGAAAATATTTTTAAGGAAAACTCGACCTTATTTCCTCTTTGGTCGAAAAACTTTTTTTCCATGTCCATACTCTTCAAAATAGTTCTATGAATGCTCTTACCAATACTCTAAAAGTTTTAAAATTTTAATTTTTACTAAATTTTACTTCATTTATAAAGGTCTAAAAATAAATCTTTCTAAAAAATTTCTGAACAAGCCATTTTTTACTTTTTACAAAAGTGTGAAAAGAATTATTAATTTTAACGTATACGACATGGATGGATTTTCCCACTATCATGATCATTTTTTGATTTGAAGATTATTTTATAATTTTTCATGGTTATTTTCAAACAAAAGGATTTTCTTAATATTCTGGTATTTTTTTAGTTAAAATTTTATCAAAGGAAAAAATATATTTTATTATGTTTTCAAAGAAATGTTTGAATGATCTTTTAAAGTTATTTTTCATCTATTTCAAAATAATTCAATGATTCATATACTTCATCGGGGATATGATATTCTGATATTATTCACTTATATTCTATGAATGGTTTATGATGATGTTTTGAATTGATTGTCAGTAAAACTATTTCTTTTTCACAGGTAAATAAAGCTATGATAATTTTGATGAAATTCAATCATCCATGTGTTTTGTTTCATTATATGGAACTTAGAAATTATTGAATAAATAAATATTGGAGAGTGAACCCAAATACTTAAGGGAATTTTTTCAATATACGATGGGTGGATCTATTATATCCCTCCAATGCATCAAGTAATGAGATAAATTTAACTGGATGGTAGTTACTCCTAAGAGATAACAGAGTTATGTTACTCCTAAGAGATGATGAAGTTAACTGGTTATAAGTTACTTCTAAGTGATGATGGAGTTTAACTATTACAGGTTACTCCTAATAGATATAGGAATTACCCTTTTAGGAGATTCCATGATGAATGTTTGATTTTCCAAGATACCTATATATTTTTTCAATGATTGTTATAAGTTTTGATGGATCCTTTGATCAAGGATTATTTTCACATAGATCATGATTGTTGAATTATATTATTATTGTATTATGTTAAATCTTTATTACATCACTCATGATTTAGGATACATGTTTTGATTAGTATTAAATCTCTTATTTTGTGTTCATACACTTTGATTATGTCACTATACCCTTATGGTCATCTTATGCTCACTAATGACATTCAATTTTCAATGCTTATAGATACCCTTAATAAGCATTTGAGCTCACCCTTTTTATGTTTTCTATTTCCCTAATTTATGAAGAATTATGTTGAATTAATTATTTCTAGAAATTTTTCATGTGTGAAGAATTTTATGGGAGATGTTCAAGACTTATTTTGAGATAATAAAATCTAGGTATATTAGGAAAAATGATCACTTAAAGACATGGTTATTGTTATGTAAGATTTTTTCATAATTTTATAAAACTCCAAACCTAAAAATTCCTTAGGTAAGTGATCCAATATTTATTTTTTATGTTGTAATATTTTGGATGGTTAAAGTTAGGCCATGTTTATCAGTATCTAATCCAAAAATATAAATATTATGTTTTTAGAACTGTATTTGAGTGTTCGGGTATGAGGCTGTTATAAGTCCCCTAATGGGATCCATGCTTGCTCAGGGAATTCCATCCATTTTAATATCCAAAAATAAATCCATGAGATTAAACTCAAGGAATTACATCCATAATAGTCATCTACATAAGAAAAACTTAACTACTAATATTTAATTACCAAGAAAGCATTTCCATAAAGCAATATCATTACTAGATCCCATGTCATTAATCCATCTCACTTTTCATATCATAGAAACCATGTCACTTTTCATAATACTTGGTTAAATAGGATTTCATTCACAAGATATAATGGAAAACACATTATAGGGTTTTTACTGGAACTCTATTTAACCAACACCTTCATTTAACATATCATCACAATTAAAAAGGTTAAAAATTCTCATAACACTCGATACCCACACCAAACCCACAACCTACCATTTACTTTACATGAGGGTAGTCCCATAACCTCATAACATTATACAAGGTTTAATCAAGCATTAATATTACAAAGTAAACCATTTAATTCACATAATTTCATTTATCATTTGATAAGGTTATTCTCAATTTATACAAGGGGTCCACTATTTCACTTTACTGACCCTTATCAAACATAGCCCATCAATTTCAATTACTGCTTACTCTTTAATTAGATTCATTTAAAAGGTCATATTTTATTTTATAATTCAAATCTCACAACAAATAGATCTAAATCAAAGGCCCAATATCATTCTATAAATATTTATTGTTGTAAAATTCCATTTCACAACTATCTATTCAAATTATAGATTCTCATACAACCATTAAACTTAGATAACCATTGCTCAACCCAAGCCCAATCATGGTCAAGTCCCAACTAAGATCATATCTCTTGGAACTAAAATTTTATCATGGTTCAAGGAATACTAAAAACTACATTAAATTAATTCAAATTTAAATTAAATCAATTAATTAAACCAAAGTAAAGGCATGCCATGACTGGATTGACTGCATTATGCATACATTCAGAAAAAAGATAAGATTGCAGGTTAGGATTAGATACCACCTACCTTAGCCTCATAGGATTTTGGTCATCCAAAATTAATCCATATTTTGGCCTAAATTGGAAGAAAATGAGAAACCAAACAAACTCCTTAAAAATACATAATATTAGTCTAAACTAGCGAGGCACCATGTGATAATGAAACAAAAGAAGAATAAAAGGATACATACACTTAGGCCTACCTCTAGCTTCAATTTTTCATCTGATTAAAGCTAAAATGACCAAGTTATGGGTAATATCCCACCATGGGAAGAGAAGAGATGGATGGGTGTCACGTAGGGTCTACTGGATGAGAAAGGGAGGAAATAAGGGGTTAAAACCTTAAAAGGTCATGAGTGAAAAACTATAAATTTTCACTTTTTAAAGGGGTGTATGGTTTTATCATGAATTTTACTAAACTATATTCTAACCATGTGTTCATAACTTATCCAAACACCCCACCTCACATGATTAGTCCTCACGATTTACAAACCATGCGCCAACCATGCGAAATAGCATTATAACCCTCTACAAAAATTCACATGATTTTGTTTGAAACTGTGCGTAAACTGTGTGACAAGACCCAAGTTCAATCCACCTCACATGGTTTACCCTAAAACTTACAAAATTTACCATAAATTGTTCATTATTTATGAAACTCAACTATGCACTATAGAATTTGAATTGAAAAGCGCTCCACGCTCAGAGTGATTCATGGTTTCTCCTAAATCATGCACACTAAACCATGAACCTTGGATAGAAAACTCCTAAAAATCAACCCAAATATTCAGAGACTTATTATAGAACCTTATACAACTCTCTACCCCAAACCATGTCCAAAAACATCCCTTTAATACATCCCAACTCTTGAATTCTCAATTTGAAAATTAGTTTTAAAAACGAATCATCCATCAAATGAAGGTTAAAATTTTCCTCAAACCTCAAGGATTGTATTTACACCTGAGTCTTACAAACTCCCCACTATAAAACTTCTCATCCCTGATAAGTATCAGTGGTTATCAAAATGTTTTCCCTAACTTACGTCGGTCGTCAACTCTCACTTAACAACCTCACTCCATCACCAAACCAAAATGGGCATGCCTCCACCATTCAAGAGGCACCTAAACACATTGTATATTCCTAAAAAATCCTCATATAACCCTTGAAAAATTACCATCATATCCAAAATTAACCCCCTATTATGGTTTATGACTCATTGTATCCAACTTCACATGATAGCATAAGGTGAACCTCCTCCAGTCAATCTACCTCAAAAAGCTCGTCCACCACCAATTTGACATCTCACTTCCCAATCTTGATGCCTATCTACAATGACACCCCAAAATCACCCAATCATGCAAAACATAGTCTAACTCCAACTCCTAAAGTCATTTTTTGATTAAAACCCTAGCTGATTAAACTTATGAATTCTTGGATTCCATCACCGATGTGCCTTTAAGTTACCATATCACGATGCCTTGATCACTAGAGGGATCCTATGCTCATATTAACACACCAAGATCTAACCCAACCCCTGATATGATTACATAGTTAGAGAACCGACTACCCTCATTATTCACTATTCATTATTCATTATGCTCCCACTCGAGCACCAGCTTTCCACTGTGGTGAACCATCCTTAGATCACACCATCTCATCACAAACCTTGAAAATTAAGCTCAAAATTTACAAGAACCACTTTGGACATCAAACTTTTCCCTTTCCAAGCTCATGGAACACCATCCTTAATCCTCATCATGATTCATCCAAAGTGAGGGTCATGTCTTCCAAAACTTATGGTGGGATCCCCAACATATATTTTCCCTCACACTGCTCCTTGATCACTTACCCCAATGGGTCATGTCTTTACCACACATGTATCATTCTTCCCAAGACACACCCCCAAGAAACTATGCCCATAACACCTCATCAAGGTCATCTTCCCCTGGCTCATACATGGCCATTAGTCAATCCACAACTTAGTAAGCACCATACTTACCAATGCACACTACCTTGATCCATCGAAACAAAATAGGCGCACACTCATTCACACAACCCAAACACATATCCCGACTCATGATCTCATGATTCATGTCGTATCCAAAATAGGTTTGCATGTCTAAACAACTAACCATGCTCATTCATAGGTCGGACTTGCATAATTGGAGGTACCCTCGATACTCTTATTCAAAATTGAGTACTTAAGTTATGTCGAGGACCATTACACAACTATTTTCCAACTGGAGTCATTCCAAAACTACAAGCATCTACCCCCCCCCCCCCCCCCACCTGTATCAAGCTACTAGAATTACACTCCAAACTCAACAGGGCTAGGCATTTGACCTATCCTACCTTATACCCCCAACTTTGATACTGAGAACTAGAAACCCAGGTGCTTACATGTTTAAAACCATTCAAGGAATTACCTTGCCTATGCCATACACCCATTTGCACCTCATGTGCACTGATCCAAGACCCAAGCATCAATTTTATTACATCCATAAAATATATTCTTACTCTTTCACCACTCAATATCATTGAAACCCAGAAGTCACATATCTATTGTAATCAGTTCACAGAACCTGACTCATTATCCCATGAATCAAGCATCACTAATCCTAGGATATCGCACCCAATAGAGCAACATACCATGCTCTTGGAACATCACTTCCACTAACCAGAGGCATATTATATGATATTTTATAATGTCTTGACACCCTTCATGTATCAAGTCCAAGCACACAACCACACATCATCCTGAATGTTGTGTCAACTACCCAAAACCGGTTACCTATGTGGCCACTGTGTACCCAAAACACATCCACAACTATCAAGGTTAGTCATCCAAATGATAATTTCCTTTGAAATAATCTTATTCACACCATGGGTTCTCAACTGCAACTACATCACCACTTTGCATCACCAAGCATGCACCAAAAACATAACCAAGGTATCTACCCATGCCTCGTAAACTAAATTCATCTCACAAGATTGGGTAAACTCATATCATGGGTTAATCTCAAAGGTCATAAGGAATCAACTCACTTAACCTAATCCACCCTAAGGTTCACTAGGTCCTATAACCTAGCCCATAAACAAATCCTTACAAAAATCATGTGTCAAAGGATGACACTTGTCCTCATCTCAAGGTTACACAACATCTAACATGCCAAACACCCATCTCAGGTTTCTCACAAACTGGGATCTTTATCTAGTACCTCTTACCCTTACCGGGGTCATTAACTCAAGTGAAAGGTCACACCACCCTCATAGGTTCCATCTCAACACTTAACATAGAAGCCTCATAACTCGGGCACTCACAATAGCCCCAACTACCTATACCAAGGTTAGGATAATCACATAAGGCCTCGAAGTCACGTCATCCATTTAAGGGTAGATACTTTATAAGTTTACCTTATTAACTATTTACCATTTTACAAGATTCAAAAAATAGTATTGGTTAAATAGAACGCCATTCACAAGATATAGAGGAATATGCTTTATAGGTTTCTTACTGGAATTTTATTTAAACCAGCCATCATTTTCCCAAGAAATTTTTCGTAAGTCACAAACCATCTAGACCTTCCAAGGTTTATCAATATTTACACATTCCTAATGTTTGATTAAATATGGTGTCATTCATAATATATAGATTAATATATTTTATAGGTTCCTTATCAGTACCTTATTTAATCAAGACCATCATCAATCCATTTATATCTGCTTATATACCAAGGAATCAACCTGGGAACTGGTCAAGTAAGATTTCTCCATAGTCTTATATTGAAACACCATATAAAATACTACAAAAGGTTTAAATAAATATCCCCCTTTCTATTAGTAAATAACCATAAACCATTGGAATATATAAACTAGATAAATAAAAACATAATCCAAACATGAATCTCAGACAACAACCATATCAATCATAGGCAACATACAGATGGTACAAAAATACTATGGTCCTAGAATGATGTATGAATATACACACACTCTCTTTTAATACCAGGAAAAGAGCCATAAATCCCATAAATAATCAAATCACAAATCAAGTGCCTCACTTAAGGTAAAAATCAAATATAATCATAACCAGCAAAATCTAGGAACAATAAATCCCATCCAAGGTAACTTTGGTCCCCCCCATGCGTGGGTTGATCACTCCTTGGAACAAGATCATTACCAAGTTTCAACACATTCCTAATCTCATATATACCATGTTTAAATAGTAAGACAATAGAAAAACACTCTGAAACTATTTAGGAATGCCCTTCCCTGGGATCCACTGAACCATTGCTCCAGAATGGTGCGCCACATGACCTCAAGAACACCTCCCCATAAGCTATAAGATGACGACTAGCAACACGGGTCTAAGTTGGTGCAGTGGGAAGCCTATACCCACTCATCAGAGTCACAAAAATGGTAGAATAACAAAAAACACATAACACAATTCAGGTAAAAATCATAGATAGAGTAGGAAAGTGCCAATAAATAAGTACAACATCATGTGATCTAATAATAATTGTAAGCCATACAATACCAGGATCCCTTATGGCAGATCAAATATAAGGAGAGATAAAAATACCCCAAAATAAAACATAATCTAAGAATCATCCCAACTGGTCCTGAGTTCTGCCTAGTCCCATCATCCAACTCCACTCTCACATTCCAAGAAAAACATCAAGTAATGGTCCCTTACCATAAACATGTTACCTGCAACTAGATAGTCTTAATCTTGAGTGCCCAAGTGTCATGGAGGCCTGAGCAGGGTGTAAGTGCAACTTAGTAGGCCACCACTAATGGAGTCCCTAAAATAACCAGTCCATATAAAAAATGCATGAAATAGTGTTATAAATAATATAATATCACATTGATAAAATAAACAATAAGTAAATAAAACACATCCTATAATCCCAAGCTCCACAATGAAACCTGAGGTCAGTCCTACCTACTTCGGCTAGTGTTATGTATCTCTGATCAAGGTGATGGGTCCCATAACTCATGTTAGTTCTAAGGTGTGGCACCAAGGCAACCATAAACATGAAAACATAAGGTAATACATGAGGGATCCACCAAGCATTCCTCTCTCATCATATGATCAAGAATTCATGAAAGACTTCCATGGAATTATTCTTTGTATAAACCAAGTAAATATAAGGAACCCGACCTTGGAATTCTATAAACTATATCCAAGGAAACATGTATCTAAGGCATTAATAGTATCAGGTTTGACCAGAATCTTGGTCCACACCCCATGGAATTCTTTCGCATATAATCAAGTAAAATCTGGGGAGCACATCCTACAACGTTCAAAAGGGTACCCTAAGGGAATCCACAACATTAATTCATGACATTCTACATCTAATACATCACTCAAATCCTAAGAAGATCCACTCCAAGGTATTCACAATGACGAATTAGTGTGGAATCCAAGTAAACTCATGGCATTAATTATCTTTGTAAATCCTTGAATCCAACAAGGCATCCTCCCATGGAATTTAAGTGAATCCTCTGATGGAATCCATGATCACTCTAGTAATTACACCCATTTTCATCTTCAAAACTAATTCTAAGAAATGAAACCCAAGTCATTCCATCTATAATAGTAATTTACATAAGAAAAAATCAGCCACCAATCTTTAATTACCAATAAAAAATTTCCATAAAGTAGCATTATTACTAGATCCAATGTCATTAAGCCATCTTACTTTTCATCTCATAGAAACCATAACCCTTTTTCCAAGGTTTAGTTAAAGAGGATGTCATTCACAAGATATAAGGTAGAAATATCTATATGTTGTTTACTAACACTATATTTAACCAACACATTCACTTAATATATCATCACAATTTCAAGTTAACAATTCTCATTATAACACTCGACACCTACATCAAACCCATGACCTACCGTTTACTTTACATCAAGTTCATTCCATAATATCATCCCATTATGAAAGGATTAATTAATAATTAACATTACCAAGGAAACTGTTAAATTCACATAATGCAATTTATCATTCAGTAAGGTTCTTCTTAATTTATACAAGGTATCCATCATTTCACTTTACTAACACATATCAAACATATCCCTTCAATTTCAATTATCGCTTACAATTTCATTAGATTCATTTCAAAGGTCAAATTCAATTTTATAATACAAACCTCACAACCATTAGGTCTAAATCAAAGGACCAATCCCATTCTCAAAATATCAATGGTTTTTATATTTCATTTCCTAACCATCAATTCAAATTATAGATTCTCATATAACTAGTAAACTTAGATAACTATTGCTCACCCCAATCCTAATCATGGTCAAGTCCCAACTAAGGTCATCTCACTTGGAACTAAAATTTTATCATGGTTCAAGGAATACTAAAAGGGGTATTGATCTATGATAAACTCAAATTAAAGCATTTAATTAAACCAAAGTCAAGGTGTGACATGACTGGCTTGATCACATTGTGTATGCATTTAGAAAAATGGTAAGACTATGAGTTAGTCTTGGAGACCACCTACCTTAACCTAATAGGATTCTAGTCATCCAAAATTAGATTTTAGTTTGACCCAAATAAAGATAAAATGAGAAACTAGAAAACCACCTTGAAAATAGTCTGTATTAGTCTAAATTAGTGAGGCATCATGTGATAGTGAAACAAAATAAGAGTAGAAGGATACAAACATTTAGGATTACCTCTAAATTTTATTCTCATATAATAAAATCTAAAACATCCCATATATGGGTGATATCCCTCCATAGGAATAGAAGAGAGGGAGGGGCATCACATAGGGGCTTATGGGTGATAAAGGGAGTAAATAAGGGGTTAAAACATTAAAAAATTTGTAAGGGAAAACCGTAAATTGTCACTTTTAAAAGGGGAACCCGGTTTGGGTGCATGGTTTGTTAAATTGTGCACCAACCATGATTTAAACACTTCTCCAAACATCCAACCTTGCACGGTTGGTCTGCACATTCCACAAACCGTGCACCAACCATGTGAAACAACTCTATAACCCTTTATAACAATTAACATAGCTTGTCTGCAATCATGCGCAAACCATGTGCCAAGCCCCAAATATAAGACAAATCACATAGTTTACCCTACAAATCACATGGTTTACCCTAACTGTACACTAGTAATGCAACTCAATTGTGCACTATAGAACTTGAACTAAAAATAACTCCATGCTTAGGGTGCCACACAATTTCTCTTAAACCATGCACACCAAACTGTTCACCTTGAACAGAAAACTCCAAATATTTATAAAACTCAACTCAAAGATCCATAAACTTATTTGGGAACCTAATGCATGTCACATACTCAAACCATATCCCAAAAAATGCCTTTAATACATCATAGCTCTCAAATTCTTAATCTGAAACTCGATTTTAAAAATGACCCATCCACTAAACGTTGGTCCAGATTTTCCCCAAACCTCAAGACTCATATGTACACCCAATACTTACAAGTAACAACCATATGTATTGTGTGATAGTATTTTTATATGAGTTTAAGGCTATGTAATAACCTTTATTGTGGTTATATGTGATATAAATAATATTTTCTAATTTTATACACTTCACCACCTAGGTCGGTAGGGAAACCGACACAAAAATGTTTTGGAGGATGTTTTCTCTAACATCCAGGATGGAGAGGGAACATATGGATGACTAATCCCTCTCCCTTTCCCATGATTTTTCTATAGTATTATGTATTGATCATATAAGTTGTTATGACTCTCAATTTTACTATACATTTATGTTCGAACTGTAATGGATTATGGTTAAATCTCATAACTATATCCGGTCATGGTGGCTCTAGATTCCCATAGGTGTACATGCATGACATGTGATGGATTGAGGAGTGAAGCATTTACATGAGTTTTAGTGGCTTCTAGGATACTATTTGGTTATCGATGAGATGGTGATGATGATGATGAGGTTGTGTTGGGTTGTAATGGATGCAGAATGATTGTGATATTTATACATAGAGTGTTGGATAACTTATGGAGGGGATGAGCATAAGATGTGAGCAGCCAGGGTGTGACAGTGAAAAACTAGTAGGGAAGTAGAAGTGAGGTACATTTATTTATATATACTATTTGATGTAGAATGATTTAATTTCATGTGTTACTTGGTGAGTTATCCATGGTGAGTATTGAAAAATAATTTTAAATGTTCAGGCAATAAGTTGATTTCATTTTTGTATTCACCAGATTGCTTCTTTAATATTTTTCATGAGAGTTTTTAGAGAGGATCCTACTTATTATACATGTTATGCTCACGCTATTTATATATAAATTTTTTTTAGGACTATAGGAGTTGGTTGGTGATCTATATGGGTGTTACTTTCTTGAGTTGTTGTTTAGGAACTATTGGAGATTCATGGTTTATACCAAAAATTATTTTTAGTATATTCAGTTGTTTTAGTTTTTCATGACATTACATTATACATTGGGATTTATCCTTATTTATGTGTGGTTTTGGTTGGTGTTTTCTCATCTTATCTCTTATTCCTTAAATTTATATATTAGAGAAATGTCTCTCATTTGTATGGATTATATACCCTTGGTGTTATTCATCAACATGTTTCCTATTAGAGGTAGGCTTTGGGCTTCATTACCTCTCTCTCTCTCTTAATTATTGTATCTCGATTACCTTTAGATAGAGAGGGTTGTGACATTGTCACAACTATGATTTCCAACTACTAGCATGTCATATCACCAACCTTGTGTGTCCCCCTTCATTCGTTGTGTCACCTACCTCCCACCATTATCGTAAGTCATTGTTTGCATTGGTCACTACTATGTTTCCCCACCCCAAATATCTATCATGTAACTCCTCACCCCTCTATCATTTATTGTTTTCACTCTCACTCTCATTATCACCACCTGGGTGCGTTCCCAACCCCACTATCATAATTTGGTCTTGTATTGAACCCTACTATCACCACCTGATCTCATTCCCACTATCTTCATCACTTCCAAATCCTCTACACTTTTTTTGTTGCCATATCCCCTACCCCATAACCGATTGTTACTTTCATTATAATCATCTAAATAGGTTATTTAAAAAAATAGTATATGTGGTGACCACCAATAGCGGTCATGGAAGAGGTATTTACAACCCCATCTACCATGACCACCAAAAGTGGTCACAAAGAGATCACCTGTGGAACAAATTCCCCTTATAAATATTCTTTTGGCAGTCGTAGATAGCTATTTTTTCACTAGTGTTACCTCATTACCACTCAATATGTACTTCCCTCCATATAAGCACACATCCCTATGTCACTTGTGTGTGTGAATGTATAATGAACTAGAGACATCTAAGTACACCACACACCAACCTTTTCTATGGTTAAGTGGATGAAGGAATCCTCAACCGAGACCATCCACCACCCACCTCATGGGTGTGTGACCATAACCATTCAAAACCATCATGATGGTTTTACTATATACCATCATAAATGGTTTGTGATGAAGTAGAAGAAAAAAATGAAGAACAAGGGTGAAGATTTACTATCACCTACCCAACTCCCTTTAACCTCCCTAAATTATCAAAGTGAAAACAAAGATAAAAAAAGATTTAACGACTACTTAAAAACTTATGGCCTTATCCCTTAGGTAAATCTCAAATATCCCTTTATTATTAATAAAGGTTTGAGATTACTGTTATGGGATAAGAATGCACACAATGAGAAAAGAGAAGAAAATAAAGATAGTACACTATATCAAAAAGAAACATAAAATTACAAAGTCCTAAACTAATCCAAAATATGGTCGAAAGGCTAGGTTAATAATCCTTTGTAAATGGGAAATAGAATTATTTAAATGAGAAGTGGGGAATCCTTCCAAAATTTCTTAACTATGAATAGATGGCTTCCACATATCTAGGCCAAAGGTGAGATTTCTCCGCATTGAAGCTTCCAGATTCTTCCCCGGTTTGAAATCCCCCCCCCCCATGATCCATGGCCTGCTCTTTTTATTGGATGAAGGCGCATGAAAATGCATGAAGATCATTACCCAATTAGGTATAATATAATTTTCTAAAAATATTTCCCACTTGATTAGGTGTAACAGAATGTTCCATAAAATATTCCTCATGTGTGTTCTTATATCTATGCAGCCATGTAGATTCTCAATTTGATCAATGACCTAAGTGTCCTTACATCTATATTGGTGAATTTATAATAAAAATCCCCACATGAGAATTCATTATTCTTATGTGGGCGTTTGAGATGAATTATAGACAAGTACAAAACCTTATATATTATGTTGATGCATAGGTTATTCTTACACAAGTTGAATTTACTCATACACGAACTTTGAAAATTTGAATTTAATCTAACATGGATCAATTTTAATATTACATAAAATCCCACTAAACTCGGTGCATTGTTCTGGTTGTTGACTGTAATATGACTCAATCATACAAGTCAATATGTTTCAGGGGTTTTCCCTTAGAATTACTCTTATGCAATGACTTTCCCGTGTGTTACACTTACACTACCCATGCACCCCCCCATTCTTACACAACATCTACCCAGATCGAGTTACTTTTATATACACTTGTGATTATTATTATGAAATAAGTGTATAGGACTATTTACTCTTACATGGTCAGGATATTTCTTGATTTATTCATACATGACTGGTATAAAACTTTGTTTACTCTTATGCATGGCCTGATTGTTCTTTGCATCCACCTAAACATCAAAAATGCCCAATTTAATGTATAGAAATGACATTTTAATACATAAAAGTAATTAAATTAATAAAATCATGAAATTGGATTATTTTTACAATAAACACAAAAATTCTCTCATATATTGAAATTGTGATTACCGATAGGTTCAGTCATGTGAAAACCATTTTTCAACTAAGTGTTGGAACTTCTAGAAGGATTGAATCTAGAATTTCAATTTCTAAAATTATATGGTGATGGTGGAATGGCATGACTATGGTTTGGAAGTCCAAAAGTAGGTTTACCGGAAGCATTGAAATTGTAAGTTGCTTTGATAATGTTTTATGGAGGTATGTAGATGAAAAGGACTTGTGTAAGGGTCAATTCTGAGGTTACATGAGGTGTTATCACATTCATGGGGATGGCATAAAGGGTTCATCAGAAATCCATATAAGGAGGAATCACGAATTTTTCAAAAGTGTGCATAGTTTACTGGAAGGAGGAGTTGAGTTGGCAGATTCCTTTGACACGGTGAAGGGATTCCTGTGAAGATCGGATCCTTGGGGTGTACTCTTTGCAAATATCAAAAGGTAGTGGAACTAGATCCACAATTTGGGCCCTACTATAAGTTTTATGGTGGGATCATTTGTTTTATGACTTTATCTAATTATAATAATATTTTGTTCCTTTAATAAAAGAGTATGCAGTGTTCCCACCATAGAGTAAGACTTCATCTTAACCACATAAAATACATGTGTTGTTCTTTTCTTTTGTTTTTTTCTATCATTGTCTTTTGTAAGTTATTTTCTGGTTTGTACATGTGAATTTATGTGCATGTCTAGGGTGACTTTCATTATTTGTTATAGATAAATTTTAAATGTAAGTTTGTTTCAATTTGACGGTTTTGGTACTTTATTTCTACCTATGTAAGTTTTGTAGGATAAATTCTAATCAGGAGGTCCCTTGGACCCAATAATTATTACCTAAAAAAGGTAAAAATATAGAAAAAATGTTGAAAATTAAAATCAAATAAAAATCAACAGATTTTTCATTTTATATGATATTGTGAATTATGTGTTTTTTAATGTTCTTCATGACCATTGGTCCATTTATTTACATATTTTATATATATATATATATATATATATTAATGATCAAATTCCAGTCTTTTGGATATTTTTTCTCACTTTTATAGGCCCTTATGAGAATTGATATGTAGGTATTTTTGGGTAAACTCTAAAGGAGAGTGAGGCTAAAGCCCTCCTATGTCCCTATGGTTCATTTTCCACATCTCAATTTCTCTTACACTCTCTCTCACACACTATCTCTCTCTACCTTTGTAAGTTGAATCCTCTACATCACATGTACGGTGCCTCCCCTCGACACAAACACTATGAAACAAATCATAGATGGTTTAAAAATGGTATTACTCCCATATCTCCACTCATTTTCAACCAATAAGATGAGAAAACTAAGAGAATAGGGTTTCCATCCTTTATTATTCAAATATCTTCTTTCCATGGATGATCTTCAATGGATTTGAGGTATGACATCCTTATTCTCTATTCTTTTTCTTCCACCACTTGATTTCCTTTTCTTAATTTTTTTTTGACCTAGAGTTCATGAAAGATCGGGGTCTTTCCATGTCAATCCCCCCCACCCACCTGAAATTCATGGGGATTTTGATTTTGTTAGTATGTGAAATTCTTATCTAGCCCCAATCTATCCACTTTTGGTGAAGGAATCATGGTTGCATCGACTTTTGGCAGGTAGTTTTGTCCCTTTTCTATTCTTTGACAAAGCCATGGGTACTTGTGTGTAGACATGTAAAAACTGTAATAAATGGTCCATCAATTAATTAATAATGTAATAAATTATAGTTCAATAAGTTATATCATCTAAATTTTAATACAATACATTATGATAAATATAATAATTTATTATAAATTTCTTTAATGTATTAAATTTAGTCTGAATAATTTATTTATTATTTGATGGAAATCAATCTCCATATATTAATACTCTTAGTTGATGGAGTAAATTATAGTGGGTTCTTGATGGTAGAACCCCCTATAATTATAAGCTCCATTAACTTAGTGGATTAAGGAAACATACACAATCTATATCCACATGCAGAGTATAGAAGGCATTCAGGTTTTGATTCCACCATTTCCTGGATTTTACAATGGTTAGTGGTAAGTGAAAGGTTCATTTTATTAAATAAATTTTCTAATCCTAGAATATAAACATTCTACAAAATTTCTTACATTTGGTATCAGAGCGTGTTTATACCTCTGTCGTGTAATAAAACTTATTATGCTCTATTTTAGCAAAAACTCTTTTTTTATTTTTGGTTTTAGAAATGACGCATTTATTTATCTACCACCATCCTCTTCATTTCATCATTTTTGGTTATTAAAGATGTTTTTACACATCTTTAATTCATTAGTCATGATTTTTTGTAAATTTTATTAAAATTAGGTTTCTCCACAACATTCCTAATTAAATAAAATTTACATATTCAGTAAAATAGCATTAAATAACACATGAACTTGTTGCAATTTCAGTAATTAAAAGATACTTATATATATTTAATTTTCATTAAATGAAATATTAAATTTAATTTTCATAATTTTCCCACACATATTATGAATATTAAAATTTTAATATTTTGTCATATGTTTTGTTGAATTATCAAATTATAATTCAAGAATTTATGAAATAAAATATCAATTGATAATTCTGTAATTTTTGTAAATTTTATTAAAAATTGGGTTTTTTTCACAACATTCATAATTAAATAAAAATTATATATTCATTAAATCACATTAAATAATATATGAAAAATATAATAAATTTTATCCCACGAGAATTTTTATTATATTTTCATTAGATAAAATATTAAATTTAATTTTCATAATTTTCCCACGGGTATTATGAATATTAAAATTTTAATATTTTTTCATATGTTTTGTTGAATTATAAAATTATAATTAAATTAATTTATAAATTAAAATATTATTTTATAATTCTTGATTGATTTCATGAATCTATTAAATTAAAATTTTTCCCATAAGCAATTTTATATTTTTTAGACTCATGTTGAAAGAATTTAATATATAAATTATGTAATCTGGACTAATAAGAATGTATTTAATTTGCAATTATATCATCAAGTTTTTCTAATATTCACTATGACATTCCTGGATTAAAGGGTGAAAACTATAAAATTTAGAAAGATAGAATTATTCTTCATCTGAGATAGATAGACATTGATTACTCTATTCAGAAAGATAAACCTCATACAGTTAATAATGATAACACACTAGATGATATAACATTTTATGAACATTGGGAGAAATCAAACCATCTTAGTATGATGTTCATAAAAAATAAATTATGTGTTAGCATTTGCAGTTCAATCGATGAGAATAATAATGTTCATAACTTGTTAAAAGCTACAGATGACCAGTTCATCTCTTCAGATAAAGCATGAACAAGAACATTAACCGTGATGTTATCATCTATGTGACTCACCACTATGAAAGGTGTGTGAGAGCACATCATGCAAGTGAGGGATATTGCGGCTCAACTTTAGAATTTTGAGGTTGATATATCTGAGTCTTTTCTAGTGCATTATATTCTCAACACTCTTCCACATCAATATAGGTCATTTAAAATCTCTTACAACACACATAAAGATAAATGGTCAATTAATTAATTAATGACTATGTGTGTTCAAGAGGAGGAAAGGCTTGTGGTAGAAATGGAAGAAACCAATTTGCTGAAAATGTACCAGAATCAAAAGGGTCATAAATGTCAAGCCAATAAAAAGGGGAAAGAGAAATTGTTACCTCAACCTAATATTAAGAAGGAACTCATTTGTTTCTTCTGTAAAGGAAAATAACATGTATAGAAAAAATTTTCCTAAATTTTAGAAATGGATTGAAAAGAAAGGTATTTCAATCTCATTGGTTTATTATGAATCAATTTTGGTTGATACAATTTATAACACTTGGTGGATTGATTCTAGTTCTACAATCCATATTGTAAATACCTTGTAGGGTATGCAAAACTTAAGGAAACCACTAGATAGTGATCTTGGCGTGTATTCAAGAAACAAGATGCGCTCACATGTGGAAGTCATGGGGACATGCATTCTAGTGCTAATCATTGGGTTTACTTTTCTTTTAAAAAAGACATTTTATATTTAAAGTTTCTCTAGAAACTTGATTTTAGTTTCCAAACTTGTACTGTTGGGTTTTACATTTAGTTTTTGTAAAACTAATTTTTCCTTGATATATGGAAATGACGTCATTGGATGTGGTACATTAAAGGATGACCTTTTCTCCATTGATTTGAAAAGTAAGATTGATAATGATAACATGCATGTTCATACTAGTATTAAAAGAAGTGTTATAAATGAAAAATCTTCTATGTTATGGCACTGGAGATTAGGTCATATCTCAAAATAAATGATTAAAATATTATTTAAGAATAGGGTACTTAGTACTCTTGATTTCACTGATTTTGAAACCTATGTGGATTGCATTAAGGTAAAAACCCAATAAATTAAAGAAAGGTACAAATAGAAGTTCATCCATAATATAAATCATACATACAGACATATTATTCTTAGAAATTGATTTACATAATCACAAATTCTTCATTTCATTCATTGATGACTATTCACGATATATGTATCTCTATTCACTTCACAATAAAAATGAAGCACTTGACGCCTTTAAAAATTTTAAGGCTGGAGCAGATAAACAATGTGATAAACAAATTAAGATCATGAGGTTATATCTAGGTGTAGAATATTATAGGAGATGCATTGAGGATGGAAAATTTTTTAGTTCGTTTTTAATGTTTCTTCAAGAAAATGAAATAGTTTCTCAATACATTATGCCAGGTTCACCAGACCAAAATGGTGTAGCTGAAAGAAGAAATAGAACATTAATAGACATGATATGAAGTATGCTTGGTGACTTTAAGATACCTAAATTCTTGTGGATTGATGCACTTAAAGCAGCATCATACATTTTTAATTAGGTTCCAACAAAGGCAGTTTCAAAAACACCTTTTGAATTGTTTAAGGGTTGGAAACCGAGTTTGCAGCATGTACATGTTTAGGGATGTCCTTCAGAAGTGTGTATTTATAATCCACATGAAAGTAATTTGGATCTTAGGAACATTAGTGGATACTTCATTGGATATGTTGAAAGGCCTAAAGGATATCGTTTTTATTACCCATCATTGAACACTAGAATCGTGGAATCAAGAAGTAAAAAATTTCTTGAAAATGACCTAATTAGTGAGAGTAATCTTATCAACAAAATTTCTAATAAAGACCATTCAAAATATCAACCCTCTAGATCAGGTAATAGATTGATAATTGTTCATAACAAACCTCGTTTTCAAACAAATATCATTCAAAAAATGGTTGATAATCATCCTTTGGATCAAATAATTCAAGAATCAGAAACCCTTGAACAACCAGTTGAACCACAAATTCCCCAAGAAAATAATGGTGAAACATTGAGAAGATCCACAAGGATGATAAATCCATAAATTTCCAATGATTATATAGTGTATCTATAAGAATTTGACTACAATATTGGAGCCAAAAATGATCCTAGAACATATTCACATACCATGAGTTGTGAAGAGCCAAATATGTGGTACGATGCCATGATGGAGGAGTTAAATTCCATGAAGAGTAATGATGCTTGGGACCTTGTTGAGTTTCCATTTGGTGTAAAACTTATTAGGTGTAAATGGGTTTTTAAAACCAATAAAAATTCATTAGGTGACATTGAAAGATACAAGGCCTGACTAGTTGCTAAAGGGTTCACTCAAAAGAAAGGGATTAATTATACTAACACATTTTCTCCAGTATCTAAAAAGGATTCCTTATGCATTATATTGGAATTAGTAGCTCATTTTGATTTTGAATTACAACAAATGGATGTGAAAACCACATTTCTGAATGGTAATCTAGATGAGGAGGTTTACATGAAACAACCTAAAGGATTACTCTCTAGTAATGGTGAGAATTTGGTGTGCAAGATCAAAATGTCTATCTATGGTTTAAAAAAAGCATCATGATAGTGGTATTTACAATTTCAAGATGTAATTGCTTCATTTGGTTTCAAAGAAAACAATATGTATCAATGTATATACCATAAGGTTAGTTGGAGTAAAATATGTTTAATTGTTTTATATGTAGATGACATTTTACTTACCACTAATGATAAGGGTTTTCTATATAAGGTTAAAAAAATTCTCTAGAAAATTATTGACATTAAAGATATGGGTGATGCATCCTATGTCATTGGCTTAAATATTCACAAGGATGGGTTAAGAGGCATTCAAATCTTGTCTCAATAAACTTATATTAATAAAGTCTTAGAGAGATTTTGTATGAAAGACTATGCACCAAGTATATCACATATTATTAAGGGTGATAAATCTATCATGAACCAAAGCCATGAAAATGATTTTGAACAAAAAAAAATGAAATTCATCCTATTTTATTCTGATGTTGGTAGTTTAATGTATGCTCAGGTCTGCACAAGGACTAACATTGCATTTGTGGTACGAATGTTGGGACGATATCAAAGTTATCCAATTATAGACTACTAGAAGGTTGGGAAGAAGATATTGAGATATCTTAAGGGGACTAAAGACTACATGATTACATATAAATGCACCCATAATTTAGAATTCATTAGATACTCAGATGCAGACTTTTTTTGTTGTGTTGATTCATGCAAATCAACTTCAAGATATGTCTTTATGATGGTTGTAGGAGTTGTATCACGGAGAAGTGTAAAACAGACACTAATAGTGACTTCTACTATAAAAGATGAGTTTGTTTCATGTTTTGATGCCACTTCCCATGGTGTACGACTAAGGAGTTTCATTTTGGGCCTTAAAGTTATGGATTTTATTTTCAGGCCATTGATTATATATTGTGACAATTCGGGTGTTGTCTTTATTGTAATAATAAAAAAAGTGGGAGTCGAAGTAATAACATCGACATTAAATACTTATCCATAAGGGAATGTGTTAAAGATAAAAGGTGGTTATTCAACACATCAACATCGAATTGATGATTACTGATCATTTAACTAAAGGCATGCCTCTATTTAAATTAAAGAATCAAATAATATGCATAGGATTAAGTTTCACACTATAAATTTGTTGAGTTTTATTTGGAACTTTGTATATTTAAGTATTTCTCTCTTCAGTTTAAGTGCACACATTCATTACTTGAGAAATATTTTTGGGGGGGGGCTACAAAATAATCCATACGATTAAGGTTTGTTCATATAAAGAATAAACCATGTGGTTAAGGTTTATTCATATAGTTATTTAAAGATACATTATATAGTGTGATACATGGAAGGGAATGCTTTTTATTTAGAGGACATACTTCTATGATCCATGTATCGTGTTTATTTTTAAAGAGGGAGATTGAATTCATTCACATTAACTGGTTTGGACCAAGTGGGAGAATGTAATAAATGGTCCATCAATTAATTAATAATGTAATAAATTATGGACTAATAAATTATATCATATAAATATTAATACAGTACGTTATGATAAATACAATAATTTATTATATATGTATTTAATGTATTAAATTCAGTCTGAACAATTTATTTATTATTCGATGACGATCAATCTCCATATATTAATATTCCCTGTTGGCGCAGTAAATTGTGGTGGGTTCTTGATGGTATAACCCCTATAAATATAATCCCCCTACACTTAGCGGATTAAGGAAACATACACCATCTACATCCTTGTGCATAGTGTAAAAGGAATTCAGGTTTTGATTCCATCATTTCTTGGATTTTACAATGAGTGGAGGTAAGTAAAAGGCTTCTTTTATTAAAGAAATTTTATGATCCTGGAATATAAACATTCTATAAAATTTCTTACAAAAAAAAGTCTAATCTCATAGGATTCACACAAAAAAACATGGATTTTTCATGAGGTGGGATTAAACTTTTTTTCTCATTTTAAAAATAGGTTTAAAAGAGTTTCTCATTACAGGCCTACATCCACGTGGGTAAATATGTATGGATACAGGAAACCCAAAGGCTTCTATTGTTTATTAAATTAATTTTATTTATTGACTTTTAAACTGGAGTTATCATCTTTTTTATATCACGTTCTCCATCACATGTGAGGCCAACCCTCAACATAAGGAATCACATCCATTTTTTAATTATTATTGAATGGATTCATATCCCATTTGGATTGATCCACATTCTATCTTCTTTATTACCTATGTTTCATCCACTTCCCCATCGATTGTAAGCATCGATCCACTGCAAGTCCCCTCTATGTTGGCGTATAACTTTAGGGAGAAGTTCCAGTATGAAGCAAAACACTTCAAATCGATATCCCCCTTTACATCTATGAATGGAATTGCCCTTTACCCCTTTGGATGAAGCCCTCTAGGCCACTAAAATTCCTCTTGGATGAAGAAGAAGCTCTCCCGGACCCAAAAAGCTCCTTAAGCGATGATGAATCCCCATCGAGCACTACCACATTGTTGTGAACTACCTAGAAAATGAAGGCCCTACTATGAACTCCCCAAATGATGGACTCCCAAGATGTGGTGAATACCCTAAGAGTAAACTCTGCATGCGACAACGATCATATAACACTACTACAGATATGGACTTTAAAATTATACAAAAAGGACATTTACAATGTTGATAATCGAAACGCTATTAAAAGTGATCCCTTTTATAAGCGCTGATAAAAGTCAAAAAAAAATCAACAAATTAGTGGGTAGACTCACCCCCTTTTAACATCACTTAACCCCCTTTAAAAAATGATAGGAATCCCCTCGCAACCCCTTTAACTGCTAGGAAGCCCCCCCCTAGACTTTAAAAGCACTAGACCCGTTTCACCTGCCAGCGTGCGCCCCCACCTTTGTTGGGTTTCGAACCTTATACCCCTGCACTTTTTCCACTCACCTATATTGTTTTCTTATGTATTTTATGATATGTCTATATATTTATATATATTTCATTACATTTTTTTATCCATATATATTTATTTAAATACATATATAAAATATGTTTTATGTGTGTGTGTTTATAAATACATACATACATACATATATATATTTATATATATGTGTGCATCTATAAATATAATTATACATGTTTATATTTATTTACATATATTATATATTGATATTTATATACATATATTAGAATATATAGATAAATATATACATGTTTGTCAATACACACACAAATATATATATATATATATATATAAACATTATATATATAAATATGTTTAATTATTTATTTATAAAATTAAAAATTTATGTGTGAAAATATAAAAATTATGTATATACTGTTATATATTTGATTATAAATAATAGTACATTGTGAAAAATAATAAAATTTCAAATACATAATATTAATATGAATGTAATCTTTGGGAATAAATTCAGTCTCTACTGAAAAAGTGCAAAAAGACCCCCTTAAACAAGGCTAAAATTCCATCTAATGTTAAAAAAATTGGATATCCCGACTAAAAAATCAGTTTTGGAGACCTTTTGAGCCTTTCTGAGGGTAAAAAAATGCGACTTGAGATTTATGAGCTCATCACTGGCCCTCCATGGTGTAGGGATTATCACAGGTTTCAATTTGATATGAGGTAGAGCTCAAACAGGTACTAGGATCAAAACTTATGATCGTTTGAAGTTCGAGTTAAGTTTTCAACTTATTTTAGATCTTTTATTAATTTTCTTATTTTTTCATTTTCAACTTGTTATTAAATGACTATTAATATATAATAATTAGTTAATTATTAATTAAAAATATTTTTTAAAATTGTTTTATAAGCCTTTTTTACTAAATATCTTATATATCAAGTGCAAATGCCTATTTACCTTATCTGAACAATATTTAAAATATATATATTATATTTATATCAATATCAATATATTTATATATTTATATATGTATATATTTTTTTAATATTTTTTTTGAAATATACCATTTATCAGCGCTAGTAAAAAAAGCGCTGATAAAAATCCTCATTTATCAGCGCTACTAAAAAAACGCTAATGAAGAAGATCCCTTTAACAGCGCTAAAAAACGTTGATAAAGAGTATACTTTTATCAATGATAAAAAATAATGATAAACGGGTACTTTTAACAGTGATTTTTTTAGCATTGTTAAAGGGAGACACTACGTAAAGTTGTTTATGTGGTAGTGTAAGCGTCGTAAGCCTTAAGTGACAATGATTTCCCTGTGAGCGCTTCGACGAATCATGGCCCTCTAAAAAAATGTTTGAAAAACCTCCATTGTGAAATATAAAATAAACAAGTTAGCTCGAGGACTTTCTTGACCAGTGTGAAAATCAGGGTAGGCTTTCAATTCTAGCCTATTTTAAAAATAGATCAAAATGGGCAGACCCTAAACGGGCCTTGGTTCATAAGGGCTTGGTCCGTTTAGGCTCGACCTATTATAAAAATATCGGGAGCACCAATGATGAATGATTTTGAAAAAGAGTAAAATGGTGAAAAAATAAAGAAGAAGAGAAAGATTGATATAGATATTTAAGTGGTTCAGGAAGAATCCCTACGTCCATGGATATACGAAACAATTTCACTATTTTTGAAAGCAAATTATAGGGTGCATACACCAAGTTCATAAACTTTAACTTGAAATGAGGGCATACAGCAATGCGATGCTATAGTAACCTACTTTACTAGAGTGACATATTTGCATTGGTGGTCCACTATGATGCAATACCCATGACGACAAAGTTTGTGGATCTGCGATGTCTAGGTTGGTAAGCTCCATGTGGCAACATTACTAGTTATTGAAGTCTGCACCGCTACAATGCCATTATTGATGTCGCCGGTAGTATTTGGCTCAACTTAATTTGATGGATTGGGATCCATCGTTCCAATAATCTCTCACTTTAAGCTTGATCTAGTAAACTAATCTCCTTCCATGGTTTCAGCTAGACAACTTAATTAATCTGAGTTTCTCATCTTCCACACTCACGAATGAGCGCTTTTCCTTTAATACTTTATTTTTAAGTAGATGACTCATAAAAGGTCGGCCACTCTTCCTTCAAATGTTCAATTTCAAGTTGACAATCCATGAAAGACCAACTACTTTCCCTTCCATGTTCCCATAATGTGCTTCCATATTCTCTCACTCAACCTCCATTCATCAATGAAGACCAATAGAGACATTATAGTTCCTTGACTTCCCGGTCACCACTGGCTTCATCAACATATCTTATAGATTATTGGTTTCTCTAATCTTCTATAATTTCAATAACTCATCCTGTATCAAGCCATAGATAGAGTGGTACTTCGACTAAATATGCTTCGTTCGGTCATAAAACACTAAGTTCTTTGCAGGATGTGTAACACTATGACTGTCAAAGTGTAATACATTTCTCTCTCGCTTTCTATCCACGTCCTCTAAGAAGTCTTTCAGTCAAATTGTCTATTTCCCATATTTTGTTATAATAATATACTCTACCTCTGTGGTAGATAGAGCCACCACCTTCTACAATCAAGATACCCAACTTATGACGGTTCCCCCACGAGCAAACACAAATTTTTGGTACTCCTTATGGTGCTGAAATCACCTCCAAGGCCAACATCCACATACGCCTGCAGTTATTTTCATTTTTTAGAGCACATAAATATTTTATTGCTTCCCTTCAAAAACCCTGATATTCACTTTACAACCTCTTAATGTTGCTTTGTAGGGTTATCAATGCACTTGCTCACAACTCCCACTGCATGAGCAATATCAGGTCGAGTATAAGCCATGACATGCATCAAACTTCCAACTGCTTATTCACAAGAAACCTTAGTCATGCGCTCAATCTCTTTTATTGTCTTTGGTGCATTCTCTTTTGACAATTTAAAACAGTTTTCCAGGGGAATAAAACTGGCTTTGTTTGTAACACACCAAATCTGCTTAAAACCTTTCCAATGCGGTCTGCCTGTGACGACATCAAAGTTTCAACTGCACGGTTTCTATTGATCTTAATCCCCAAAATCTTACTAGCTTCTTGAAGATATTTTATCTCAAAACCCCCAGCCAGCTGCCCTTTCATCTTATCAATCCTCTACATACATGATTTCGCGGTAAGCATGCCATCCATATACAAAAGAAATACAATGTATCAATCAACAAAAATAATAACATTGATCCACATCACACTATTTGTATGCATTTTTATCTATAAATGCATCAAACTTCTTGTTCCACTTCATGAGCGTCTACTTTAACCCATATAAACTTTTCTAAAGTTTGTACACTAGGTCTTCCCTTCTTGACTTGACAAATCTCTTTGGGTGCTCCCTATAAATGTCTCACTCTGGATCTCCATGATGGAAAACAAACCTCACATCAAACTACTCAAGATGTCAATCCTTTGATGCAAAAATACTAAAAACCACTCAGATGGTGGCATACTTCACTATAGGTGATAAAATTCCAATGAAATCCGTACATTCCTTCCGTTGAAAACCTTTCACCGCCATCTTTGTCTTATAAATCCTCTTATTGTCACGTCCTTCACTAATTAGGTATAACCATATATTTCACAATTCTTTATTTCCTCGTGGCAAAGGAGTCAATTGTTTTGTATTTTTACCATGCAACTATTAAATCTACTCCTTTATGCCCAATTTTCACATGCTCTACTCTTTCAACCACACTGCCCCTTCAAATAATTTGAGATCTTCACCACTAGTCAACATCAAATAGTTTAGGGATGATGAATACCTTTGCACATATATTTTCACCCTTAATATAGATATAAAACAAAAAAGATAAAAAATGACATAAACCCTGGGGTTATATAACCGTCCTGCTCCGCTCGTCTCTACTTTTCCTTCTCCGCTGCAAATGTGCCGCTGAAGTTCGATCCATCCAAAGTGGTGGAAGTATACGTTCTGGTGACTGGCGGTGTGGTCGGCGCCGCCAGCTCCCTCGCGCTCAAGATTGCCCCCCTCTGTCTCTCCCCGAATAAGATCGGAGAAGACATCGCCAAAGAGACTGCCATGGATTGAAAGGGCCTCTGCGTTACGGTCAAGCTGACTGTCCAGAACTGGCAGGCGAAGGTAGCTGTCGTGCCCTCTGCCGCTGCTCTTGTCATCAAGTCTCTGAAGGAGCCCCAGCGCTACCGTAAGAAGACCAAAAACATCAACCACGACGGCGACATACAGCTGGTCGACGTCATCGAAATCGCCAGGGTCATGCTGCCGAGATCCATGTCCAAGGATTTGTCCAGCACCATAAAGGAGATCCTCGGGACCTGCGTGTCCGTTGGGTGCGCTGCTGACGGGAGCGATCCGAAGGATTTGCAGCAGCAGATCACCTACGGCGATATAGAAGTTCCTCTGGAATGAATCGCCTTATAGTTATCTACTCTCGTTATTCTGGTCTTGTATTTTGGAACCGTAACCTCAATCTGTATTACTGCTTACGATTACCAAGGCTTCATGGCGTTCATTTCTCTTACTTTATACTACGTTTTATGCCGACCTGTCCGTTTTAATGTTTTCCGCCTGGTTGTATGCAATAAGATAAAATTAATTTTTTTTATTCTGCGCATCGTCGCAGAACAACACAATGTCTAAATGGGTTTCTTTTACACGCTGTGTTTCTCTTAAGGTTTTTCTAATGTGGATTAATCACGTCATTAAGATTGAACATTTCTGAACTCACGCACATCCTTGTTCTTGAAAAATGACATGGAAGCCATGTGTATTTGCCTCTTCCATTCAACATTTACTTGTTTTGTCTAGATGCCCTATTCTAGCTCCTTTTTCCTCAACCGTGGTTGTGAAATTTTTATAAATTAAGCTCCTGTAATTCTGACATTGGCAGAGTTGGTTTCTTTGTCTTCAATCCATGAATATTGTACACCAAGTGTTCTGCAGTTGAAGTTTAAAACACAATTTTCAATGATTTCGCACATCGTTGTTTAGTAATCCTCTTGATTTTGTTTTCAAATGTTGTTTCAAAGATGTGTTAATATTTATATTTGAGTAAGCTTAGCATTCATTTCCTTTTTTAGCATCATAAGCAAACCCTTAGTATACATCAATGTTTCTCTATCGAGTGGTTATTCAGGCAACCCTGTTGTTTCAACAATGGGGTGTTAATCTGCTCGGAAATCAATTGCATTTGCTCTTCAGACTTGCTGAGATGGGATGGGTTTGTTAATACCTATCTATGAATCTGGTCTAGTAGGCAATTGAACATTTTTTTTGTGTCCCCTATTTTACCAAGCATCTAAAGAAAATATTCCCAGGTTTCTCTTTTTTTCTGTTTTATTGTACCCCTCCAAGTTCAAATGTATTTTTACAGATTTAGCATATCTTTGTTTGTCTGTAGATATTTTTTAAAAGATGCATTGATATTTTTATTTAAGCTCGGTATTTATTTCTGTTATGCCCAAGATGTTTTGGTTGTATTTATTGTCAATATGTCAATATGTGTTTGTAGAGAAAGTTACTTGAAGTTGGAGAAGTTTGAGAGAAGAGTTGTTGCCTAGTTTAGAGCAACATTACCAAGTCAGGCGATGCTTTATTGATCTTCAAAGTATAAAACATCATGATTACTAAAAATGATTATGGTTCAAGCTTAGGTCCAATGACAAAGATTGAGATAGTCCAAAGAGTGAGATTGAGATTCAGCTGAACATGGTTCCTACTATGAAGACTTGTGAAGTACAATCAGATGGCTTAGACTGATGCTATCAGAAAAATCTGTATAAAGCTCGAGTTATAAAGTTGAAGTCGTAGTTGTACAAAGTTCAAGTTATGAAGTGATTGGACGGAGACTTTGTAATTTCAGGTCAAGGAAGTTGTTGGTGAAACTTAGTGGATATTGGACGGAGGATAGCTTGTTAATGCTATCAGATGGAGGAAACTCGTGTCGAGCATTGAACGGAGAAATCTTTTAAGCTGCATTGAAGGAGAAATAGGAAGTTATATTGGACAGAGAGCATGAAGTTCTATCAGACGGAAAGGTAGATGGAGTTCTGCCGGATAGAGAACCTTTTTTGTCACCAGACAAAGAATTGCAATGACATCAGACATTGAATTTGGAGCCGTTCTTCCATAATGTGTAGAGGAAGTTTGCCTATAAAAGGAGGAGAGCTCATTCAGAGCTAGAGTTGTTACTGCTATCAAAGAGCAGAAGTGTTGAATGTTTTTTGACAAAGCACAATGTGAGTTTCCAATCAAGATTACTATTTGGTTGAAGGAGAGGAGTGTTGGGTATACGAAGTACCAAATGAAGAAAGAGCATCAGATCGAGGTGCTTTGGACATAGGAGCATCGAACCGAGGTGCTTTGGACATAGGAACATCGAACCGAGGTTCCTTAGACGAAGTGCATCGGACGGAGCACAACAGATCAGAGTATCAGACGTAGTGCATCTGACAGAGCACCCCAGACTGAGTAGAAGCAGATAGAGCATATCAGATGAAGCATTGCATGACAAACTTTTTGCTAAGGTTTTCGGACAAAGTTTTGGTAAAGTTGAGTTTGAGCTTATCCAGGCCTTTCTAAGATCAGGAGGAAGTCTCGAGACCAACAGACTCTTCAGAGATTTGTTGAAGATCCCGAAAAAGTTGTACATAGGCGAAGACGTTCCAACTTGCTTGTGGAGAAAGAACATCTGAAGAAGATCTTTCTACAGTTGATCACCAAAGAAGAATGAAGTGCTTGTAGCTGGGGTGTATAACTAGTTGCTAAAGAAGTTTGTGTGAAGGAATAAGAGACAAGAATGATAGTTGGGGGGTATAGCCAACTGCGACAGAAGAGTTGATTGCTGGGGTGTAGAACCAGGGTTAGCTGGAGGAATGATTACTAGGGTGTAGAACCAGTTTCTGCCCATGCCTTTGTAGTCTTGAATGAAGTAAATAATCCATATTGGGACGGATAACCAACATGACAAGGAGAAAGTTTTTGTACCGAACCTTGTAAATATCGCGTGCTGATCTCTCTTTATATTTACTGCATATGATCTCTCTTTATATTTACTGCATATGATCTCTCTTTATATTTACTGTGTATGAAGTGAGGCCGAGGGATATATTTGAGTGGATCGAAACTTTGAGTTCAGTAGAAGAATTCATTAAAGAAAAGGGACCTCCCCCCTTAGTGATCTCACACTGATTTGAGAACTTCAATTGGTATCAAAGGGTAAGTTGCCTCTTAAAGATCCAACTATCTATTGAGGATGAAGAATATGAATTTAGTGAACAACAAGGGTGTTCTTGTATTCGATGGTAAGAACTATCACAGTTGGAAGAATATGATGCAACCCTATCTTCTATCTCTTTACCTCGAAGTGAGAGATGTTGCAACAATGAGATTTTCTCCCATTAATGAGAATGTTATTACAATTGCTAATAAGAAAAATTTGGAAGTTGATGACAAAGCTCAAAATGCCATTTTGATGACTCTGAGAAATTTTATCCAAAGATTATGGGATTGCCAACAACTAAAGAGATGTGAAATAAGTTGGGAAGTATCTATGAATGAAACATGAAAGTCAAGGAAGTTAAGTTACAAATTTGGAGCAGATTTGAAGATATCAAGATGACTGATGATGAAAGTATCGATGAATACTTTATAAGAGTCAATGAGATTGTCACCAATATCAGAGGTTTCAGTGAGAAGGTTTCAGTAAAAAGCTGGAAGATTCTTTTAGTGTTAAGAAACTCGTGAGAAACTTCCTAGATAGGTTTGATGCTAATGTATCAGCCCTAAAAGATCGAGAGGATCTATCTTTCGATGTACTTCAGAATATTATCGTAGCATATGAAATGAGAAAAACAACGATCTTTCAAAAGAAGATTAAAGATGAAATAGCCTTTGAAGCTATGCTATTCTAGAAGGGAAGTTAAAAGATAAAAAAATAGAAGAAGAATCAAGTGATTTAGATGCTGAGGAGGATGAAAAAGACTTAAAAAAACCATTGCTCTTCTTTCTAAGTGATACAAAAATGGCAATTGGAATGGAAAAGGTAATGAATTTCTTAAATGGTGGAATTGTAATGACAGTGGCCATTTTGCATCAAGGTGTCCTAAGAAAAAGTTCGACGATTCTGAATCTAAAGAAGATAAAAAGTTTCAGAAACAGAAGTCGAAGAAACCTAAGAAAAGGTTTCCGAACAAGAAGAGGAATCTGTTGAGCATAAAAGAGAAGGATGATTCATCATCCAGCGATGAGTCTGATGTTCAAGTCAACTTCTTAGCTCGCGTTCAAAGAAGTACTTTATCTATCAGTGATGATGATGACGGAGAAAAGAGAATAGAATTGGAGTGCATCCTAAAAGAAAACTTGGAAGCAACTCTTGAGCAAAATACACAACTAAAGGAGAAGAAAAAATTGAAGGAGATAAATTTTGAGAATGATGAACATATAAAAAAGGAAGCGACATTCCTTAATGAGATTAGAGTATATAAAGTGAAAGTGGCTGAGCTAGAAAGGAAGCCGAAAGATCTTGAAGAAACACCAGCCGAACAGGAGAAGCTCAACAAGGACTAAACATCACTTGTTGAAGAAAGCAGGCAGAATAGATTAAAGCTGGCTGAACTTGAGAAGATGTTAAAAGATCTTGAGGAAAGATTAGCTGAGAAAGAGGAAGATTTGTCAGAGACACAATCAATGTTTATATTACAACACAAAGTGAGTTAAAGAAGATCAGAGAAGAATTCACTAAAGTAGTTGAGGTTAAAGGTGAACCTTCTCGAGATGGTGAAAAGAAGGGTTCACACAAGTAGGTTGTTTCCATCCCCAAACAATGTACCTTTGCCTTTACTAATAACGCATGTTCAAAAGATAAGATTGATTCAGTAAGGACCAAGAAGATTAGTGAGAAATCATCTTCCGCAAAGAAAGTGGAATTCATCAAGAAGGTTTCCCCCTAAACAAAAACAGTTTGTAAAAAGATAACAATAACAACAAACTTTAGAGCAGTACTACTATCAGCCTGAAAGATCAAGATTTAAAGGTCACTGTTGATGTTGTGGATTTTTCGGGCACAAAGCATACTCATGCTGGTACAATATGTCTTTACCAGAAAAAATATGAATCTAGGGGGAGCTATGAGAAGCAGATAAGAACAATTTTTTCAAGAAAACAAGATGAGAAAGAAAAGAAAGTTCAGAAGGTGATGAATGTTAAAGTTCTAAATGAGACGGGGTAAAAAGCTGAAGGAAGTTGAGCAAAGAAAGAAAAAGTATTTAGTTATTTAGCCAGATCAATTTTCCATGACTAGAAAGATGGAGGAGGCACAACAACATGAAAAAGAGAAGAGACAAAATTTAGAAGACGAGAACAAAGCTGATGATAATTCATCTATAGATGTCTGTTTAAAGATGCAGAAGAAATGCAAAAGGTGTGAGCAAGCCGAGCATGATACTAAATATTGTATGACTATGTTACCAGTCGAAGAGGAAAACATGAAAAGGATGTTGCAAACCCATGGAAATGAAGGCGTTTCTAAAACTAAAATGAAGACGACAACTTCATCTAAAGAATCAACAAATGATAAGAAATCCATTACAAAATCTGTGGAGGCTGGTCACAACGAAGAAAACACATCCAATGCTAAATCAAAGAAGAAGAAGAAGAGGTCTAAACTGTGAGAGAAGACTCAGTCTCATTGTTACTTCTAAGGAACTCTGAGGTTCCTCATTCCCATTATTCTTGTTTATTTAAACTAACTTGCAGAGAATTGAAGGAGAAGAATTAAAAGAGCTGGTTGAGTGGTGTAGTAGCTTTTACATCACGAGGAGATATCCATCATGGAGCATTACCTCCACCATGATGAAGGTTGGTTTGCTACCTTCCAGGGGGAGTAGAGCTAAAGCCGAGGTATGAGTATCACACTTTACTTGGTTTTATCAAACTGATCCTCAAGGAGGGATTATGATTGATAAGGAAGTTGTGAGATGCAGAGGGAGTTGTGTTTATACACTATGTTTTGATGTGTTTGTTTGAGATGGTTGCAGGATTTATCTTAACAAACTTAGTCAGACTGCCCATGTTATAAAGTTGATGGAATGAGTTTGAGGAAAGTACTACATAAGAAATGTATTATGAACAATATTGATCACTTTGATTATACAGTCTTGTTTTCTACATCGGGTTCACCCACGTAGACTTAGAATTGTCTAATTAAAGGCTCTTTGTTTAGAGATTCATTTGATATTCTTCTTCTCTTTAGATGAAGGAAGATGAATTGAGATGAATCCCATGTTACCCTTTTCATTTGATTGTCAATAAGGGGGAGAAAGAACATTGAGGGAGGAAAAACACGAACACAAGGAGAAAGAATTGAACACACATATTGACTTCGAAGGTGTATGAAGAAGTGTGGAAGTATTGGCAAAAAATACAAGGGGGGGATTGTTATGTCCAAGATGATTTGTAATTCCAGGTTAAGGAAGTTGTTGGTGGAACTTGATGGCTATCAAATGAAGGATAGCTTGTCAATGCTATTAGATGGAGGAAACCCGTGCAAAGCATCGGATGGAGAAATCTATGAAGCTTCATCGAAAGGAGAAATAGGAAGTTTCACCGGACAGAGGTATATGGAGTTCTAGCAGACAAAGAACCTCGATGTCATTGGACAACGAATTGCAATGACATGAGATGGAGAAATATAAAGGTTACCAGGCAGACGTTCAAGAGATGATCAGACAAAAGAAAGTCCGAGGAAGTTGTACCAGATGGAGATATGCCAAGCTTACCGGACAAAAGGTTCCTAACAAAGTGGAACCAGACGAAGGTATATCAGACAGATGAATAGATTTGTGAGTCCACCAGACAAAGAAAGTTGAAGGTGTACCGAACAAAGTTCATTGGACCAAGGAGTTTTTACGAAGACATATCTGACACAGCTGCCTTAATGTTTGTACACCGGTCGAACGTTTTTTGAAAGCTGAGTTGTGCATGGAGTTTGAATTTGGAGCCTGAGCTTCTTCCTTAATGTGCAGAGGAGGTTTGCCTATAAAAGGAGCTCTCATTCAGAGCTAGAGTTGATGCTGCTATCAAAGAGTGGAAGTGCTAAAGGTTTTGTGACAAGAGCACAACGTGGATTTTCAACCAAGATTACTATTTGGTTGAAGGAGAGGAGAGCTGGACGGATGAAGTACTGAACGAAGTATCGGACAAAGAAAGAGCATCAGACCAAGGTGCTTCAAACAGAGTAGCATTAGACCGAGGTTCATTGGACAGAGTAGCATTAGACCGAGGTTCATCAGATGGAGTGCATCGGACAGAACACAACAGACTGAAGAGAGCACAACAGACTGAAGAGTATCAGATGCTGTGCATCGGACAAAGCACATTGGACTGAGTAGATGCAGACAAAGCATATCGGACGGAACATTATCGGACAAACTTTTGGTAAGGAAGATTTCCAGATGAAGTTATTAAAAGGTGAGTTTGAGTATATCTAGGTCTTTCTAAGATCATGAGGAAGTATTGGGACCAACAAACTTTTTGGAGAGTTGTTGAAGATCTTGAATAAGTAGTATATAAATGAAGGCGATCCAATGCTTGTGAAGAACATTTGAAGAAGATCTTTTTACTGTGGATCGCCAAAGAAGAATGGAGAGCTTGTAGTTGGGGTGTATAACTAGTTGTTGTAGAAGCTTGTGTGAAGGAAGATGAGACAAGGACAATTGAGGGGTATAACCAACTTCGGCAGAAGATTTGATTGTTAGGGTGTAGAAGTAGCACTAGCTGGATGAATGATTATTGGGGTGTAGAACCAGTTGTTGCCTGTGCCTTTGTAATCTTGAAAGAAGTAAAAAATTTATGTTGGGGTGGATAACCAACATGGTAAGGAGTAGGTCTTTGTACCAAACTTTGTAAATATCGTGTGTTGATCTCTCTCTATATTTATTGCATACGAAGTGAGGTTGAGAGAGATATTTGAATGGATTGAAACTCTAACAAGTTTTAGAGGTTGAGTTCATTAGAAGAATTCATAAAAGAAAAGGGATCATTGATTCACCCCTCTCCCAATCATCTCACACTGATATGAGAACTTCAATTTCTTTTTCTTGTACCATAAGCATATCTTTAGTATTTGATTTGGCGTACATTGGGCAATTGATCATTTTTATCATAAGAAAATATCCATCTACTAATTTAGGTTTTTTTGTCATGTATATATTTTTAGTGTAAAAAATTTGTAACTGATATTTGAAAGAAATGTTTTTTTCTAAAAAATTTATGTCTTTTTTAATCATGTATAATTTTTATAAAGAAATTAGTTACGAGAATCATATATAGTTGGGTTTTTTTCTTTATTAATTGTTTTTTGTATCGGTTGAATTGCATGATTTGTTTATGTTTTGATAAGTGATGTTATCGATATTTTGTTTTTACTCATTTTTAAGTGTTTTGATGTTTTAAAAAAAAATTGATTGAAGACAAAAAAGTATTAACATATATTAAAATTGTTATTTTGTCATATTGAACCGCTTTTTTATGTTTTTTTAGTAATCATGCTTTTTGGAATCATCTGTTTTATTCTTTATTTTAATATTTTTTCATTCATTTTTTATCAAATTGTATGAATCATGCGCGCCCTAGTTTTTATTTTTCCAATCGTATGTATATTATAACAGATGTTGCGGTATATTTTTCTGAATCATATCCTTCAAAAATATTTTGTTTATTGTACTTTTATATCATGTATGTTTTTTTCATGATTTTTTTTAGGTTATATTTAAAACAAATATCCTCTTAATGAATTATCGTCCATACCATTCGGGGCACCTGCTTTTATAAGCAGGTGCGGGTAGGAGCCCCCCTCGCAACGATTACTTGTCAAATTTTTGGAGATGGATAAGTATACCCGACAAGGGGGACAGTCCCGGACCCCTGAATGTAGTCTTTTTCTTGCTGAGCTATATTATGACTTTGGGTCCTTTTTGGATTTTCTCAGAGTGCCTGAATTCATCTCCGGGGCATCATATCATCTTTGTAAGATTATTGAAACCGTGACACTTGACTACCCTTTTCATCTGGACGGTATTCCTGCTGTGGTGATAAACCGCTACTTATTGGTGCAATGTTTGTTAGTGGTGTTTTGTTACCATATAGTTGTTGCTAGACATGAAAAATGAACGGATATGACCTGTTCAGGTCTGCCATCTATTTTCCAAAGCCCTTTCCAGATTGATTGTTTAAGCCCATGTTATTTGGAAGCCTATATTAAAAAGTTCAGCCAGTTTTTCATGCTGGGCGGATTTGAAAAAATAAAAATTAGGCTAAAATATTTTAAAAACATTTTTTTAAACATTCAGAGGCTTGCAAAATTCCATGAAAAGTTTAAAATAAAAACCCAAAATTATATAAAATCTTGTAATAATAAATAGTAATTATTGAAAGCTTCACTAGCTGGCCTGCATTTGTGTGGGTTTATTTGTACGGATATGGGCTGATATAGAAAAGCTCGTTGAGGTTTGTTAAAAATGAAGATAAATTTTCAAGTTGAATCCATAAGAAGTCTGCATATTCACCCCCATTAAGGCCCTTTTTTTGCATCTTAATGCGGAAAAGTTTTCTAATTTTTTTTTGAAATTAACTTATTGTGACATGTTTTGCTCGTTTTCCATAACCGAGGCCTCGTACAAGTAACTATTTTTTATTAAGTTGCTTAAACCTGGTTAAAACCTAGTAAATCCAGTCATAATTTCCAAAAACAGGAAATGGATGACATATTAAAAAACTAATTGATCCCTCTTTGTTGCCTTTTTATTTTTATTTTATGTTACTAAATTATTTTGATGAAGCTGCCTTTAGGATTAGGCTTATTTGGAGGTGTGATGCTCTGTGTGGGATCCTTCTTAGACAACCTACTGGATTATTATCCACTAAAGCAAGTTGGATGCCTAGAAAATGTAGTGACCTTATTAATGCAATTGAGCTATTTTCATTTGCGTACCAGTTTTTGCGTCTTTGTAGCCATGATCTTTCTTAGACATCTTTCCTTTCTTTTTTCATTAAACTTTTTCGACCTTGACCTTGCTTGTAGAGAGAGGTTATTCGTGCAACTCAAACCTGTAATGTATAGTTTCTTTGGAAAAGCCTTCTAAAAGCATTTTAGTACCTTGTGTTTTTTGTATTTTAGGAGGTTCCTGCTCTCAAACTGGAAGAATAATTTGACGTTGGAATGTTAAATGTTCCTAGTTTGTACATCTATTCACAGGTGACATTTGTTTTATTCTTTGGCTTTTTCCATTGAATAAAACACATCATCATTATATTCTTACTCTCATAATAATTGCTTGTTATTGAAATTACTTCATTTGACAGTAAAATAATGTTTTATTTGGGAAATCAGCCACACAACTGTTCTTTCTTGATCCATGGTGGTTGTGAAATTATGTATTGTTTTGATTCAGATGCGATTACTTTTGTGCTTACAGATGGCGTTTTTTTTATTAGAAGCATTGGTGAAATTCAGCCCTTGTTGGTTTCAGTCATGTACAATATTCACAAACATATTTCTCTGCAAGAAATCCTCTGGTTTAGCAGTTCTTTGTCAAACTTAACAGAGATGCTTCATTAATGCTGCCATAGGATTCTGCAAGCTGCAACACCTGTACCTAACCATACATGTGAAAAGTCAAGCGAGTCATATTTTCTCTTCCTCGACTATGAAGCACGAATTGCCATGAAGTAATTTAAATTTTTTTACTCTTGCTTATGCAGGTTGAATTATTTGTGGCAGTTAATCAGTATACCTGTTTAGGTGATGTGTAATGTCTCAGTTTTTACTGTGTAAGACTTTGGAATATTTTTACGAATATTTTTGGAGCCAGGCGCTGAGACGGTGTGAGATTCCGTGACCCGGTGTGTCTAGAATTAATATTTGAAATATATAAAATATATTAAATATTAAGCGCGTGTTGTTTTCCTGAAAAAGTGGAATAGCTTCTAAATTGGGGTCCCCATTAGCAATTCGAGGGCACCGTTGAGTTAAGAATGTAGGTTTTACTCTGGGCGCGACATAATCTTTGTCGGTGCGGGTTGTTTGTTAAAAAGTCATTGCGGGGTAAACGAATAAAATAAATAAATTTGTTTTATTTATTTTTTGACATAGTGACCGAATTCATTATAGGCGTTTTCCTTGGCCTGCGGTTCGATGAACTTTGAGGAATCGATCGTTGTGCATCCGTTTCTTTGCATAACGATTCGATATAGTTGATTTGGGCTCCGCATGATGTGACGGTTGTGCGACAATGGAAGCGGCAACGGTTCAGAGGGTTTTGGATACCCGATTTTGTGATCTTCGACGCGTGACGGCGGGCGACACGTGTGGATGTTTTTCGAGCTATTTTGGTTGCTGGAATCCAGTGATTGACGACGACACGGTTCGACTGGAGTAGATCCATGATTTTCGGCAAGATCGCGGCTGAAATCCGAGCCTGCGGCGATGCTAGCGTATGCTGGACGAAGAACAATGGTTTCTGGAAAAACCTGATCAACACGACGTGTACTTTAGAGTACACACTGTGTGGTGACCTCACAACGGCGATTAGGGTTTCTGGATGAAGTTAAGGAGCACACGACTTGTGACCCCTTTCACATGGCGTGTGACCCTTCTTAGTTGGCTCGGTGTGTACCTCGAAGGGGTACACGAACACGGTCAAGAGTACACGGCCAACGACACAACGTGTACTCTCATATGGACATGGCCTGACTAGATGTACACGGGCTTAGCTGTGTACTTTTACACGGGCATGGGTAAGTTTGCACGCCAGTGCCGGGACGACTCTTACATGCCGTGTACCATTGGGACACGCTGTGTATTGAGAAAAAGTACATGTTGTGTGAGTGTGAGACAAAGGCAGTACCCAGGCTTAGTTAGACACGTAGTGTACTTTGAGGATAGGTTGGTTTCCTCCTCAATTCAACTTCGTTGTAAGCTTGTGTGAGCTACCTTGGACCAATATCGGTTGAGTGCGTTCCTGTAGTCTATTCCTATGAGGGTTCGGTGCAATATTCTGTTCTCGTCATAGAGGGTAACCCCTCTGCAATTCTTGATGATCTGTGCAGTGAGGGCGAGTTCCCTAGTTTTGGAGTGAGTTGACTCAGACCGCTTCAACAGCTGACTTGGTGACTTGGAGCATGTATCTCTCCGTGAGGCCCTCAGCGATCCTCAGTTCCCTTTGTGATACCTTAGATAGGGTTGTTGGAATTGACGTGACCAACACTATGTGGTTGTCCATCCCCCATCTAGGAGGATGTTTCCAGTAGGGTCTGGTGCCCCCCCCAGTGAGCTTTGGGCGTTGACCCCCTATCTGTGGATCGAGATTTGATTTTTATGATGAGGTGTAGCTCGATCGAGTGGGTATCTCGGATGAACCCTCTCAACTTTCCTTTGTATAGACCTGACGAGCGTGACCTCTAGGATGAGTGTTGTCAGTGTCAGCATGGTTTGTGGAGTGTGTTCTCCTGGACGAGCGTTATGTGGAACCTTCGAGTGTGAATCCCAGGCTGACTTTACAGTTGTAACTATTTGTCTTTGTTGAGTATATCTGGATATTCTTGTTATATGTGCTGTAGATATATACCTGTGTAGAGCTGACTCTTTCTTTTGATGCTTTGTGCTTTTTTGATTTTGGGTTGTCTTACAGGGTATTGTTATACTCATATCTGCATGGGCTCTGCCCGCACGTGTCGTGTCTTATACAGACGACATACCTTTTTGCAGAGTCCTTGGTGGATTAGGAGCAGGTGGAGGCTAGTTTGGGCTAGACAGATCGAAGTGTATACCGGGGTTGCATTTAACAACAATCCCCTCCTGAGTTGGTTGAACTTTACTTTCCAGTTTTGGTTGGGCTTGTATTTGCCTCCTTTTTACGCTTTCCAATACTTTCTTGTTGTACTATGGTTGTGAGTTTATAGTTGTATGCATGCATTGTTATTAGTTTTACATTTCAACATTGTATAAGCTTGAAGATGTGTGCGTGTGTTCATGTACTGAAAGCAAATGCCTCCCATGGGCGTGATATGCCTTCTTGGTGCTAGTTGCCAGCCCCTGGCCTATTGAAGGCCGATTTGGGGTAGTTTCGTCTCGGGCCCCGTTGGGTCGGGTCGTGACACGATGAGTTAGTTTCACTTGTTGTTTACTGGATTTGAGTATACCTGTTATGCTCATCCTGCGTATATATATATATAAACCGTTTTTTCAGATCAGTAGGAGCAGGTTAGAGATCGAGCTTGGTATTACTAGCTCGTTGTTGTTCAGGAGCTGTTTGCGCTTCCTGGTTGCTGTTGAGTTTTTCTTTTGGCATTTGTAGTTCCTTTTCAATTGTTTTAGTTTTGTATGACATTACATGTATGTACTTGAGATCTCTTTTATCCTTATGAGTTGGAGTTGATTGGTGTATTTGTCTTATCTCTCTTTTCCGCATGTTCTTTTAGAGGGTAATGCCTGTCATTTGCATGTATGTTATACAATCGGTGCTTGTCGCTAACCCGTGGCCTATTGGAGTTAGTCTTCGGGCGGTCACCATCTCCCTTCTCTCATTGGCGACCTAGGAACCTTTGGGGGGAGGGGTCTTAACAATACAAGTAGTCTGTCTGTGATTTTTTTCAGTTATTTAATGCAATTATGAAATCTAAGAAAATTCTTGATGAATGGCATGCACTCTAGTACCTGTGTATAAAAACAAAGGAGAAACATTTTAAGTTGTGAGAATTCTAGACATTAAGCTTACGAGTCATACTAAGAAGATTTGACGGGAAACTAAAGTTCCAGATAATCAATTTGGTTTTATACCTGGACGTTCAACCACAAAATCAATTTATTTGATTAGAGGTTTGATGGAGTATTATCGATAAAAAGCTCAAGATTTGCATACGGTTTTCATTGATTTTGGAAAATACATGATAAAGTTCTTAGAAAGGTTTTTATGAAATTCCTAATTGCATGCTTTTTGTGGATGATATAGTTCTCATTGTAGAATAGACTATCAAAGTTGAGCTTTGAAGAGAGACTTTAGAATTGAAAGATTTCCATCTTAATAGGGATAAAACAAATTATATGGAGTGTCATTTTAGCACTTGATTGTCTAGTAATGTTATTGATGTGAGATTGAGAGACTATTTTTTTTTTAAAGTTCGTTTTCTATATTTAGGCTCATTTATGCAATGTGATAAAGATATTATTGCAAATGTATCTTGTAGGATTCAAACTGGATGGATAAAATGGAGAAAGGCTTTTGGGGTGCTTTGTGATTGTAAAATTCCTTTGAAATCGAATAGTAAATTTTATAGGATTGTTATTAGACCAACCATTCTGTGTAGTAGTGGATGTTGGCCCTTGAACAAAAAATAAGATTAGTAGAAATGAAGATGTTAAGATGAACACGTGGACATACTAAGATGAATAATATTATAAATGAATGCGTTTGAGAGAAAATAGGAGTGACTCCGATTGACAGGAGGATGGCTGAAATTAGATTAAGATGGTTTGGACATGTTAGAAGAAAACGTAAGGATGCCTTCTTAATAGGGTAATGTTAATGACAAATCCTCTTATTAAAAGAGGTAGAGGTAGACCCAAAATGTTCCTTGAACAGATCATTCAAGATGATCCTGTTCTAAATGATTTCAATGAAAATATGGTGTTCAATAGAGCTAATTGATGATGTTTGTGTCATGCAGTTAACCCCTTTTAATTGTGTTTAATGCTTGTTTGTTGTTGTTGGTAAGGTCTCTTCCAAAGTAGGTTTTGGAATGGTTTTGCTTATTCGACCTTGACCTTGCTTGTGGTGTGGTTGTTAGTGCAACTCAAACCTGAAATGTATAGTTTCTTTGGAAAAGCTTTCTAAAAGCATTTTAGTGCCTTGTGTTTTTTGTATTTTTGGAGGTTTCTGCTCTCAAATTGGAAGAATAATTTGACGTTGGAATGTTAAATGTTCCCAGTTTGTACATCTATTCACAGGCGACATTTGTTTTTTTTTGGTTTTATTCTTTGGCTTTTTCCATTGAATAAAACATGTCATCATTATATTCATACTCCAGTAATAATTGCTTGTTATTGAAATTACTTCATTTGACAGTAAAATTATGTTTTATTAGGGAAATCAGCCACACAACTGCTCTTTCTTGTTCTACGGTGGTTGTGAAATGATGTATTATTTTGATTCAGATGTGATTACTTTTGTGCTTTACAGATGACTTTTCTTTTTCTGATTAGAAGCATTGGTGAAATTCAGTCCTTGTTGGTGACAGTCATGTACAATATCACAAACATATTTCTCTGCAAGAAATCCTCTGGTTTAGCAGTTCTTGGTCAAACAGAATGGAGATGCTTCATTAATGCTGCTATAGGATTCTGCAAGCTGCAGCACCTCATCCCAACCATACCTGTGCTAAGTTGTCATATTTTCTCCTCAAGATTATGAACCATAAATTAATGGCAGTCCTGAAGTAATTTTTTTTTACCCTTGATTATGTAGGTTGACTTTTATCATGTCAGTTCACGACTTGCTTGCTGAGTTTGGGCTATGTTGTTCTGGTGAAGATGGTGAAGGAGAAGAAGACACCTTTCTTAAACTTGCAATCAAGCATCTCCTTGCATTGGATGTAAAACTTAAACCCAACTGTCACCATCACGATAGAGAATTATCATCAAATCAATTTGAAGAGGAACTTCCAAAATATTTCTTCGCATGGCAACGATGATAACAATGACCCTGATGGCTGAATGTAGAAAGTGTAGTGTTGATGCCTCTGATGACAGGTGTCATGTAGGGGGAAAAGGAAGTAATCGGTGCATCAAATACAATAATGAACTTACTGAAGATGAAAGAGAGGAACTTGAATTGGGAATCGACAGTGCTTTGGATCAGTGTTTTTTCTGCTTATATGGTTCCAATCTTAGATCTGATCCATCACATGAAGATGATCTGGCCACACGCAAAAATTCTAGTAGTGGAGATTATCAGACCAAGGAACAATATGCTGTTGTTTTTCAGTATATACTTCCATATGCAATGGCTTCGTCTGTTAGTTGTTTCTTCCTCCCATCTTGCATTGTCCCTGTTTTAGGGTCTGTTTGGCACCACTTATTGAAAACTGCTTGTGGCACTTGTCCCTTGAGATATGCAGTTTGAAAAAATTAAGCAGTGTTTGTTTTGGTTCTGAAAAAATACTTACTAAATTATAGAAATAAGTGGCAGAAAAACTCTTCTTCATTAAGCAATCTGGTGGCGCTTCTTCTGCTAGTTGTTTCTTCCCCCCATTTTGCTTTGCCCCTGTTTTAGGGTCCGTTTGGCACCACTGATTGAAAACTGCTTGTGGCACTCGTCCCTTGAGATAAGCAGTTTGAAAAAATTAAGTGGTGTTTGTTTTGTTTCTGAAAAAATACTTACTAAAATTATAGAAGAAAACTGCTTAAATAAGTGGCAGAAAAATTCTTCTTCATTAAGCAATCTGGTGGCACTTAGTAAAAACACTTATCATAAGTGATAAGTGCTATAAACAGTTTTTAATAACTGTTGTCAAAGGGACCCTTATAGTTTCCCCGTTTCCTTCAGTTTTCTGCTAATCAAAGTTAGCAAATGTTCATATATGTAGAAAACTGGATTGATTAAACTTTGGTGGGTTTTAAGAGCTATATGGAAGCATTTCCCACAACCACCAGAAGGTGTTTTGGCTGAAAATGCTATAGATAGGTTCTTAGATGATCCGGATCTGTGTGAGAATGAATTCTCAGAGGCGGTGGGGTCAGATGGCTTATACCGAAGATCGTTCTTCCTGATGCTGGAAACCTCAGGCAATGTGGAACATTATCAATTGGAAGGTATAAATTTGGACATCTTTATGTGCCTTTTGTGCTTTCATATGGGAATTTTGTTCATATAATTTCTAATGGATGCACATTGCCATCTTTATTTGATCTCAGCTCAAAACTTTATTTTGAGGTTTATTGCAACTTGTACTATCTGCTTGCTCAATCTGAGGAAATGAATGCAACTGATAAATATCCTGGATTCGTGCTTACCAAGGAAGGTGAAGAATTTGTAGCACAAAATGCGAAGCTCTTCAAATATGACTCGCACTGCAACCCTCTATGTTTTAAAAGTTGTTGGAAGAGACTTGCAAATATATACGATGAGGTGTTTTTTTTGCATGTCAATTTTATTGAATTTTTACTTTTCTGATTAGTTTAACAGTTACAAATTCTAAACTATTGTGATCTCAATGGTAACCTTGTTATTGAATTTTTAAATAAATCCTTAATTTTTTTTGTTGAAGTTGGAGGTGGACTTGCTGCTAAATGATGGCAGTAAGCACATAGATGTTGCTGCCTGGAACAAAAATGCCACTTTACCGCAGAGAGGTGAGATGGGTAGGAGGAGTCGGTGATGTTTGCTGATGAGCTTGGCCTTGGCAAAAACATCAATTCAGCAGGTAAGAACTCTATATGATATGTTATTATGTCTGGAAGAGGAACAGTTTTCCGTTCAGGACTTCTGTTGCATCTATTTTGCAAACAGAAAGTGGAAAGTGTTAAGCCGTGCTATTGTTTAAGCTTGAGTTTGGACCATCTGATGTTACAGTATTTTTCTGGGTTTCGGGAAGGAATATATATGTTTATTTGGGGAAAAAAATCTGAAGTCATTACTAAGTCATCAACTATGATAGGTCTATTGGCCACACTAATGGGAGGCTGTTTACAGTGAAATGCATGACTTATTGGCTCTTGTATACTATGACAGCCTTCAAAATGTAGCACCATTGAATGACAAACGGTCTGCTCAACCATCGAAGGATGCAACCTGGATGATGTTATGCAGGAATTCATTGAAACACTCTGAGGAGGCATTTGCTCGTATTATTGTTTTTTGTAACCATGTTCTGTGTTCATTTCTTTATCTTCAATTATTGATTTTACTGAGCTTGATACTTTTTGTAGGCAAGACTGGTCTCATGCATTGCATTTAGGAAAACACTCAGAGAAGCTTGGATGCTCTCATGACACCTCATTCTCATATTATGATAAAGCCATTACCTTGAATCCGTCAGTTATTGATGCTGTCTACAGGATGCATGCATCACGATTGAAGTTGCTTTGCACATGTGGAAAACGAGATGTTGACGCTATGAAGGTTTGTCCTCAGAATACTTCCAGCTTCTATTATCAATTTTTGAGAGCGAGTCTTAGAGCAGGAAGGTTGTTTTGTGACCAGTAGATTATCAATTTAAGTTGTAGGCCCGTTTGACAAACACTTACCACTTATAATAAGTGTGTATGCATAAAGATCCGTTTTGTCAGATTGTTTATTGAAAGTGTTTTCTGCAACTTATTTAAGTGGTTTTCTTCTGGAATCTTAAGTGTGAGTGTTTTTTTAGAAATAAAACAAACAAGGTTTGTTTTTTCTGAAACAGAACAAACACCTCTTATTTTTTTATATATTACTTGTCGTAATTGATAAGTGCTATAAACAGTTTTCAATAAGTGTTTTCAAATGAACCCTTAGTCTTTTGAAAAGGAAAAATAAAAACTAAATAAAAAATGGGGATGGACGTGTACAATATGCACCCTCGCCCCTCGCCAAACCCTATCAAATTAGGGAGCTTTATATCCCGGGTCTTCTTTTCAACTTTGAATTATTTACACATGCGCTATTGCATGATGACACGTACTTGTTTTTCATCTGAATTTAAACTTCTAGTGATAAGACTTAATTGTCTTATCACCTCAGATCAAGTCATCATTCATATTGGTCTATCCATTTGTGTACATCAGGTTGTGGCTGCGTACTCTTTTAGTCAGTCAACAAAGGAGACTGTTAAGTATATACTTGAGGGCCAGACTGATATGGGAGTTGAGAATGCTCAAGCTAAAGATGAGAATCAACTGCCTTTGGAATCCTATGGACTGGAAGCATGGAACTTGCTTTACGATGATGGTCTTTCTGGCCCTGTGAAAATGTTTTAGATCACCTTCAATGCAGAGGGCGAAGGATGGCTATTTGCAGAGGGCAAAGGATGAACTTTCCTTCTGCTTCAAATCTTCTCGTTCTTCCTTCACAATTAACACGTGGGAGATTGATAGTATGTTTAATAGGGGAAGGTATCTATTTACATTAGTTTTCTCTTGTTGGAAATTATTGAAACAGAAATTTGTATTTTGACTCGCTGAACATTTGAAGAAATGATTTAGTCTTCGTAGGATTTAGTCAAGCATAAGCCAATGAAATCTTTCATTCTGAATTTCAGGCTTAACAGAAAAGCTCTTGAAATCAACTTACAAGAAAGCTCTTGAAAATTTATCACTTGCATTCGGAAGTACATGTTGTTCTATTTGAAACTTTTGGAGGGGACTGGAGACATCTGTACTCTTGAAAGGGCTTATACATTCCTCCGGTCAGACAGAAGGGTACAAAAAAAGTTGATTTTCTGTATTTCTTATTTGTGAATTGTGTATATTATTTATGCCTGTATGTATGTTGAAGTTCCAAGCATCTTTTTCAAGCATTAAGTCTATTGTTTTGTTTTTTCATTTCCCCCCAGTTCAGGATTGCTCACCTTACTATGGCTAATGACTTTTGATGCTTTTTTCTGTCTTTAATTGTAAGCAGTGTTCTTTACATGTTGGCCGAATACTTTCAGGTTTTTTTCTTTTATGAAATATTCATTTTTTTTAGTTGCAGGGGCATTGGTTTCAAAAAATTTAAGTTAACAGGGACATTGGTTTTGAAATTATTGCTTGTAAAGATGCTGCATATCTTCCCTTTGTACATGTGAACATGAATATTGATTGTGACTTTGGGACCTTATGGTTCTTAGTGATTCAATGAATTGTGCCCAACTTTGTTGCGGATTCCAGTTCTCTCTGTGACTTGAGGATCTTGTTCCATTAGCTCTTGGGAGGTGCATGAGGGCCTTAATTTTATCAATGAATCTAACCTGACTGTCAGACTTGATGCTCCAAGCAGCTCACTCGAACATTTACAGGAGAAGATATTTACTTTGTTCGTGGAGCAGGGAAATCGGAGGCCAGATATTTGCAATATACGTGAGTTCGGTGGTTCAGAATTATCTGAGAGCAGCTTAGATGGGGTACCCAAAATAACCTGTTACCCTTGTTGATTTTTTTTTGGAGTTCAGGTTGTGTTTTACAACAGTTATTGAAAAGTGTTTGTAGTACTTATCACTTATGATAAGTGTTTCTCTACGAGTTGCTTAGGTAATTAACTCCCGGTCCTTGATGTTTGGACTGGATTCCCAAGAAGTTGTATCAAAACTTGGTTCATGATAAGGGACGACGCTCAGCATATAGGGACGACACTCAACAGAGGTTTCCTCTTTTACCTATGTTAACGATTTGATTTCAGTAGGAGTTATTGTGATAGGGTCAATGTTGTAGGAAGGAAATGTGAGGGTGGATGAGTTCGATGGAATGAACGTTAGTTTTTGGGGGATGGTGATAAAAGATTATCTAATCTGAAAGGATCTGTTGACTGGAACTAAACCAGAGAAGATACACAAGGCTGAATGGGAGCAACTGGATAGAAAAATTCTAGGAAAGTTGAAACATATGGGAGAAGAAGACAACTTATGGAATCGCTGACAGATATGTATGAGAAGTTGACTGTGCTCAACAAAGTGTTTCTGATGAGAAAACTCTTTAGTTTAAGACTATCAGAAGGGAGATTCGTGGCATATCATGTGAATGATTTCAACATGTATCATTTGAAGACAATAAAGGTTACTTTTGTTGATGTTTGGATGATTTTGTTGATGTCCTTTATCATAATCGTGGGAAGCACTGACAATGATAGTGAAAAATTCTTTCAGTAAAACTGATTTGGTATTTTTAGACATCCAAAATTTTATCTTGAACGGAGTGGGCACCTTAAGAAGGATTGTTAGGATTGTAAGACCAATGAAAGACCAGTTTTCAGAAGTCCAGGTTTTTGAAATAATGTAGATGAAAAAGGGATGACTAACCTCCTGTGTAGTGTTAATGTTCCAATGGAATCCTAGATTATTGATTTGAGAATATCTTTCCACCTCACAGGTGAAAGAGGGTGCGTGACAAATTATGTTTCAAAAAATTCCGATAAAGTGCATCTTCTAGATGATAAAACGTTGTGGGATGGAGGATGTGAAAATTCAACTGAAGAATGAAGACTTTCCTGAGTTGAAGGTTGTGGGTTTGTTGGATGATGATGGCTTTGGAACATACTTCTCTAACGGTGTATGGAGAATCACCCGAGGGTTATCTAATCATTGGTGAAGGAGTGAAAGATGAAACCCCCTATCTCACCAGATGAACATAATGAGCCACAATGACCGGACACCTTCATAAGTTCAGTTTTGTGGTACTCTCGGTTGGGTCATCTCATTGAAAAGAGAGTGAAGATTCTAGTGGAAAAGGGGATGTTGAAGCATTCAAGCGTCGATAGTTGTGAAAGTTGTATATTTGGAAAGGAATGAAAGGCGTTTTTATCTCATTGGAAGGACTCCCAAAAACTGAAAACTATAACATGCACATACTGATGCTTGGAGACCTTCTCAGTCAAGTCACATGCAGAGTCGTAATACTTTGTGACTTTCATTGATGATCCTATGAGAAATGTATGAGTTTATTTTCCGAACTTCCACGTGGAAAGAGGGCTCTGGACAATAAATGGATATTTCATTTATAGGAAGTAGCTAACAAAAGTTTGAGGTATAAGGTTAGACTAATGGTGAACGATTTCTAACAAAAGGAAGATATTGACTTTTTAGAAATATTTTTAACTAGTTGTAATTGGAAATCTCTATCTTGAATAAATGTACGTGAAGATGAGATTTCTTCATCGGGAACTAGTGGAAGAGATTTATATGAAGCTACCGGATGGTTTTGTTGACAAAAAAAAATCACGACTTGAGAGTGTAAACTCAAAAAGAATCTTTATGGGTTGAAGCAAGCACCAAAGCAATGGAACCAGAAATTCGATGCTTTTATGTCAGTGCAACATTTCATGTGGGGCAACTTATATCATTGTTGCTACTGGAAGGAGTTTGAGGATGGATGTTTCATTATCCTTCTCTTGTATGTGGATGATATGCTTCTGGTTAGGCTGAATTCTCAACAAATTTAGAGGCGGAAGAAAGATTTGTTAGGTAATTTTGAAATGAAAGATCTTAGTGAAGCTATAAAAAGATCTTGGGGCATGCATATTAGAAGGGGTCAAAGTTTTGGAAGATGAGACAAAACACATGACTAAAATTTCATTTGCATCTGTTGGAAGTTTGATGTGCTCTATGGTGTGCGCTCGTCCAAATATTGCTCATTTAGTGGGAGTTGTTAGTCGGTTCATGGAAAATTCAGAAAAAGAACACTGAGGTCATGTGGAGCAACTCAGATCATTGTTGCTACCGAAAGGGGTTTGAGGATGGATGTTTCATTATCCTTCTCGTGTATGTGGATGATATGCTTCTGGTTAGGCTGAATTCTCAACGAATTTAGAGGCAGAAGAAAGATTTGTCTGGTAATTTTGAAATGAAAGATCTTAGTGAAGCTAAAAAGATCTTGGGCATGCTGATCAGAATGGATCAAAGTTTCGAAAGCTTGGTACTCTTTTAGAAGTACATTTAGAAAGTTATTGAACGTTTTCGTATGACTAGTTGTAAATCCGTTGCTACCCCCTTTTCTGGGCATTTCAAATTATCCAGAGTAAGCACCTCAAATGGAAGATGAGGCAAAGCACATGACTAAAATACTGTTCGCATCTGCCGTTGGAAGTTTGATGTACTCCATGGTGTGCACTCGTTCAAAAAGTGCTCATTCAGTGGGAGTTGTTAGTTGGTTCATGGAAAATCCAAAAAAAGAACACTGAGGCCATCAATATCTCAGACGAATGATGGATACTTGTATTTCAGCTTGAATAAAGAGATAAGTGTATGTTGATGCCGATTTTGGGGGAGATTCCGATACTCGAAAGAGTACTTCCACTTATGCCTTTACTTATGGTGGAACAACCATCAGTTGGGTGCGTGTCAAGGCTGCAACTGATTGTAGCTCCCTCATCAACAAAGGCTGGATATATTGCAACAATGTAAGCAGGAAAAGAAATGGTGTGGTTGAGGCGTCTGCTTGATGAACTCGGGAAGGGTGGTTTTTCATGCAATTAAACATATTGATCTTAAGTACCATTATATCTGAAAGTTTCTGGAAGACGGGGAGCTGAAGCTGGAAAAGATTGTTGGAAAATAAAACTCAACAGATATGTTCACCAAGGCATTGGTCTAAGAAAGTTTGAGGCAAAACTGTGCCTTAGTGGGGGTGGGGTGAATAGAAAATAGAGGATGGAGTTCACTACATTGATTAGAAGTTGAGGATGGTTGCCAAGGGATCCTTGAAGCGATCAAGTGAGTTTTGTAGGGCCGTGAAGTCTCTTCAAGGCTTCGATATTAGTTTATCAGAAGTTCTTGACTTAGTTCACTAGAAGAAGGTGTTGGCAGGATGTTCTGGGGGTTTAATGATGGGTGCTCAGCATGGAGTCGACTACCAGAATTTGGGTAGTCAAGTTACCAGATGTACAAATAGTGAAATCACCAGTTAGAGAACCATATATACTTTTGAATCTTTCTTCGGCTCGAGTTTGCTAGAAAGAGTGAGGCATATGAGCATTGTTCAGTTACCAGTGACAAATAGTCAAGCTGAAGTATGGTCCATGGGATCGGCGGTTGCACAATGCAACAAATAGACAATTGTGTTTGTAGGAAGCCTGGGTGAGCAGATGACTGGCTGAGGGTGGGACCACTTTGCTGAGAGGGCTATTGTATCATCAAGTGACCTTTGTATTCTTTGATTTATGTGGGTGACAAGTCACTAGTTGCAAACCTTTGTACTTTAGTTGAAATAAAATCTTTCAGTGTTCTCGTGGATGTAGAATGAAAATTCAAACCACGTAAAATGAAAATTCAAACCACGTAAAATCAGTGTTCTTTCTTTTGTGCTTGTCTTTCCTTATGCTTGTATGCTTGTGCATGATTGTTGGATTCAATGCAATGATTTGGGTGTAGTAATACTTCCAAGTTTTGGTGCACTGAACTTCTGGAGGATTCATAATGGTGATTTGTTTTTGTGACCTGTTGATGGATGAACTTTCGGTGCTTGAAGTTCAGGCTGGATTCCCAACACATGTATTCATTAAACAGATACCCTTCACTACTCAGTTTAACTAATTAGAGTTGAGGTATTAGTTAATCAGGGTTTTAAAAGATTAAGATAGTAAATTCAAAACTTGACTAATATCAAGGTAAGATTAAGATAACAGGTGGTAATTAAATCAAATTCAATTATTTATTATTAATTTTTTAACTAAATATTTTTATATAATGGTAAAATTATAAACTTTATTTATTTTGATTTCAGTTGATATTTGTTTCATAAATAAATTCTAAATTCCAATCTAATTAAATTAGTTCACTAACTATATATTTTAAAAAGATGAAATTATAAAATATATTTATTTAATTTGATATCCATTCATGTTAAATTTATAAATGATTTTTAAACATTTGAAATTAAAAATGAATATTTAATCAAATGGGTTAGGGTAGATAAGTCTGTATTGCAAAATATAACAAAATATGATTAGGACAATGAATTCAAAATATAAACAGATTCATGTTTTTAAAAATTAAATGGGTTAACGGTATTTCAAAATTTAGAATTGAAATGTTAACCCATTAATAATTTTTCAATTGTTAAAATTTAAATCTGGAATGTTATAAAATGTAGTGTTAAATAGTTTTTTAGTTTATGAAGTCATTCAAATATTTAGTAGTGTTGTCAAGGTTATAGTTCAAACTCCTCTTACTGCCATTATATTATTTTATGTTGTAAACATTATGTGAGAGTATTATTGATGTATCCTCATGATATTATTTCAGGTTTTGGGCGCAATAAAAGCCAACCCATGCTCAACGATTGTTTTTCATAAGATTTTACGGATTATCCATAATAACATGATGAATAATCATTATGTCTAATGAATATAACTGAATAAACTGGATGAAAGAAATCTTGAAACCAAGAGTATCTTTCAAGTTAAATTTATAATCAATTTAACATAAATTATCTTGATCTTGAGATTCTTCAAAGAAAATGTCGATCGTTTGAATCCTTGTTTGAGTAGTACCACTGTTGCGCTAAGAGGATCCAAATTAGAATTCATTTGGTGGCAATTCACACGTGCTTTTTGATTTCCAAACGATGTCGGCAAAAAACCAGTGTTATCACGGATTATCCTTGTTTGATTCTTGCGTTGTTGTTTTTGGGAGGATGGAATGAGGTTGAAGAATTCTCTCGGTCTTAAGAGGATGTTCTTATCAGAGAGTTCTTTAGAGATGATGTGTTGTGCACATTAAAATGAATTCTTACAAATTCACATACAAAAATGATATAATTATTTATAAATAGTTAGATGATTGGTGTAAGATCTTGTCTTTTTTTAGATATGTCCCTTTGAGTTTCTCGTTTGAACCTTGGTATCCATGTCTTGTTCAGAGACAGAGAGCATTTGTTTGGGAAAATGACCTAAAATTTGGGGATATATGTTTGTTTGAATCAATGGAGTTCGGGTATAAATGTGTCAAATGTTACCATGAGTTCTTGGTAAGTTGAGAAGGCTTAAAGGGGGTTCATATTTTTATAAGGAAACTGGGCCGAAAAACCGTCTGCAGAACAATTACATGTCGTGTAACTGTAATACACGTCGTGTAATTGTTGTCAGACACATGGCGTGAATGGTTACAGGCTGTGAACTGATTCACGACATGAAAAGAATACATGTCGTGTAATTGTATCACACAACGTATAATATTTAATCAAAATAAATAATAATTTGAGGTGATGAGTTTTTCGACACATCCCATTAAAAAGAAATTCACGACGTGTAATTATATTACATGTTGTGTAATTCCCCAACTCGTAGTTTTAAGTGCGTCGTACAGTTGGGATTTATTTCTAACTCACATACAACTTCCTGTCGTCCTGTTTGTACAATCGATCCCCAACTAAGTGGTTTTTCTTTGGTTCCCTCTCCCTTTGATCTCCAACCGTTGTGGTGGAATCCCTTGGCTGTATGCGTTGTTTGTTTTGATCTTAATCAATTTTGATCTACAATCCTTCTTGTGATCATCCACACCTTCCTCATGGGTGTTTGTCGTTGAAAGTGTTGTTTGATCGGTATTCAAAGGTAATGGGTATAAACCTTAACCTTATAATTTGATATTTGTTGAGTATATGCAATATTGCAATTGCGCCAACTTACGTGCGACTCAATTGATTAAATAACGAATTGAATTATTCCTTGGCAACCTTTTGGATCCAATTGGCCATTGACCTGGTTTGTGGCTTTCGTTCGGGTGAGCGAACTCTTTAATATAAATGAATTGTTCAATGACTTAAATTGTGTTTAACATGACATGTTTTTTTGGGTGTTTGCCTTATATAGATTCACTTTGGCTTGACTTGTGTGATTTATACCTTGGTTATAAGGTTATGGTTGACATAGTTATAAGACATGCTTAGAGACATTCCAGCATGGCATTGAGACAGGTTATGTTTTACCGTAGTTATATGGTTATGATTGGCATGGTTGTGAGACATGCTTAGAGACATTTCGACATAATGCCGAAGTAGGTTGTGATATTAATTGAATATACGCTTTTTATCATACTGGTTATGCTTAGCCATAATGGTGTTGACTTACTGAGTTATACTCACCCTATTCGTGCCACCGTTTGGTACCCAAACAAACTATATGGATGTAGATTTGGACAAGGGAAAATGACCTTGCTGTTGACTGTTTGCTTGCTGGATGGGCTGAAGTTTGGAGATAAGACCGATATGAGGTTTGAGATTGGGGACTTTTGAGTCTTGTTGAGTCTGCTAGCCTTTTATTTTGTTTTACTTCTAGTATGACATTTAGTTACATTCCAGCACGTCATTACATTATTCCTTTACTATTTATTGGGTTATTCAGTTGGTTTTTATTGTGGGTTTTTATTGTATTATGTTGTTTCCATTATTTTCACTTTGATATTTATATTATTATTACTGATATTAGTTTGTTCCGCTGTGTTGTAACTTTGTCACCAGGGGGTATATTCTCTCCACTATACTTATCATACCCCACTGCTAGTCGACATCCTTTGACGTATGAGGAGGCGCACTTGAGGTCTCGTAACAAACTAGTTTCGACCACGTGAGAGAGTACCAGATTAGGGGATGTTACAAAGTGGTATCAGATATGCATGTTTCTTTTTCTTTTCTTTACTATTTGGAAAAGGTAGAAAAGTGACTAGGATGTATTGGGACTTGGTAATGAACTTGTGCATGAGGGTAGCTAACCCATGTACTGGGGAAAACCCGTGTGCCCATGGGATGATTGATGTTTATACTGCGTGCTTGTTGCAGTTGATGTTATTTCATCCTGAGTGATAAACATGTTGTGTGAGGTTATGGTTTTATGATGTTATTGGTTTTTGAGATCTATACTTGTGGCCCGGTAGGACGCAGGATGAGTATGCATGCATCATAATACACATAGGGATATATATTGACATGTATTGTTCATGCTAGGGACAAATTTATTTTGCATGTGATATATATTTGCATACTGAACTATGATACGAGATATCTGTTATACTTGATAAATGAAATAAATGAATTGTTATTTCATGCTAAAACACTTGTAAGCCATGTTTAGAGAGACCAAGATTCGGTGGTTCTCTGTTGTTGTCACCTGTTGAGGTTGACGTTTTTGTTATAGTTAGTGTTCTAAGAAGTGCGTTTGTCTTGTAGAGAAAATGGCTCCTCATCGTTTTTGAGTTGAGCGTCAGGAGAGTGGCAATCAACACGCTCCTAACGCAGGATGTATTGGGACTTGGTAATGAACTTGTGCATGGGAGTTGCTAACCCATGTACTGGGGAAAACCAAAGTGCCTAGGGGTGGATTGCTGTTTATACTGTGTGCTTGTTGCAGTTGATGTTATTTCATCCAGAGTGATAAACATGTTGTGTGAGGTTATGGTTTTATGATGTTATTGGTTTTTGAGATCTATACTTGTGGTCCGTATGACGTGAGATGAGTATGCATGCATCATAATAGACACATAGGGATATATATTGACATGCATTGTTCATGATAGGGACATATTTATTTTGCATGTGATATATATTTGCCTACTGAAATGTGATATGAGATATCTGTTATTCCTGATAAATGAAATAAATGAACTGTTATGTCATGCTAAAACACTTGTAAGCCATGTTTAGAGAGACCAGGAGTTGGTGGTTCTCTTATTGTTACCTGTTGACATTGACTTTTTGTCATAGTCAGTGTTCTAGGGAGTGTGTTTATCTTGTAGAGAAAATGCCTCCTCGCCATCTTTGAGTTGAGCGTCAAGAGAGTGGCAATCAACACGCTCCTAACGCTGCTGAACCAGAGCTTCCTGTAGTTCATGAGGATCATATGGATGTTCAGCTTCGTGACAGCTTCCCGAGGGTCATGAGATCCATGGAAATGGAGATTATTCGCACCGTATCCTTGATGTTTGAGCCGACGAGGGAGTTTCAGCTGCAACATTCGCCTATGTTTACTCAGGAGGGAGCCCCCCAGGTAGTCGAGTTTTGGATAGAGTCAATACAGATGATCTTTAAGCATCTTGAGACACCCACAAATAGGAGAGCGAAGCTTGCTGTGTATATGCTCTATGGACTAGCCAAGCGTTGGTGAGACATTCTGGAGCAGACAGAAAAGCATGAGGAGTTATCCTGGAAGGACTTCGAGACGAAGTTCATGAGCCATTTTTATCCAAAAACGTTGAGGGATGAGAAGGTCCATGAGTTCATGCACCCAACATAGGAGGGCATGTTAGTGATGAACTACGCTGAACATTTCACTGACCTCTAGCGCTTTGCGCCATCTTTGACAGCTGATGAGATCTCCCGGGGGAGACGTTTTCAGGATGATCTTCGCTATGAGATCAGGTCGCAGGTGAACATGTTCTGTCTGGGCAGTTTTGCAGACGTGATGAATCAGACACTTATCATAGAAGGGATTCTCAGAGAGGCCCCGAGCAGTGGTCAGACTGTTTCAGCAAGGGAAACTGTAAACTCTTCTTATAGCGGAAAGAAGCATCATTATGACAGTTTTTGCGAGGGCAACAATGGTCAGAATGGTCAGGGTAGTGGGCATCTCAGGACCGTGTTTCGTTGTAGTGCTATCAGTGTGGCAAGATGAGCCACAAACGACCTCAGTCTCTAAACCCCGCTTTGGAGTGCCATGCTTGCAGCAGATTTGGCCACCTAAAGAGGTTTTGTAGGGGTATACAACAACAGAGCAGTGGTAGGGGAACTAGACAGGTACTGGAGTCTGGGAAGGACTCGACTACGCTTCAAGAGACAGGTAGCTGGAGTTCCATGAGACGTTCTGGTCGAGGCATGGGACATGGTACCCCAGTATAGGAATGATAGTACCAAGTAGAGGTATAGCTCAGGGGAGTTAGGCTAGAGCCCAAGGCAGAGAGGTTGCTCAACAGCATGTTATGTAGATTACTTCGACTATTGTGGATGCAAGACTGTCTACTGTCAAAGGTACGATTCTTGTATTATCTATCCTTGCTTGTCTTTTGTTTGATACAAGAGAATCACATTCCTTTTTCCTTTTTTATCTGCTGTTTTTGTAAACGATTTGAGCTTGGACGTGAAAATCTTGGATGGTGTTTTGACCATTGACACACCGTTGGGAGTGCAGTCAGAGAATATCAAATGCTGTAAGGTGTGTTCTTTAGAGAACGGTGGTTACCGTTTCCTTTGGGAATCGTTTGTACTGGAGATCACATGCTTCAATTTGATTCTAGGTATGGATTGGTTTGTTCCATTTCAGGCTCATATCGACTGTTATCGGAGGAGGGTTACCTTTTTATCTCCAGAAGGAGACAACTATTCTCACCAAGGTGAGTGAGATCTTCAGGATGGTTGTACATGACCAATTCAGTGCAGATTGAATTTTTTCATGACTCAAATAGTTGCTCTTACTCTAGATGATGGTGGAATGCAACATGACTCTTTTCCTCCAGTGGTAGACCATTTTCCATATGTTTTTACCGACGAGTTCTATGACTTGCCACCTGAGTGAGAGATCGAGTTTACGATCGAGTTGGTGCTAAGAGTAGAGTCAGTTTCTATCCCGTCTTATAAAATGACGCCAGTAGAGCTTAAGGAGTTGAAAGTCTAGTTGGAAGATTTGGAAGCTAAATGTTTCATATGGTCGAGTACATCTTCTTGGGGTTCTCCAGTTCTCTTCGCCAAGAAGGCTGATGTGACTTTGTGCTTGTGTGTGGATTATCAGAGGTTGAACCAAATGACCATCAAGAACCGACATCCCCTTCCGTGCACTAATGATCTTTTCAATCAGTTGAGGGGTGTTAAGATCTTCTCCAAGATCAATTTGAGATCAGGATACCATCAATTGAGGGTGAGACCATCAGACATACATAAGACAACTTTTAGGAGCAGGTATGACTTGTATGAGTTTGTTGTGATGTCGTCTGGTTTGACCAATGTACCAGTGATATTCATGGATTTGATGAATCAAATCTTTCATCCTTTTTTGGATTGGTTTGTGGTGTTTTTTGTCGACGATATCTTAGTGTACTTCCAGTCTGCAGACAATCACACCAAACATCTTAGCATCATCCTAAGTACATTGAGAGAGCATCGAATTTATGCTAAGCTAACCAAATGCAGTTTCTGGACTGATAAAGTGCATTTTGGGCCATGCCATCTTAGAGGAAGGTGTGTTAGTAGATCCAGAGAAGGTTGTGATTAGTCACTGAAAGTGGCTAATATTAATTGTTAATATCTTTATATTCATTGTTCTAAAGTCCATAAACATTGTTTTTAGTGCATTGCATAAATAGAACTTCATTTCTCATCAAAAATGCAATTCATGTTTAAAATGCAAATTTGGGCCCAATCATTCATTTGTTTGTTGACAATATTATATTCATTTTCTGAATTTTAAATTTTGGGATATGATTGATCACTTTGTTTTGAACATTTTATCTTTTAGGTCCGCTTGATGAATCCCAAAGGAAGATGGAGAATTTTGCGCCTGAAGGCAGAAACTTGCTGGAAAAAGCATAATGGGCCTAAGGCCCATCAAACAAATGTGGGCCCCAGAAACAAAGCCCAATGAAGCTCAAATTTATACAGTAGAAAGATAAAAATATGAGGATCATTTTATTCAACTATGGCCGGAGCTAATTCTGATGTTTTCATGATGATAAAGGGATCTGAAGTTGAGATTTAAATGGTGGACTCGTCATTAATGCACAGAAATCCGTCCCACCATTTCGCCCATAACTTCCAAACGGATGATCCAAATTTCCTGAAATTTTGAACGCTTCTAGAAGACACATGAACGAAGACATTTCTCTTCTAAAACCCCTCCGGATTCGGCCTTCTTCAATTTCGAATTCACACGTCAATATGGTGGACGAATCTGGACAGTTTTCCGGGTCAAATTCAAAACATCAATTTCCTTTTGATTATTCACCCTCTATTTGACTCTATTAATTGTTGGGGGGTGAATTAATTGTTGGGGGATGTACCTAAGGCTCCTAATATGCCTATATAAGGAGCTATTGGTGAAGGTAATGGGGGTGGATATTTTTCATATCATCTTTTGTTGCTTGTTTCATTGTAAGGTTATGCTTCCAAATTTCCTTTGGAATGTTTTCCATTTCCATGTAAGTTTCTTTTTTGTATCTTTATGTTCTTAATCAACTTCATTCACTTCTATATTTTCCATTTCTTTTATTAAAACTTTATTATCACAAAGCACAGTGATATCTCTGTGTTGTTGTGAATTAGTTCACACATAGGTGTGAATTTCATTCACACACACGGAGGAGTGCTCGTTATTTCCGCGGTTTTAATTTCTTCAATCCAATTCTTGTTAGCCATCTTCCGCCCACCATTGAGAGTATACCATCAATGGAGGGCTAAACCCTTAATGGGATGATCTTAGGAGGATGCAAAGGCTGGATTGAATGTTATTTTATGAACGAATTGTTGTTAATTGGATAATTAATTTAAGACATCCATTCTTCAATTATTTATACTATTCATCTTTACTGTGTTTGAGAAAACTAACTTAAATTACTAAATGACCATATACCTCGGGGAGATCATGAATTTGGTTCTCTAAGTGTATACGGGATTAGTAATTGTGTTTAGTAAGCACCAAACCAGAAAATGATGAATGTAATGTTATTTTTGAAGAATGGATTCATCAAAAATTAATAAAACCAAAATTGTCTAATGAAGTAAAATTCATTCAATCCACCCCGAGCATAATCCTAAGATCAACCCATTTCCATTTAATTGATTTCACTTAGGTTTATTAGTGTTCTTTAAAAACAATCCAAAATCAAACCCAAAGTCGGCTACTTCATAGCCCATCCTTCACACAATCATAGCGTCTCAAGGTTACTTCTTCGGTCCCTGTGGATTCGACCCCTATATGTACTACATCGATCGCTTTTACGAGTAGGGTAAATTTGGGCGCAACCAAATTTTGGCACCGTTGCCGGGGACCCAAGTAAGTACTTTAGACACTCATCTTCTTTTCTCACCCCAAATTCTCTATTCTCACCCAAATTTCTCTTCTCTTTTCCCCTTTCTATTCCTGTGTGTCCAATGAATCCCAAAAACAACTTTTAATCAACTCCAATGGATTATCTTCAACAATACCCATTAATATACCAAGGCTATAATCAACTGGAAAATCAATATTTTGAAACACCTCACATAGGGAATTTCATTGACCAAACCTTAATTGAATACACCACACCAGATGAGATGTACAATCAATGGGATGTCGAATGTTTAAAAGATCAATTTCCATACCTATCAAGAATGATTGAAAAGATAAATAATGAGGAAGTCCATGATGTAAAAACATATATCAACCCTAATCCTGAAAAAATTCTTGGAAAATTGTGTGAACAAATGGATAAAATGAATTCAGAAGTTTCATCTTTCAGATTATAATTACAAAGCTTTAAGACTTTTGAGGAACCTATTCCCACTCAAGATGTTCTTTCCTCATCATTGATAGATGAATATTTTATCCCAAAAACCTCCCATGAATTGAAAAAAGAACTAACCTTTGGATATGGGATAACTGAAAAAGATCAAAGAAATGTTGAAGGGTATTTAAATCAGGATGAAATTGATTTCATGAATTCACAAGAGGGAAATTATTCTTCAAGGATTGAATGTCCAGAATATTGCACCAAAAATGATTTTTTAGAATCACCAATCATTGAACCATTGGGAGATATAACGAATATTGTGTCTATACCCACTAATGAAATTCAAATGGAAAATTTTGTGGATGAATCATCTTTTCAAAAGGAACCAATTCTTTCAAATATTTTTAAAGAAGAAACAATTTTTGATTCAAATTATCATTCTTCTTTAGGAAAATTCAATCAAACTGAACTCGATGTTTTAATACTTCCTTCCCTACTCAATAATCCCTCTATTTATGATAACCAACACCATTCAATTATCATCAATTTTCATCAAGAATCTCACCATGTTGGAATGAACCTTGAAATCATAGGAAATACTTCAGATAAAACACGATCAACCATTTTAGATATTCCTTGGATTTTACCAATCATTTTAGAAAATAGGATTTCATACGAAACAAATTTTAAAAAAACAATCAATCTCAATCTTGTTGAAGTGGAGAAATATGGGTTAATTAAAATTTTGAAAGTTGGAATTGGATAAGTTGGGGGGTTCAAGTCGAGCTAACGACGTTAAACAAAAGCGCTGCATGAGAGGCAACCCATGGTTTTTATGTTTTCCAATTATTTTGAATCATTTTTTTTCATATAATAAATTACCACAAGCTTGTTGGGTCGGAAGAAACCCCGATGAACGGAAAAACGGGAATGATGGCAAGAGGGGGGGTGAATTGCCCTTTTTTAAAAAATTGATTAACAAATTAAAAAATCAGAGTGAAAGATGCAGCGGAAAGTAAAGAGGCAAGACACACGAAATTGATAACGGAGTTCGGCCAAAACCCGGCCTACGTCTCCGCTCCCAACTCAACCGTTGAGAGATTCCTACCGCTTGCTTTTCAATGGTTTTAGCAAGAAACCCACTAGGCTTTGAGGTAGCACTAGGACCTATTACAGCTTGCTTTTATTGGTTTAGCAAGAACCCACTTGCTTTTAATGGTTAAGCAAGAACCCACTAGTCTTTTTACGGGTGAAGACTAGCTCACCGAGACACAAGCCTTTTAAAGGAAAAGCTTGAGAAAACCTCTTCACACCTTAATGGTGGTGTGAGAACCCAAAAGAAAGGGGGGTGAGAAAAGAGTTTGGTTTGTAGACACAAACCCAAATTTAAAGCTCAATAAAAAGTAAAATAATAAAACCCGTATTTGGGAAGACTTGGGCGCCTTTGATTGGATGGAGATGTTGAAGGCCGCTTCCAAGCTTCTTTGAAGGAGCTCCTTGGATGTGGAAGTTGTTGGAGCTAGGTGGGTTCCTTTGAGGAAGTCCGCCGGAGGTTGGCCAATTGATCCAAAGTATGTCCGTTGGCTTCGTATATGTTCCGGTGTTTGTCCGGGGCTTCCTCAGCCTTTATTTATAGGCTAGGAACCCTTGGGGAGGCTTCGGAGCCGTTGGAGAGGTCTTCGGAGCCGTTGGGAGTCAAGTGGACAGGCTGGTCAACAGCCCAACGGCTAGTTTGACTGTGTCCACCGGCTGGCCGGTGTAGTGCCACCGGCTGGCCGGTGCCTTGACAGTGGCTGAGAATTCTGGTCCAGGCTCTACCGGTCGACCGGTGCCAGATCCACCGGCTGGCCGGTGGTGAGGCAGTAGCTAATACTGTTTGGGCAGGGGGCCACCGGCTGGCCGGTGCAAGGCCACCGGTTGGCCGGTGCTGAGGCAGAAGCTCAGCCTTCTTCCCAGGTGCCACCGGCTGGCCGGTGGTGAAGCCACCGGTTGGCCGGTGGACTGATTTTCAGTCCACTTGTGTTCCTTTGCCACTTAAGCTTGCTTGGCCCAATTCCTTGGCCACCTGATTTGATTCCTATCAATCCAAAAACACTTGAAAGAGGATTAGATAAATATGAGGGTGATTGTGATCATGAAAATAAAACCTTGAGGGGTTCGAGAGGTACAACAATCTCCCCCTATTTTGATGATCACAATCACCGAAACAAACAATGTAAAATACTGAGATTAAAGGCAATGCAAAGTATGATGAAAAAGGATTCTCCCCCAATCAATCAAGAAATTTCTCCCCCTTTGTGATTATCAAAATAGAACGGGGCATAAAACTTGATTGAGGGAAATGAGAGATTTGAAACCAATTGAAATTTTTGAAAAATGAATTGAAAGTTTTGAATCAAAAATTAATACCAACTGTTGGAAATTTAGAAATGAAATTTTAATAGAAAATTTTGAATTGAAAGAATTGAAACCAAGAGTTGAGTTTGAAATAAAAAAAAATTGAATACACAAAAAGCTTAAAAGCTCCTAACTCCCCCTAAATAAAGCAATAAGTCACCGGGGAGAGGGATTTTGAAAAGAAACAATTTTAGGCCCGGAGAGACTTGCGAGAAGGGATTTTTCAATCCATACTTGTCTCATAGCGGGTCTTCTCCTATAAAATTCATCTGAATAAAAAATCGATTTGGGTAGGCCGTACCGAGCGTTTTTACAATTACATTCATAAATGAGATGCCCGGGTTTTTTGCAATAATTACAAAATTTAAAACAAGAGCTCCCCCTTACAAAAACAGTTTGAGCATGGGAGGAGGAGGCTCGGTTGGTATAGCCAAGTCCATTGGTGGTTCTAGAAACCCTTTGGGAACCAAGTATATTGTTCAAATTTTGTTCCCCTTTGGTGAACTTGGCTAGGGTCTCTCTAAGGTCTTTGATGGTTGATTCCATGGAATCAACATTTGGAAAATTTTGGATTTTAAGGGTGAGTTCCTCCTTCTCTTTGAGAAGTTGTTCTTTTTCGGAGGAGAGTTTTTTGAAAGACTTTTTCAAAGCAACAAATTTTGATGATAAAGCATGAAAACCATTTTCAAGTTGGTCTCTAGCATGTGAGAGTTCTTCATAAGATAAATGATTTAAAGAATTTGAATTTGAAGAGCAAGAGGATGAGGAGTCGGAAGATGTTACCTCATGAAATGCCATTAGGCATTTTGTACCTTGGTCACTCGAGGAGGAGGAGGAGGAGGAGGTGTCACTCCATGTGGCCTTGAGGACCTTTTTCTTTCCTTTTTCGTTGGCCCGTTTTTTGTTGAGTGGGCAATCGGGCTTGTAATGGCCCTTTTCGCCGCACCCGTAGCATTTTACCTTTGGCTCGATTCTTGCGGTGGGTTCTTGCTTTCGCGCCTTGCGAGATTTCTTCTTCTTCTTGTGCTTCTTCATAAACTTGTGCATTTGGCGGGCGAGATTCTCCATTTCCGAGTCGCCGCTTGAAGATGAAGTAGATGAGGAAGATGAGGATGAGGAGGAGCTTACTTCTTTTTGTACCTTGAGAGCGATGTTCTTTGGTGTCTTGATTGGTGTGCCCTCCTTTTGAGCTTGCCTCCTCATTGTGATCTCGTAGGTCATTAGGGATCCAATGAGCTCCTCTACCGGCATATTTTTGACGTCCTTAGCTTCTTGGATCGCCGTCACCTTTGGTGCCCATGAGCTCGGAAGGACCCATAGAATTTTTTTGACCATTGCTTCAGCTGAAACATCATCACCAAGGGACTTTCTCCCAATGCACACGTCAGTAAATCTAGTAAACATTTCAGAAATAGATTCATTTGGATGCATAGAAAAAGACTCAAAATCCTGTCTATACATATCTAATCGAGTATCCTTGACTTTGTTGGTCCCCTCATGGGTAACCTCCAAAAGTTTCCAGATTTCATGTGAGGAGGTACAAGTGGACACTCGATTGAATTCATTTCGGTCAAGGCCGCAATGGAGAGCGTTCATGGCTTTGCCATCAAGCTCAAAGTTTCTAATGTCGGCTTGGGTCCATTTGGATTCATCGGGAGAGGAGAGGGTGTAACCTTGCATGACTATTTTATAAATGGGATAACCTATACTTCTAAGAAAGGTGGTCATGCGGGTTTTCCAATAATTATAGTCGGTCCCATCAAAAAATGGAGCCCGACCCAATGAGAGGCCCTCGGGGGCGAAAGAGGTTGATGCCATCAAAAAGAAATAGGATCTTTAATTTGAAACCGTTTTAGGGAATTATTCAAATACGTTCCTCTGATACCAAATGTTGGGTCGGAAGAAACCCCGATGAACGGAAAAACGGGAATGATGGCAAGAGGGGGGGTGAATTGCCCTTTTTTAAAAAATTGATTAACAAATTAAAAAATCAGAGTGAAAGATGCAGCGGAAAGTAAAGAGGCAAGACACACGAAATTGATAACGGAGTTCGGCCAAAACCCGGCCTACGTCTCCGCTCCCAACTCAACCGTTGAGAGATTCCTACCGCTTGCTTTTCAATGGTTTTAGCAAGAAACCCACTAGGCTTTGAGGTAGCACTAGGACCTATTACAGCTTGCTTTTATTGGTTTAGCAAGAACCCACTTGCTTTTAATGGTTAAGCAAGAACCCACTAGTCTTTTTACGGGTGAAGACTAGCTCACCGAGACACAAGCCTTTTAAAGGAAAAGCTTGAGAAAACCTCTTCACACCTTAATGGTGGTGTGAGAACCCAAAAGAAAGGGGGGGTGAGAAAAGAGTTTGGTTTGTAGACACAAACCCAAATTTAAAGCTCAATAAAAAGTAAAACAATAAAACCCGTATTTGGGAAGACTTGGGCGCCTTTGATTGGATGGAGATGTTGAAGGCCGCTTCCAAGCTTCTTTGAAGGAGCTCCTTGGATGTGGAAGTTGTTGGAGCTAGGTGGGTTCCTTTGAGGAAGTCCGCCGGAGGTTGGCCAATTGATCCAAAGTATGTCCGTTGGCTTCGTATATGTTCCGGTGTTTGTCCGGGGCTTCCTCAGCCTTTATTTATAGGCTAGGAACCCTTGGGGAGGCTTCGGAGCCGTTGGAGAGGTCTTCGGAGCCGTTGGGAGTCAAGTGGACAGGCTGGTCAACAGCCCAACGGCTAGTTTGACTGTGTCCACCGGCTGGCCGGTGTAGTGCCACCGGCTGGCCGGTGCCTTGACAGTGGCTGAGAATTCTGGTCCAGGCTCTACCGGTCGACCGGTGCCAGATCCACCGGCTGGCCGGTGGTGAGGCAGTAGCTAATACTGTTTGGGCAGGGGGCCACCGGCTGGCCGGTGCAAGGCCACCGGTTGGCCGGTGCTGAGGCAGAAGCTCAGCCTTCTTCCCAGGTGCCACCGGCTGGCCGGTGGTGAAGCCACCGGTTGGCCGGTGGACTGATTTTCAGTCCACTTGTGTTCCTTTGCCACTTAAGCTTGCTTGGCCCAATTCCTTGGCCACCTGATTTGATTCCTATCAATCCAAAAACACTTGAAAGAGGATTAGATAAATATGAGGGTGATTGTGATCATGAAAATAAAACCTTGAGGGGTTCGAGAGGTACAACAAAGCTGTTGACCTGTTCTTCTTTTATGAGTAAGGATGGGTATGAAAGGGGAGCGCCATATTCATCCGTGTCACGTGGTGTGATCTCTGAGTAATACCTTACCCAGAAAATATAAAGAAGACAATGTATCATCAGTTTATTTTGTTTTGTTTTATTTTTTTATAGGTTAAAAAAAGGACATGTTGAAATCCATAAGTAAAATCCATTCACCACCATCCAAGCCGCTGAGACTCAAATCCAGGATTGAAGGGAGACTATGGCATGTGCTATCATCATCAACCACCAGGTGACTTCATTCCATGATTTTCATTTTAAATTTCTTCATTGAACTCCTCTTTTACCCCCTTCTAACTTTTCTTTTCTTTAAACACTGAGGACAGTGTTATTCTAAGTTGGGGGGGGGATAAAAAATGATTTTTTTTTATTTTGTGAATAAAAAACATGCATGAAAAGAAAAATTCCATTAACCATAAACATGATAAACACACATTGCAAACTCTAAAATTGGATATCAAATAAATTTTGCATGCCTTGATTCTGATTTTAATGTAAGTTTAAGTTCATGAGCATAGTTTTTTGGAAAGTGCCGTTGTCCGATGTGATTTTTCAATGTTTACAATTTCATCCTTTTAATAAAAATGCCACAATGCACGTCTACTGGATCGTGGGTGTAAATTTAAGTTCTTGGGTCCCTTTCATTATAGCATAGAGTTCTGGTGTCACTTTTAGTTTAATTTGAGTATCCAAAAAAAACAAAAACAAAAAAAAAACAAAAAACAAAAAAAAATTGAAAAAAATAATAATGACCACATAGAGCAATGTTTTGTCCAAATGCGTGGCGTCCGACACTTGGGGATCATGACTCCATAGTTGTCTTGCCCAGAGTTAGGCTTTATATCTCTATTATAGAGCATGAAATTGACAAAATGCGTGGCGTCCGGTACTTGGGGATCGTGACTCCATAGTTGTCTTGCCCAGAGTTAGTCTTTTCATATCGATTGTGGTTAAAAAAAATAAAAAAAAAATCAAAAAAATTAAAAAAAATGGATACTCATCTTAAGGTTTAATGTGATTCCCACCTAGCGCTTCCATTTTTTCCCCTTGAACAATAAAATGGGCCCCATATCTTTTATGATACACAACACTTTATCATGCTTAATTGGAATTGGATGAAATGTGGCGATGAATTTGAACAAAGGAATAGGCTTGGGCTTGGGATATGCTTATGGACCTAGCTTGTTTTTAATGATTTTTATGGGTTTTCATATTTTTTTTGATATTAGATATTTGGGTGAGCAATGTGTATTAAAATGTTTTTGGAAAAGGGGATTTGAATTTCATAATTGTAATTTATTTTGCTCGGGACTAGAAAAACTCAAGTTGGGGGGTGTGATTAGTCACTGAAAGTGGATAATATTAATTGTTAATATCTTTATATTCATTGTTCCAAAGTCCATAAACATTGTTTTTAGTGCATTACATAAATAGAACTTCATTTCTCATCAAAAATGCAATTCATGTTTAAAATGCAAATTTGGGCCCAATCATTCATTTGTTTGTTGACAATATTATATTAATTTTCTGAATTTGAAATTTTGGGATATTATTGATCACTTTGTTTTGAACATTTTATCTTTTAGGTCCGCTTGATGAATCCCAAAGGAAGATGGAGAATTTTGCGCCTGAAGGCAGAAACTTGCTGGAAAAAGCATAATGGGCCTAAGGCCCATCAAACAAATGTGGGCCCCAGAAACCAAGCCCAATGAAGCTCAAATTTATACAGTATAAAGATAAAAATATGAGGATCATTTTATTCAACTATGGCCGGAGCTAATTCTGATGTTTTCATGATGATAAAGGGATATGAAGTTGAGATTTAAATGGTGGACTCGTCACTAATGCACAGAAATCCGTCCCACCATTTCGCCCATAACTTCCAAACGGATGAGCCAAATTTCCTGAAATTTTGAGAGATTCTATAAGACACATGAACGAAGACATTTCTCTTCTACAACCCCTCCGGATTCTGTTGTACCCCACACTATTTGATTTTCATGATCACAATCACTTTCATATATGTTTAACTTTGTTTTTAAGTGTTGTGGATGATAGACAAAAGATTGCCAAAGGATTGGCCCAAGAATGGACAAGAAATGGACTGAAATTCAGTCCACCGGCCAACCGGTGTGATAGCACCGGCCAGCCGGTGGAACTGACAGAGGGATTGCCCACTGCCAGGTTCCACCGGTCGACCGGTGGCTCTGTCACCGGTCGACCTGTGGCACCCAGCCCAAATAGTATTTGCTACTGTCTTGCCACCGGCCAGCCGGTGGCTCCTCCACCGGTCGACCGGTAGAGCCTGGATCAAGACTCTTCTTCTCTACCAAGGCACCGGCCAGCCGGTGGAGCTGTACCGGCCAGCCGGTAGCCCAGTCAAACTAGCCGTTGGGTCTGACCAGTCAACCTTCTTTTGGCTCCCAACGGCTCTTTTAGCCTCTCCAACGGCTCCGAAGCCTCCCCAAGGGTTCCATGCCTATAAATAAAGGCCAAGGAAGCCCCGGACACTTACCGGAACTATTGTGAAGCCAACGGACATATTTTCCATCATTCGGCAATCCTCCGGCGAGCCACTTCAAAGGAACCCCAAGTGCTCCATCCACTTTCACATCCAAGGAGCTCCTTCAAAGAAGCTTGGAAGCGGCCTTCAACATCTCCATCCAATCAAAGGCGCCCAAGACTTCCTCATATACGGTTTTTCTTGTTTATTTATTTTGAGCTTAAAATTGGGTTTGTGCCTACAAACCCCAACCCTTTTCTCATCCCCCTTTCTTTTGGGTTTCACACCACCACTAAGGTGTGAAGAGGTTTCTTCAAGCCTTTCCTTTTAAAAGGCTTGAGTTTTCGGTGAGCTAGCCTTCACCCGTTAAAAAGGCTAGTGGGTTCTTGCTAAACCATTAAAAGCAAGTGGGTTCTTGCTAAACCACAAAAAGCAAGCTGTAATAGGTCCTAGTGCTACCTCAAACCCTAGTGGGTTTCTTGCTAAAACCATTGAAAAGCAAGCGGTAGGAATCTCTCAACGGTTGAGTTGGGAGCGGAGACGTAGGCCGGGTTTTGGCCGAACTCCGTTATCAATTTCTTGTGTGATTTCCTCCTTTATTTCCGCTGCATCTTTTACTTTGATTTTTAATTTGTCAATCATTTTTTTTAAAAGGCAATTCACCCCCCCTCTTGCCATCTTTTCCCCGTTTTTCCGACCCAACAATTGGTATCAGAGGGATAATTTGAGTAATACCTTAAAAGGTTTCAAATTCAAAGATCCATTGTGATGGCATCCACCTCTTTCGCCCCCGAGGGCTACTCATTGGGTCGGGCTCCATTTTTTGATGGGTCCGACTATAATTTTTGGAAAACCCGCATGACCACTTTTTTAAGAAGCATAGGTTATCCGATTTATAAAATTGTCATGCAAGGTTACACTTTGTCTACCCCCGACGAATCCAAATGGACCCCCGCCGATATTAGAAACTTTGAGCTTGATGGCAAAGCCATGAACGCTCTACATTGCGGCCTTGACCGAAATGAGTTCAACCGAGTTTCCACTTGCACCTCATCTCATGAAATTTGGAAACTATTGGAAGTGACCCATGAGGGCACTAACAAAGTTAAGGATACTCGGTTAGACATGTATAGGCAGGATTTTGAGTCTTTTTCCATGCACCCAAATGAATCAATTTCTGAAATGTTTACTCGATTTACTGACGTGTGCAATGGTAGAAAGTCTCTTGGAGATAATATTTCTGCAGAAACTATGGTGAAGAAGATCCTATGGGTCCTTCCGAGCTCATGGGCACCTAAAGTGACGGCAATCCAAGAAGCTAAGGATGTCAAGAACATGTCGGTCGAGGAACTCATCGGATCTCTCATGACTTATGAGATCACGATGAGGAGGCAAGCTCAAAAGGAGGGCACACCAATCAAGACTCCAAAGAATATTGCCTTCAAGGTACAAAAAGAATTAAGCTCCTCCTCATCATCCTCATCTTCCTCATCGTCCTCATCATCAAGCGGCGACTCGGAAATGGAGAATCTCGCCTGCCAAATGCACAAGTTCATGAAGAAGCACAAGAAGAAGAAGAAATCTTGCAAGGCGCGAAAGCAAGAACCCACCGCAAGATCCGAGCCCAAGGTAAAATGCTACGGGTGCGGCGAAAAGGGCCATTACAAGCCCGATTGCCCACTCAACAAGAAACGGGCCACGCCAAAGGAAAAAGGAAAGAAAAAGGTCCTCAAGGCCACATGGAGTGACACCTCATCATCCTCCTCCTCCTCCTCCTCGAGCGACAGCGGTACGAAATGCCTAATGGCATGTCATGAGGTAACATCTTCCGACTCCTCCTCCTCTTGTTCTTCAAATTCAAATTCTTTAAATCATCTTTCTTATGAAGAACTCTCACATGCTAGAGACCAACTTGAAAATGGTTTTCATGAACTCTCTTCAAAATTTGTTGCTTTAAAAAAGAATTTCAAAAAACTCTCTTCCGAAAAAGAACAAATTCTTAAAGAGAAGGAAGAGTTGACCCTTAAAATCCAAAATTTCCCAAATGTTGATTCCATGGAATCAACCATCAAAGACCTAAGGGAGACCTTAGCCAAGTTCACCCAAGGTGAACAAAATTTGTCCAAACTCTTAGGTTCTCAACGTGTTTCTAGAACCACACATGGACTTGGCTACACCAACCAAGCTTCCTCCTCCCATGCACCCACTGTTTTTGTAAGGGGGAGCTCTTGTTTTAAATTTTGTAATTATTGTAAGAAGCCCGGGCACCTCATTTATGAGTGTAATTGCAAAAATGCCCGGTACGGCCAACCCAAATCCATTTTTTATTCGGACGAATTTTTTAGGAGAAGACCCGCCATGAGACAAGTATGGATTGAGAAATCCCTTTTGGCGAGTCTCTCCGGGCCTAAGATTGTTTCCTACCCCCGGTGATTTATTGTCTTTATTTAGGGGGAGTTAGGTTCTTTTAATCCTTTTTGTGAATTAAAAATTTTCATCCAAAATTCTCATTTCAAATTTTCAATTCAAAATTTTCGATTCAAACTTTCAATTTCAATACTTGGTATCAAATTTTTCATTTCAAAATATTCAATTCGAATTTTTCATTCAAATCTCTCAATTCATTTTTGATTCAAAACTCTCAATTTCAAAAATTTCATTTGGTTTCAAATTTCAAATTTCAATTGGTTTTTGATTCAAAACTTTCAATTCAAACTGTTATTCAAATTTTCATTTCAATTTTCATTTCAAAATTTTCAACAATTGATATTATTTTCAATTGATTTAAAATCTCGTTTTTCATCGTTTCCCTCAATCAAGTTTTATGCCCCGTGCTATTTTGATAATCACAAAGGGGGAGAAATTTCTTGATTGATTGGGGGAGAATCTTTTCTCTCATGCTTAGTATTTATTTTCAATTTTTCATTTAAAGCATGCCTTTCATTTAAGTTTTTACATTGCTTAGATAAGTGATTGTGATCATCAAAATAGGGGGAGATTGTTGTACCCCACACTATTTGATTTTCATGATCACAATCACTTTCATATATGTTTAACTTTGTTTTTAAGTGTTGTGGATGATAGGCAAAAGATTGCCAAAGGATTGGCCCAAGAATGGACAAGAAATGGACTGAAATTCAGTCCACCGGCCAACCGGTGTGATAGCACCGGCCAGCCGGTGGAACTGACAGAGGGATTGCCCACTGCCAGGTTCCACCGGTCGACCGGTGGCTCTGTCACCGGTCGACCTGTGGCACCCAGTCCAAATAGTATTTGCTACTGTCTTGCCACTGGCCAGCCGGTGGCTCCTCCACCGGTCGACCGGTAGAGCCTGGATCAAGACTCTTCTTCTCTACCAAGGCACCGGCCAGCCGGTGGAGCTGTACCGGCCAGCCGGTAGCCCAGTCAAACTAGCCGTTGGGTCTGACCAGTCAACCTTCTTTTGGCTCCCAACGGCTCTTTTAGCCTCTCCAACGGCTCCGAAGCCTCCCCAAGGGTTCCATGCCTATAAATAAAGGCCAAGGAAGCCCCGGACACTTACCGGAACTATTGTGAAGCCAACGGACATATTTTCCATCATTCGGCAATCCTCCGGCGAGCCACTTCAAAGGAACCCCAAGTGCTCCATCCACTTTCACATCCAAGGAGCTCCTTCAAAGAAGCTTGGAAGCGGCCTTCAACATCTCCATCCAATCAAAGGCGCCCAAGACTTCCTCATATACGGTTTTTCTTGTTTATTTATTTTGAGCTTAAAATTGGGTTTGTGCCTACAAACCCCAACCCTTTTCTCATCCCCCTTTCTTTTGGGTTTCACACCACCACTAAGGTGTGAAGAGGTTTCTTCAAGCCTTTCCTTTTAAAAGGCTTGAGTTTTCGGTGAGCTAGCCTTCACCCGTTAAAAAGGCTAGTGGGTTCTTGCTAAACCATTAAAAGCAAGTGGGTTCTTGCTAAACCACAAAAAGCAAGCTGTAATAGGTCCTAGTGCTACCTCAAAGCCTAGTGGGTTTCTTACTAAAACCATTGAAAAGAAAGCGGTAGGAATCTCTCAACGGTTGAGTTGGGAGCGGAGACGTAGGCCGGGTTTTGGCCAAACTCCGTTATCAATTTCTTGTGTGATTTCCTCCTTTATTTCCGCTGCATCTTTTACTTTGATTTTTAATTTTTCAATCATTTTTTTTAAAAGGCAATTCACCCCCCCTCTTGCCATCTTTTCCCCGTTTTTCCGACCCAACAGATTCGGCCTTATTCAATTTCGAATTCACACGTCAATATGGTGGACGAATCTGGACAGTTTTCCGGGTCAAATTCAAAACATCAATTTCCTTTTGATTATTCACCCTCTATTTGACTCTATTAATTGTTGGGGGATGTACCTAAGGCTCCTAATATTCCTATATAAGGAGCTATTGGTGAAGGGAATGGGGGTGGATATTTTTCATATCATATTTTGTTGCTTGTTTCATTGTAAGGTTATGCTTCCAAATTTCCTTTGTAATGTTTTCCATTTCCATGTAAGTTTCTTTTTTGTATCTTTATTTTCTTAATCAACTTCATTCACTTCTATATTTTCCATTTCTTTTATTAAAACTTTATTATCACAAAGCACAGTGATATCTCTGTGTTGTTGTGAATTAGTTCACACATAGGTGTGAATTTCATTCACACACACGGAGGAGTGCTCATTATTTCCGCGGTTTTAATTTCTTCAATCCAATTCTTGTTAGCCATCTTCCGCCCACCATTGAGAGTATACCATCAATGGAGGGCTAAACCTTTAATGGGATGATCTTAGGAGGATGCAAAGGCTGGATTGAATGTTATTTTATGAACGAATTGTTGTTAATTGGATAATTAATTTAAGACATCCATTCTTCAATTATTTCTACTATTCATCTTTACTGTGTTTGAGCAAACTAACTTAAATTACTAAATGACCATATACCTCAGGGAGATCATGAATTTGGTTCTCTAAGTGTATATGGGATTAGTAATTGTGTTTAGTAAGCACCAAACCAGAAAATGATGAATGTAATGTTATTTTTGAAGAATGGATTCATCAAAAATTAATAAAACCAAAATTGTCTAATGAAGTAAAATTCATTCAATCCACCCGAGCATAATCCTAAGATCAACCCATTTCCATTTAATTGATTTCACTTTGGTTTATTAGTGTTCTTTAAAAACAATCCAAAATCAAACCCAAAGTCGGCTACTTCATAGCCCATCCTTCACACAATCATAGCATCTCAAGGTTACTTCTTCGGTCCCTGTGGATTCGACCCCTACATGTACTACATCGATCGCTTTTACCAGTAGGGTAAATTTGGGCGCAACCAGGTTGCAACTGTGATATCTTAGGAGCAGCCCAATAATGTCTTTGAGATTCAAAGCTTTCTGGGTTTAGAGAGTTATTATTGGCGCTTTATCCAATACTTTTCCCATTTGCCAGCACTGATGTCAGGGCTGATTAAGAAAGGGGTGAAGTTTGTTTGATCAGATGCTTGTGATAGAGCTTTTCAGAAGCTGAAAGACAAACTGACCTTAACACCTATCCTCACCTCACCTATGCTGGGTAAGGCATATACTGTGTACTGTGGAGCATCTGTAGTTGGACTCAGAGTAGTTTTAATGCAGGAGGACCGAGTGGTTGCTTATGACACCAAACAGCTGAGACCGCATGAGAGGAATTATCTCACTCACAATTTGGACTTAGCAACAATGATACATGTCCAGAGACGTTGGAGAAATTATCTCATGTGTGAGAGGTTTGTGGTATATACGGACCACAAGAGCCTCAGGTACATCTTTTCTCAGTGGAACCTGAACCTTCGGCAGAGGAGGTGGGTCGAGTATCTGCAGTCTTTTAACTTCGAGTTGGATTATGAACCAAGTAAGGGCAACGTCATTTCCGATGTATTGACCCGAAAGATGCAAACAATGATTGTACGAGAGTCTTAAGAGAAATGGCGGGTAATGACCCTCTTTACAGACATGCATCTAGATGTTTAGGAGTCTTAGTGACTAGTAGCTTTGACTTCGAAATCTGTTATACCCGTGCTTTTGGACCAGATTAAGATTGAGTAGTTATCTGATCCGGAGAGTTTAGTTCTGAGAGACAACTTATATGGTGTGGAGACACCATAGAGATGGTCTATTGGCAGTGAAAATTATCTTCTTTTCTGTGGCTGAGCACGAGTTCTTACGAGTTTGCACGAGGAGCTGATGAAAGAGTTTCATGCTTCTAGATGAGCGGTACATTCTGGTTTGACAAAGATGTATCATCATATTCGTAGAAAGTACTGGTGGTTAGGAATGAAAGAGGTAACAAACTTTGCAGTGTCAGTAAGTGAAGACCGAGCATCAGAGGCTAGCTGAGATTTTATAGCCTTTGCCCATTCTTGAGTGGAAATGAGATGATGTCACTATGGATTTTGTGACAGGATTACCCAGGATGATGTCACTATGGATTTTGTGACAGGATTACCCAGGACAACCCATAAGAATGATGCTGTATGGGTGATTGTGGATCGAATGACGAAGGTAGTTCAGCTGCACAGTGTTATGATGAGTATCATTTTAGACAAAGATCCTTGTGTCATGTTGCAGTTCTGGCAGGGTCTTCTGAAGGCTATGAGATCGTATGTTCTTTTGAGTACGATCTATCATCTTGATACTGACTGTCAATTTGAGAGGACTATTCCGGTTCTGGAGGATATGTTTCGAGCTTGTGTTTTGGATTTTGGTGGTTCGTGAGAGCAACATATGATGCTTGTGGAGTTTTCATATAAGAAAAAATTCCATGCATCTATTCAAATGACACCTTTTGAGGCTTTGTATGACAGAGCGTGCCATTCACCTCTGTTGTTTGGAGGCAGATGAGTCAGAAATTGTTGGGTTTAGTCTCATACAGGAGACGTCTGAGCAAGTTCAGTTGACCAGACAGTGGTTGGTGATCGTACAAAGTAGGCAGAAATCATACCCTAACCATTGGAGACTACCTTTGGAATTCAAGGTTGGTCATCGTGTTTTCCTTCAAGTGTCACCTAGATTGGGACAACTCCGTATTAGGAAACAAGAAAAGCTAGCACCCTAGTTTGTCGGGCCATTTGAGATAGTGGATAGGGTTGGTCCACTGACGTACCGTTTAGCCTTTCCAGAGTGCTACAGTGCATGCATGATGTGTTCCACGTGTCGCAGCTCCAAAGATATTGTTATGACCCTTCTCACGTGATAGACATAGCAGACCTCGAGCTCAGTGCTGATGCGTCCTTTGAGGAGCATCTGATATGGATTGTTGATTATAGTGAGAAGTATATCCAGGGTAGGACTATACAGTTGGTTTGAGTGCAGTGGCAGCATGAACGAGTTCAAGAGGAGACCTGTGAGAGGGCGTTTGATATGTGAGCACAGTGGACAAACTTGTTCTCCAAGACCCTACAGTAATGCTTGGTGAGTTTTCTATTTGAGCCTTTGTGGCCATGTCTTGTTCGGAGGTAGAGAGAATTTGTTGGGGAAAATGACCTAAAGTTTGTGGATATATGTTTGTTTGAATTAATGGAGTCCAGGTATAAATGAGTCAAGTGTTACCATGAGTTCTTGGTAAGTTGAGAATCCTTAAAGGGGGTTTAAGTTTTTATAAGGAAATTGGCTTGAAAAACTATCCGAAGAACAATTACATGTCGTGTAACTATAATACACGTCATGTAATTGTTGCCAGACACATGTTGTGAATGGTTACAAGCTCTGAACTGATTCACGACATGAAAAAATACATGCCGTGTAATTGTATTACATGTTGTGTAATATTTAATAGGAATAAATAATAGCCCGAGGCGGCGGGTTTTTCTTCGTATCCCATTAAAAATAAATTCTTGGTGTGTAACTATATTACACGACGTGTAATTCCCCGACCTGTAGTTTTAAGTGTGTCATGCAACTGAGTTTTATTTCTAACTCAGATAAAACTTCCTCCTCTCGATCCTTCGTCACCTTCCAGACGATTTTGGAGTGCCTCCCTCTATTTCGGATGTCCCGTTTGGGCCATCGATCCTCGTGTAAGTGGTTCTGATTTGGTTCCCTCTTCTCTCCCTTTGATCTCCAACTATTGCGGTGGAATCCCTTGGACGTGTGCGTTGTTGGTTTTGATCTAGGATCCTTCTTGCGATCATCCTCACCTTCTTTTTTTGTGGGTGTTTGTCACTGGAAGTGTTGTTTGATCAGTAATTAAAGGTGGTGGTGGTGGTGGTGGGGGGGGGGGTCTAAACTTTAACCCTATTGTTTGATATTTTTCGAGTATATGCAATATTGCAATTACGCTAACTCACGTGTGCCTCAATTGATTAAATAATGACTTGAATTATCCATTGGAGTTCCTTTGGATCCAATTGGTCACTGACCTGACTTGTGACTTCTGTTCGAGTGAGCAAAATCTTTAATATAAATGAATTGTTCAATGGCTTAAAGTGTGTTTAACATGACATGTTTTTGGGTGTTTGCTTGATATAGATTCACCTTGGCTTGACTTGTTTATTGAGATAATTGACATGTTATTGGTTGAAGACCAAATGATAAATGAAACGGGTAATTGAAAGATAAATGGCAATTTACATAATTAACCTTTGAGCATGATGATGTGATATTGTGATATCCTTACTATTACGACATGTGTTGTGATTTAAATGCTGTAATGCTTATATGGGGCGTTGGCCCAGTTTAAATATCGGAATGCTTATATAGTGGGCTTGACCCAGTGACACATGCTGAAATGATTATATAGCGGGTTTGGTCCAGTGATACATGCTAAAATGATTATATGGTGGGCTAGACCTAGTGATACATGATGAAATGCTTATATAGTGGGATTGGCTTAATGACACATGTTGAAATGCTTATATAGGGGGCTTGACCCTGATTAAATGTTGAAATGCTTATATAGTGGTTTTGATCCAATTTTGTGTGATTTATACCTTGGTTATAAGGTTATGGTTGACATGATTGTAAGGCATGCTCAGAGACATTTCGACATGACGCTGAGGTGGGTTATGTTTTACCATAGTTAAATGGTTATGGTTGACATGATTGTGAGACATGCTCAGATACATTTTGACATGGTGCCGAAGCAAGTTGATGTGGTATTAATTGAATTGTTTAATTAATTAATACACTTATTTATTGCATTGTTGCACACACTTTTTATTAGACTAGTTATTCTTAAACACTGTGGTGTCGACCAACAGAGTTATACTTATACCCTATTTGGGCCACCGTTTGGTATCCGAGTAGACTATATGGATGTAGGTTTTGACAAGGGAAAATGACCTTGATGTTGATTGTTTGTTTGCTGGATGGGCTGAGGTTTGGAGATGAGACCAACATGGGGTTCAAGGCCGAGGACTTTTGAGTCTTGTTGAGTCTACTAGCCTTTTATTTTGTTTTACTTCTAACATGACATTTAGTTACATTCCAGTACGTCATTACATTATTCGTTTATTATTTATTCAATTGTTCAGTTGTTTTTTATCGTGGGTTTCCGTTGTATTATGTTGTTTCCATTATTTCCACACTCTAATATTTATATTATTATTATTGATATTAGTTTGTTCCATTGTGTTATAACTATGTCACCAGGGGGTATAGTCTCCCCACTATACTTATCACACCGTCACTGCTATTCGACAATCTCTGATGTACAAGGAGGCGTGCTTGAGGTCTCATAACCAAGTCGTTTCATCCATGTGAGCTAGTGCTGGATTGAGGGACGTCATAATTGGTAACTGCACATATGCCTTTAATCAATCTCTTAATACTAAGTGAACCTCACATTTAATAATAATAATAATAATAATAACAATAACAACAACAACAACAACAATAATATTGTTGTTATTATTATTATTTCTTTGATGCGCACATGTCTCACTGATAATATAAATATCAATAGGTAAATTAATATTTATTTAAATGATAATTAGTATATCATTTCTGTTACTGAGTGCCTAACTCCGACTGTCTACTTTCCTTGACATTTACCGAACCTTGAATAATAAATAAATATTATTCATTCGATAAATAAATAAATATTATATTCACGGTCTTACAGATAAATATTTATTTAATATTCAACTCACATAAATATGGTGACTGAATATTTAAGATCAATAAATACTGAATAAATATTATTCATTAGTCTTGAGAATAATATTTATTTAAACTATTAAATACATATAATATTTAATTAAGATCAAAGGAAACAGTAAGTGTGTGATCATCTTGGCCTCTTCTTTGGTGACATTTGGCGGGTTTTCCTAAAGTCTAATATCAGCATCTAGCAACACGTAAAGACAACCATAGATGAAGAAGTTAATGCCGCAATGCCAATAATCACATACGAATATTCACTATGTAATACAATGCTTTTGTCTCGATATCTCATCATGCGGGTCGCATACTCATGTCATCATCCTTTATGCTTGATATGTCTTTCATATCACTAGTGACACACTCAACATACCCTACTTCTCCACCAACATTTGATAACATAGTTTTCTTCAATACATCAAAGTATGCTACTCATGATATGTATTAATAATAACTTTAAGTCCAATGATCAATACGCATGTTTGCAGACAAGAATATCCAATGACACAAAACATGTGGAATTCTTACTTGCAGTTATGTCCTCATAATCTCTTATTTTAGAGATGACCAAGTGCGAACTTCATGAGATGAAGTCTTGCCTGCTTATGAGTATTGATCACCTGATAGTTTGCATCATTTGTGTCTCACCGATCGACATCATTATACCATAGGACTTAATGTTCTATAATGTTGTCATAACACTTCAAGGTTCCCATCATAACAGAGAATTTCATATGACTTTTTTATGTGACAAGCACTCTAAGGATATTATCACATTGATGTTACACAGAATAATAATCAATATGTGATAATACAATTATTAATATTCAAGTCTTTGAATATACAAGAAATCTAAAGTATAAAGTAGTTGATTCTAGAAAACAGACTCCAACAGTCTCCCACTTGGACTAGATCCAATTGCTTCCGACCTTTAGTCTACTGACCCTCATATGATATTCATGCTTCTGTTGAGATAAAGCTTTAGTCAATGAGTCTGTCACATTCTCCTTTGTGGAAACTCTACTTACTGCAATCTCACTTCTTTGAGAAAAATATCTCAAGAGATGATACTTCTTAAGTATGTGTTTCATCCACTGATGTGATCTTGGCACCTTGGAAAGAGCCACCACTTTAGTATTATCATAGTACAATGTGATAAGATCTTTACTGCTAGGAACCACATCAAACTCTTGGATGAAGTTTTGTATCCATACTGCTTCCTTGACTGCATCAGAAGCTGTAATATACTCAGGCTCTACTATAGAAACAATGACCACTACTTGATTTGATCTCTTCCAACTAACAACACTTCCATTGAGAGTGAAGATATATACCGATTTTGATTTTAGATTGTCTTGGTCTATTTGGAAACTAGCATATGTAAATCCCATGATGAGTATCTCTTCATCTCATCCATAGGCTAGGAACATATTCTTAGTTTACCTGAGGTACTTTAGGATAGTCTTGCCTGCCATCCAATAATGGTTTCTTGGATTTGCTTGATATATGCCTTCTGGACACAAGGTGTATGCAACATCAAGCCTGGTATATAGAATGAAATACATGATTGACCCTATCACTAATGCATATGAGATCCTTATCATCCTCTATAGGTTCCGGACACAGTGAAATCATGAGATGATTCGTGCCCAACTTTGTTTTTTGTCATGATCGATGATCAATTCGAGATTTACACAAGGATAAACATCGTGATCAACAGAATTGAATAGAAAAAATAGACAAGGGATAAAACGTCGAAACCAAGCGCTAGATCATCACATATTATTTATAAATAATTTAATTAATTAAATAATTACCTTTAATTCTTTCTTCATTGATTGATATGAAAATAGATATGTGTTGCATCGTTGTTGTGTTGTAGGAATTAAGAGAAGATTACTTCTAGCGGTGATCCACACATGTTCCATAAATCACTGAATGTCGTCGTAAGAATCTCCAGGTGCTAGCACAACAGATCCTATCACTTGTGTCATTTGTATTTGATCCCTACGAGAATTGCTTTCAAAGCGTTCTTGATCTCTCTAGACTTGAGAGAGAGGTGGAGGAAGATCACTCTCTGTTCTTGGGAGCATTATTATAGAGCGAGTACTTCAGGGCTTGAGAGGATTCTCTCAGGGTGTCATTGTGCACGACACAAAAATGAATTGGCTCTCTTAGAAAATATAATTGGGGTTATATACCGATAGGGTTAAAATAAAATAATTGCACAAATTCCATTTATTATTTATTTAATCCATGTGGAACCCCATTTCAAATAATAATAATAATAATATTATATCTCGACATGCGTTTAACTTAGGAATCAAATTAAATATTATTTAATTAAATGATATTCAATATTTATTATTTCTCACCAGACCTACAAATTTGGTCCTTCATTCCTCCACAATATTTATCAGGACTTGAATAATGAATATTTATTTAATAAATAAATATCACTACATTATTCATCAATAAATAAATAAATAAATATTATATTAACTAAATAACAAATAAATATTTATTAAATATTATTCTCACATAATATTCTCTCGAATAACTGGTGACGGAATATATACGATCAAATATACATGAATAATTATTAAACCACGTGCAAGAATAATATTTATTCAACTTGTTAAATAATAAATAATAATATACATTATTTAACTAAGATTTTGGATACACTTAGTGTGTGACCCTCTAGACATCTTTCTCTACGGCATTAGGTGAAACATCCTAAAGTGCAAGGTTAGCATCTAACAACATGCCCAAACACCCATAAAGAAAGAAGTTAATGCTGCAATGACATAATAATTCATACAGATGTTTTTTGTATAATATAATCCATTTATCATGATATCTCCAATCAAACAGGTTTCACGTTGGTGCCATCAACCCATGCGTTCAATGTCTTTTTCTGACTTTTCAAAAAATGAACTTTCCTATAGAACACCATGACCATAGAATTATTTAGGCCATATCATTTTCATCAAAGAGTACGAGATATCAACTTCCGTTAAAGAACAGAAGGAACAAATCCAATCTCATATTATTCATTAATGGAACATTACTCGTGACACACCCAATGTATCCTATCTCGTTGTGAACATATGTTGTTACAATTTTTGTCAATACATCAAAGTATGCGACTCATAACACTCATTAATTTTAATTTTAAAGTCCAAGAATCAATACACACGTCCGAAAATAGGAACATCTAACGACACATATAAATGTGGATTTTTTACTAGCGGGTCTTGTTCTCATAATATCCTACACTAGATATTACCAACAACGTACACCATGATAAGGTGTCTCAAAGTCCTATTAGTCTCCACCTATGATGGTTTGTATCATTTGTGTCCCTCAAATGATATCATCCAGCTATATACCATATATTTAATAATAGTGTCATAGCACTTCCGGGTTCTCATCATAGTGGGGAACTACTATGATCTTTTAGTGCGACAACTACTCTTAGGACATTATCACATATTATGTTATGCATAAGAATAATCATGATGTGATAAGAAGTTTATTAATATTCAAAACTATGAATACAAGTTATCATAAAGTATACAGAAGTTGGTTCTAGGGCACCAACTCCAATATCCTCTGTCTCTCATTTTGCAACCAAGGACACATTTTCTTGGAGAGATGCATGCTATGTGACATTGACAATAATATCCTCTTATATTGTTTCATATCAAATCTCTTCAGTATCTTTTCCATGTATGTATCTTGATTTAGTCCAAGTAGCCTCTTGTATCTATCAAGATGGATTTTAATCCCAAGAATGTATGTTGCTTCACTAAAGTCATTCATAGAGAAACATGTGTTCAACCTCATCTTAACGATTTGTAAGAGCAGTATCTCATTTCCAATTAGTGATATGTCATCAACATATACTATTGAAAAAACAATCGCACTCCCACTAAAATGCTTGTAGACACATTACTAGAAAAATGACCTATAACCACAATCTAATAGGTCCGTGGCTATAGCATGAGATATATCCACATACATTTAAAGCCCGTGGATATATGTACTCTATAGTCACTGAAAAAAATACTCGTGGCAATAGGTTACTAAACCCCCCCTCATGGCTTTCCTTTACTGCCCACACACACCCGATCCTTGCCCGATCCTTGCCTGACCAATCCCTTCTCCCTCAGTCGATCCTCACCCGAATTCTCCATTTGGTTTCTCCATCCCTCGTGCGATCCCTCCCATCCTCTTCATCACACATTCCTCCCCTCCTCCATCCCCTTTGTCATGTGTTCCTTCTCCATTTAGTGTGACTTCTAAACCCTTTTCCTTCTATGAGTGGACCACACAAGAGTGTTGTAGTCGAACCTAAACCTTCCATAAGTTGGACCGGCATGAGCCAACCCCTACTCATACCACTACCCACACTTAATCTCATTCCTTCATCCGCACACATGTATTGCAGTATCCTCATTTTTGTTGAAAAGTTCTTTGATTTTTTACTATATCTTGGATTATCTATTCCATCGGATTAATCATAAGTTCTATTATTTTTGATTTATTCATATTTTCTTCATGTTTTTGATTAGTCCTTGGTGTATTTTTACATTGTTTGCTGTTTGTATAGAAGGAATTATGTTATTGTATTTGGTGTATTTTTACATCGTTTGCTGTCTGTATAGAAGGAATTATGCTATTTTATGACATCTGACTAATGGTATATATGGATATAGAACATTATTTAATTTTATAGAGATGGATAATGTTGGATCATAGTATGTTGTGGAGGATTTTGAATCATGGATCCCATTATTTAGTAAAATTTCTTAGAAAGAGAGGCTTTAATAATGTAATAAAAAAATTTCAAAATGGAGGACATGATAAATATGAAGTGTTGTGTTTGAAAATCTAAAAATTAAAGAAAAATGAATAACGGTTGAAAAATAGAGGGTAATCTTAAGGGAATCTACTATGGAATATTTGATACTCATGATCATGACATGATATTAAATAGAATTGGAGGTCTATCATTCTTTAAGGAAGAGTACATACTATAAATAAGGGGAATGAGAAAAAATGGGGGTGTCATCATGATGGTATGAGATGAAGGAAAATGTTGTGTATGAATATATATGTTTTTTATATGGGAACGAATGTGAACTATGAATCATTTAATAATATTGAACGATGATTAACATTCATGGATAAATAATTTTATATTATGAACCTAAAAATAAAATAAGGAGGGAAATGAAGTGACAAGATATTCTTACAAAACATATATAGGGTATGTGGAAGAAATGAGAGTATTTTAGGGTATAGAAAAATTGTGTGAAAATAATATTTGGAATGGGTGGATTAAGTGAACTATGTGTGGAGGAAGACAAGTTCAATCACAATCATGGTGTAATAATGACACCATCTTTATTAGAAAACTTTTTTATAATCACGACACTAACAATGAATGAATCCCTATGTGATAGTTTATTTGCTAATTTATATCATGGGAAAGGTTATGATGCAGGGCTAAGGTATATGATATGCTATTATTATTATTATTATTCAAAATGTGTGGTTTCCTTGAAAAACAAGTATGTACAATACAACATATCACATGACATGATTTGTGCCATGAATCCAAAGACAAAATCATAATTGTAGATCAACCATTTTTGGAAATATTTTCTCTCCCTCCTACAATATCATTGTCTTGTCATACCCCTTTATATATGCATAGTCTAATTCATATTGTTAGAAAAATTACTTTCATGTTGATGATTTATGATTGAAATTTAAATCATTCACCATGTAATATGATTTGTTCTATATTTATATAAGCATTTGACATCATTTCATATATATTGGTGTAAATAATGGAATACAAAATGAGAAACCATACCATTCTAATTTTAAGTATTTGAAGTAATATTGAATTCAAAATGAACATTTTAACAAACAATAATTAAATGATTACATTCATTTACTTAAAAAACATTAATATTTTCTATAGTATCACCTAGACTTGAAATAATTATACCTTATAGAACTATAATATTCACATCTGATGGGTCTTAGAGTGAAAATTAAAAGATTATTAGAATATTATTATCACATTTTAAATTAAGGATAATAAAACCATTAAGAATTATGAGTTTACCCATTCATATTAATCAATCATTAATACTCTAATCAAGTATGTAATTGTTGGGATGACTAACTAAAATAATGATTTGGGTGAGTTTAAAGTATTTAGCAGCTAAATCATTAAATTTTGATAATGATGTTTTAATGAACTATACATCATAATGATCAATCCCCATACCTAGCTACCACTTATCTTTTACATATTCCATGTAATGTCAATGACTACTGACTAAAACCATGGGTTTACACACCATTTTGGTGATTATTTTTCTCCAAACATACATATTACCTAAATGATAAATACTAACTAAAATTTTTCTTCTTCATCCATGCATAGAATAATCATCAAAAGACTCTAATGACAAAGAAAATCCCTCCAATTAGGATCCTATAATTTAAGAACCATAAATATTTCATTAGAGAGATATAAATTATGTAATGCATATGCAAAAAATATTGAACTCAACATCCTATGACATCTCATAAGAGTGTGTACATATAGGGTTGAGTATAATAACCTAGTAGGATATTCCAACAATATGTAATACATTAGCACAACAATATGTATTTGTAAAATAGTTTCACAAAATTGTTATTGATGAAGATGTACTATAACATATTTTAAAAAAATGAATTAATAAATACCACAGACTGAATAAAAAATTGACTATAAATTAAAATTTAACAACATATAATATATTATTTTACTTTCCATTTAGGATATTTGTTATCATTTTTTTATAAACATGTTATTGATTGTTAGTTTTTATCTCATGAAACAATACCAATCACGTTAAGTCATTTTATAGATTTTTTATTTAATGTATATTTATCTGTATAGGAATGATATAAGTTGGATGTACAATGTTGATTAGATCACTAATGATTTTTAAGAGTTATTATATTTTTTGGACTTTTCATTCAATAGAGATTCAGATAAAAAATTGATTCGATGCCCATGTTTTGATTATGTTGGAAGACCATGGTTAACTCATGAGGAAGTGAGTGACCATATCGCTAAAAATGGTTTCTAAAAAATATCATGTGTGGTATCACAATGGAGAAAAATCTCAAGTGAAGAACGAAATTGATTCAGTTGAAAGGATTGGTATGAAAAATATGATTTCTGACTAGTTTTCATTTTATTTCTCAAGCCAACTCCTCATGTAGATCAATGTAAGAGGAAATGAAAAATGGAACACAACTTTCATCTGTTGATTAGAATGATGATGTTGAGTGTGTTATAAAGCTGATGAAATATGTGAATACTCCGGTATATGTGACATGTGAAAAAATGAACAAACTTAAAATTTTAATGCGATCATATCATAGGAAAACAATGTATAGATTTAGTAATACTTCGATTGACTATCTCCTTACATTTATTAAGAATTTACTACCTGATGATGCATGTATTCCAGAAAATGATTACATGGCATCAAATTTGGCTGATAAATTTGGATTTTCATCTACTAAGATCCATGCATGCCCCAAATATTATTGTATGTTTTGGAAGGAAAATACAGAGTTGAGTTAGTGAAAACAATGTGGTACATCAAGGTGGAAGAATAATAAAGACAAAACTCAATCACACGTACAAGATAAAGTGATATTGATATTTCATTTAATTCCCAGGCTTCTAAAAGTTTTTATGTTAGAACAAATGGTAATAAATATGAGATGTCATGAAGATGAAAAAAATATGGATAATGATGAAATAGCGCATCCTGCAGATGAGTCAGCTTGGAAGAAATTTGATAGGTTACATCCTGATTTTATAGCTAACCCACAAAATGTTAGATTGAAATTATCATGTGATGATTTCAATCCATTTTTTCAGTTTCATACTACACACAATACATGACTTGTTTTCATTCACATTTATAACTTTTCATCATAGATGTGTATGAAGAATCCATTTGGTACTATGAGTATATTGATATCTGGACCTAGTGATTCTGGAAGTGATGTTGACATGCAATTACAACCATTAATAGATGTGTTAAAAGGAGATTTGGATCATTGGTGTGCAATCATATGATGCCTTTAGGAAGAAGTATTTCAAGTTTTGTGTAACTTTATGATGGATGGTAAATGATTTCCCTACTTATGAAATGATGTCCGATTGGAGTACAAATGAGAAATTATCCTGTCCTATTTGTATGAAAAATACATGTTCCTAGAGATTAATGTTTCGATGAACTTTCTTCTTCTTAGGGAATCAACGATTTCTATTGATGGATCATCCATACAGGAAAAATCAGAGACACTTTGATAATTCCATATAGACAGATGAAACACCTCAATGAATGCTGAGGAATGATATTGTTAAATAATTTGATGGTTTGAATTATGTTCTTGTAAAGTATCAATCAAATTCCAAAAAGTGAAGGAATTTTAATTCAAATTCCAATATCAATTGGAGAAATAAAAGTATATTCTTTGATTTTTTGTATTTATCATTGAATTTATTGCATCATTGATTGGACTTAATGCATATCAAGAAAAATATTTGTTAAATGCTACTTTATACTCTTTTAAATGTTAAGAGAAAAACAAAAGATGATTTAGGGTCACGTCATGGTTTGATGGATTATGGTATAAAACCAAGATTTCATCCCAATTTAATTGGACAAAATAAGTGGAAAGTACCTTTTGTTTGTTTTTCGATGAAAAATGCAGAAAAAAGCATTTCCTTCAAGTTTTGTAAAGTTTGAATGTTCCAGATGGTTATTCAAGTAACATTTCAAAAATGACCAATTAAAAATATATGAAACTAAAATCTCTTAAAACAAATGACCACCATGTCTTGTTACATGAGTTGATTCACATTTCCATTCTACATTTACTTTCATATAATGTTAGAGTTATTGTGATTAAGTTATATCATTTTTATTGAGACCTTTGTGCCAAAAGATTGAGTAGAAGTGATGTTCAGAAATTATAGAGAGATGCACCGATTATTATTTGCGACTCATAGAAAATTTTCCCTTCATCATTTTTTACTTGTATATTACATATGACTGTTTATCTTCCCACAAAAGTTCTTTTTGGTAGTCTTGTTTCAAGCTGCTGGATGTACATGACAGAAAGAATGATGTCTACATTGAATTCATATGCGAGAAATGAATATCATCTCGACTGCTCTATTATGAAATGCTATTTAGCATAAGAATGCATGAATTTCTGTTCATCGTACTTGGATAACGTCACTATGAGGTCTAATCGACCAATGATAACTGAAGATGAACAATATGATCCCATTGAGCTTGCATTTCCCTCACTTCCCCAAATAGGGGGAATATCTAGATCATAATGGTTGTGTACTTTAAACATGAAAGAGTGAGAAATGGCTCATCTTACAGTATTATTCCACTGTGGTGTGCTTGATGATTACATCAAGTAAACTAATAAATATGCATTTTTTTTCGCTGTATATTTTTTTTCATAGCTTCTTATATTTTAAAGTTTTTATATTTATAGAGAACATTTAGAAATTATAAAAAGGAGATATCATTTTTTATCTATTAAGAGGAAGGAACAATTGCACAATAAATAATTTACTGCTTAGTTAAAGTTAAAGGCAATGAATTTCTTTTTTACATAACTTAATCACAGATATCTTCTTAATATTTGATGTTGGTATCTTTCAAGATCTAGGTTTACTAATGAATAATGTATCAAATGAAATAAAGGCATTGTCATTTGGTACAATGTGATACATGATTGTAAGAAAATGGTTGTTTATGAATTTAAATTCGATATAAATAGTCATGCAACAAAAATGGAAATGCAACATCACACTATCATGATGAGAGACCCAACATATTTTTATGCGAGTGCATCAGACAAGCAACCTTGATCAGCAAATATATCATATTATGGGGTTGTTGAAAGAATCAATTTATTAGATTACTACACACATAGTTGTGTCAGAATGATGAAATGCAAGTGGTTTGATTCAATGACACAAACAGACATGGTGATAGATAACTGTGGATTTAGAGTGATTGATTTGAAATGTCAACTTCATACCAATGAACCTTATATTCTTGTATCATAGTACATGGAAGTGTTTTATGTAACTGACCTGTTAAAACAACAATTTGGTGCTACTATTGATTTCATTCCATTATATATTTTTGATGAAGGTATGGATGATAGTTATATTTTGGATGAACCTGTTGGTATTTATTCAAATATTTCATTTGATGAAATAGATGATTCAATTGTTACAAAAAATTGTGAACCATAATGGTTGTGTACTTTAAACATGAAAGAGTGAGAAATGGCTCATCTTACAGTATTATTCCACTGTGGTGTGCTTGATGATTACATCAAGTAAACTAATAAATATGCATTTTTTTTCGCTGTATATTTTTTTTCATAGCTTCTTATATTTTAAAGTTTTTATATTTATAGAGAACATTTAGAAATTATAAAATGGAGATATCATTTTTTATCTATTAAGAGGAAGGAACAATTGCACAATAAATAATTTACTGCTTAGTTAAAGTTAAAGGCAATGAATTTATTTTTTACATAACTTAATCACAGATATCTTCTTAATATTCGATGTTGGTATCTTTCAAGATCTAGGTTTACTAATGAATAATGTATCAAATGAAATAAAGGCATTGTCATTTGGTACAATGTGATACATGATTGTAAGAAAATGGTTGTTTATTAATTTAAATTCGATATAAATAGTCATGAAACAAAAATGGAAATGCAACATCACACTATCATGATGAGAGCCCCAACATATTTTTATGCGAGTGCATCAGACAAGCAACCTTGATCAGCAAATATATCATATTATGGGGTTGTTGAAAGAATCATTTTATTAGATTACTACACACATAGTTGTGTTAGAATGATGAAATGCAAGTGGTTTGATTCAATGACACAAACAGACATGGTGTTAGATAACGGTGGATTTAGAGTGATTGATTTGAAATGTCAACTTCATACCAATGAACCTTATATTCTTGTATCATAGTACATGGAAGTGTTTTATGTAACTGACCTGTTAAAACAACAATTTGGTGTTACTATTGATTTCATTCCATTATATATTTTTGATGAAGGCATGGATGATAGTTATATTTTGGATGAACCTATTGGTATTTATTCAAATATTTCATTTGATGACATAGATGATTCAATTGTTACAACAAATTGTGAACCATAAATTGTAGTATGACACACATAAATTTGATGCATTTTTAAATATTTACTTGATATTATTGAGATATTATATGTGTTTTTTTAACTTTTATACATGAAATCAAATTAATTTTGTTAATTACATTGAAAAAATTTCAAATGAGTTGTCATTGTAGTAACTAGATATGAAAATGGAATAAAATTATTATTTTTAAGTTGATAAATCCTTACATTAAATAGAATTTTGGGTCTTAATTTTTTTTTGAAGTCAACTAATTGTATTATTTAAAATTTTAATTATTTTTATTTATCTCAGAATAATATTTTAAATTTTCAGGTTAGTATGTATGATTATGAAAAAGTTAGAAGGAGAACAATGCATAGAAATGAATAGTGAATTAGAGATTTAGACATGTCTCATATGATCACCACGGTAAATCTATTTTATGCTTGAATATTATATTCTTTCATATTATTTATGTTTTATCATTCATTTTATTTTATCATCCATGTTATTTTAGGCTAATTTATCGAGGAGACAATTAAATTATATTTCAGAGTATGACATTATGGTAGGGGTATCGACATAACAGACTTTACGGTTCATCCTACCACCATGCTACTTCATTCATTAGGAGTTCATCTAGTTTATCCTACCTTCATGTAGCTTCAGTTATCTCCTTTTTTTTTCCATAATCTTCTTTTCTCCATCCCTTTCCATCCCCATCCACACAAGATGGTAGTGCTCAGACACCCATCATTCCTTATTAATTATTACCACCATCCATTATATAGGGCACTACTCATCCATATATCCCACCACCATATCCATATCCATCTTTGTTTATATAGGGCTATACATAAGGGTTTTTTTCCCCTCCATCAGTATATTTTCCTTCATCGATTGTACAAAGTACTCCTGCAATAGATACCCCAACCCCCATAGAGGATTCTACTCCTCCTCCAGACACAGAACTCTAGGGGATAGTAGATCCAATATCTACTGGTATGTGTTTAAACATTACTGATAGTGATTAATGATAAATTCACATATTATTTTATTTTACTAATTGTCTATTTTTCATGATTAGTTTCATAATCTACCAGATGATGAGACTACACAAAAATGTGAGAGGTTTAGAATTGACACACACAGATTATGATGCAATACAATGAGGAAAACACTATAATTAAAAAAAATGGTAAGGAATATAAAAGTTTTATGGGTACTCTTTCTAAAAATAACAATATTGTTCCGGTTTAAGCAATAAGTTGGAGGGAAGTTGGAGATCAAATAAAGTATAATGTGTGGGCAGATATTTGGGTAAGTAATGTGAATCAACTTATATATATATATATATTAATTAATAATATTTTGTAAAAAAATAATTTTCCAATACAGCTCCGATATAATTTTCCTTATTGAAAAAATGTTAGGGTCTCAAGGTTAATGGATCTGGGTGAAATCTGGCGAGCATATAAGTATGACTTGTATCCTGGTTGGAAAGAGAGAGATGATACCGAGCTTGAAGAAATAATGACCATTCCTGATTTCCCAAAATCAAAGTACAATGAGATGATCGAGTATTAGAATAGTATGAAGTTTAAGGTATTATTTAAATATATATAATCATTTATTTATTTGAAAATGATTCTTAAAGTATAAATTACTTATTTTATTGATATTAATTCAACTATATAATTTTTTATTTGAAGGAGAAATCTGACAAAAATAAAATAAATAAAAGTGCATTTAAATACATTCAAAATTTTGGAAACACTTCTCTCCCAGATCATAAGAAACATGAGTAATTTAACATTTAAAATATTCAACTTCATTTTATTGAAATTTAGATTTATTACCTTTAAAGTTTTGTTGGTGTGTAAAATTGGTTTTTTTATAGTTTTATGTTTTTGGACACAACTGTTGTTCTTCTCATATCCCTTCATTATCATGTTTATTTCCACATCAATCTTTGTTATTTATCCAAATAGAATTATAACATATGTTCTCTACATAAGTAATTGGAAATGGTTAGACAAAATTTCCATGCTGCATCATTATAAAAGGAAAATATTTAAGACAAACCCAGGTAGATGTGTGGTTGGTTTTCCATGATTTCATATTTCTCCTTCCACAAGCTAGATGGAATTAACTCTTAAATAGTGATGGATGTGTCTATATATCCTTTGAATCACATAATCACTTCCTCTTTAGAATATTATAATTACAAAATTAAAAATATCCTTTTGTGCACTCTTTCTACAGCCAGGTGTATCGATGACACTCCTTCCCTTTTTACTCATGAACCTTCACATGCACTGAACCAGATATGTCATTAAGTTATATCTGGCATTATATTTATTATTCTCCAAATTTCATATATTTTAATATCCTCCACCTACTCTCTATTCCATATTTTATTTTGAATCTGATATTTCAATTCTATTTCTTCTCTGCCATAACTACTATAAGAAATATTTTTAAATATGTATGAATCCATGAACTTTCATCAATTCTATGTATCACACCTTGTTCTTCCATGCTCAATGATAATTTCACGTTTCCCCTAAATTTTTAGTGTAGCCAAACATTCCTCTGTAATTATAATAAAAGCTCTGATTATTACTCTAAAATCTTCACATTCAAAAAGGAATGTTTCCTTTATTTCATTCGTATTTCTGCTTATCAGGAGTGAAATCTTTCACTACGACATGATGTAGGTCAATGAATCAATCCATATAATATGTATGAATATCAACCTTTATGATATTTCCAAAACTTCTCATCCTTTGTGCCTATCATGTATTAAATCATAGTGGCTACCCATATTCATAAAGCTAGTGAGCCTTACAATGTTTCACTAGGGAACCGTATAAACACATCTACTGAAACATAAAAGGATGAATGATTAAGCTTATGAATCCACTTGAACAACCATATTAAGATCAACTAACTATAAGAAATCACTTGATTAACTTTACAAATTTTAACCATATAATAATTTTTGTAAACTATATGAGATTCTATTCAAATATATGAAATTTATTCCATTGAAATTTTTACTAAAATGCTTCAACCTCGGCCAAGACCTCCAAAACCACTTAGACACCAATCATTCAGAATCTCAAACATTTAGAATCTTTAACATTCCCCTAGATATCCTTCAAATCACAACATACATCTCTCGACATGGTCTAATCTCAACCATGGTTTTCCCTATGGTGTGGTCATGTTACTATGGATATTTTTAGTCATATGAAGAAATATATATTTTAACAACTCATGCTTGAAAACCCTTTATAAGTAAGATGATGCATAAGATGACATCATTTTTCTTGTCTCCACACATGTCATATTTTGAATAGTGCACCACATTCATTGAATCCCACATCAAAGTTTCTTCTGTATAGCTATCACTTAGTAAGGCATAACACGACATTGTCGGCTCAATGTTGTCCCATGGTTCCCCTATACATCAGAACCACTATTACCCGCAACACCACCCCACAATACTTATTCTCTACTATAATAATCCTAGCAGCTACTCACAATGGTTATGCTCCTTTACCACTCCATGCTAGGCCTAACTGTAGAGATTCATGTCACCTTGTATAAGCCTTACTCTGATTGGATGAAAAAGTGCTGGCCATTTTTTATACACTTTTACACACCCAACTTGTCATGCCATAGTTCAACAACTGGAATTCCACCAAATTAACAATCTGGTCTTCTTCCAAAACTAGAATACATTTATGAACATCTATATTAACTTTTTTCATGAACTCTAATATCTGAACTACTAATCTCTGGGAAACCATATCATATCTTAATAGAATATTCAACCTTCTATGCCAAGGATGCATTTTTCAAAAAGTTTGAAGGATGATTCCATATACATGGAAACTATTGAATTCTTTATGCACTTTCAAACATGTATATTCTACTCATGATGTAATTCATTTGACCAATTAAATATATATTATGAACAACTTAACACATCCTTTAAACCCATGTATGCAACTGATACTATAATTTATCATCCACTTCAATATATATTGTAAAATAATCATTCATACATCCTTATGGTTGCAACATTACCCCCCATGGTAATTTTTTTAAATATCTAATAAAATGCATGCACATATTTTATAAATTGTATTTCTTATCCCCCTCTATTAAAAAAATAAAATGTTTCTTCACACATTTTTATATAATTTATCATTATCTCTCCCTTTGGATTTCACTAGATTTTTCAAATGAAATCAACATCTTATCATTCCATTAAGAATTCCAGAATAAGAGAGTATATTATCCCAGATCATATTTACTTCAAAACTTCATTTCAATCAACATGTTTATGATCATAAAAATATATGTATTTCTCTCATCCATACTTCATTGAAACATCAACTTCCAAGACACTTTCATATTAAAGGTTCAATATTCTCAAAAAATTATAGTGTGTAAAGATACTAATTCTTAATGATCCTTCAAAAAATCATTTAATCACACCGAGTTAAAACTCAATATAGGAAACAAGAGTTCTTGTTAATAACATCAATGATGCCTATATAAATTAATAATTTTCATGAAACACATGTAGCTAATAAAATTACTTCAACAAAACATTACCTATAACCTTAGTCACTTTATCACAAAACAAAAAGTGTATAAATAGTAAATCATAAGAGTGAGATACACATCATATTTTATTTTAATTGACCCCTTAAGTTTTCCATTATATACCTTTTATTTAAAAGTATTCTCTACATTCATATGAGGATAATTAATCCTTGAATACCCATCATCAACTCGTATATCTCTTCTAAAATGGTTTGAACCAAAGAAGACATTTTGGCTTGAAAAACACTATACTCCGAGATATGTTCTCACATTAATAAAATCATATGTTTTCATTAATTATTTTTTTTATCATTGATATTCAATTTTCAATTTTGGATTGACTCTAATGTTTCTTTATTTATTTGTTTTATCAAAAAAAGGCATTTAATATTGAGGACCGTGTTTCTCACTCATCCTTTTTTTGTATAAGTAGGAAAAAAAGAGATAATACCATGATAAATAATGAAACTTAGGAAACTATTATAAGTATATTTCAATTCATTTTATTCTGATTGAATTTAATTCCTTACATTATTTTATCATTTTAATTTATGTTATATACCAGTCACTATATTTCTTAGGAGGCATTGAAAGAAAAATAAACTGACAATTTGGACATAAAGGATCATCTAAATCAAATATTAGGAGATTAACATCATGGTAGGATGTGATTTTGACCTAGGAAGAAGATTGTACCATCTAGATACTAGTCTTATGACAAAGTTTCTTTGAGTACCAGTTCTGGTATAGTTATAGAGGAACAAATGAATACCACAATCAAACAAGCAACTAAAAAAGTAGAAGAAGATACTCAATGTTAAAAAATGATAAATGAATAGATGAATAAATCCATATATGTTATTTATTATGTTCTTCCAATAAAGGGTGCTGTAATGATTGATGCTTTTTTGATGACAATGTGTTATGTTTATGAGGATTCCTATGCTCCTGCTACTGATTTAGGTATAGATGAAAATTTCAATGTCTATGTTGATGTCGATGTTGGTTCCCATGAAGATGATGATGTAGGTGGTGTGAGAGGAGGTGGTGATGATAGTGTTTTTTAGGAGATGTCGATGAAGGTTGTGATGGTTTTGGTGATATTTATATTGAGGTTCATTTTTGATGTAAATTGTATCCTTGGTTTATAGGTTGAATTTTATTATGTTGTTTTGTTTTATTATGGTTATAGTGATATTGTATTTTTGTATTGTTTTTCATGTAAATTTTATTATGGTGATATATTGAATTGTGTTTCTGTTTTAAATATATAGGAGTGTCTGATAAATTGTATTTTTTTTCTCAATAGGATAAAGGAGCTATTTACATGGGTAAAATCGTGGCTTTATAAATTAAAAAAGTGGTTGTGGATATAAGAGGAAGCCATGGGTAAAGCCTGTGGAAATATCTTTGACCCTATTTCCATGACTAACTGGATCGTGACTATTTCTTAGAGTCATGATTTATACATCTATAATTACTATTTTTCCCATGGCTATTGGTGAATTTTCTAGTAGTGACATAAGGATCACATTCATTCTTTATGAAAAAAAATTCCTTTATAGATTTATCAAATCCAATGTTCCATAATCTAGATGTTTTCTTTAATCCATAAATGGATCTTTATTATTTTTACACCTTGTTGGCATCCTTTAGAGTCAAAAACCCTTCTAGTTGTGTCATATAGACATCTTCCAAAAGGTTCCTATTAAGGAATATTATTTTGATATTCATTTTCCAAATCTCATAATCATGGTAAGATGTTATGACAAGTAGAGTTCTAATGGGTTTCATAATAGAAAATGGTTAAAAGGTTTCATCATAGTCAATGTGGTGATGCTGTTTAAACCATTTTACAACCAACCTAGCTTTACAAGTGTTGAATATACCTTTTATGTCTATTTTCTTCTTAAATACCCATTTTTAACCAATGTGATTTATATCCACTTGAGGATCTACCAAAATCTAGACTTGGTTTTGATACATGGGATCTATTTCAGAATTCATGGTTTTTTCCATTCAACAAATTTTGTGCTACTCCTTCCTTATATGTTATTAGTTCAATATTATCCAATAATAATGATTCCCCATCCTCAATTACTAGAAAATCATATCTTTTCAATTCTCTAAACTCTATTTTACTCCTACACAGTACTTGTGTCTCTAGAATGTCCTATTCCATGGGGCATTGTAGAGTATGTTCATGTGTCAACTCTTGTGTATCTTGATCCCATACTTTATCAAATTCTATCTCACTCCCACTTTAGAGATATTATCCCTCTCATGAAATGTGGGATATATGTTAACCACAATTTTTTTATTTGAGGGGTTGTACATGTAACATCCTTTAATTTTCTTAAGATATACTATAAAGATACACTTAGTTCCTCGAGGTGAAAGTTTGTTGCTAAATATGGCCTTAAAAAATGCTTCACATCCCTACACTTGAATATGTGACAAAAATATTTTACTTCCATACCAAAGTTAATATGGAATACCACTTGTCACTTTATTTGGAACTCAATGTAGTATATTCACTACTGTCTATAATGCATATCCCCAAAAGGATAATGGAATACTTACATAACTCATCATTGATTTATCCATGTTCAATAAGGTGTGATTCCTACTTTCACTTACACCATTCCATTATGGTGTATAAGGAGGAGTGATTTGGGATAATATCCCAAAATTTGTAGATAATCAACGCACTCTTGGTTAAGATATTCTCTACTCTAGCCTGAGTAAAATTTCTTTATCTTCTTACCAAGTTGATTCTCAACTTCATTCTTATATTCCTTGAATTTCTTAAAGGAATCCAAATTATACCTAATTAAGTTGAAATATCCATATTTATTAAAGTCATTAGTAAAATTTATGAAGTATGAGAATCCACACCTTACTTCAACAAGAAATGGTCCATGCACATTTGTATGAATCAGTCCAAGAAGCTTAGTTTCCCTTTCACCCTTTCCATTAAATGGGGATTTGGTAAATTTTCATTATAAACAAGCATGACATATACCAAGTAGTTTTAGTTCAAAAGAATCTAAATATCCATCTTGATATAATTTTGTGAAATGGGTTTCATTTACATGAACCAGCTGGTGATACAACTGAAAGGTTCTGGGGCCCGCAGCGGAAGCCAGTGGGCTGGGGATTCTAAAATTTTCATCAATGAGAAGACGAAACTTGCTGTCACCTATGATCCTATCCCTGGTGAGGTCTGAGGATTTCGCATAAATTATAAAGAGAACAAAATTAAATTGAAAACATATCCGTTTAAAATCTGAAGTCATGGTCGACTGCAACTTGTAATCGATGATCGTCGCTTGAAGAATCTATAGAAGGAATCCATCTAGATCATCCACACTCACTCAAAAATCTGCTGGAATGTTAATCTTCGAATTCCAGGTGCTAGCACGACGATTCGATGACGTCTTCGACATCCCGACGATCGCCGCATCGAGATCCCTTTGATGCTTGAGGGAGATATTTATCCATGCTCATTGATTAACTAATTCTCTCTATAGGTAGTGGGAGGATAGATAGGCTCTCATTTTTCATTCCATGGAATGAATAAATAGTTCACTTGAGAGAGAGCCTCCTCTTTTATTTATAGTGGCATCACTAATTACCCAGTTGGGTTCCTCGGCCCCCGTTTATTTCAACATCCACTAAATAAATAATAATGATAAACTAAACTGTGTTAGTATTATTTATTATTTTATCACATTAATTTTTAATTTATATTAAATATATTACATGATAAAACCGTGCCATTTAACTCGACTCACTATCCCTCTTAATATTAAATGAACCTTGCATATTAAAATAATATTCGTTCGATTAATATTTTCACGTATTTACTTAACTTGTAAATACTTTAAATAAATTCAATACCAATTATTCATAACTTGAATAATAATGAATTTATTTAATTATTTTGGTGATCGAAAACTTGGACAACACTCAGACTCCATTACGGGACCCACCATGTCTAATATACCTATTTAACTGAATAGGGTGGATTCTTGAATACACTATTATGTGTGACCCTCTATGCCCTTATCTCAATAGTAGTGAATAAATCCACAGACCAAGAGTGGAGTCTAGCAGCCCATCAATGCCCCTAAAGAGATAAGGATAGTTATAGCAACGAATACCAACCTACAAACACTGACTATGTACTATAATCTCTTTTTCATTAAATATCTCATAAAGTAGGATGCACACTTTTGTCATCATCCTTTCTTTGATTTATTATTTTTTAATCTAATTAGATGGATTTTCCTTTCGACTACTTTGGCCAAAGACTTATAAATCTAGCACCATCCTGATCTACCAGGTTTGAGATATACAACTTCCTAAACTTGAAAGTGAAAAATCCTTTCTTTACCATTCAACCAATGTCATACCACCAACGACGCACCCAACACAAGCTATCTCGCCACGATTACAATACCATGGTTTTTTCCTTGCATCAAAGTACGCAATCAAATGATACACATTGGTAATGGTCTCAAGTCAGGAGACTAATACACATGTCTGTAGATAGGAATGAACAATGACACCCAAAACATGTGGTGTTCCTATTGGCGGGTCTATCCACATGATCTCACTTCTAGAGATCACCAAGTGTGAACTTCATGAGAAGAATTATTAATGATTATAAGCCCCAAACATCTGATAGTCAAAAATCTACTGTGTCTAGTTAGTAAGATGTATCTAGACCATAGAGCATATATTTAAGATTAATGTAATAATATCTTTAGGTTCTCATTATATATTAGGATCTACTATGACCTCTCGATATGATAATTAATCTTTAGAAATTACCATTAAGTAGTGGATGCAGGAATATCTACACTATAATGGTAAGATTCCATCATGTATAACTAACTATATACATGACATGGTAATCAAAAGTAATGCATAGTTGGGTCTAGGAAACCCACTATTTCAACACTCCCACTTGCACTAGATTCAACTTTCTAACCAAACTTGTTAGTTTCTCACATGATAAAGATCATGATTCTGTTGAGTAATGGATTTAACTACTAGGCCTTCCATGTTTTCGCCGCATGGCATATCTACTATATGAAACTTCATCTTCTTGAGTAAAACTTCTCAAGATAAGTTATTCCCGAGTATATCACTTTTTTTCCATCGACATAACTTGAAAACTTGGCTAGTAGGAATATCATAATTTACATTATGATAATACTTTTCTCACTAGGTGCGATTCTAAGAACTGGAACAAATCATTGCATTTAACTAATTCTTAGCTGCCTTAGAAGCTGCAACGTACTTGATATTTGTAGGTATGGCTACCACTGGCTATTATGACCATGAATCTTTCATCGCCTTAGCCTAACTATGATACTAGATCAAATTGATATAAGGATTACTAGTTTGTGTCCCAAAAAAACTAGTATCCTTGTTCTCCATATACCAGGTCCATATCATTTGTACTTGCCGAAGTGCAAGATGATAGCTCTGACTGCTTCACTTGCAGTGCTCCTGGATATAATTGATATTTTACTACTATAAAGTATATCATGGCAGTATCAATTATTGTACATATCATGAAATACCTGATTTATCCATTTCTGAAGCATATGGTACTCAACTCACAACTTTAATCTCTTCCCATTTTCTGAACATGTCAACCTGAAGATATTAAGCCATATGACATTGAAAACAATTCTAAACTTGAATTTTTCCAACTTTTATTTATCAATACAATGTCACTTTATGCACGATTGACTAGGTCCAAGCAACTTTTAGATCTACCTAGATAGATTCAGTTCCTTAGAACTTAGGTTGCTAATTTAAGTCAATCATTGGAGAAATACTTCTATCCTAGTCTTAATTAACTGTAAAACCAATATATTTTTTCCATATGTTATACATATTTCTCTTGGAAAACATTGGTGCTCGCACTAACCTTTGGTAAACACAGGGCAAAAAATTCATTCAAAATGAATGCTCTAAGATCTTATTGCTTACTTTAATCCAAAACTAGATTTTAGTAACTTGCAACCTTCATTGGAATTCGATGGTGTCATCATCCATTTCTGGTTGCATCATATAGACACCTTCTACAAAATATGATCTTGACATCCAATGACCAATAGAATGATCTTAGAAGTTTATCTATGACAAGTAAAATTCTAATGGATTTAGGCATACCGACTTGGTATAACCAGTCAAGCCTTATTGGTACCAGGATTGTACCATCCATATATCATCTCATTTGAATACCCACCGTAGTATTCAATTTATAATCCCCTTTTCAATTTGATACATGGAATCCATTATTGAATTTTTAATTATCTTATTAATCTTAGCTAATTGCCATATATTGCTTACTTGTAGGGTTTATTATTCTTAATGAATAATTTATCACCGACCACGATGAATATAAAAACATCTCCATGGTTTCATCTTTCATACATAGTATGTGTCACTAGAACATGCCTCTTCCACATGAACTTGTGAAACTTGTTCCTATATCAACCATTTGTGCATATCGAGCATTGACTAAGCCCAAGTCAATCTTGCTCCCACTATCTCAAATAGTGATGTGTACCCTTATATAGAAATGTAGTCTAATACTTGACTATATATTTTCTATCTCAGGGATTTACGTAATATCCTAAGAAAATTTTAGGATATTTACTTAGATGCACCATGTGTTTAGCTTGATTCACGTTTGTTTGTTTTTCCTTAACAAACAATTTGCATCTTTAACACATGTCGTATGACATAATGGATTTTAATTATACTATGACTCGTATGATATCCATTTATCATTTATTAGTTGGAATATTGGTTATGGTATTTCATCATTATTTATAAAACACATCATGAAATATAATAGTAGTTCTGCAAGTTGTAACATTGATCTTACTTACACCATTACTTTGATGTATAAAATGTGCATTTAAGTATTTCTCAATTCTAAATTTTGTTGATCTATGCTGACATGTAAGAATTTATCATTGATCCTCCTTATAAACATCAATATAGTGATATAGATAAGGTAATATGCATTTAGGAATTACTCCAGGATACATTATCATGATCGATGAATGTATGGTCAAGATATTCTTCGACATGCCGATCCAAAGCAACTCATATCTTTTAACCATGAATATAATTCACTATTAAATTTCTTAATGACTTAAAGGAATCTTATGAAGTATCTTTACCTCTAAATTTCCTTTGGAATAGTTCGCACTCACCTGTTGAACTAACCCCGAAAGCTTTGTGGCATACCTTTATTTCTAAAGGTTTCTTTGTCTAAACTAAAGATGTCAATAATACCAAAGTTTTTTAGCTATGCGGAGCCTAAATACCAAAATGGGTATATCATTGACGTCCACGTTTAGTTTTACTTGACAAAGAATCATCTTGACACAACTGGATAATTCTTACATTTTATATTCATCATGTATTGCCTTTGATTCAAGTATGTCTGAACTATTTGTTGAGTATGTTACACCACAAACAACATTCATTCCTGAACTTAGAATAAAATCTCATTATGACAAAAATGGCATGTGAGATAAATGTTTTGGTTATACTCAGCAAAATTTTCAATTTGAATCAATCACTTGGAAATTAGAAGTTATGTGTTTCTCACCATTGACTTAGGAATCACGCTTTCTCAACTACTTAGAGAAGACACTTTACTTCTTATAATGTTCCTATACTTACTTGGTTACTATATTTAAATACACATATGTTATTGGCATATTGTATTAAATACCCAAGAAGTGTTTTAGAAACATATTGATGAATATACCTGAATGAGAAGTGGGTACTTTCTTCTAGTATTTCAGTTTATTGAAGTTTTAAACTTCCATAAAATTATTTCATTATATGTGATAAAAATAATCACCTGTTAAATAACCAACCACTTTTCTTTAAAGGACATGATGAAGGTGCCTTTGGAATAACTTTCCATAGGCCTTTTCACCTCGCCTTTCAATATATTCTCCATAAGAACCAAAAATGGTTCTATCTTTAATATTCTTATTAATTGGAGAATGTCACCTTAATGGTAATGAAGTGTTTACTCTATACTGTTCGTTTGTATCCTTAAACAAAACTAGAGTAATTGGGTGTAAAAGGCATAAGAATGGGATGCCATGAAAGATTATGAACTTTATTTCACTTTACACAAAGTGAGTGCAATCATCACATTCAAATATTACTTAGCTTTCTAATTGGAAACTTCTTGGAGATAAGACTACATGTAACATCATCCATGTCATGATGTAGCGACCACAACTAACATTAGACGTTGATGATGACATTATGATAGAACCATTATATACTTAATTAATGAGTCTCCTGTAAGCAATTTTACACCCTCACTTCCTGAGGTGGATTAACAGGTTGGGACACAAGCACCTTGAATTTTAGATATAGTAATATTATGTGCAAGCGTATATACTATATTTGAAATTCGTGCTAGTTTGGACATTAAATTTTTCCAATATTTATCGCAATTTTATTGTGGTATTAATTTCCATTTTTAAAAAAATAAACTTTAGCAGATTAGTAATTTTATGTGATTACTGGATGTGACATTACCAATTAATTTAATCATTAAATGTCTCATTCTATTTATATCGAATTCTAGGAACCCTCTGTACTAGAATTGGGATACTCTATAGTTTGAGTATTCTAGTGGCAAGGATCCCTGAACCTCTCTCATAGTCTAAAATATATGGCTACGCCACTACTTGGAGGGTTCAAAGTAGGCTTTTGGTTGGCCAACCACATCAACTCGTGATTCCTTGATCTATTGAGTGAAGTCCCAGATTCTAAAATCATTTCTTGATTTAGTCAATGCTTTCCTCTAAAATTAAAAAAAGCTAGATATGGATATTTCTTTACTACAACTTTAGTTAAGTCAACCCACCACCCTAATAAGAACTCCCCGGTAGTAAGAGGAACCCTCAACTATGGCATGACCGGTACCCCAAACACCTGATTTTGTTCAAACTTTAATGATGGAAGGTTGTTGCGACTTAATATTTTTTGAGGGTTTTATGTGTTTCTATCAATGAATGTAATACATTTCTATTAATATTGTTCAGATATGTTGTTGTTTTCACAACTGAACATTAATAGAAAAACATACGTCGCTTCTTTATGCATTTTATTATCTATTATTTTATTTATTTCTCCCGCTGTTTATAAAATACATAAAATAATAAATAAATGCATAAAGGTAAACTACTACTTGACTGGTGTTGAGCATCTAAATGACCTAAGGGCATCATACCCGAGTCGAAGCTTGACTCATAATGTAGTTTTCCCTTGTCTTGTATGTTCGCTTCTCTTCTGAGGTATTGCCTCATCTTGGAAGGATCGACGTCACGTCTTGGAGTACCACCTCATCTTGGCAGGATCCACATGTCGTCTTGCACCATCTTGATCAATGTACAATGCATCATATTGGTGGGGTCCATGTCACGTCTTGCATCATCTTTGTCCGAAATACAAATATACTCGCGTGCAGATGAGAGGGACTAGGGGTATAAATGTACATCAGGTAAATTGGGCGCGCATACCCTTATATATTTTAACCAAAAAGAAAGACGATGCGTAGAATGTCTATTTAATTAATTACAGTCATCACACATAGTTAAATAGTTAATTAAATAAATGCAACATATACAGTTCGGTGCTCAAGACTAGAATGCGGGTAAAAATAATGCACGATAAAAATTAAATTGCATGAATTAAGTGCGAGGGTTATATAATTAAATTCAATGAATTAATAAATTCAAATAATTCAATTATTGATTGGTCCACTAATTAATTTAATTTTTATGCCAAAATTAAATTAAATTAATTAATTTTATTTAATTGAAAAATTAAATTAATTTATATCTCGAGGTATTAAAATAATTAACCAAAATTAATTTTAATTAATTTAATTTAGATACTAAAATTAAATTAATTAAATTAATTATTTTTATTAATTTAAATTGGCCAGTCCCCAAAACACCACTGTAGGGCCTATGCGGGGCCAAACTGGGCCAGACCGATTCATCCAAACCCATTCTGGGTTGGGCAGATCTGCCCGGAGTGTTTGAGGTCCAATTTTACCCTACAAAAAACAACTTACAGGCAAAAGGGGTACCTCCTTGGTCTAAACTAGAGGTTACAATGCTAGAGCTGTGGTGACCGACAGACCTCGGGAAGCCAGAGGTGGTGTCTGGGTGAGGCTAGAGCGAGCAGGTCACCGATGAGGTGGTCATGCGGTTGGGAGGTAATCAGCTGGCTGTGCGGTGAAGCTCAACAGTGCCGGTGCGGCGTGCTGAAGGCAGACAAAGCAACTAGTGGTGGCCGCGAGCTGGCCGACATGGAGGCCGGGTGGAGCGGCAGTGGCCAGATCTATCTGGACTGGAGCCGGCATGCAGGGTTCAGCAGGGAAACCAGGGTGGCTGGGAGTCGAGGTAGCGGTGTGGGCGGTGACCAACCGTGGTCGCTAGTGGGAGTAGGGTAGAGGTGCTGTCGAGGGGAGCGGCGCCTGGCGGCGGCCTGGTGAGGTGGACGCAATGAGGGCGATCCAAAGGTTGGGGTCACAATGACGTCCAGGAGGCGGACAGGAGGAGGCTAGAGGTCGGCGGGTAGGCGACCAACTAGGTGGAGGGTGGCGTGTCAGCGAGGCCAGCTGGGGTGGCCGGGAGCCGTGGTGGCCGGCTGGGTGGAGGCTGGTGGTAGCCGGGCCGTGTACAGGGTGGGTGCGACACCTCTACTAGGTGGGAGTTAGGAGATGACCCAAGGGTCAACGTGGACCCCCCACTTTTAATTTTTTTATTAAACTGCCACCTCCACCCCCTTTTGCTGGTTTTTTTATTTAAAAGAAGTATTCTTCTTTTATTTTTTAATGTCTCCTCTTATTTTTTTAATGAATTCGCCCCCTTATTCCAAAGGATATTTGATGGACTTTTAAATTTAATAATAATAAAATTATTATAATAAAATAATAATTTATTATTATATTATTATAATAATAAAATGAATATTATAATAATAAAATTATTATGCAAATTAGAAAAATAGTAAAATTTATAATTTACATATAATTTTAATTATATCTAATGAATAGATCTAAACTTGATTGGTCCTTTGGAATGAATAAAAATTAATACCCGTGATCAAACTGCAAATTTGATCCAATTTGAAAATTTAAAATAGCCATAACTTGGCTGTTTGAGATCGGACCGACGTACGATTTGAACTGATGAGACTATTTTTGAACCCTCTAATTAATTATAATGAAAATTTAATTTTCTAGGCTCATAAAATCTATGCAATCGCTCTGATACCACTGAAAGGTTCTGGGGCCCGCAGCGGAAGCCAATGGGCTGGGATTTTAAAATTTTCATCGAAGGGATGACGGAACTTGTCATCACCGAAGATCTGATCCCTAGTAAGGTTTGAGGATCTCATGTAAATTATAGAGTACAAAATTAAATTTAAAACATACCCATTTCAAATCTAAATCCATGGTTGACTGCAACTCGTCACCGGTGATCATCCCTTGAAGGATCCATAACAGGATCCCTCTAGATCATCCACACATACTTCAAAAATCCGCTGGAATGTCGATCGTCGAATTTTGGGTGTTAATGCGGGGATCCCATGATGTCTTTGATTCCCCGACGATCACCGCATCGATATCCCTTCGATGCTTGAGAGAGATCTTGATCCATGCTCTTGAATCAACTGCTTCTCTCTCTAAGTTACAGGAGGAGAGAGAGGATCTCATTTTTTATTCCATGGAATGAATGAATAGTTCACTTGAGAGAGATACTCCTCCTTTATTTATAGTGTTGTCTCTAAATACCCATTTGGGTTCCCCGACCCCTGTTTATTTCAACGTCTACTAAATAAATAATAATTACAAACTAAACTATGTTAGTACTATTTATTATTTTATCACATACCTGTAATATATATTAAATATATTATGTGACAAAACTGAGCCACTTAACTCGACTCGCTATCCCTCTTAATATTAAACGAACCTTGAATATTAAAATAATATTCATTCGATTAATATTTTTCACATATTTACTTAACTTGTAAATAATTTAAATAAATTCAATCCCAATTATTCATAACTTGAATAATAATGAATTTATTTAATTCTTTTGGTGATTGAAAACTTGGACAACACTCGGACCCCGTGGTGGGTCCCACCATGTCCAATATACCTATTTAAATGAATATGGAGGATTCTTGAATACACTATTTTGTGTGACCCTCTAGGCCCTTATCTCGATAACAGTGAATAAATCCATAGTCCAAGAGCAGAGTATAACAACCTATCAAGGCCCCTAAAGAGATAAGGATAGTCATAGCAATGACTACCAACCTACAAACACTAACTGTGTTCTATAATCTCTTTGTCATTAAATATCTCATAAAGCAGGACACACACTTGTGTTATCATCCTTTATTTGATTTATTATTTATTGATCTAACCAGATGGATTTTCCTTTCGACTAATTTGGCCAAATACTTATAAAGGTAGCACCATCCTGATCAACTAGGCCTGAGATATATAACTTCATAAACTTGGAAGTGATAAATCCTTTATTGACCATTAAACCAATGTCATACCACCAACGACGCACCCAACACAAGCTACCTCACCACAATTTCAATACCATGGTTTTTGCCTTGCATTAAAGTATGCAATCAAATGATACACATTGGTAATGGTATCAATTCCGGAGACCAATACACATGTCTGTAGATAGGAATGACCAATGACACCCAAAACATGTGGTGTTCCTATTGGCGGGTCTGTCCTCATGATCTCACTACTAGAGATCACTAAGTGTGAACTTTATGAGAAGAAGTCTCAATGATTATGAGCCCCCAACACCTGATAGTCAAACATCTACTGTGTCCAGTCAGTAAGATGTATCTAGACCATAGAACATATATTTAAGATTAATGTCATAGTATCTTGAGGTTCTCATTATAGCCTGAGATCTTCTATAACCCCTTGACATGACAATTAATCTTTGGAAATTACCATTAATCAGTGGATACAAAAATATCTATACTATAATGGTAAGATGAAATCATGCATAACTAACTATATACATGATATAGTAATCAAAAGTACGACATAGTTAGTTCTAGGGTACCCACTATTTCAACAACAATAGTTGAGTATTATATGAGTCATGAAAGAAAGATTCTTTATTGATTTACAATACTTGGTTTGCATAATACAACACATAAAGACCATTATTTAGATGTGTCATACCATATCAAATGTTATCATTATAAAAGTAACAAATTTTATTCCCAAATTTGAAAATAAAACCATCCATATCAAATCTTAATACAAAAATAATGTTTTTGGTAATTGATGATACATAATAACAGTTCTTTAAAACCAAGATCAATCCCATTGGAAATGTGAGGTGGTAGTCACCAGTAGTTACTACAATGTGTCTAGCTCCACTAGTGTCTTGTATATTTAATTCACCACATGGAAATCTTCAAAATATACTTAGTTCCTTTAATTGGATACAAATGTAAGCACCAAAATTTGTATCTAATACCCAATATGTAGAAACAAAAAGATTTCACTTAATAAATAACGCATATGAAGCTTCCCCTTGCTTCTTTATCATGGTGTAGTTCTTTTAGTGTAATTTTTTTCGCATGAAAAATAGAAGAATTCTTTTTCCCTTTCTTCCCCCTTAATTATTCTCCTCTTGGTTGGGAATTATGAAGAGTCCTTAAGTTTGGTGTTAGTATTGGGGATTTTCACTTTTCCCTTCATCTTTTTTGTAAGAACTTAGATCTTCGTTTCAAGTATGTTCTCCCTTTTTCAGGAGTTTTTAAAAAAAATGAACTTTCTAGAAATTTTCGAAGTACACGCCGTGTACTTTCTTAGTATACGCCGTTTACTTTCTTAGTACACGCCATGTAATTTCTTAGTACACACCGTGTACTCTTCTCCGGCTCAAAGCCGTGTGCTGGCCGTGCCCAGGACACACACACGGTGTGTAGGGGTGACTGGAGGCCGATTTTGGCAGAGTACGAAAAATACCTAGTACACCCCATGTACTCTATCTTTTTTTTCACTAAATGAACCGGGGTCATGCCTGACGCACAAAAACTGCTCCTTCTAGGTCCCGTTCGTCCAAGAGCGACCCGTACGGACGAATCTTCGATGAGCTCCCTCCCCTTCGTCTGTTCTCCGATTCGAGCACGGTCGATTGCGTTGGAATCGTAGCGGTAAGATATTCCTTCTGATTGAGCTTCGTTTTCTGATTCCTCTTCGTTTTCGAGTTATCATGGGTTGATAATTTTGTGCGTTTTCTCAGATCTACGACGTTCTAAGGGGAATCAATCTTCATGATTCACATATATCAATATCCTATGATTGAGGTAGGTGGTTTGTGCCTTTATGTTGAAAGTTGATGAGTATTTTGTGCAAATTCCACAAATTCCCTTGGGCGGGGAATTATGGGTTTCCTGTTTTTCACCTGCTGTTTTCCTTCTTTGCTTGATTGCTGTAGTAGAGGTTTATGCTTGTAAGTAGAGTAATTTATTTTGTGCTCAGGATGCTTTTCCATGTTTTTTCTGCCTATTTGGCGTTTTTCCAGTTTCTATGCCTAGCCGTAGGATAGTGGAACTGCTAATTTATTACTATTGATCCTTAGAATGGTAGCTAAGTAGTTATTGAGGTTTAATTGGACGACACAAGCACGCTATGCATGTTTATTTTCACTCAGGACTGTGAGAACCTAGAGTAGTAGACCAAAGGGAGAATTGACGTAAGGGCTTCTCCAGAGTCTCTTTAAATATGATGCGAGACCATAGGGGGAATTGACGATGAGTGCTTCCTCAGAGAGTCTGTAGTTACTTGACGCGAGCCACATGGGGAATGAGACGTTGAGTGATTCCCCAGAGAGCCTTTAGTATGATACGAGACTATAGGGGGAATTGACGGTGAGTGCTTCCTCAGAGAGTCTATTAATTTCATAGCTGAACCAGAGGGGTGAGACTGTGTGTGACACCTAGAGGGTTGCTATTACTTATAGGTTGAACCATAGGGGTTAGGCTGTGAGATCTACCCAGAGGGTTACCTTTTTTACTTTGTTGCTGGCTGTTTACTTGTGTACTTATTTTGTTAGAACTGTAGATTGTAGCTGCTTGTGTTTCTGTTTACTGCTTCTTATTTTATTACTGCCATGTATTCATTGACTGTTAGGCATAGATCTTTGGGTGATTGCCTACTGGGATTGTATCTCACACCCTGTTTGGGCCATGATTTTGGGCCCAAACAGACTATGTTATTGCAGGTATAGATAAGGGAAAGCACCCTTCTACTTCGGGTTCTTGATTCACTGGAGCTGGAGAGCATGAGACCGAGCCGAGGCTTGCGATGCTGAGGAGTTTACTTTGTTTTCTTTTGCACTTTTTTTTCCATTTTACTTCAGCACGTTGGTTTTTTTACTACTTTCCATAGACATATGTACCATGTTGCATCATTATTATGTATCCATTGCTTCTGCTATTCACTTCAATTTTTGTATGTTGTTGATTGTTTCTGATATTGTGTTTGGTTGTTTTTTACACTGTATACTTTACCGAATGAGGGCATAGTTTCCCCACTGACTCACCAAGGCCCTCACTGCTATTCGGCAGCCTCTGGCATTTGGGGAAACACGCTTGAGGTCATGTGGCGAACCGGGTACGGGCACCAGTGGAGGGGCTCCGGATTCGGGTCATTACAAAGTGGTATCAGAGGAGTTATTTTCTCTTGCTTTACTGTTTGGAGACTTTATCCAGGGATAGGAAGAACTCGATACTTGGTATTAAGCTGTGCTCGGGAGTAGCTAACCCGTGTATAGGGAAAATCCATACTACCTCGTTAATTTCATTTTGCTGGTTTTCAGTTTTTATGGTTGATATGTTTTCACCTAGAGTGATTCGCATGACTTGTGTGGTTATTGTTTGATATTTCGGTTCTATTTCTATCGCAACCTGATGAGATGAGGGTATTCCATCTCATGCATCATATAGGCACTTCTAGAAATCACATTCCATGCATTCTTTCCATGCCATCTAGGGTGCATTAGCGATTGCATGCTGTTATGATAGGATTTGTGTAGATTATGCATGCTGTTGTGATATATGTTTTATAGAATCCCTGCTGTTATGTTAGAGAGCTATTGTTTTTCCTTGTATGTGACTATAGGAGATGCCAATATTTGATTCGCGGGGAGTATGGGCCCTCACGAATTGGAATTTGTAATCTCTTTGTCTTGTTTTTAGTGTTTCTGGGGTTCTGTATAGTTTCTGAGCTACTGCCCAGAAAAACCCAGAATACACGGCGTGTACTTTTTGGATACACGCCGTGTAGTTTTCAGGCCATGTTACTGACCGTGTGAGCAGAACACAGTGTCGTGAAAGTAACTTTAGGAACACGTTGTGTATTGTAGGTACACGTCGTGTAGTAATGAGCAGTTTCACTAACAACACGGGTCGGGGAAGCTCGAGTAGCACACGCCCTGTTGTAACGGAACACGCCGTGTAGTCCCTTACAGGCACCCGGCTGTGTCACAAACAACACGGGTCAGCGTGACCTTTTCTTAGACACGCCGTGTTTGTTCGGAGCAAACCGTTTAAGTTTCAGCCATATAGACGGCTGTGTGTTTAACAACACGGGCTACTGAAGCCTTGTCCACTACATGTCGTGTCTGTAGGGAACATGCCGTGTAGTCTCAGTTTAAGAAAACCATGTGGGTTAGATGTGTAAGGGACTCGGGCAGGGGAATAGTTTTCAAGTACACGCCGTGTGTGGGTGCAACATACCGTGTAGTTTGAGGTGTACACGACTTGTAGGGCAGGAGTACACACCCATGTTAGTGGCTTAAGAAAACACGCCGTGTAGTATTTATACACGCCGTGTAGTCGGGTTTTGTAAACTTGTGTGTTTTCCATCCCCTGTTTCTGTTTTGTACTCTTGTGTTCTCTGTCCTTGTTTTCCTGATCTAAGGAGTACTTTTGATATTTTAGAGCTATGCCTCTGAGACCTCCTCCGGTCGTATGTTTGTCGTCAGGCAGTGATCAGATGCTAGATAGGGCTGATCAGGGACTTCCTGCCGATCCTCCAGTCAGGCCAGCCTTGGCACCGACTATTATACTAGTTGCAGGTGCTGATGCGTAGTTCAAGGAAGGTTTCATGAGGATGATGCATGCCTTCCAGGGAGTTCTGACTCCTGCCACGACTATGGAAGACCTGACATGAGTTTTTCAGTAGCAGCATCCTCCCACGTTCTCGGAGGAAGGAGGACCTCAGGCTGCAGAGTCATGGCTAGAAGCCATGCTGACTATCTTCAAGCATCTGGAGACGCCTCCAGAGAGGCGGGTCAATCTCGCTACCTACATGCTCTGAGACTCCGCCAAGAGGTGGTGGGACGTGATCTCACAGGCGGGTCACCAGCAGGTTATGGCTTGGGAGGAGTTTCAGCGCGTCTTTTATGACTACTTCTACCCGAAGACCCTGAGGGCTGACCGAGCTCGGGATTTCATGAGCTTAGAGTAGGGTACTCTTTCTGTAATGGAGTATTCCTCTCGTTTCACCAAGATGCAGTGTTTCACACCCCTCCAGGATGGGAGTGGGGGTGTTCTTATCAAGGAAGTTCGAGGATGGTCTCAGGCAGGAGATCCACTCACAGGTGAACATCTTCCAGTTGACTTCCATCACTTCCATCGTCAATCAGGAACTGATTGCGGAGCGCAATCTGAGAGACTCCAGAGCTGCGAGCCAGGGCGGTTCTGCTTCCAAATCTAGTTTTCCTCCAGATGATAACAAGAGGCGCCATAGAGAGTCTACACGTGGTGATCCGAGGAAGCAAGATGCATCGTCAGGTATCCAGGTGGTATGCTACCAGTGTGGCCGATCAGGGCACACGAGGCCGTAGTTCCAGAGAGACCCCGTGGAGTGCTGGTCTTGCAGCAAGATGGGTCACCTTCAGCGTTTCTGCCAGGTTTTCTCACCAGTAGCGGGTGACCGGGGTTCTTCCATGACTCCTCGTTCAGGATCAACCCCACCAGTTTTTCACCAGTCAGGTAACTGGAGTTCTTCCGACCATTTGGGCCGAGGTGGAGGTCGAGGCCATGGAGGTCAACCACCAGTCCCTCAGCACCAGCAGGGTGGATCAGCTCAGAGTGGTCAGCTAGGAGCGCATGGCCGCAGTGCAGGCTGGTCTTTCGCTGTGGAGTAGATCTATCAGGAGCAGGATCCCTACCCTTCTATAGTTCGAGGTATGATTTTAGTATCCTCAGTTTTATCTTCAGCTCTTTTAGATACTGGTGCTACACATAGTTTTATCTCAGTTTCTTCTATAGAGATCGTTGGGCTCTATGTCTTTTCTTCTGCCGACTCGTTGACACTAGACACACCTTTGGGGACGAGGACATCTAGTGTAAGCCAGTGTAGAGAGTGCCCTCTTGAGGTTGCAGGGTATCGTTTCTTATGGGATATCTATATCCTAGAGATGACAGGCTATGATGTCATTCTTGGGATGGATTGGTTGGTTCCCTTCCAGGAAGTCGTCGACTGTTATCTCCGTAGAGTGAGTTTCATTTCACCAGAGGGTGAATATTTTCTTCATAGAGGCGAATGGGATGTTCAGGCGAGTCGAGCAGGACTCGAGCATCATGGGCTAGGAAGGGTGATAGCCCATATTTCTAGTCTTTATCTGGATGATCATGGGACTCCACAGTTGGACTTTCCTCTAGTGGTGGATCGCTTCAGGGATGTCTTTCCAGAGGACTTCTCAGGTTTGCCTCCAGAGCATGAGGTAGACTTTTCTATTGAGCTTGTGCCAGGAGCGGCACCGGTGTCCATTCATCCTTATAGGATGGCTACTCCTGAGTTGCAGGAGATCAAGAAGTAGTTGGAGGAGTTGCAGGCTAAGGGATTTATCCAACCTAGTACTTCTCCTTGGGGTTCACCTGTTCTGTTTTCAAAGAAGGTAGACGATACCCTTCAACTTTGTGTGGATTATCGGAAGTTTAACCAGTTGATGATCAAGAACCAATATCCTTTACCGAGGATCGATGACCTTTTCGATCAGCTTCGAGGAGCCCGAGTGTTCTCGAAGATCAATTTGAGGTCTGACTATCATCAGTTGCACGTTAGACCATCAGATATACCTCTGATAGCCTTCAGGAGCAGGTATGGTATATACGAGTATACAGTTATGCCGTTTGGTCTCATGAACGCACCAGAAGTTTTCATGGCACTGATGAACCGAGTGTTCCACCCTTACTTGGACTCTTTGATCATGGTCTTCATGGACGATATCTTGGTGTACTCTCACACTCGACACGACCATTCCACACATCTTGAGATCGTTCTGAGTACACTGAGAGAGCATCGAATTTATGCTAAACTATTGAAGTGCCACTTCTGAATGGATCAGATTCACTTCTTGGGTCACGTCATCTCAGAGGAAGGAGTATCTGTGGACCCAGAGAAAATGAGAGCTGTAGTTTCCTGGGAGCATCTAAAGAACGTCTTTGAGGTACAGAGTTTTCTAGGGCTGGCTGGATACTACAGACACTTCATTCGGGACTTTTCTTATCTAGCAGCACCTTTGAAAGGTCTAACCAAGAAGGGGTCGAAGTTCTTATGGTCAAATTCTTGTGATTCAGCCTTTCAGAAGATGAAAGGGAGGTTGAAGTCAGCGCCGATACTAGTCTTTCCAGAGCCAGGCAAGAGCTACACTGTTTACTGTGATGCTTCAGGTATCGGGCTAGAAGCTGTGCTTATGCAGGGAGATAGAGTAGTTGCGTATGGATCTCGGAAGTTGAGGCCATATGAGAGGAACTACCCTATGCATGATCTGGAGTTGGCAGCTATTGTTCATGCCTTACGCTGTTGGAGGCACTATCTTCTGGGAGAGCACACAAGAGTCTCAAGTATATCTTCACTCAGTGTGATCTGAATCCGAGGCAGCGTAGGTGGGTCGAGTATCTTCATTATTTTGATTTCTAGCTTGCCTATACGTCGGGAAAGGGCAACTCAGTGGAAGGCGCGTTGAGCATGAGAGCTCATATTCAAGAAGTTCAGGAGGCCAACAGTGAGTGGAATCTCATAGATCTGTTCTCTGAGATGCATATGGAGGTGCATGACAGACAGGGACATACTTTCCTATCTTCTATACTTGTTACCTCTATACTTCTCAATCGGGTAAAAATGAGGTAGCTATCAGACTCAGAAGTCTTAGTCCTGCGGGAGGGTGTGTCAGGCGATGACCCTCTTCCTGGATGGATGGTGGGTGAGGATGAGATCTTTCATTTCTAGGGATGCGTATGGGTGCTAGAAGACATACACGAGGAGCTGATGCGGGATTTTCATTCCTCTGTTTTGGTAGTTCATCCTGGCATTACCAAGATGTATCAGGATCTTCATCGCCAGTACTGGTGGCCAGGTATGAAGAAAGATGTTGCTGGTTTTGTCGTGAGATGCTCTACTTGTCAGTAGGTGAAGGCAGAGCATCAATGACTAGCAGTCCTTTTACAGCAGTTACCCATTCTAGAGTGGAAGTGGAACGATGTTGCAATGGACTTAGTGACTAGATTACCGAGGATGCCTCAGGGAAACGATGCTGTTTGAGTTGTCATCGACAGGCTCACGAAGGTTTCTCACTTCTTTCCAATCAAGGAGACCTTTAGTGTTGATGATATGGGACGAATTTACATCCGAGAGATCATTCGTCTGCATGGAGTTCCACACTCCATTGTTTCAAATAGGGATGCGTACTTTACCTTTCGGTTCTAGAAGGGACTTCATAAGGCCTTGGGCACACATGTACTTTTGAGTACAACATACCATCCCCAGACTGATGGCTAGTCCGAGCGCACGATCCAGGTTCTTGAGGATATGCTTCAAGCCTGCATTCTAGACTTTGGCGGTTCTTGGGAGAAGCATATTCCTCTGATGGAGTTTACCTACAACAACAGTTTCCAGGCGACCATTCAGATGGCACCATACGAGGCTTTGTATGGTAGTCCATGCCAATCACCCTTATGCTGGATGGAGGCAGGAGAGGCAGCTTTGCTGGGACCTCGTCTTGTTCAAGAGACTTCAGAGCAGATAGAGCTGATTCGGAAAAGGATGGCTACAACACAGTCTCGGTAGAAGTCTTATGCTGATCAACGGAGACGACCTCTGGAGTTTGAGGTCGGGGATCAGGTTTTCCTGCGTGTTGCACCGAGGTTGGGACACAAAAGGATTCAGAGGCAGGGTAAGCTTTCACCATGGTATGTTGGGCCGTTTGAGGTTTTGGAGAGAGTTGGGCCAGTTGCCTATAGGCTGTAGTTACCTCAGAGGTATCGGGCCATGCACGACGTCTTCCACTTCTCTCAGCTCCGACGTTACTTTTCAGACTCATCTCATGTCTTTTAGCCTGAGGAAGTTGAGCTTGAGGCGGATGCATCGTTTGAGGAGCATCCTATCTGGATTATCGATCGCAGTACGAAGGTTCTCCATGGGTGGTCTGTCCCTCTTGTACGAGTGCTATGGCAGCATGGGAAAGTACAAGATGAGACTTGGAAGAGGGAGGCCGATGTACGATCACAGTGGCCGGAGCTGTTCGAGGTTTCTTCTTCTACGCCTCGCTAGGGAAATTCAAGGATTAATTTCTTTAAGGGGGGGGGGGGAGTTTGTAAGAACCCGGATCTTCGTTTCAGGTAGGTTCTCCCTTTTTCTGGAGTTTTTAAGAAAAATTAACTTTCTAGAAATTTTCGAAGTACACGCCTTGTACTTTCTTAGTACACGCCATGTACTCTTCTCCGGCTCGAAGCCGTGTGCTGTCTGTGCCCAGGCCACACACACAGTGTGTAGGGGTGATGTGGAGGCTGATTTTGGTGGAGTACGGAAAAGAACCAGTACACTCCATGTACTTTTTTTTCACTAAATGAACCGGGGTTGCGCCTGACGCACAAAAACACCTTCTTCTAGGTCCTGTTCATCTGAGAGTGACTCGTACAACCGAATCTTCAATGAGATCCCGCCCCTTCGTCCGTTCTCTGATTCAAGCACGGTCAATTGCGTTGGAATCACAGTGGTAAGATCTTCCTTCTTCTTGAGCTTCGTTTTCTGATTCCTCTTCGTTTCCGAGTTATCGTGGGTTGAGCATTTTGTGCGTTTTCTCAGATCTATGACATTCTAAGGGGAATCAATCTTCGTGATTCACATATAGAGATCTACTAGGATCTATGTAGGTGGTTTGTGCCTTTCTGTTGAAATTTGATGAGTATTTTGTGCAAATTCCACAAATTCCCTTGGGTGGGGAATTGTGGGTTTCCTGTTTTCCCCTGCTATTTGCCTGTTTTTCTTGATTTCTATAGTAGAGGTTTATGCTTGTAAGTAGAGTAATTTATTTTGTGCTCAAGATGCTTTTCCATGTTTGTTATGCCTGTTTGGTATTTTTCCAGTTGTCATGCCTAGCCGTAGGATAGTGGAACTCCTAATTTATTGCTGTTGATCCTTATAATGGTATCCAAGTAGTTCTTGAGGTTTACTTGGATGATACACGCACGCTATGCATGTTTATTTTCACTCAGGACTATGAGAACCTAGAGTAGTAGAACAAAGGGATAATTGACGTAAGGGATTCTCCAGAGTGTCTTTAAATATGATGCGAGACCACATGGGGAATTGATGATGAGTGCTTCCTCAGAGAGTCTGTAGTTCCTCGACGCGGGCTACAGGGGGAATGAGACGTTGAGTGCTTCCCTAGAGAGCCTTTAGTATGATACGAGACTATAGGGGGAATTGATGGTGAGTGCTTCCTCAGAGAGTCTATTAATTTCATAGCTGAACCAGAGGGGTGAGACTGTGTGTGCCACCTAGAGGGTTACTAGTACTTATAGGTTGAACCATAGGGGTCAGGCTGTGAGAGCTACCCAGAGGTTTACCTTTTTCCTTTATTCCTATCTATTTACTTGTGTACTTCTTTTGTTAGAACTGTAGATTGTAGATGCTTGTGTTTCTATTTACTACTTCTTGTTTTATTACTACCATGTATTCATTGACTATTAGGCATATATATTTGGGTGATTGCCTACTGGGATTGTATCTCACACCCTGTTTGGGCCATGCTTTTGGTCCCAAGAAGACTATGTTGCTGCAGGTATAGATAAGGGCAAGCGACCTTCTACTTCGGGTTCTTGATTCACTAGAGCTAGAGAGCATGGGACCGAACCGAGGCTTGAGATGCTGAGGAGTTAACTTTGTTTTCTTTTGCACTTTTTTTTCCGTTGTACTTCATCACATTGGTTTGTTTACTGCTTTCCATAGACATATGTATCATGTTGCATCATTATTATGTATCCATTGCTTCTGCTATTCACTTCAATTGTTGTATACTGTTGATTGTTTCTACTATTGTGTCTGGTTGTTTTTCCACTATATACTTTACCGAATGAGGGCATAGTTTCCCCACCGACTCACCAAGGCCCTCGCTTCTAGTTGGCAGCCTCTGGCGTTTGGGGAAACACGCTTGAGGTCATGTGGAGAACCGGGTACGGGCACCAGTGGAGGGGCTCCAGATTCGGGTCGTTACATTTTTCACTATAAGAGTAGGAGGTTTACCACACTTCATGTCCTTATCTAACTAGAGAATTGGATTAATGAGATCTGGGAGAGACTTATCAATGTTTTTCATATTGAAATTAAAAACAAATTTGGAGAAGCTATAAGGGAGTTAAGAAAGTATGAGATCGATGTATAATTAATTGGGTAGATTAAACCCTAGAATGTTCATATGCTTAATGTAGACAATCATCATGACAACATGTGGACAATCTATCCCTAAATCTATAAGTTTTCACATAAAAATTTTCTTGGAGATCTTAAATTGTTCTTATCTTGCTCTCTCCTAATAAAGATCACAAATAATCTTGATCATTCTTTAAGCATCCATGTTCTCATGCGACTTTATGAGTTCGTTGGACTTGGATGATAACATCAAACACTAGGGACTTCATCCAAGTGTTTTTCATATACTACGTTCTCTTCCTCAATCGCCTCCTTATTAGGTGGATCAGATACCAAAGACTCCATCATGTAGAACTTATATCCATGGTATAGTACAATACACAAGTGCTTATACCATTCCTAGAAGTTACTGTCAGTCATGAGATTGTATTTATTTAGTATGGATCACAAGGATATCAAGGTCGATTAATTTTTCATTTTTTTAAAACAATATAAAATAAGATTTAGTACTTTATATTGATTATAAAATTTGTGATATGAAATATTTTTTGATTATCTTATTAGTCTCCCAATATTTTATCAAGTCTCAATATCCCTTATCATTGGAATCATAATGTTATGTCACATGGAAATTATAGTTCCAAGGATCCATATTTTTCTTCTCATAACCCAAACTATGGCCATGAAAATAATAATAAAGTATTTAGGTGGGTGTTCTTACCAACTACTTTTACAACTATTTGATTTGTTCAATGGACTCCTAAATCTTCAAATCCTGACTCAAAATTCCTCAAAAGTTACCTCCAAATTTGTATTGAATATAATATGGTAGTTAAATTCAATACAAATTTGGTTAAGTAGACCCATCATCTTTGTTTTGACTCCTTGATAATTGAAAGTTCCCCGACTATGGTCTGACTGACACTTTAACTATAGGTTCATCTTAGTTTAGATAATGGAAGGATTTTGACTTAATATTTACTTGAGGGATTTTTTTATTATGTGTAAACATGTGTTGTTAATATTATTTTAATTTTACATAACTAATTAACCCTATATTTGATAAAATTATTTACGCATAATCCACTTATTTTACTTTGTCTTGCATGTCTTGTTACCTTATTTAGTTTATTCGATTATGTTTAACATCATATAAACATGCATCATATAAAATAAATAACCATGGAATTAAACATAATAAAATAAATAAAGTGACTTGATCATGATATTTATAATGTTTTATTTATCAATTATATGATAAAACAACCTATGAACTTTGGGGAAAATTAAATAAGCTGGGCCTGGCTCAAGTTTCAACATTCCACCATTAACCTATGTATCTTCTTGGTTATTTTCACCCCAGCTCAGGTTATGAACTATTTCCTCTCCTTGGTGCTCCATTATTTACATATTTCACTCACACACAAGTGAGGGGAACTGAGGGTATGATATACATAAAATAAACCATGGACATGCATGTCCTACACAATAAAGGTAGGGGGATGACACATAACCTATTATTTTTAATTTAATAATTTTTTTCACATATAAAAAACTATTCAATAATATTAAATTAAACAAAAACCAAATACATACATTGGTTTCTCAATCTCATGACTAGTCACATACATGCAGCTAATACACTTTTAAAACAAAAAACTAACATTCATTTCAATTGTTCTTTATTAAGATAAATTAACCTAATTAATAAATTAATTATATTATTAACTAATTAATTAATATATCTTAATTTCCATCCAAATAGTCCTAGAGATTATCATCCACTATAGTTTTTTAAAATTAATTAAGTACACAACGTGCAGTTAGAGGCAACATAGGGTGTACCCATCTGAACCACTTAGTGTAAAAAATGGGTGTGTACTTTAGACTCACACAAAATGTAGTATACACGACATGTCACATTATTACATAACGTGTACTATCAATTTATGACACATAAACATATTTTTAATTACATGGAGTGTACTTATTTTAATTCACATGGAGTACACAACATGTGACAACCATACACGGTGTGTAGTTTTAGATTTAACATGAAAATTAAGTATTTAATATTCTATAAACCACATTGCACTGTGTGTACTATCAATAAATGACACATGGAAACATGTTAATTAGGATTAATAGCACAATTAATCTTCTTTCTGTGTAAATTAATTACATGATGTACAATCTATCTTAGTGTGTACTCTGTGTAAATGGGTAAGAATTACATACTGTGTACACTAGTTACATGGTGTGCAATCCCCTCTATCCAATACCTCACCACATGAATTGGGGATCGACATGTATTCTGCTTAAGATAAAATGTGTGACATGGAATGTATGCTGAATAAACATTGTTTTATTATATTTTGACCATGTTACATGGTTTAGAAGCCCCAACACATCATGCATTTAATAAACAATGCGTATTTTACCACATCATTTTTTTGAATTATGTTGGAAAACCATGCGGGGTTACACGATGTTTACACCAACTACATGCCATGTACTATGTCAAATGATATGACATCTAGTCCTAGTCAAATCATGACATGTAATGATGGTGTATTCTTTTATGCACGATCAACTAGGAATTACACAACTTGTCCTGGTGTGGTGAATCTGGGTACACAACGTGCATATCCTGGTTACACATCATGTAGTCTATGTTGTCCATCTAGAATCTTTGAAACCTCCAAAATGGGTTCTTTGGATGTTATTCATTTTTTCTTAACCTATTATTGGTTATTTTAAGGTGAACATAGAAGATATATTTAATTTTTGGATTAAATAATGAATAAATAAACAATGAAAAACTAAAAAAAATACCTATAACAATAAAAAAATTACATAATTATAAATTTGAATGTGACCACTTTGATACAACTTGAAGGTTCTCAGTGAAAATGAATCTAGTTGAGCCCATACCCAATGATGGGTTTTCATTAAATTTAATGAATAATCTATAAGAACTTGATGAATAATCATCATGACTAATGAATATAATCGAAGAAACTAAACGAAAGAAATCCTGGAACCAAGAGAGTGGATATTTCATATTAAATTTATAATTAATTTAATAACATAAATTAACTAAATTTTTAGATTCTTTATTCTAAGAAGATGTTGATCATCCAAAAACTTGTTTAAGTTTTATCATTGTTGTGCTGAGATTATCCAAAGAAAAGTATCTCTAGATATAATCCACATTCTCCTTGATCTCCGAATGATGTCGACAAAAAACCAGGAACAAGCATGGATGTTTTGATCACCTTAAATTATTTGTCTTGATTGCGAAACAATCCTTTAATCTTTAAGGATTGATTCTCACTTTCTCATTCTTGAGAGGATGTAAGGATGTGGAAGAATTCTCTCGGTATTGAGAGGAACCCTATAAATGTTCTTTGTAGGGTGAAATTTCTAGGGAGAGGATGTGTTGTGAACAACAAAATGAATTCTAAAAAATTCACACATGCACAAAATGATATAATTCAGTATAGATAGAGATAGGTTAGAGAGTTATTAATTTCACATAGACCCTTTCCAATATCTTAATCCTAAGATAACCCCATGTCTAATAATAATAATACTTTGTTACGAACCAACCAGGATACCCGATGCTCTAATACCCGAGCCAGCACCGACATAGACCGAAGGGTGTTCCTGATCCCCATGGGTTGGAGACAGACACCCAACATCATGCAAGATAAAAGTGGTAATGGTTTTTACACACAAACAATGGAAGAAACACATACATATCAGTATGTTCAAAGAAAATTCCCAAAGGAGATAGTACCAGAAGAATAAGATAAACAACCCAATTCCCAACAGACACAACACTCCAAGCCCTAAGGATCAACAATAACCACCACCTCCAAGTGGTGCTTTTCCTTTTCTAAAACCTGTAAAAAGGAAATCTTAAAATTCCTGAAGGAAAAGGTAGGGTGTGAGCTAAAATCCTAATAGTGTATCACTAAGTGTTCCATATAAGATGCCAAAATAAATAAACTAAATCATACTTTCAACTTCAAATAAAACAGGCATGGAATTAAAATTTAATATTTAAAAACAAACATGATTTTCTTTTTAAAATATGGAAACATTTAAAACAATGACTTAAGTAAATATTTGATATAAAACAACTTATATGAATCACTAGGCATGAGTAAAGGAGTTTCACAATCAAAGGCATATACATCAAAGTAATCACAATAAGAAACTTGGTCATCTGCACCGTAGTATGATAGTTACAAGCTATGGGATCCTCACACATATCATATTAGTGATCAATACAATGTGCACACACATCCCTCAAACACTGACCAAATAGAACTCATCAATATCCCACTGGGGATAAGATCTACCGAACTAGGTTTTTGTTAGAGTTGTAAAGCGCCAATCTATTTCTAGGTAATTCCCATCCTAGAATGTTTGTCCCAAATAACCCGATAACTACCTGGGCTCATATGTACTAAATAAATCAATAAGTAATGGGAAAATTATTTCAAAAGAGTTTAAAATACAATTTTCCCATTTCCAGTTTCAATATGCCAATTTCACTTTAAAAACCAAAACATGGGTTTTTAATCATTTCATTCCATTTAAAATATAAAAATAACCCTAGGGTTCTATTAAATAATTTTAATCCATTTTTCTCAAAATAAATCCCACAAATCAATTTCATAAATTCCATCAATTCCAAATCATATCCCAATTTTCAATTCCATTGGAATTGGGTGGTTTTCCCTAAAATTCATGTCGAATCAATTCAATTCACATTCACATCAATTTGGTTTTTCATTATACAATTGAAATAAATTTAATTTAAATAAATCAAATCAAGGGTTTATAACATATAAAATCTCAATGGAACCACCTACCTTTATCATAGAACCACACATCACAACTCCTGTAGTGGGAATTGACAATGAAGAACGAAAACAATGAAGATCAAAGAATCAAACCTAGATTCAAGATCTAAAACAAAGGAATTTAGATCCATCATACACATGATGATCTAACAAACCCTATGGAGGAAATAGAAAGATATATTGAGAGAAAGAACATGAGAAGATCTCTTATCGAATAGGAATCGAACGAGGTTCTCCTCGCTTCGATCCTCCTTGAAAGGGTGTTTGGAGGAGCCAAAAAAGGTTCTTGAGATCTCCAAAGACCTAGGAATTCATCCAATCCTGAGTTAGGGTTGAGCAGGGGTTTATATGGGGTTTTGATAATTTTTAAATTAATTTTTATAAATAAAAACACCACCCACACGATTAGCTGGGTAGGGCCGCACGATTTGTCAAACCGTGTGCCCTAACCGTGTGCTCCTCTGATGAGGTGCACAATTTCTATTAGGTAGGCACATGGTTTTCCCAAAACATGAACCCACAACAACAACAACAACAATAATAATATTTTGATGCATTCATGTCTCACAGATAATATAAATATCAATAAATATATTAATATTTATTTAAATGATATTTAGTATATCATTTCCATTGCCGGACACCTAACCTAGATTATCCATATTCCTCATTGTTTACCAAACCTTGAATAATAAATAAATATTATTAATTTTATAAATAAATAAATATTTTATTCATGGTATTGAAAATAAATATTTATTTAAGATTCAACTCACATAAATATGGTGACCAGATATTTGTGATCTATAAATCCAGAATAAACATTTTCCACAGTTTTGAGAATAATATTTATTATAATTTTTAAATAAAAATAGTATTTAACTAGGATAAAATTAAACACTAAATGTGTGACCCTATGGGTCTCTTCCTCAATGGAATTAGGCAAACTTTCTTAAAGTTTAATATCAATGTCCAACAACATGTAAACTCCCCCATAGAGGAAGAAGTTAATATTGCAGCGACAACAACCACATATGAACTCTCTCTGTGTAATACAATTACTTTGTTTTGACATCTCTTCAAGAAAGGTGCATACTCATGTCATCAACCTATATGATCAATATTTCTTTCTTTTTAATTCCTTCTTGAAATCCCGAAGGCCTTGCATTTTTTTTTGGATAATCTCCTTTTTAATTGGGTTGAGGGGGAACCTTACATGACTCGTAGGCCCAGAGTCGAATGACATAATATATGACCCTAAAGTCCCCAAAGACTCGACACCACTAGAAAAATCCCCCAATATATTTTTGTTACAATTAAACTGCATCCAACCTTGCATGGATGCACACTAACATTTCCCCATGTAGAGATGCATGATACCTAGTACCGATGACAGATGCCATATCCTCTCATTCTTCAAATCTGGAAGCCCTACAAAATTGGGTGCTGATTTTCTGGAGCCTCATCTAGAACTTACATAGAGGATATTGGGCCTGATTTTTATCTCACATTGAACCATTGCTTCACTGCATTCCAGACACCATCTTCAGTAGATCTAACCTCCATCGCTGTAGCACTGTTCCTCCGACACATGAACGCTCACCATCATATGCAAGTCACCATCCCACCATCCTGGACCATCCCAATATCTTACATTTCCGTCACTAAGACAACCTACCTAGTAAACCTCACTACGATCTCCTCCTAGTTCCATTGCCACCCCAAAAGTCATCAAGCCTGATGCAATGCCCACACCAGCTCCTGCTGTCATCAATAACGATCACCCCCATCCTACTGATATCAACCACCCCTACTATGAGAATAAATCGACCCACCCAAATATTTAGGTTCCTCTAGGAATTGACCTGGTCTTTGATGCAGGATCACGATGAGCCTTTACCATTAGGATGGACCCCAACTGCTTTATCTGACTTCCTGAAATGAACCTGTCAATAAACATGTCCATGGAATTTAGTTTGACTATTCCATCTCAATCAGAGGGATATGTTATCATCTTCTAGTCTCATAAAGGATAAATCCTTTATTGATTTATTCATTAATTTCATATCACTCATAACGTACCCAACATACCCTAGTTCACCACAAATATATGGTTTCATGGTTTTTATAAATAAATCATAGTACATGACTCATGATATTCATTAATAATAACCTCAAGTATAAGGATCAATATATATGTTTTCAAAAAATAATATCTAGTGATGAAAAACATGTGGAATTCCTACTTGCGGGTCTTTCTTTATAATATTCCATCTTAGAGATTATCAAGTATGAAATTCATGAGATAAAGATCTATCTACTTATGAGTATCAAACACCTAATAGTCTGCATCATATGTGTTCTATCAGATGACGTTGTTCAACTATAAGACTTAATGTTCTAAAATATTGTCATAACACTTCAAAGTTATCATCATAACAGGGAACTATATATGAACTTTAAATATTAAAAATTCTCTAAGGACATTATCACATTAATGTTATATAGAATAATAGTCAATATGTGATAAGTTAGTTATTAATATTCAAGTATTTGAATATACAAGCAATCTAAAGTGAAAATTAGTTGGTTCTAGAAAAAAAACTCTAAAAATTATTTAAAATTTCTTTAATAATGTTCTATTTTCATTTCTATAATTTTTCATTCATTTCATTGTTATCATTTAATCTATATTTTATCATTAAATTTTTCAATAAATTAAGGTCCACTATAATGGAAGTTTTATCATACTAGGAAATCTATTGTATGAACTCTCTCATCCTGAATTAATTATTTAATATATAATTAAATAATTAGTTTCCTCATAATTAATTATCCAATAAAAATCATAAAATTCAAAAAAAATCAACAAATTATAAAACAAATAATCAAACACACATGCCAAACTTGAATAAAAAATAATTAAACAAAAAAAACATATCCTTAATGGATCTTTTTCCAGAACACCATCGATGCATGGGGGATAAAGATAAGAGAATTGGTAGTAGACAAAGGAATGGTGTAACGACCCAAAGTTTTTCAATGGAAAATTCCCTTCTTATATCTATAATGAACTACTAAGTGATAAGTGACCTTTAAACATAATTTTGTCACCACTATGTTTGGAATTTTAAAAATCCGGCATACACAGTTGTGCTCAAGATAGTTTTTGGAGTCTAATGAAACAAAAATAATTTTTGGTGAATAGTAACCTAACCTTATGAATAGTAACCTACCCTTATTAATAGTAATATGAACCTTATGAATAGTAAATAAGAGTAACATTACCTATGAATAATAAAATAAAATTTAGACATCATAGAAAGTGATAATTTGACCTTAGTAAACGTTTTTTTTGTCATAAATAATTAATTATAATTAATTAATTAATTTAAAAGAATATTTATTCCCCTATAATGTATTCATAAAATATTTAATCAATGTCTAATAGTTTTTAGATAATTTTATAAGACCCTAAGTAATTTTTGAAAGAACTGCAAAATCAGTTTTAATTTTAAAAACTGTTTTTTAAGTAAATTATGATTTTAATTAAATATTAAATTAATAATATTTAGAAAATTATTTTTAAAAAATGGAATTTATTTTTGGATTCTACACGTCAAAAAATGGTTGGGGTAAAATTTTGGGATTTTTCTAAGATACTTGAATTTTTGATGAATAGTGGAATCCGATAATTCACATTAAAAGCTAAATAATGCATTAATTGAGTCATTGCTGATGTTCTGCTGATGTAAGCCCACTTGGTTCGGGATTAAATTATAAAATTACTATTATTGGTCATCCAAGACTCACTATTCCTTGTCTTTGGTGGAATTAATAAACTAATCAATTTTATATTAAGGAAACCCCTCTCCCCTCCACTATAAAAGCCACCCTTCATTCCCTCTTTTCCTCACACCTCTCAAGCTCCAAGCCTTCTCTAAATTCTGCCCAAACACCTTCCCTAGATCATCCCCCACGTCCAAAAGCTTCTGGTCTCATCAAAAGACCAAGCCTAGCTTCCTTAAAGAGGATCTCAAGAGAAGGATTCTAAAGGTAATTTCTCTCTCTCTTATCCTTTAATTTCCTTTCAAGTTCAAGTTCCTTTCTTGATCTCTCCCTACTTATCTTCATCCAAATTGTTTTGTAAATCCAGTATTATACATATACTATAATCTTATGATTCAAATGGTATATTATACCACCCCACACCCTTTCCCTCTTCCTTTTATTTTATTAAAGAGAATGTTGTTCATGTGGTGATAGTTTATCACCTTCAAAAACAACATGCTCTCTTCTTCCATTTATACCTTCAATCTGGTCATGAAACCATTTTTATGGTTGAACCAGAATGTTTTATATGTATTATGTTCCATTTTAAGTTCTGGAAATAACCTATGGCCTTATTACTAAGTTAAATGTTAAAACAAGATCGTTGTGATCCAAAAACCGCTCAAATTAACCCAAATAACCATCATTAAATTATTATCTAATGATTCGGCCACATGGATCTAATATAATTCATTATAAAATCATTCAAGCTTCTGTAATATCATTAATTACATGTAATATCCGTTCTGGATGTTTACCCATGATCTACCCAAGCATCAATTTAAGAATACAAGTGGACCGCTCAAGAAAACCATAAAAACGAACATCCCCGATCAATGTTTTTAAAATCTATAAGTCATCCAAAGGAACATAATATGAAATAATGAAACCAGAATGAACCCTATTAATGTATAAATGTTTCTGGAATTTCTAATTAATGAATATAATGTCATTATACAGGACATTAAAGAGAAAGAGGCATTCAAGTACAAGGTAAGGGGAAATCTCGAACCCAATTTTCTTCCTTTGGGTTCTCCCTCTTTCACTCCATTTTTGATATGGTTACTCCTCAAAGGTCTTTTGTTCATCTTTTCCTTTACTTTTATGGGATATACATGTTTGTCACTGGTTTTTATGTCCATCAAAATGTTTTCCAAAAGAACTCTTCTTTCAAGATCTCACCTTTTACCTCTCATTCAAGGTTGATGATTCTTATATCAAGTATGTTGTTCCCTCTTCCTTTTGGGAACCCAAAGCTTATGAATGTGTTATTATGAGATGAAACCCATTCCTTTCCATGGGTTATTTATGTACATGTTTGATATGTGTTCTATGTGGAAATCATGATAATGATAATGTTATGATGTGACGGGTGCGCCTGGAATTATATAGCGCAATATGAATGTTTAAATGTGACGGGTGCGCCCGGAATTATATAGCGCTCCAATGCATTGGGTAAAGTGATGAATCTCATGAGTAAATGTGAAATGATGCGTGAACATGATGCTATATTTATTCACAATTATGTGTGGTAGTTAACCACTAAGACATGATGTTTCATTTTTATGCTTTTCCACATTTCAAGTTTATTGTCTATGCTCCTCTCATGTTCAAGATCTTCTTCCTTTGTCATGATTATGCTCACCCCATGCTATATTGTTCTTATCTATCCTCTTACTGGGCTTTTAGCTCACCCCTTTTGATGTATATCCTCAGGTGGCTACATGTACTAAGGAGAGGACAAGTGCTACTAAGAAGCTATACAAGAAGAGATTAAATGAATTTTTTATGCTTGATGTTGTACTTGTTATGTGTAGTCCTAGTTTGCCCAAGACACTAAACCTATGTATCCTCCATGTGTAATACTATTATGTTGTTTATCTCTGAAATGATGTAATAGTAATGTAAGAAAAGGCCGGGTCGTTATAGTTGGTATCAAAGGAAAGGTTTAGTTAATTTGGGAATTAGGATTAGTGAACCCTAAAGAAAACCTATAGCATGAGACTAAGTACAAATATGCACACAAGGATATTTACCTAGGGATCCCATATGTTATGTTTTTGGTATAATTTTTTAAAAGGATAAGTTATTCATGAATTGTTTACTTATGTTTTGTTCTAACCTTTTCTATTTTAGAAAATGGTGGGAACCAGGAGAAATCAGGCCAACAACTCTTGCGAAGGCCAATGCAACGATTGCCCGAACGACATCCCCAATGATTTTGGAGGTGGAGTTCAAAACTTCATGACGATGCTTACCCAATTATCCCGAGTTATGAATAATAACCATAATAATGGGGAACGTCCTCCTTCACCAAAGAGGGAGCAGCTAGCTATCAAAAGTTTTATGCGGCAACGACCACCGACGTTTTGTGGATCTTCCGATCCACTAGTTGCAGAACAGTGGGTCAACTCCATGGAGAAGATCTTTTCTGTTCTTCACTGTTCCGAGACCGAGAAGGTGACTCTAGCCGTTTATCGTCTAGATGGATAAGCTGATCAATGGTGGGCTTTGATTAAGAACACCAAGCCAAGGGAAGAAATTGAAGAGATGGAATGGGAAGACTTTAAGATAATGTTTCTTAATAAGTACTTCCCACGAACTCTTCACATGAAGATGGAGAGAGAATTCATAGAGCTCAAGCAAAAAGAAGGAGAATCTGTCACAACCTATGAAGCAAATTTCACAAGGCTCGCAAGGTATGCTTCGGGTTTTGTTATCAACAATGATAGCAAAATTGATAGATTCTTTAGTGGATTAAAACCACATCTTCTAAAAGCTCTTGCAATTCGAGACTTTGGGAGTTATGAAGAAGTTGTTCGGTGTGCTCTCAAAGTGGAGATGGGTTTTGGAGAATGGTCCCATGGCTATGGTGATAGGAAAAGAAAGATGGAGTTTCAAGCTGGTGGATCTAGTGATAAAGATGGGAAGAAAACACAACGACCCACTTGCCAAAAATGTGGGAAGTTGCACAGTGGGAACTGCCTCAAAGGGACGGGGACATGCTTCAAGTGTGGGAAAGAAGGACACCTAGATCACGAGTGTTGAAGAGACATGAAAAGGAAGGATAATGTAGCCGATGAAAGGAGAGAACCACTCGTGGTTCAATGCTACAACTGTAAGGAGCTAGGGCACTATTCAAACCAGTGCACTAAACCTCGAGCTTTCGAGGGTAATCAGCGCCAACAACCACCAAAGCCAAAGGAACAAGGGAAGGCTTATGCCATCACTACTGCGGAGGTGGAACATGATAATGAAGTCGTACAAGTTACACTTCCTATTCACTCAAGAATGGAAAAAGTCTTATTTGATTCTGGTTCTACGCATTCCTTTATATCTTGTAATTTTGCTAGAACTATAGAATCGAAGCCCCGAAACCTTGAAGTAGAGATATCTGTAAAAACGCCAAGCGGTTCAATCATTGCAACCCAAGTGTTTGATTCTTCTCCTGTTGACGTATGTGGGAAGATTCTTCCGGAAAATCTTGTAATACTTCCCTTGGTGGAATTCGACACTATAATGGGAATGGATTGGCTCTCGTTATATAGAGCACATATCAACTGTCGGGAAAAGGAAATATATTTTCATATTCCAAACCATCCCATGCTCCTCTACAAATGCAAGGAAGATCATGAATCTCCTTTGAGAAATCCTTCAATGGTGTGGGTGATGATTCCCTATGAAGAAGCATACCTCGCCCAAATGATTGAGTCAAAGGAAAGTTCCAACCTTGAGGAAATGCCCATCGTAAGGGAATACGGTGATGTATTTCCCGAAGAGTTACCCGGAATTCCCCCGGATCGTGAGGTAGAGTTCTCAATTGAACTCATACCCGAAGTTACTCCTATCTCGAAGTGCCCCTATAGGATGGCTCCTATCGAACTGGAGAAGTTAAAGAAGCAGCTACAAGAGCATCTGGACAAAGGATTCATACGCCCTAGTTCATCACCTTGGGGTGCGCCAGTTCTCTTTGTGAAGAAGAAGGATGGAACCATGCGGTTGTGTATCGATTATCGGGAACTCAACAAGATCACTATAAAGAACAAGTATCCTCTCCCAAGGATTGATGACTTGTTCGATCAGTTAAGAGGAGCTCAATACTTCTAAAAGGTGGATCTTCGTTCTGGATATCATCAAGTAAAGGTGAAGAAGGAAGATATCCAGAAGACTGCCTTCCGTACAAGGTATGAGCACTATGAGTTTTTGGTGATGCCCTTTGGACTTACTAATGCCCCTGCAATCTTCATGGATTTGATGAATAGAGTCTTTAGACATTACCTCGACAAATTTGTGGTAGTGTTTATTGATGATATTCTCATTTACTCCAAGAGTAAGGAGGAACATGAAGAACATCCAAGACTTGTGTTGGCGACATTGAGAAAGGAGAAGTTGTACGCCAAGTTCAGCAAGTGTGACTTTTGGATGAATCAAGTCACGTTCTTGGGACATGTGATCACAAGCGAGGGAATTTCTGTGGACCCTTCAAAGACAAAGGCGATTGAAGAATGGCCCAAGCCCTCTAGTGTCACAGAAATATGTAGTTTTCTTGGATTAGCTGGGTACTACCGACGTTTTTTGAGAAACTTCTCCCGATTGTCAAGCCCGCTAACTAAGTTAACAAGTAAAGGGGTAAAGTATGTCTGGATGGATGAATGTGAGGGAAGCTTCAAGAAGCTAAAGAGAAGGCTAATCACTGCACCTGTACTCACACTACCGAAAAGTGGATAAAGTTTTGTGATATACAGTGATGCTTCAAAGAAAGTCTTGGGTTGTGTACTCATGCAAAATGATAATGTGATAGCCTACGCCTCACGACAGTTGAAGATCCATGAGAAAAACTACCCGACGCATGATCTAGAGCTGGCAGCCGTGATTTTTGCCTTGAAAATCTGGCGGCACTACCTTTATGGTGAGAAGTGTGACATATACACCGACCACAAGAGCCTAAAGTATATATTCACACAAAAGGAGCTCAACATGCGTCAAAGGAGATGGTTAGAGATAATCAAGGATTACGATTGCTCTATTCACTATCATCCTGGAAAGGCGAACAAGGTAGCTGATGCTCTAAGCAGGAAAGAACCTGCTACTCTATCCATGTTGAGGATTGAGAAAGACCCTATCTTCTTGGATATGCAAAGGATGGATTTGGGAATCGTAAGGGCAGGGGATACATCCTACCTTGCCCAAATGATTGCTCAACCATCCATCCAATAGAAGATTAAGGAAGCACAAAGGGATGATGTAGAGATACAAAAGAGGGTGAATGCAGTAAAGGAAGGGAAGCTGCAAGAGTTCCATATCAACGATGATGGTGTGATTCGGTTTGGAACACGGCTTCGTGTGCCTTCATCACCCGGAATAAATAAGGAGCTATTGGATAATGCACATAGCTCAACTTTCTCTATTCATCCTGGAAGTACTAAGATGTATTGTGATCTCCGAGAACACTTCTGGTGGGATAACATGAAGAAGGAGATTGCGGAATATATATCAAGGTGCTTGGTGTGTCAGCAAGTTAAAGCTGAGCGGCAAAAGTCCAAAGGTATGATGCATCCATTGCCTATACCCATGTGGAAATGGGAAAATGTCACTATGGACTTTGTCACGGGCCTCCCGAAAATGTCAAGAGGAAATAATGCGATATGGGTTGTGGTTGACCGACTCGCCAAGACTGCCCATTTTATCGCTATTCGGGAAGACCTCTCACTTGAACAACTTGCAAGGATATATGTGAAGGAAGTAGTGAGGTTGCACGGTGTTACACTCTCGATTGTCTCTGACCGTGATCCAAGGTTCACTTCTAAATTCTGGAGGATCCTTCAACATGATTTGAGTACTGAATTAAATTTCAGCACGACCTATCACCCCCAAACTGATGGCCAGTCTGAAAGGAATATTCAGACACTTGAAGATATGCTAAGATCATGCTCTCTTGAATTCAAAGGTGGATGGGATCAGCACCTTCCATTGGTTGAGTTCTCATACAACAATAGCTTCCACTCGAGTATTCAGATGGCTCCGTATGAAGCTCTTTATGGGAAGCGATGTAGAACTCCAACCTGTTGGGATGAAGTTGGAGAACGAAAACTACTTGGTCCTGATCTTGTTCAAGAGATGACATAGAAGGTTCAAGTCATCCAGAAACATATCAAATCTGCTCAAAGTCGGCAAAAGAGCTATGCTAACAATCGTTGAAGGGACTTGGAGTTCGACGTTGGAGATAGTCTTCCTTCGAATATCTCTATGGAAGAGAGTCATGCGATTCGGGAAGAAAGGGAAGCTAAGCCCAAGGTACATTGGCCCCTTTGAGATCCTTGATCGTATAGGAGCCGTGGCCTATCGTCTGGCACTTCCACCGAATATGGCTCAAGTTCATGACGTGTTTCACGTATCACTACTGAGGAAGTACATTCCAGACCCCTCACATGTACTAAACTCAGAGGTGGTACAGTTGGAAGATGATCTCTCATATAAGGAGCAGCCGGTAAAAATTATGGACCGAAGTGATAAGGTTCTACGCAACAAGACAACCCGCCTTGTCAAAGTGTTGTGGAGGAACCAAAAGTTTGAGGAAGCAACTTGGGAACCAGAAGGGGAAATGAAGGAGAAGTACCCTCACCTATTTGTGTAAAGTGAAATTTCGGGGGCGAAATTTCTTAAGGGGGGAAGAATGTAACGACCCAAAGTTTTTCAATGGAAAATTCCCTTCTTATATATATAATGAACTACTAAGTGATAAGTGACCTTTAAACATAATTTTGTCACCACTATGTTTGGAATTTTAAAAATCCGGCATACACAGTTGTGCTCAAGATAGTTTTTGGAGTCTAATGAAACAAAAATAATTTTTGGTGAATAGTAACCTACCATTATGAATAGTAACCTACCCTTATTAATAGTAATATGAACCTTATGAATAGTAAATAAGAGTAACATTACCTATGAATAATAAAATAAAATTTAGACATCATAGAAAGTGATAATTTGACCTTAGTAAACATTTTTTTTGTCATAAATAAATAATTATAATTAATTAATTAATTTAAAAGAATATTTATTCCCCTATAATGTATTCATAAAATATTGAATCAATTTCTAATAGTTTTTAGATAATTTTATAATACCCTAAGTAATTTTTGAAAGAACTGCAAAATCAGTTTTAATTTTAAAAACTGTTTTTTTAAGTAAATTATGATTTTAATTAAATATTAAATTAATAATATTTATAAAATTATTTTTGAAAAATGGACTTCATTTTTGGATTCTACACGTCAAAAAATGGTTGGGGTAAAATTTTGGTATTTTTCTAAGATACTTGAATTTTTGATGAATAGTGGAATCCGATAATTCACATTAAAAGCTAAATAATGCATTAATTGAGTCATTGCTGATGTTATGCTGATGTAAGCCCACTTGGTTCGGGATTAAATTATAAAATTACTATTATTGGTCATCCAAGACTCACTATTCCTTGTATTTGGTGTAATTAATAAACTAATCAATTTTATATTAAGGAAACACCTCTCCCCTCCACTATAAAAGCCACCCTTCACTCCCTCTTTTCCTCACACCTCTCAAGCTCCAAGACTTCTCTAAATTCTGCCCAAACACCTTCCCTAGCTCATCCCCCACGTCCAAAAGCTTCTGGTCTCATCAAAATACCAAGCCTAGCTTCCTTAAAGAGGATCTCAAGAGAAGGATTCTAAAGGTAATTTCTCTCTCTCTTCTCCTTTAAGTTCCTTTCAAGTTCAAGTTCCTTTCTTGATCTCTCCCTACTTATCTTCATCCAAATTGTTTTGTAAATCCATTATTATACATATAATGTAATCTTATGATTCAAATGGTATATTATACCACCCCACACCCTTTCCCTCTTCCTTTTATTTTATTAAAGAGAACGTTGTTCATGTGGTGATAGTTTATCACCTTCAAAAACAACATGCTCTCTTCTTCCATTTATACCTTCAATCTGGTCATGAAAACATTTTTATGGTTGAACCAGAATGTTTTATATGTATTATGTTCCATTTTAAGTTCTGGAAATAACCTATGGCCTTATTACTAAGTTAAATGTTAAAACAAGATCGTTGTGATCCAAAAACTGCTCAAATTAACCCAAATAACCATCATTAAATTCTTATCTAATGATTCGGCCACATGGATATAATATAACTCATTATAAAATCATTAAAGCTTATGTAATATCATTAATTACATGTAATATCCGTTATGGATGTTTACCCATGATCTACCCAAGCATCAATTTAAGAATACAAGTGGACCGCTCAAGAAAACCATAAAAACGAACATCCCTGATCAATGTTTTTAAAATCTATAAGTCATCCAAAGGAACATAATATGAAATAACGAAACCATAATGAACCCTATTAATGTATAAAAGGTTCTGGAATTTCTAATTAATAAATATAATGTCATTATACAGGACATTAAAGAGAAGGATGCATTCGAGTACAAGGTAAGGGGAAATCTCGAACCCAATTTTCTTCCTTCGGGTTCTCCCTCTTTCACTCCATTTTTGATATGGTTACTCCTCAAAGGTCTTCTGTTCATCTTTTCCTTTACTTTTCTGGGATATAAATGTTTGTCACTGGTTTTTATGTCCATCAAATTTTTTTCCAAAAGAACTCTTCTTTCAAGATCTCACCTTTTACCTCTCATTCAAGGTTGATGATTCTTATATCAAGTATGTTGTTCCCTCTTCCTTTTGGGAACCCAAAGCTTATGAATGTGTTATTATGAGATGAAACCCATTCCTTTCCATGGGTTATTTATGTACATGTTTGATATGTGTTCTATGTGGCAATCATGATAATGATAATGTTATGATGTGACGGGTGCGCCCGGAATTATATAGCGCAATATGAATGTTTAAATGTGACGGGTGTGCCCGGAATTATATAGCACTCCAATGCATTGGGTAAAGTGATGAATCTCATGAGTAAATGTGAAATGATGCGTGAACATGATTCTAGCTTTGTTCACAATTATGTGTGGTATTTAACCACTAAGACATGATGTTTCATTTTTATGCTTTGCCACATTTCAAGTTTATTGTCTATGCTCCTCTCATGTTCAAGATCTTCTTCCTTTGTCATGATTATGCTCACCCCATGCTATATTGTTCTTATCTATCCTCTTACTGGGCTTTTAGATCACCCCTTTTGATGTATATCCTCAGGTGGCTACATGTACTAAGGAGAGGACAAGTGCTACTAAGAAGCTATACAAGAAGAGATTAAATGAATTTTTTATGCTTGATGTTGTACTTGTTATGTGTAGTCCTAGTTTTCCCAAGACACTAAACCTATGTATCCTCCATGTGTAATACTATTATGTTTTTTATCTCTGAAATGATGTAATAGTAATGTAAGAAAAGGCTGGTTCGTTATAAATGGATCCACCTAAGACCATATGGGATTACTTTTAATTATTAAGCCTCTATGGATAAAGCTTCCCAACTTTGGAAGACCTCCATAAATACTGGTAACTGAATAATCAACTGGTGCATCAGCTGAGTGGATCACCTTCAACTAATTATGATCCCAATGTCAATAAAAGTGAGATACTTTTTTCCCCTACCAATGATAAGAGAGAAAAAAAATAAACTTCTTGGTTTATAGAATCTTATTCCAAAAACCTTACTCATAATCCATGAATAGGAGGAGACAGTGAGAGAGAGGCTTTGAGAGATCCATCTTGACGTAGATACTCTCATTGAAGGTCCTCTTTAAATAAAAAGTGCACATAAAATAAACAATATGGTATCCAGTACCTTTGAGGAAAGGCATGTTTTTAAAGGGATACATGTTTACAATTGTGTCTCATCTGAAAAAATTTCGCATCAAGATGACTATGATCAAGTAAACACACATCTCAAAAATCACCACTAAAGGCTGATATGATATGAATTTAGTGATAAGGGAACTTAAACCTAATTTGGACAAGAGGGATTTGAAGGGTATCCAAATTATGAACAACATAGGGTAGAGGGACCCTAATAAAGTACAAAGAGAATGATATCAAGGATATCATTGACCCTACCTTCATATTTGACTCCATCTGAATGACACAATTCATTTGATTTAAAGATTTTAAATATATTAAATGTTATGATTATTTCATGCGACACTTGATGTCTACCATTTTCAATATATGTTATTATAAAAATATTTTTTGATTGAAAATAGTGAAAGTTATATTTTTTTGAAGTTTTTGGATTATTCATATTTAATGCATGGTTTGTAAGAATTTTGAGACAATAAGTGATAAATGATCTATGAACGGCTTGAGAAACCATAAAAGGTGAACATGGATTTATGTAAAGTTGAACCATAAATTTATTTTCATATCCTGACGATGAAGGAACTATCAAATATTCCTTGTTAATATGATAAAAATTCCAAGGTATAGACTAGTGGCTGGTTTGGGCTATCTCTCGAGAAACCTCACCAAACACTTAACATACTTCAGTTTTTGTCACTTATTTATATTTTTAGGATTTTGAGAATGATAAAATCATTAAAAAAATAAAAATAATTTAAAGAAAAAATAATGGAAACAAATAAATAAAACAAAAGTGTTAATAAATAAATAATCCACTCTTTGATATGGCCATAAGCATGGTAGGTTCACTAAGAGAAGGGTGAATCAGTGAACAATATCCATTTTATTTCCTTTTATGATTTATTATAAAATCAAACTTTGTCACTTGTTAGAGTGATTTATCTCACTGAAAAAGTCACCCACACTGATGAAATAAATAAACAAAAACACTCGATGTACAAGTTTCACCTCTCAAAATGAGAAGGATAGTCCTTGGTATGATTTAGATTCCTTTAAGATAACATGATCCAATATAATCATCATCATGGATACAATGAGTATAGAATATCCTAAAATCACGATACAAGAATATTTAGCACCACTATCTCCAAATAAGTCTCCTAAAAAATGCATCACTTCCATATATAATAGAGATAGGGATTATCCTTCACCTATAATGATTGTATCCCAATAATAAAAATTTATCCCAAACTTCCTTTTCACTATTTTAACATGTGTGACTTGACTGTCTTATTCTTCACCACATATCACTATTGTCATGATCACATACACAAACCAGTGTGCCCTTTTTTGTTTTATTCTTCTACTTGCACTGCTTTAAAGTACTCTCTTCCCCTTCTTTATTTATCTTCTTCTTCTTATTTTCTTTCATTATACGTCTTGCACTACAAAATAAACTTTTATTTATTCAGAATAATTTGATTGATTATTCTTCTCTTTGCTACTACATAATATATTTTTTACATTATAACACAAAAAAATCACTTTCTTCTTATATTATTCTCTATGTGTTTTTTCTACACACTTCTACACACAACACATGAAACAAAAAAAAAATAGATCAAATTTGAATTTGAATTAAAAATTCAAATTCAAACTATTAACTTATTCTCAATTATTTCTCAACTTATTCTATTTATTCCTACTTATTTTCTTATTTTCTAAGTTAAATCAGTGTAACAACAAAGGTTACAACATGACCGAGCAACTACTCCACAACTTATATTATTTTCTTCTTTGAAACCCTTTTTATTCTTGTTATAAACCTTATTATTATTTTGTATTGAATCAAAAAAATCTATTTTGTGATGTTTTATCCATGATTGAATAACTTTGAAATCATCTAAATAAATATTTTCTTCTAAATAAATATTTTGGAATTTTTTTATTTCATTCTATAGAAATTTTGAATTTTAATTAAGGAATGATCCTTACAAAGATTGTAAATTATGATTATAAAAATCAAAAATTATATTTACACATATTATCCTTCCATATATTATGTTTACACACATCATAATTCATCCTTACAAAATGATGCTTATACAGATTATGTTTACACAGAGCCTTTCATTCTTAGTAGCTTGAAATGATGTTTATGAGGAACCCTTCATCCTTACACAACTTCAAATTATATTTACATATAAAAGGGATGATACTTACTATCACAATAATCTCTTGAGATACTCAACAAATTCCAAATAGATCATGGGATCAACACCCTTGGGGAAAATACCAATGAATTATTTCACTACCTTCTAAAGATTTACACTTCTATAAAACTGAGTATCTATAAAGGGGGAAATAAGCAACAATTATTGGAAGCCACCAATAATCACTTTCATGATCTCTAATGGCTATCATGAAGCCTAATCAAATTTTTAGTGAAAAAAACCCTTCTCACCTTCCATCCCCACCTCTTTTTTTACTTATCCCCACCCTTACACCTTACATGTGCCATGCCCACAATGCCTCATTGCCGATCCATTTCATCTTCATTGGTTCCACCTATCCTTACCTCATCCTCACTAATATGTTTTCTAACTACCACTATGTTGTGTTTCCAACCTAACACACCCCCTTCATATATTTAATCACCAACATTCTATTGTACATGAAGGTCACCATTCATGTTAATCACCATCACATAACCCCACCATAACTATCACTCATGTGATACCTCACCCCTATCGTCACTGCCTGGTTGCACACCTGCCATCGCTATCTCTACCTGTCTGTGCACCCACCACCGTCATCACTGCCACACCCATCACATCCACCATCAGTTTCTTCTTTCTTTACATTAATTTCAATAGTTTTTTAAAAAAAATAGTGTAGTGGAATCCATAATTGGTGGTAATCAAAGGGATATTTGTGACCCCATCTACCATGCCTCTAAAATTGGCCACTCGTGATGCAAATTCCCCTTATACGACCACTTTTGGAAGCCATGGATGGCTATTTTTCTACTCATGTTGCCATACTACCACTCAATGTGAACTTTCCACTATACAAGCACACATACCCTTATCACTTGTGTGTGAATGTATAATGAACCAAATATCTCCAAGAACACCACACACCCACCTCTTCCATGGGTAAGTGAATGGAGGAATCCTCAATCAAGATCATCCCCCACTCACCTCCCTAGTGTGTGACCCAACCCATTCAAAACCAACTAGATGATTCCACAATATACTATCATAAATTATTTTTGATATAGTGGAAGACACAAAAAGTAAGAAAAAGTATGAAGAGTTACCATCACTTACCCAACTACCCTAAACCTTCCTGAATTCTTTGAGTGAAAACAAGATAAAAAAATGAACATCAAGTTGAAAAATCATGTCCTCCTCCATTGGGTGAATCTCAATTATCCCTTCATCATAAATAGAGGTTTGAGATAATTGATATGGGAGAAGAACACACACAATAATAAAATTAATGAAAATAAATACAATACACCAGATTAAAAAGAAATATAAAATAAAAAAAAACTAATCCAAAATAAGGATAAAAGGCTAGGTTCATAATCCTTTACAAGTGGGAAATGAAATTATTTAAATAGGAAGTGAAGGATCCTTAAAAAATATCTTGAGTATGAATGGATGGATTCCATGTAGCTGTGCCCAAGGTGTGATTTCTATATATCAAAGGATTTAATATTCTTCCCCAACATATAATTTACCCCCATGAACCATGGTTTTCTTTTGGAAATGCCTGAAGATCATTACCCAGTTCTAACAAATATTATTCCCAGACCAAGTTAGTATTACATACAACCAATATTATTATTATGTAATCAATGTAAAGACCAATTTACTATTACATAGCTAGGACAATTCATAAGTTATTCATATGTGACTAGTCTAAAACTTTGTTTACTCTTATGTATGGCCTGACTAGTCTTCTCATCAACCTGGAAATCAAAAACACTAAATTTAAGGTATGGATATGAAATTTTAATAAAAAAAATAATTAAATTAGTAAAATCATGAAATTGAACCATTTTTACAATAAACCCCAAAATTCCCTAATATATTAAAAATACGATTATTGTTAGGTTTGACCGTTTGAAAACCAGCTAAGTGTTGGAACTTTCAAAAGGATTGAATCTGAAAGTATAATTTCTGAAACTGGATAGTGTTGGTGTAATGAGATGACTAAGATCCAGAAGTATGAAAGCAGGTAGATTGAAAGTTGTTCAATTTAAAGTTACTTTGATAAGTTTTAAAGGAGGAAGTGTGGAGATGCAACTGACTTGTGTAAGATCCTAGACTTTTCTGGAGTAATCTCAGGAACCTTTTCAGGTAATTTTTGTGATTTTTAAGTATCTTTGTTTTGGATTAGTGACTTGGGGTGTGTTGGGTTAATTTTTAAGAAAAAATAATGGATAGTGAGTTGTGCATGGTTTACAAACGGTTTGAAAAACCGTGTGACTAAACCATGCCAAGCATGAAAACCTAGACAGAGAGGTCCACATGTTTTTCACATAGTTTGAAAAAACATTTGACCAAACCATGCCAAACATCCATACTTGGACAAAGAGGTCCGCACAGTTGGCACATAGTTTTCCCTAACCGTGCGCTTCTACCCAGGAAACTGTGTGCGTAGGTTTAATTATCCAAAAATCTATTTTAAAACCCCTCAACCCCCCGATACTCCCATATTTAGACCTTGGATTGGGATTGAAAAATTATAGGTGATACTAGATCCTTCCAGAGGGATTACAAGGTGATTCAAACATCATTCTTTGAGATTTAAATCTCGGATTGAAGATCCCCTCTCTTCTTGGTAAGTGGATTTCATCCTGTTGTTTCTTCCATTATTTCTTAGATCTTTACTTGATATTTTCATTTAATATCTCCACTATTAAATGGATCTAATCCTATGAGTTGATATCTAGATCTAGGATTGTGTATCTATATTTAGTTTTGCAAGATCTTAATGCCTTTGATCTTAATCTTGGTTTAGGGATTTACATCTAGAGCTTGATTGAAGACGTTGTGCCACTCAAATTTTGGGGATTTATGTTGGGATAACATCTGTTAATAAACTGAGGTAGGTGGACTAAATCAAACTCCCATAGTCATGGATTTAATATGTGAATGCGAGTTTATGGATTTTCAAGCTTCCCTTGATAATTGATTTTCCTGAATTGGAGTAATTAGGAATGTGGAATTGACTTGTGATTGCCTTGGTGATTAATTAACAATTAAATCACGAAAAAATGGGGGGGGGGGGTTGGACAAATAGATATTTGTTTTTTAGATTGGTTATGGTTTGAGATATTGTAATTGAGATATTTAATTGATTGTGTTAATATAATTAATTGGGAGAAATTAATTATAAAATGATGTTGGCTATGAAAGATAATTAATTGTAAGGATTAATTATGTGCCATAATTTTTATCAAAGATAATTAATTGTGAGAATTAATTATGACAAGTTGATATTTGATATGGATAATTAATTTTGAATAATTAATTATGGAATTATAATTGCATTGATTGATTAATTAATTGATGAATTAGTTAATGTATTATGTTCTTAGTTAATTGTTGAGTCAACTAATGGCCTTTGAAATGTTTAACTAATCATTGGATTAGTAATGGAATAATGTAGATAATTATTATGAATTAAAGAATGATTAAATGGATGAGATTTTTTTGGTTCTATACATGTCATTCTAGACCAATTAGAAGTTGGGACTTGGACATAGTGTTCCTCCCCAATATTTATCCAAGCTTGAGATTTTGGGGTGCTAGGCATGACGACCTACACCGAATGAGATATGAAGTGATAGGCATGGAGACCTATACTGAATGAGATTGGGGTGCTTGACATGATGTTCAACACCAAATGAATGATAATAATGAATGATGATTCAAATGGAAAACATGAATTGAAACTGGGCCTAATGTGATGATTAAAGATTAAATGATAATATGATAACTGTTTAATTATGCATTGTATTTATTACTTCATAAAACTACATACACTATCTTTTGACTGGACTCATTTTATATACTCTTGGTGGTGGCCTATTGAGTTGTACTCACACCATATTCGGGCCACCTGATCAGCACCCGAGTAGACTTTTTTTGCTGCAGGACAAGATAAGGGCAAGGCCCAGGGATGCATTGCTATTTGAGATTGGAGAATGGGAGAGGGAACCAGATGTGATTCAAAACCCGCTCAGGAGTTTTTGTGTCATTAATTTTAGTGGCATCATAGTCACTTGACATTCACATTGTTATATAATGTTTCACCTTTCAGTTGAGTATTGTATTTTCTTTTTTTGAATATCATGTGACATGGTAATGTTCTAGTTATTTATATGCTTCCACACTTAGTTATTGTTGTTTGCTTCTGTTGGTGTTTTATTTTAATAAAAGAGAGTATATTCTCCCCAAGACTGACTTACCAGACCCTCACTTCTAGTCAACACCCTAGGAATACAAGGAGAATCACTTGAGGGCATGTGGCCAACCGGCTTGAGTCACCATTTAGTGACACCCGGGTTGGGACATCACAAAGTGGTATCAGAGGAGTTTTGTTTTCTTTCTTCTTCTTTTGTCTTAATGTTTTGGTAAAGGTATACACAAGACTAGTAAGATTAGGGGCTTGGTAATGAGCTTGTGCATAGGAGTTTCAAACCCATGTATGGGGGAAAATATGAGTACTTAGCGTGGGATTGTTGTGATTGCTATTTTTTGTTACAGTTGGATATTATTTCACCTTGGGTGATGCACTTATGGTGTGATGTGATATTTTTCTTGACAATTGTTGAATTTTGATTCATGGACTAAAGAGGCACAATACTTAAGTCTTCATGCATCATTCTATGCACTTAGTGTTCTTGTGACATGCATCATTATATGAACTCATGGGAAAATGGGTTATGGGTAAGTTTTTGAACTTAAACTATTTTTTCTTATTGTGAAATTGAAATAATGATGAAAAATGAGAGTAAATGGGTTTATAATGAGAACCTTGATTGATTAAATGAGTATCAGTAATTAATTAATTTTTGAATTAATTAATTTGAGATAATGTGATTAATTAATGGTTTGATTAATTAATGAGAATGTTTGTATCATTATTAACCAAGAACTAGGAGTAGGATGGATAAGGGTAGTGATAAGGCCTTGGTGTTGACTGTGTGGTGAGAAAAAGGAAAAAATGACATGTTGAAAATTTTTGTGTTAGTTTCTCATTTTGAGTAAATGTTATAAGGTTGCATTATGATACCTAAGATGTGTGTTTGGATTTTTAGAGATATGCCTCCATGATGATTGTTAAGGGAGAGACCTAGGGGTATGGCCCAAAACGAACTTCTAGATAGGGAACTTGAGGCACCATTAGTGAAAGCTGAGAAATAAGGGGAATAGTTCTGAGAGAACTTTTCTCATTTCATGAAATTCATGTAGAGATACCCATGGTGGGTTTTGAAAATCATTTCTGAGTTGACATGGGAGTTTCAGCTGCATCATCCTTCTACTTTTACTGGGGTGGGTGGACCTGAGGGATCTGAATTTTGGATTGAATCCACAATTACAATACTTGAACATTTAGAGATTTTAGCTAGGAGGAGGGTCATGTTGACTGCTTATATGCTATGGGGGTTAGTGAAGTACTGGTGGGAAATTCAGGTACAATCTGGATAGACTGATGATATGTTATGGAAGAAATTTTTGGAGAAGTTCTTAGAGAACTTCTATCTAGAGATGCTGAGACAAGGGAAGGCTTCATAGTTTATGAATATGAACTAAGGAATCATGCCCATAATGGATTACATTGAAAGTTTCACATATTTATAGAATTTTTCTCCATCTTTGGTGGAAGATGAGGTTTCTTCAGTAAAACTATTTCAAGATGGACTTAGGTGTGAAATTAAGTTCAAGGTAAATATATTTAGGCTGAAGTAATTATTATAAGTGGTTAATCAGACTCTCATTTCAGAGGGGAACCTGGAGGAGACTTCCAGTACTAGACGTGTAGTTATCACTGGATGATAAGGGAGTGTGCCTTTTGAGAGTAGGAAGAGTCGTTACGATAATCTTAGTCAGGATAGTGGAAATAAAGGTGGATAGTCAGGAGGAACAATTCACCATATCTTACTCATGTGATTTTACACCAGTGCGATAGGTAGGGAAACTATCATACACATTGTCCTTGACCACCAGTTGAATGCTAGTTTTGTGGCAAGAAGGGGAACCTATAGAAGTTCTGCAGCAAGTAGTGGAAAGCTGGTGCTGATGGAGCAGCTGCTCAGAGTCAGAGTGTGGGAAGGGGGTCTTCCACACCATATAGGTATGGCAGTTGGAACTCTATAGGTAGAGGTGGTAGAGGTAGTGGATGTGGTGATTTAGGGTATGAGTGCCCATATCACCAAAGTGGTGCTACTTAAGGGAGTCAGACGACACCACAAGGAAGAGGGGAAAGACAATTACATGGAGTTCAACCTACACTTGTGGAGAGCGAGGCTGGTCCATCGATGGTGAGAGGTACTATTCTAGTTGCTTCTACTTTAACTACTACCTTGTTTGATACTGGTTCCTATAATTACTTTATATATTCAAATCTTTTTAATGGATTGATCCTGGAGGTGGATTCCATAAGCAGGGTGATGAATATCAATACACCATTGGGAACATGGTCTAGGGATATCTATTTATGCAAGGAATGTTCTCTAGAGATCAAAGAGTATAATTTTCTTTGGGATATCTATGTCCTTGATATAACAGGCTTTGAATTGATTATGGGTATGGACTGGATAGTCACATACCGATCCCACATAGATTGTTACCACAGAAGAGTGACCTTTGTATCTCCTAAGGGTGACCAATATGTTCATCTTGGATAATGAGATATCTATGTAGGCCGAGCTAGGCCAATTACTCCGCAACTAGAAGATATCACAGCCCAAGTTGCTAGTATTTTGCTGGATGATGGGAGTGGTAGGCAAGAAATTCTTCCACTAGTAGTAGAACTATTTCAGGATGTCTTTCTTGAAGACTTTTCAAGGTTTCTACCTAAGAGAGATGTGGAATTCACTATTGAGATCATGCCGGGGGATGAGTTGGTATCTATTCCACCTTATAGAATGGAACCGACTAAGCTTTGAGAGCTCAAAATGCAGTTAGAGGAGTTGGAGGATAAAGGGTTTATCCATCTAAGTATGTCACCTTGGGGATCACCTTTCTTGTTTTCCAAGAAGGCCGACGGGAGTTTACGCTTGTGTGTTAATTACCAGAAGTTGAATAAAATGACTATGAAGAACTAATATCCTCTTCCATGTATAGATTATTTTTTTGACCAGCTGAAGGGGGATTGTGTGTTCTCAAAGATCAATTTGAGATTTGGGTATCATCAGGTGAGAGTTTAGACCTCTGATATACCAAGAACTACTTTCAGAAGTAGGTTTGGTCTTTATGAGTTTGTTGTAATGTCGTTTGGGTTGAAAAATGATCTAACAATATTTATGGCCTTGATGAACATGATCTTTCACCCGTCCTTAGATCAGTTTGTGGTGGTGTTTGTGGACAAAATCTTGGTGTACTCTAAGACTCATGAAAATCATGACCAACATCTTGACATCATCCTAGGTAAATTGAGAGAGCATCGACTATTTTTCAAGCTATCTAAATGTCAGTTTTGGATTAACAAGGTATACTTTTTAAGGAATATCATCTCAAAAGAAGGTGTGTCAGTGGACCCAAAAATGGTGAAGGCAGTGATTTCTTGGGAGCAGCCCAAAAATATTTTTTATATTTGAAGATTTTTGGGATTATATTGTTATTATAGGAGGTTCATCTAAGACTTTTTCCATTTATAAGCACCGGTTTTAGGTTTGAAAAATAAAGGGATAAAATTTTATTGGAAAGAATAATGCAAGAATGATTTCTAGGAGTTTAATAAGCACTTGACATCAAAAACAATTTTGATCTTACCTGAGTCAGGTGAGGAGTACATGGTGTATTATGACGCTTCTGGGATTAGAACTAGAGCTATGTTGATGCAAGGGGATTGAGTCATTGGTTACGGGTCTCGGTAGTTGAGGCCACATGAACAGAATTACCCTATGCATGACCTCAAGTTGGAATTAGTGGTTTATGATCTTAAGTGTTGGTGACACTATATTTTGGGCGAAAAGTTTACAGTTTTAACAGATCACAAAAGTTTGAAGTATATTTTTTCACAGTGCGACTTGAATCATCGGTAGTGAAGATGGATAGATTATATACAATCCTTTGATTTTTAACTGGAATATACACCTGGAAAGGGAGTGTGGATAATGACTTGAGCTAGAAAACTCATATTCAATTGGTATATGAGTCGAGTGTAGAGTGGAAGATAATGGATTTTCTGGCAGAAATGCATGTGGTAGTTCAGGAGAGTCATAAGAGGATGACTCTAGTTTCTGTAGCAGTGGAGTATGCACTCTTGATATGGATCAGGGATAGAAAATACGAGGATCCAGAGTATTTAGCCTTAAGGTAAATCCTTGAATGTGGGGAGACACCTTTAGACTGGATAATAGATGAGGATGAGATCATCTATGTGAAAAATCAGGTTGTTGTGCCTACGAGTATGTGATAATAACTCATGCGAGAGTTTCATGCCTCAATATGGGTGATACATCCTGGGGTGAAAAAAATGTACTGTGACCTACAACAATAGTTTTGGTGGCTAGGCATGAAAAATGAGATAGCAGAGCTCGTAACAAGATGTTTCACTTATCATCATGTGAAGGTAGAGCATAAATGACCTAGAGGCCTATTTTAGTCGTTTCCCATTCCGAAATGGAAGTGGGATGACATGACTATGGATTTAGTGGTAGGACTTCCAAATACACTTAGGAAGAATGATTCTATTTGGGTCATTGTGGATTGACTAAAGAAAGGTAGCACATTTATTAACTATTAGAGAAAACTTTACAGTAGAGCAGTTGGGAGAACTGTATGTATGAGAGATAGTTCATTTGCATGGGGTAACATAGAATATAGTTTTAGATCATGATTTGTGATTTAATTCACACTTATGGAAGGGATTATAGAGGTCACTGAGTATACATGTTTTATTAAGTATGAAATTTCACCCACAAATAGATGGGTAGTCGGAGTGTACCATACAGGTGTTAGAGGATATGCTGTGAACATGTGTGATTGACTTTGGTGGTTCTTGGGATAAGTACTTGGATTTAGTGGAGTTCACCTATAAAAAAATTTATCAGGAAACTATACAGATGGCACCATATGAGGAACTTTATGGTAAACCTTGTAGATCACCGCTATGTTGCTTATAGGTGGGTGAGTCAGAGCTGTTGGGACGAAGTCTCATTCAGGAGACATCAGAGTTGGTACAGTTGATTCAGAAATGTATGGCTACAGATCAGAGTAGGTAGAAGTTATATGATGATAAAAAAAGATGAACCCTATAGTTTATAGAGGGTGATCATGTATTCATTTGGGTGTCACCTAGATTTGGTCACCACAGGATACAGAGGCAGGGAAAGTTGGAGTGTAGGTTTGTAGGACCGTTTGAGGTGATGGAGAGAATCAGGCTAGTGGAATACTGATTAGCCCTTCTATAGAAATTCATCACTATGCATGATGTTTTCCATTTGATACAACTACGATGGTATCACCCTGACCCTTATCATGTGATTGATGTGGAATAGGTTGACCTCAAGATAGATGCATCCTTTGAGGAGCATCTAATACATGTGTTGGGTTGCAATGAGAAAGTGTTACGGGGGAAGATCGTGCTGTTAGTGCATGTGTTATGGAAACATGTAAGTGTTCAAGAGGAAACTTGGGAACAAGAAACATACATGAGGGCTCAATGGCCCAATCCTTTTGGCTCAGAATCTTAGAGAAGTTCAGGAGTGCAGCTTGAGAATAAGCTGTTATAAGGTGGGGATATTGTAAGATCTTGAACTTTTCTAGAGTCATATCAGGCATGTTTTCAGTTACTTTTTGAGGTTTTTAAGTACCTTTGTTTTGGAGTAGGGTATTGGGGTGAGTTTGAGTGAATTTTTAAGAAAAAATAATAGATAGTGGCCTGTGCATGATTTTCACACGGTTTAACAAACTGTGTGACTAAACTGTACCAAGCTTGCAAACTTGGACAGAGAGGTCCACATGTTTTGCGCACAGTTGGTACACAGTTTGACTTAACCATTCACTACTTCCTAGAAAACCATGCACGTGGGTTTAATTATCCAAAAAACTATTTTAAAACCACCTAAACCCCCTAAGACTCCCATATTTTGACCTTGGCTCAGTCTTGAAAAATTCTAGGTGATCCCAAAGCCTTCTAAAGGGATTTTAAGGTGATTTGATTATCGTTCTTTGAGATTGAAAGCCTGGATTGAAGATACACTCTCTTCCTGGTAAGTGGATTTCATCCCGTTGTTTCTCTCATTATTTATACTATCTTTCCTTGATCTTTTCATGGAATATATCCATCGTTACATGGAACTAAACCTACGAGTTGAGATCTAGATCTAAGATTGTGGATCTAGATCTAGTTTTTCCAGATCTTGATGCCTTTGATCTTAATCTTGGTGTAGGGATTTAGATCCGATGCTTGATTGAAGATGTTGTGCCACTAAGATTTTGGGGATTTCCATTGGGATAACATTCATTAATAAACCGAGGTAGGTGGTCTAAATTGAACTCCCTTAGTCATGGATTTGATATACAAATGAGAGTTTGTGTATTTTTTAGCTTCCCTTGATAATTGATTTTCCTAAATTGTAGTAATTAAGAATGAAGAATTGAATTGTGATTGCCTTGGTGATTAATTTACAATTGAATCATAGAAAAAATATAAGGGGGGGGGGTTCCCAAATAGATATTTGTTTTTGATATTGGTTATGGGTTAAGATATTGTAATTGAGACATTGAATTGATTGTGTTAAGATAATTAATTGGGATAAATTAATTATGAAATGATGTTGGATATGAAAGATAATTATTTTTGAGGATTAATTATGTTCTATAATGATGATCAAGGATAATTAATTATGATAATTAATTATGACAATATGATATTTGATATGGATAATTAATTGTGAAGAATTAATTATGGAATGAGAATTGTGTTGATTGATTGATTAATTAATTAATGGATTACGTGATTAGTTAATTGTTGAGCTAACTAATGGAATTTTAAATGTTTAACTAATATTTGGATTAGTAATGGAATAATGTGGCTAATTCTTTTGAATTAAAGAATCATTAAATGGATGATATTTTTTTGGTGCTAGACAGGGTATTCTAGACCAATTAGAAGTTGGGACTTGGACATGGTGTTCCTCCCCAATAGTTATCCAAGCTTGAGATTTTGGGGTTTTAGGCATGATGACCTACACCAAATGAGATATGGAGTGATAGGCATGAAGAACTACACTAAATGGGATTGGTGTTCTTGACATGATGTTAAAAACCAAATGAATGATAATAATGAAAAATGATTCAAATGGAAAATATGAATTGAAATTGGGCCTAATGTGATGATTAAAGATTAAATGACAATGTGATAACTATTTAATTATGAATTATATTTATTGCTTCATAAAACTGAATACATTATCTTTTGACTGGACTCATTTTAGACACTGTTGGTGGTGGCCTACTGAGTTGTGCTCACACCCTATTTGGGCCGCCTGATCAGCACCTGAGTAGACTTTGTTGGTGCAGGACATGATAAGGGAAAGGCCTTGGAATATGTTTCTGTTTGGGATTGGAGAATGGGAGAGGGAACTAGACATGGGTCAGAACCTTCTTGCGAGTCATTGTGTCTTTACTTTTAGTTGCATCATAGACACTTGACATTCACATTGTTATTTCATGTTTTAACTTTCAGTTGAGTATTGTATTTCCTTGTTTTGAATATCATGTGACATGGTAATGTTCTAGTTATTTATATTATTTCACACTTGGTTATTGTTGTTTGCTACTATTGGTGTTTTATTCTAATAAAAGAGGGTATATTTTCCCCAAGACTAACTTACCAGACCCTCTCTACTAGTCAGCACCCTCTGGCGTACGAGGAGTCACTCTTGAGGGAATGTGGACAACCATCTCAGGGCACCATTTAGTGTCATCCGGGTTGGGATGTCACACTTTCATAAGGGTCAATTATGAGGTTTTTAAATGTGTTCTCAAAATTCATGAGGATGGTGTAAGGGATTCAAAAGGACATGTAAGGAGAATTCATGGGTTTCCAAAAGTGTTCACTATTAACTATAAGGATGAGTTAAGTTAATGGATACCTTTGAATCAGTGAAGGGATTCCCATGAATAATGAGTCCACTAGGTGTAATATTTGTGAAGATTAGGAGGTGGTGGATCTAACTACATCAGCTAGGCCCTATTATAAGTTATATGGTGGGGTTGTTTGTTTTATAATTTGTTTTAATTATAATCATCCTATGTTCCTTTAATAAAATATTTTTTAGCATCCCCCATGGAGCAGGACTTCATCTGAACTATATATAATACTTGTGTTTTTTTATTTCTATCACTATCTTCTAGAAGTTCTTGTTTGGTTTGTAAATGTGCATTGTAGTGTGTGTGTAGGGTGACTTTTCTTCCCAGTTTTGGATAAATTGTAAACATAGGATTGTTTCAATCTGGTGGTTTTGGTACTTTTTTTTTCCTTTGGTGTAAGTTTTATAAGACAACTTCCAATTAGGATCTTCCACAGACCCAACCATTATTTCTCCAAAAAAGTAATAATATAGGGAAATATTGAAATTAAAAATCAAATAAAAATAAACATTTTTTTTCATTTTATATGATATTGGGAATTATATATATTTTTTAATTTTTTTCATGACCATCATGGCTATTTATTTACATTATATATATATATATGACTAAAGTCCAATTTTCTTGATATTTTTCCTTTCTTTAGTAAACCCAAAATAAGAGTGAGGGAAAATCCCTCTTGTGCCCCTATAGGTTATTTTTCCCATCTCTCTCTCTCCCCCCTCTCTATATATCTCTCTCTCTCTATTACACACACACACACACACACACTCTCTCTCTCTTTCTCTACCCTTTTAGGCTGAATCATTTGCATCACCTGTGAAACACCTCCATTCGACGTAAACATTGCATAAAAAATCATGCATGGTTTAAAAAGGGGATCACTACCCTATCTCAACTCATTTTGACCAATGGGATGAGGGAACCAAGGGAATAGGGGTTTTCCTCTTTTCTTCTTCAAATATATTCTTTCCATGTAAGTTATTCCCTAGATTTAAGGCATTTCATCCTTCTTTTCTATTCTTATTCTTCCACCTCTCCTCTTTTCTCTCTTATTTTTTTTCTCAACCTAGAGTCCATGAAAGATTGGGATGTTTTTATGTCAAGGAAACCCACCTAAAATTCATGGGGATTTTGATGTTGTGAGGATGTGAACTTCTTCTCTATCCCTAATATATCCTCTTATAGTGAAGGTATCATGGTTTCATTGTCTTTTAGTAGGTAATTCTATCACTTTCCTCTTAATTAGAAAATCCATGGTTTCTTGTGTGTAGACATGTAAAAATTGGCTGAAGCTCACAAGATTCACAAACAAACCCACAAAATTTTCATGGGTTGGGATTACTTTTTTTCTTCACTTTTTTAAAATGGTTCTAAAAGAGTTTTTCATTTTAGGTCTGTATAAATATTCACAGATACAATCCAACTCGAAGGATTATATTATTTATTAAATTAATTTTATTTATTGATGTTATGGGAGGGAATCTCTAGTGACACACAAATATCCCAAGGTAGGAGACAATATCACATGAACCACCACACAACAAAAAAATAAATAGGATCTAAGGAAAAATATTATTTGAAAAGAAAGAAATATTAAACAACACATAAGTTAAAATTGATGGACACAGTAGTATAAAAAACACCACAACAAGAAAAAAAATTCTGGAAAGAAAAGAGAACATAGGAGTTTATATGGTTTAGACCTTTTGGTCCTACTATATGGAAATAAAACCACCCAAACCCCTTTATTATTAATAAACAAAGAAAACTAGGGTAGTATACAATAGAAATTCAAAGGAAGAAAAATAAAAATAACAAAATAAATTAACAAGAGGAACGACTCACTCCCCTGTGCATAAGAACAAACAAGAAACAATGAAAGAACCAGAGGAAACTTCAACCAGGAATACAAGAAACTAGGCCCAAAAATCCCTTACCATGTTTTACCTCACTTGTAGAAGAAAACCCTCTAAGAATCATTAAAACCAATTGATCCACCACAAAACTCGAAAATTACAAGATTTCCATTGGAACAATACTATTGGAACTAGCCTTGTACAAAGTCACCAATCAGATCCATTGATGAGATATTCTCTCTAGATCATATCCCCCCTTTAATTTCTCTTACTTATACCCTATGAGATTTCAATCTGCCCCTCTCAGCATAATTAGGGGCATCAAGCACTTTAAAACCAAAAGAATAAAACCCTCGAACAACCTTAAAAATCTTTGGGACATATAATTAGCTTCCAGAAGAATTAATTACAACAAATCTAGAATGGATACCTCTGCATAAAGGTCTTCATAAGATGCCCCATGTAAAGGTAAAAATGGCATGCTACATAAGGATGCCACCATCTGCTATGTAAGGGTCTTCTTCACTATATAAAGGTAGCTTAAACCTCACGTAAAGGTAACCCTACAAACTCAATACTTACATAAGGGTATAAAACCACTTATAGAAGGGTTTTACAAGGAAAGAATCCATGTAAGGAAAAAACCTCACTCACATAAAGGTAACAACTACCTCATTTAAGGGTAAAAAAACCTCACATAAAGGTAATATACCCTCACATAAGGGTAAAATAAACCTTATGTAAAGGTAAACAAAACAAACCATAATACTACCAAAATAAATTCAAAGAAAAATAAAACTAAAATAAAGATACAATAACATGAAAAGAGGAGATTAAATACATGGAATCTTAAAATAAAAAAATATATTTTAATTTGTAACCTCAAAATATTCCAAATTTAAAAAATCTCCAAATTACAAAATAAAATGTAAAAAAAAAACAGTGTCAGTGTTCTTATAGGAATAGTTTTACTAACCTACCAGCTGATTTGGACAATAATATTCACTAAAAAAATACCCTAAGATCAAACCTAACTAGCCCAGTCTGACCGGCTACCTATCATGTACCATAGTGGCACATGTCTACCCATACCAACACATCTGATACTAAAAAATACTAATTTTTTCTCAAAAATATTAAACAATCTAAGCAATAACATTAACCATAACTCATACTTTTATTTACCCAAGCTTCTATCATCACATACCTATAACCATCTGAACACATTCCATCACAAGTCTTGGTCTGCTCTCCCATTCTAGTAGGAAACCCAAAGAAACCAAAGAAATAACCAAATCTTCAAATTTGAAAGAAACATGAAAAAAATAGAAATGATAATTATAAATATGCTCAAGAGTGAAACGATTCTAAATGAAAGTAGTAAAATTAGCATAAAACACATATTAAGAAAACACAACTAACTGAAAGAAGACAAGTATCCAATTGAGCCCAAACAGCCCAGAAAACTAGACCTACCCACACCCTCTCTTCCAATCTCCCCCCAAAAAATCACATGTAGAGATAAACCTATCAATATAGAAGAAAGATAAACTAAATCTACACCTACTCTATACTAAGGGATTCTAGACATACTTAGAGAACCTCAAAACTATCATAACCGGGGAAAACCACATTGTTATGGGATATACTATCCATAAATGTATAACTAGAGAAGTATTTATTAATGTGGACAATTTTTACACACTGATAACATTTAAAATTATTAAACTGACTACCAAATTTCTTTTATTTTTATTTTTAGGTGACCCTTCACACTGAGAAACTTAGTTCCATAACTCACCCCACTTATCTCTATCTTAAAACCATGAATTTGAATATCCCTAAACAAGAAAATTGGATTAAATTCTTCTAAATTGATGTAATTCCTACTATACATCATGGAATCTCTAATTGGATTAAAATATTTATCCAAAGAATTCAACAACAAACTAGCTCATTCCTCATCCTTAATTTTAGCATCCAAATTGGCTAATTCAATTACATTATTATTAAAATAATCTAAATGAGTCTTAATAGAGTTTTTAGGGACCATTTTAAAATTATAAAGATGCATTTTCTTTTATAACATTCCTAAAAGAGATCTAGTCATGTAAATATGCTCAATATTCAACCAAATTGCACTAGTATAAGTTTCATGGACCAATTCTCGCAAAACCTTGTCACATAGGGTCATCAATGCGATTTATTTAAAAAACATCAGGGTAAATTTACTCAAAAGAAGTTAAGATATCTCCTATAGCAGAAATAATGGTGATCTTCTTCTAATATATCATCAAATCTTCATCAAGTCCATTATGGATAAGAAAATCATGCATTTAAACTCTCCACAAATTGAAATCATTATATATATCGAACTTCTAAGCCTCTAATCTAGCCAATTAAATCTTTATACTTGATTAAAAATCCTTTGATACCACATGTTATGGGAGGGTAGCCCTAGAAACACACAAATATCCCAAGGAAGGAGGTAGTATCGAATGACTCACCACACAACAAAAAAATAAACAGGATTTGAGGCAAAATATTCTTTGACAAGAAAGATATATTCAACAACATAGAATCTAAAATTTATCAGAAAAGTAGCATACAAATAACCACAATGAGAACAATAAAATGATGGAAAGAAAAGAGAACATAATAATTTATGTGGTTTGGAACTTTTGGTCATGCTCCATGACAAGACCACCACCTAACCCCTTTATTATTATTAAGGAAAATCATAGAAGTATACAACAAAAATTAAAAGGAATAAAAAAAATAACAAACTAAAATAACCAAAGGAATGACCCAATCCCATGTTCATAGGAACAAATAAGAAATAATAAAATAACTAGGGGAAACTTAAATTAGGAACATGAGAAACCAATCCTGAACCCCCTTACCTAGTTTGGTCTCACCTATAGAAGAAAAACCTATAATGATCATTTCAACTAATTGATCCACCATATGAACTTGAAAATTACAAGCTATCCACCAAAATAGTACTCCTAGAACCAACCACATATGGAATCACCAATCAAAGCCATTGATGATATCTACCTCTTTAGATCAAGTACTTTGTTGGTACCAAGGTGTGCAGTAGAAGTCGTTGGGTTGGGGATTTAAAACTTTTCATCACCAAATTGACAAAACTTCATTGTATCCAGTGATCCAAGCCCTGATACGATATGAGTATCACACATGGTTTTGGAGCATAGGAAATAAAACCGAATGAGTACCTCTTTCGATTCAAAGCGTGCATGTCTGTTGCAATTTGTTAATGACTGTTGCTTGAAGGATCTGACAATGAACCCATTTAGGTCATCCGCACACACTTCTTGAATCTATGTACAAGCCTTTCATCGAAGCTCCTGCAATATATTTGACATTGCGTCGATCATCATGATCCCATGCCTTCGATCCATGAATGCGTTCTTAGATATCTAACTCGATTGACCATTTCTATCTCTAGGATATGGGAGGAGGGAGAAGCTATCAATTTTGATTGATGAATAGTTAATGAAATGAGATTCTTCTCCACTTATATAGTGGATGTTCAATATACCTGGTTAGGGTTCCCCGACCCCTGTATATTTAACATTCACTAAATAAGTAATAAATAAATAATTACGACAAACTAATTGCATCATAAATATTATTGATATTTTATCATATAATTATAATATATATTAAATATATTATATGATAAACTCAATTCGTTAACTTGACTCATAATTCCCACTAATATTAAACGAACCATGAATGTTAAAATAATATTTGTTCGATTAATATTATTCCATGTATTTACTTAAACACTTATAAATAATTTTAGTAAATAAATTCAACCAAATTATTATATACTCAAATAATATTGAATTTATTTGTTTATCAGCGATCGATAAAACTTAGAAAACTCTCAAACCCCATGGTGGGATCCACCCATCTCATATATTCCTATTCACCAGAATAGAGTAGATTCTTGAATATTCTATCATGTGTGACCCTCTAGACCCTTATCTTGATATAAATGAATAGTATTCATAGACCATGAATGGAGTCTAGTGATCCATCAAGGCCCTTAAAGAGATAAGAAATAGTCATAGCAATGACAACCATCCTATGAACACGTGATATGTAATATAATCTCATTTTCTATGATGTATCATAAAGTAGGATGCAAACTTATGTCATCATCCTTTATTGCTTTATTATTTCTTGATCTAACTAGAAGGACTTAACTTTGACTACCATAACCATGAATTTATAAAGGCACTACCCTCCTGATCAACCAGGCAAGAGATATCACTTCCTAAATTTGAAAGTGACAAATTCTATCTTGACCATTCAACCAATTTCATACCACTAATGATGCTCCCTACACAAGCTACCATGCCATTACTTCAATGTCATGGTTTTTTACTTGCATCAAAGTATGTGATCAAATGGATCACATTGATAATGATATCAAGTTAGGAGACCAATACACATATCTGTAAATAAGAACAACCAACGACACTTAAAACATGTGGTGTTCCTATTGGTGGGTCTTTCCTCATGATCTTAACTACTAGAGATCACCAAGTGAGAACTTCATAAGAACAAGTCTCAATGCTTATGAGACACCAATACCTGATAGTCACACATAATCTGTGTCCTGTCAGTATGATGCATATGGACCATATGAAATAGCTTTAAGATTATTTTCATAGTATCTCTAGGTTCTCATTATAACCTGGTAATTTCTATAACCATTTGATATAACACATAATATAAGAACATTACCATAAATATAGAAGACATAGAAGTATAAACACTATTTTGGTAAGATAAATACATGTATATATCAAATTGTATACATGTAAGGGTAATGAAATTACACACACATGTTGGGTCTAGGTCACCCACTTTCAACACTCCCACTTTCACTAGAGACAACTTCTAACAAGTCTCAATTCACTAGCTCTCACATGAGAACCATGCTTCTGATGAGATATGGATTTAGTGAGGGTGTCTACCATGTTATCCTCTATGGATACTATACTAACTGTAACTTCACCTCTCTGAGTAAAATCCCTCAAGATATAGAACTTATAAATTATATGATTTTTCCTCTGGTGTGACCTAAGATCCTTGGCAAGAACCACTACTGTAGTATTATCATAATAAACATAACTAAAAAATTTACCTAGGACCACAATTTGGAATTGTGACCGTAGGCCTGAAAATTGTGGGGATATCCTATGGAATCGATTTTGGAAAACTGTGGTAGCTAGATCCGTTTCAATAGGCTTGGATTATTTCCACGATTTAACTGTGGAAATAGGGACCCTATATCCATGGTTAAAACCAGGAGAATAGGTACCCTATATCCATGGTTTTAACCATGGGAATAGGTACCCTATATACACTATTAAATCATGGCCATAAGTCCCTACATAGATGACTAAAAAAATGGATATATACTTTATATGTAATAAAAAAATATCACCCAAACCTCCATTTCCACTCAACAAAAAAATTTATAAAAAATAGGAAAAATTTATACTACTACACACCTAAGAATAATACATAAGAATTAAAAAATAATACATTTAAAATTGAATTTTTTTAAAGAATAAAAAAAAATTATAGATACAAAATTGTAAAAAATGTTTCTCAATATTATTATCTGAATTCTCATCATCATCAACACCAATATCAACAACATCGATGTGTGTGCCACAAAAATTGGCACTGACACCCTATCCACCAGCACCCTCTCCATCATCATCAGACTCTCCACTAAGAATCTCCCCATCATTAAAAGAATAATTATATTCAAAATTATCTCCATACTCATACATTGAGCATAGAATCGATAAAAATACATCTACTATTGCTTCACCCTCTAGTGGAAATGAAGAGCATATAGAAGATATCACTTTGAACAATTATTCATTTTTATTTTTTCTGCTTCTGTTGATATTCTTGTTGAACTTGTTAATTTGATGTCTCAATGGTGGTATGTAACCATTATTTGGTAACCATTATTGCAATGTTTCTAGAATATCCAATACCTGAACACTAATATTTAGAAGGCATGATTTTATTTCCAGGTCTATAATGAACTCTGCCACCGTGCTCATCACCTAGGACTTGATGTAAATGATCATTTGGTCCAAATGTGTGGTTCCTTCACTACTAGAACTTGAAGATAATTATATTAAAGGGTGTTATAATTTTAGTATATAATCAAAGAAATAAATAATATAAAATAATAATATAACTTATAAAATATAAAAAAACCACAAATTTAATTGAGTGGAACCAATTATTATAGAAAGTACAAACCAAGATGAAGTTTAATTGATGAGAAGAAAAATTTCAATATCATCATTATAATAGTATTATACTATAATAATTACTAGCAGTGGTTACATATTCACATATTTGTTGTATGGACACTACCATTGAATATTCTTAAACCTATTTGTGGTCTCATGGAATAAAGGACCCTTATAATACATGAAATTGGTTATCTTATTTTTGAACTCTCCCATTAACTCTTAAGGTAAAAATTTCATTATAAAAGAAGCATAAAAATGATCCTATATATCAAAAGGGTTCTCATATCACAGGGGGAACTAATTCCTAGAATTTTTTTGGACCTAAATGGAAAAACTCCCATATTCATCTCATCCAAATTCAATATATGAAAAAGTAAATGCTGAACTAATCCCAAAATTTTGCAATTAAAGAAAAAGGTACATCATTAGTAAACCCATTAATAGAGGGAATCAGAATGAGGTATAATTTTTTGAGTTAATAATTCAAATAAATTTGATAAATAATAGTAAAAAATGTATTTATTAAAACAATTGGTAGTCAATACTTTCTATGTCTAGGCCCCTGGATATTTTCATTTCCCAGATGAGGTAGAACAACATGTTTGTTTTTATTATTAGAAAATCTATGCCATAATTTTTTCATCTTCACCCCATATTATATTCTAAGAGAACTATAATGTTTATCAATTAGATATGTAAAATGTTTTTGATTAACTATGAGAGTTCTTATAGTGTGCATTAAATTTCAATTAAATTTTTTTTAATTTCCATCACATAAAGACATGAATTTTCAAAAAATAAATTTACAAAATAGAAGCTCAAAACACCCTTAACAGCAGTAGAAACATTTTATTTTTATCAATTTGAGAAAAAATGTAGTGAAAATGATATTAAAAGTTCAAAATAAATATAATGAGCTATTTCAATTCATTAGTATCAATAATATGGTATCTGTATTCTCATAGAATAATTAAACAACATGTTATGTAAAATGGGATTTGAGATGAAATTTAATTTAAATTTCATCAAAATAAAATATTAATTCATAAAATACCATAAATTAATTTTATAAGAACATAACAATTGTTTGGGTTGATTCTTGAGACATAGTTGAAAATGCATCTTAATAGTAGAGAGATATAATTATAAGGACAAGTTTAGTCAAAACAATTGGTATTAAAATAAATGATCATAGACTTATTAGTGAAATTCAGAGGAATACATTGATAAAATCAAGGATACAACCATGTAATTTCTTTGGTTATGTCTGTTAATGATCATGTTAAATCTATGCAAGATGTTGATCAAGTAAATAAAATCAACAGTGAACAAATACTTGTTGTTATTTTCAATGATGATAATAAAGTTGTTGGGTCTAGAGATATAGGAAGTGTAGGATGTGTGGATCTACAAGTTCATGAATCAGAAGCTACGTATCAGTCGACTTAAGTGGCTGGTGATTCCAATTTTGTTATGGGTACACACTCAACTAATACTATTTATATTGGAGTGAAATTGAACACTCCATTCATTAGAGTGTATGTTCTGTAAAGAAACCATAATTATTTTTATTGGATGGTGATTCCAATTTTTTTAAGGGTATACACTCAACTAATACTCCTTATATTATAGTGAAATTGAACACTCCATTCATTGGAGTTCATGTGCAGTAATGAATCCATAATTCTTTTAATGTGCATGTGCAACTTGTAATGATAGTGCATGAAATCATAAATCATAAGATAGGGACTATCAATTAGTCTATTTTATTGGATTTTAGTGATGAAACTTCTAAATTTGGTTCACACTCAACCAATTTTTCTTGATTTTGAGTGTTAGTGGACACTCCATGAATTTTAGTTAAAGTACCTGTTGTAAACCACTCAACATTTCTCTCAATTACATGATGAGTAACATCCGCTCACTGTAGAAGGTGTTGAAACCTAATACAGCTGAACCAATAAAGTCATGGATAATAATACCCCCCTACATGACACTATTAGAATAAGAACCATATATATTAATCTTAATTCATTTCTAAGGGGTTACCCATGACACTCATTTAGATTTTTCCCCAATTTCCTCAGTTGGAGGCCTCTAATAAGTGAGGTGATGTGGGATAAAAAGGGAAGTAATCAATACATTTAATGGGAATTGGAATTCCATATCACTGATCAAATGAAGTAATTTTATTTTTATACATATAGTACTCACCCAAAATACCATGTCTGATTTCATTATGCGACACCAAGATTTCCCAAATTCCATCAATAAGAGAAACACTTAGATACACCCTTCATTAGAGGTAACCTACACATTATTGAACTAGGATATAATTAATTTATCTAAGATACCTTGATAAATAGGCACACCCTTTAAACTACCTAGGAAATACCATGTGAATCAAGCTCACTCACCTTAAATAAACATGTGCTAGAATAACTCATTTTTATCATTAATATAATATGAGCATTTGGAAATAAGAGATACACCATTAAATTTAATAAAATCATTAGTGGGCATATCCAACTACCTAATGAACCATACAAGAAAACTATGTCTAAATGGTTTTGTTTCAGATGACTTTGTCTTGTGGGTCAAAACCCTGAGGAATATGAGTAAGCTTCTGAAATTAAATAGTTCCAAACAATCCTGAGATAGTAAGAGTAAAAACACAATAGTTTTCCTCATTAACCAAAATGATGTTGTCATATATTTATTTCTATTTTCCATCAAAAATGTTGTTGAGAATTATAGGATACTACTTTTTTCATGGAAATTCATATTTATATATAGAAAACCTGGGAAGAAGAGTGCTAAGCGAAACTAGTTTTCAACCTAGAATTATATAATCCCACACTAGTAATCTATCTTTAGTTCTCAATAATAATTTTAAATCTATCTTAAATTCTATACTAAAGTGAGGTTTTTGTTGACCTATTATATCTTATAGTATCTAGACCCCTCATTTACTTGTCATGAGTTAATCTATACCATAAAGACAACCCCTCAAGAATGTACCATGCCAACATGAGTTTTCATAAATAACTCTTAATAATATTCTGCAGTCCTTTCTAGAGATGGGATCCTAAGCAAACCTTAACATAACCAACTTTAGGAGACCCATGTTTCTACAAGATAAACATAGCCCAAGAATTGCACTATGAGATTTCATCAAAATCCATCTTTTCCTATAAACATGTAATGTTTTTATATATAATTTTGAGATTAATTCCCCATTCATAAAAGGGATTATAATAAATAAAAAATGGATTCAAGGGTATCCTTCCAAATCATATATATTTTCTATAGTATTAAAACTTTCCATTTTTGTATAATGTGTATTAGATACAACTTATCACATACTTATGTATAGTCTCTTATTGATTGAGGCTTATTTTCTCGAGTTTATATAATAGAGAAATTGTTTTTAAAATATACTTATTTTGAACATGAAATAACTCTAATTAAATGAAATCAAATCAATATATGGACCTTATGAAAAAAATTAAACAATATTACAATTTTTCCTGTGTTTATTAATTCATAGTGCTTCCATCTTTCTTTTTTCTACAAGAACAAAACAATAATGATTAGGGAACACATCCATAAATATTTAATGCCCATTTCTGCATGAAAATAAAACTTAAATAAATGAAAAAATAAATTTATATTCAATGTTAAATCATATATTACCTGAGAAAGTTCATGATATGGCATTGTAATGAGACCTAGAGTATGAATATATCTCATACCGACCTTATTTCTTATTTTCCTTTTAGGTGAATCCTATTATTAAACAAAAAAATTGCATGATTATGTATTTTTTTATTTTCACACATCCTTGTAAAGACATTAAAGGAAAGAGGCCAAATATTTCTATTTAATTACAAACTTTAATTGTTTTCTAGTATGTTAAACAGTTAATTATTTCTAATATAAAATAACTACATTAAATTTATAATTTTTTAAATTAACTTGAAAGTAGAACTGCTTCGACATGTAATTAGTTCTTTGTATTTTGAAAGTGAGAATTCATTTAAGATTGGTATATTTTCAAGATAAGTACCTCTTATGTTTTTCCATCAAACATGAAATTCATTCTTGTAGGTCTGCCACATATCATATAGTTCCATTAACCTAGCTAACTTAGCATGCAGACCATCTGGGAAGTTATATTAGAGCTGAATATTAAAACAAATTGGTCAATAATACTTTATAAGGAAATTTAAAATTAATTTCAAAAAATATATTACCCAAATTTCCTCCCAAGACTTTTCTTTTATTTATTGTCTGCATTTTCTCCACTATATTTCTTGAACTGGAATAATATTTCTATTTTTTCTAAGTGTCCCCATGAAACTCTGCAATTCATTACCATTTTTTCCAATAATTTTTATGTCCTAATTATAATGAACCATGATTTGTGTGTGACTATTCCACATTGAATTCATCTTTGTATGAAAATTTCTTTTACTAGAGTATGATTCTAAGAAAAAGAAACAAATATTTTGTATACATATATAACTGAAATTTAATAAAAATTAATTAACTTCATTAATTTTTAAACATTTACCAGTAGCACTGTTTGTTGATACTCAATACTACATACTATGTTGGGGGCCAAAAATTGGAGAATTTTCCTATATAGTAGATGGTAGATTCTGAAGTTGGGTAGGAGGGTACAAGCATATAGGGGGTATAAAAAATGGAGGTGTACCTTATAGAGATGAAGGTGGATAAGGGAAAAAGGGTTGAGGGATGGAAGGAGAGGGACTACCCTTCATGGAAGTAGGAGGAAATAAAAAAAAGGATGGTGTCCCATGTATGAGTAAGGAATACAAGGGGGATGCATTATGAGAGGAAAGTTCCCTAGTGACTATAGAGCCATGGGATGTGAGGCACTGCATGTAGGGGGACTGCATGTAGGGCCGATCCTATATTCCAGACTGCCTAGCCTATTCTCACTAAATGTAAGTTTCCTCCTTGATTATTCTTGTTAATATTAAATATGATTTGTTTAAAGTTTATACATAGTCAATAAATAAATAATTACTCACCAGAATAATCTTATTAGGATAGCTTCTCTAAACCGATGATTTTTCCTCCATTTTTTATATGAAACTCCTTATAAGACATAATAACCTGAAAATTCCATAAGTTATGTGAAAATTTTAAAAATATAACAAAAAATTAAATAACTATAAAGTTGAAAATAAATTTTATATTATTTTTTAAAACTTTACATCTTTCATTAAGTTTATTTTCATTAAGTTTTTTACTCACAAAATGAAAACATTACACAACAACAGAAGCTGCTACTTTAAATTTCAAACTAAGAAAAATAATTGTTTTTAGTTTTTGGTAGGGATTTTATTCTTATTTAACTATTAAAACAACATTATATTATATTTCCATTTATGACCAAAAACTGAATATTCGGTACACATTTTGAGGATATATTAGGCATGTGACAATATGAAACAATTTAAAAACAATTACTTATGATGGTAAAGATAATGTAATCTTCATTTGAGCTCATTTCTATTATAAACTATTACATCCATTTTAAGAAGATTAACCATATTCAAGTACAAATAACCAAATAATTAGCACTTTATAGATGACATTTTAGAAATGTGATGCTATAATAAATATCACTTAACAATATTTCAGAACCATGTATGAAATAGACAATATAAACCAAGATAAAATAATTAATTATGTACCATTTTTAAAAGTTAAAAAAAACACATACCATGTCAGAATAATATAAACAAAATACTTCCAAAAATGTCAATGCTATGAATTCTCTGTTATTATTTTCAGTTCACAATCCATTCTAACAATTGAATCATCTGTGTCATCAAATGATACATTTGAGTGAATACTGACTGGTTCATCCAAAACACCACTATCATCCATTCCTTTATAAAAAATATGTATTGGAATAAAATCAACAATAACACCAAATTGCAGTTTTAAAGGGTTATTTATAAAAAATACTTATCTAGCTTGTGATGCAAAAATGAAAGGCTTGTCTATTTGTAGCTGATGGTTCATATCAATCACTCCAAATCCATAACTATCTATATAAAAGACTTGTTGTGTCATTGAATCAAACCAATTTCATTTCATCATAGTGACACAACCATGTGCATAGTAATCTAATAAAAATATTCTCTCAACAACCCCATAATATGACATATTTTCTGATCAAGGCTATCTGTTTGATTCACTAACATAACAATCCTTTGTTGTTATTATTGTGAAACCATCATGCTATGTTTTAATGTTTGTTGCAAAACTATTTATAATGAATTTAAAACCATTGAAAACCATTGATTTACAATCACAGACCACATTGTTTGGACCAAAAAACAATGCCCTTATTTCAGTAGATACATCATCAATTGGTAAACTTTAGACCTAAAATATATCAACATAGAATATTAAATTACCCATGATTTGGTCATGTAAAAAAAGGGATTTGTTACCTTTTACTTCAACCAAGTGGTAAATTATTTATCATGTAATTTCTCCCACCTCTTAATAAATAAAGAATGATGTGCTCTTTTTATAATTTCACTATGTTCTCTACAGATATTCCTATTTAATAATGTCAGAAAACTATGAAAAAAATAAACAATAAAAAATATGTATTTATAATTTTACTTACTTTATGTAATCATCAACCACACCATAGTTGAATAATACCATATGATGAGCCATTTACCACTCATCCATGTTCAAAGTACACAACCTATATGATTCAAATATCCCCCCCATTTAGGGTAGTGATGGAAATGTTATCTCAATGGGATCATACTTCTCATCTTTAGTTATCATTGGCCAATTAGATCTTGTGGTGACATTAACCAAATACATTGAACAAAAATCTATGCATTCTTGCACTAAATAATCTTTCAAAATAGATCCTTTAGGATGATTCTTATTTCTCACATAATATTTCAATATAAACATTATTATTTCTATTGGATACATACAATTACTAGAAACAGGACCACCCAAAAGAACTTTTGTTGGAAGATGCATGGTCATATGTATTATACATGTGAAAAAAGATGGAGGGAAAATTTTCTCCAAGTCACAAAGAATGATCGGTGAATCTTTATTTAGTTTTTTCTCAAAACTTTTGTTCAATATTTTAGCACAAAGGTCTTAATAAAAGTGACATAATATAATCAAAGTGACCCTGAAATTATGAGAAAGTAAATGCAGAATGGAAATAGGAATCATTTTATATAGAAGGACATGATAATCATAGGTTTTAATGGATTTTAGTTTAACATATCATGTATTCACCCATTTTGAAATATTACTCAAATAACCATCTGGGAGCTTTAAAATTTCTAGGACTTGAAAGAAATTGTTTTTTCTCAGCATTTATCATCAAAAAAAAGTAAAAGGGATTTTCCATTGATTATGAAAAATTAAATCAGGTTGAAGTCCTGGTTTTATATTCTAATTCATTAAATCACAATGTGATTTCAAATCATCTTTTGTTTTTACATTTACATTTAAAAGTGTTATAAGTAACATTCCACACACATTTTTCTCAATATACATTACATCCAAACAGCGACGCAACAAATTTGATGACCAATTTAAAAACTCAAAGAATATAGTTTTCTTTCTATAATTTTTGGAATTTGAAGGAACATTATTCCACTTTATGGAATTTGGTTGACACTTCTGAAGAAAAAAATTCAAATCATCAAGTTCTTTAAGGATATCACCCCTGATATTCATTGTGGTACTTCATATATCTCTAGTGAATTATCAAATTGTATTTTATTTTTCTTGTATGGATGATTGACCGTGATGTCATGAAAAGTCAAATTGATTATGATTTTAAGATTGATTTATAGTCTAGGGGAGACCCTAAGTCGTCTCTTGAGGAGCATTGATATGTTTTGAGTATGTATTTTTAATAAGAATTAATAAAAGAGGGGGGGGGGGTTGAATTTTTTTTAAGTAAATTAATTAATTAAAGAGTTAAATATTTGATAAATAAAGGTTTTGTATTAATAATTATGAGAGAAGAAGATAATTTCAAGTTCACTACACATCTTGGATAGTTCATTGTTCTGAAAATTTAACATGGTTTTGTTTAATTCTTTGGTTGAAGGTTTTCAAGATCTTAACTCCCCTCTTTCCTCTTCAAATGATGCTTAAAGAACCACCCCTTTGAACAAAAATCATGTTGCCAATATTTGGTTATAAAACATAGAATAATAGGTCTACCAAATCATAATTAAATCTTATTTATGTGTGAGATAAATAGGATTATTGTGTTTTCCAATCAGAACAACCCAAGATTCCCACTTGAAATCTCAACCCAATTGGTGTTGAAATAAAAAGTGTTTCACTTAATTAAAACAATATAAATGCAATCAGAGAAGAATCATGTCAAGATAAGAAATAAGTGAAATATTTAGCACAAAAATTACACAAAACCAGTAGAAGAAAAAGTGCTGGAACTCCCTCCATAGTTTGTGTAGCTCCCTCAAAATGATCGTCCACCGTTTAGCTCGCCATCGAGAGGAGGAGGAGGCTCGGGTGGAACTCCCTCTTCATCCTTGATTCCCCTATGAGGATAGGGGCATCCATAAATACTTGAATGATGAGAGGACTTATTTAGGTCTCCAAAATACCAGATATTTTCCTCCTGGCCGAACTTACAAATGGGGAGCCCAAGGTTTCATTTTATAGGAAAATGGGAAGGTGGTTTTGAGCACACGGATTTCTTAAAACCACTTGTCACATGAGTTTTGACCTCAATACAGACTTATATAGATTTGGATAAAATAAAAAAGTTGTATAAAAACCTATTTTATATCTCCATAGAAAGTTTTTTACAATTTGGACACCTATATCCCAAGATATGGACAGATCACAACACACCACTTTTTACTTCGTGCAGATGCGTTGTGCTGGACAGATCAAGTCGGCTAGGAAAACAGATGGACAAATGAGTCTTGGGTTTATTAATATGAAATGTATCCTAATTAAATTTGGACTATTAAACAAAATTTCATCCCATTTGTATTCATGGTTCAGAAGAAATGCTCGGATGGGTCCATTGGTGTGCATGGATCTTGCGCAGTTTGGACCATTTTTCTTGGACATCATCATGGGACCTCCAAATCACCTCCTCCTGCAATGGAATCATAAAAAAAAGTAACATTTACATTTTTAATAGTGGTAAAAACAAATTAAATTATTCAAACATGGAATGAAACTTTTCATTACTTTTATAATTTTCAATATAAAACAAGTTTATCACAGTGGTGTAAAGGTGAAAGTTACACAGTGAATTGTGGTACGATCACACCCCCACACCTAAACATTTGAACTCCTAGGAAAATTCACATATCCAAATAAAATGACGCATAAATATATTCCCAAAATCATGGAGATTTAACATTTGAGGAAATTTTAATTCATTAAAGTAATGTGATTAATACACGAACCACACCAAGGAGTTTTTCCTAGTGAAAATGGGAAAAGATGACTCATAATTCATATCAAAATGAAATTAGAAGAGATTCATGACACCAACATGAGAAAGGAATTAAAAATTCAACCATTACAATAAATCTCCATGTGTGTGTGTGAAAACCATTCCATGATATTCTTTCCACTTTCTGTCCAATAAATATAGGTTATTTTAACATTATTCAGCTTTAAATGAATTTTCACCGAACTTGCCTACATCATTTGCAATAATATTTCAAGAACCACTCACTTAAGCATTCCCAAAAGTCAAACCATAAGCTCCCAACCTAGATATCCCCATATGTTGTACATTTCATCACTCCCCTCATTTATTATCTTTGTTTTTTAGAAGTTTCATTTGGAAAAAATCTCAGATTCATCTCTCAAACCTTGTTTGATCTCCTCACGACACTAATTGCAATAGTTATAACAAGATAAAAGGTTGAGGAGGATTGGTTTTTGACCTTCACAATACACAATTTTTTTTGTTTTTTTTGAGGGCATACAATAGTCATACATTAGGTACACATGCATAGGTCAATCTGGTACAGTAATGAAACAGACCAGATAAGGAAAAAACGTTTGGAAATATCATTTAAAGCTCAAAAATATTAACCTAACATATATTTAACTTATATTAAGTAATAAATATTAACACTTCGTGTTTTGGTGGAAAAATTTATACTGATATTAGTGACACAGTTTTCCCAAAAACTACTCACATAAGGGGCATCAATCATCTCAAATGTTTCACAGTGATACAACTATTTATATCATTGAAAAAAAACCAATTCACTAAAAATCACTCCCTGATGTTAAATTCATACAAAAATTCCTTTTCTCCATTCTTATGGTATTTTTACTTTCCCCCCTTATGGTCACCAATTCATGGAACTTTGAAATTGATGGGGGAAAAATGAAAATACCATAAAGAAGGTGAAAAAGAGAAGAAAGAAAAAAAAACAATGAAAATTCCTTTCTAACCCAGGAATATACCCATCCCCCCACACCTAGAATGTGCAATGTCCTCACTGTAATAATTGACAAGGTGATAATGAAAGATAAAACCTGGTGTATTTCAATGGTATTTTACTTCTTGAACATGGATTTACTCTATCAGGAACTCTAAAAGGGATTTGTGGAAGTGATTCAGCCGCTGCCCATTGATAGTGAAGGTTTTCTTGGTTTCTTCATTTTGAACCTGAACAAAAACAAATGGAGATACATTAATAACAGTGTATGGGAAAAACAGTAGGAATGAAGCTTACCTGGATGCAACTTTATCCTTGCATTATAAAGGAGTACCTTCTTCCCAATATGGAACTGACAATGAAGTATAAGACAGTTATGGGTGGCCTTGGTTCACTCCTTATAAATTTTGGAGTTTTAATATGCATCTCTTCTCATTTCTTCCAACTCATAAATCTGCAACTTCCTTTGAGAACCTTCACCATAAATATTAGAATTGCATTATTTGATGGCCCAGTAGGCTCAGTGCTCAATCTCAACAGGTAGGTGACAACTCTTTCCAAACACAATATGATAGGGTGACATTCCAATGGGAGTTTTGAAAGAAGTATGGTAGGACCATAATAAATCATCAAGTTAAAGACTCCAATATTTTATATTGGATTGAACCATTTTTTCAAGAATCTATTTTACCTCTCTATTTTACACCTAGGCTTGACCATTAGTCTGTGGATGATATAAAGTAGACACTCTATGACCAACCCCATACCGATGAAAAAGTGATTGCATTGTTCAGTTGCAGAAATGAGAACCCTGGTCACTAATGATGAACCTAGGTAATCCAAACCTACAAAAGATCTAAGTTCTCAAAAATTATAGAACTGTTTTGTAATCATTTGTCCTTGTGGCTCAAGCCTCTACCCATTTTGACACATAATTGACCACCAGAATAATGTACAAGTTTCCAAATAAATTGGGAAATGGACCCATAAATTCAATTCCCCAAACATCAAAAATGTCATGAAAGAGCAACAGTTGTTGTGGAATTTAATTTATTTTAGAGACATTCCTCATTCTTTGATAATGAGGATATGATTTAAAAAAATCATGGGCATCCTGAAAAAGTGTTACCCAAAAGAGACTAGAATCAAGGACCTAGCGAGTAGTCTATTGGGGAAAAAAGTGGCCTCCACAAGAAAGAGGGTGACAAAATCTAAGGACAGACTGAAGCTTGCTATTGGGAACAAAACACCTAAGTACTTGATCACTACATGTGTGCCAGAGGTAGGGTTCATCCCAAATGTACCAACAAGACTCATGTTTTAGACAGCTGGCTTGGTTTTTATTGAAATCAGTAGGAATAAAATATGCTAAAAAATAATTTTCAATTTCAGCATATAGAGGAATAACATCTTGAACTCGGTACAATTACTCATCAAGAAACATGTCATTAATGGGAATACATGGGGGTGATTCAATTTCTGAGGATGGAAGGATCCTACTGATATGGTCAGCCCCCACATTCTTTGATCTTTTTTTATCTCTAATTTCTAGATTAAATTTTTGAAGGAGGACCATCCAACGAATGAGATGTGGTTTGGCTTCCGGTTTTTTAAGGAGGTACCGGAGGGATGCATGGTATGAGAACACAATGACTTTGGTCCCTAAAATATATGACTAGAATTTATCCAAGGAAAACACAATAGAAAGAAATTCTTTTTCAGTTGTGGTGTAGTTTTCTTGGGCATGGTCCAATGTACGTGAGGCATAGGCTATGACATATGGAGCTTGGTCGATCCTTTGTGACAAGACTATCCCAACTGTATAGTTAGAGGCATCACACATGAGCTCAAATGGTAAATCCCACCGAGGTGGTTAGATTACCGAGGGTGATGTGAGATTCCATTTTAACTTATTAAAAGATTCCTCACATTCATTATCAAAAATAAATTTCTTTTCTTTTTGGAGTAATCGGGAGAGGGGGAGTGCAATTTTTCTAAAGTCACGAATGAAATGATGGTAAAATCCAGCATGACCTAGGAAAGACCACACATCCCATACATTTTTGGGGAATGGTAAGGAAGAAATGACATCCACTTTTGATTTATCTACTTGGATACAATCCCCATAAATGACATGCCCTAAAACTATACCTTGTCGCACCATGAAATGAGATTTATCATAATTTAATAAAATATTATTTTCAATAAAGCAAATTAGGACTAGACCAAGACTACTCAAACATTCATCAAAATAGGAGACATAAATAGTGAAATCATCCATGAAAACTTCGATTCAATTCTCCAAGTAATTCGAAAAAATACTAATCATGCATCACTGGAAAGTACCTGGAGCATTGCATAGACCAAATGGAATCCTTCTATATAAAATTGTGCCAAAGGGGCAAGTGAAGGTTGTCTTTTCTTGATCCTCAGGGGAAATATAGATATGAAATTACACAGAATACCCATCAAGTAAACAATAGTGGGACTTACCCGTTAGCCTCTCTAGAATTTGGTCAATGAATGGCAAAGGGAAATGGTCCTTCATAGTGTGTTGGTTTAGTCAGTGATAGTCTATACAGACACACCAACTATTCTGCAATGATTTGGAACCAATTTATTGTTTTCATTTTTGATTATTGAAAGGCCGGTCTTTTTAGGAACTACTTGAACAGGACTGACCCATTGGATGTCAGATATGGGGTAAATAATTCCAGCAGCCAATAATTTTGTTACCTCATTTTTCACAACTTCTAGGAGGTTTGGGTTAAGTCGACGTTGTGGCTACCTCACTGGTTTAGCCTCATCATTTAATAAAATATGATGTGTACAAATTGATGGGCCAATACCAGGAATTTCTGCAAATTTCCATCCCAAAGCTTGTTTATACTCCCTCAATAGTTCAAGCAATCGCAATTCATGCTCAGGAGGGAGTGAACTAGCAATGATTGTAACACCCCAAGGTTTTGAAAATAAATATAGAATTCAATTTTATAATCTATCCATTAAACACAACTTTGCCTCTTCTATGTTTTGAATTTCGAAAAATGGTCATCTAGAGTTGTGTTCAGTAAGTTATTTGGAGTCTGATAGAACAAACTTGATTTTTGGTGAATAGTAACATACCCATATAAATAGTAATATGAACCTTATGAATAGTAAATAATAATATTATTATTTTATTTTCTTAAGGCAATATGATAATGAGATCTTAATTAGTTTTTCAATAAGAAATAAAACTAATTGCACTTTAAGATTGTTATTTTTCGAATTAACTACGACCTTATTTAAAAATTAAATTAATAATATTTAGAAAAATATTTTTTAAAAATGGATTTCACTTTTTAATTCTATACGTCGAAAAATGGTTAGGGTTAATTTTGGGAATTTTTCTGAAACAGTTGATTTTTTAGTGAATAGTAAAAAATACAGTTTTTAGTTTCAGTGTGTTAATGACATCATTAATGATGTAATAATGATGTCATAAATCTGGTAGACTTGTGTATAGTTAGATAAGATATTAGGTGTCCCAAGTGGCTTTAACCATGGGAAAATACCATGGGCAAGCCCATGGTTTTGCAAATACCACCCATGAGGTGTCCCTTGGAAATTATTAAAATAATCCCTCACTTTTCCTATAAATACCAACTCTTCCCTTTATTTAATTCATTTCCAATTCTCCCACAACAAATATCTGGAATCCTTACCTTCATAGTAGTCCTCCCAAGGTTTCCCCAATCCCCCAAGGTCCCAACCTTCAAGTTCTAAGGGTTACTCTACAAGGTAAGAAAATTCTCAATTTCATTCTTTTTTCCTTTCATGTTCTCTTTTATGTGGTATATATTTCAAGTTTCCAAACCATGTTATTATTTTTATTATTAATCTTGATCTAATATATATTATGATTAATTTCTGGATAGGTGACTCTTGTCCCATATCTTTTTAATATTTTCTAAAAACATGTTGCGTAGCTGAATTTTTGTAAGCGATTTCAAAATTATTCTTTTATTTTGAGTTCTTTATTTATTATTTCTTCATATCTTATTAACCAATAGAAATGAAATCTCCAGAATCTTGTATATTCTAGATGTTATCATGTTCATGATAAATTCATCATCAATCTTCTTCTTTTCCCCCACTTCTTCAAGGAATTAAAAACATTGTCCGTGATGTGTCGAATTACCGACATCGTAGACGATGTGATTTCAATTTGCATTAATTATTTCAAGTCTGGTCATGAAACCATTTATATGGTTGAAACAGGTTATAATATATGTGTTATGACTCACCCATGGTTCTGTAATTATTTGGTACTCATGGTTCTAATTTATAAAACAAAATGAGGTTGTTATTATCAAAGAACCACTAAAACGATCTAAACGAACATCATAAATGTTTTAACTAATGAATAATCATCATGGTATATAACCCAAAATCATTATAAGATCATTTATATCTCCATAATTTCATTAATAAAATGCATTAAAAATTCTGTATGTTTAACCATGTTTCAAATAAACTTCCATTCATGGAAACAAGTAAACGAACCATGAAAACCAAGGGAGAAAATGCTTCCAAAACATGAAAATTGAACCAATTGAACCCATAGAAAGGGCCATGAATGAACCTAATAAGGTTATAATAAATCAAGTACATGTATAGGAGGTTCTGGAAATATTAATTAATGAAGATAAATTTGATTATTCAGGTCATTAAAACTAACGAAGAACACACTCAAGCATAAGGTAAGGGGTTTCTCATCTCACTTTCATTTCTATGAGACTTCCATTGTTCTCCAATTATTCCTTATATTTGGTATATGTGTACTTAAATTTGATATATAATAACATGATTCTATTTATATTAATGTTATTAAATGATTAATTTTATGGTTATTAAGTTATGGTCATACGGTTTGACCGATTACATTGTGGTAAGGGACTTTGTCTCAACTACCTTTTCGTTGTGACTAACTTTTTATTGTGCACCTAATAATCCTTATGTGGTGTACCTAATGCCCATTTGAGATAAATTTTAATTTAAAATTATATTTATATTAAATATCCATAATCTCATTTCATGGATATGTTTGTTGTCTAAACCGTATACCATCTTACATACGGTGTTTATTTGGAAAGTTATTTTAATTATGGAAATATTGATGAATCCATATATTCTACTCTATAAGGATATTGAAAATGATTATTTCTCTTGTATTGAATCGATTAGTAAAGAATTATTTGGACATGGAGTGGATGGTGGGTCCCACTATAGCCCCTTGATGCATCAGTAGGTCTCATGAGACAAAACAGTTTGGCGACAAACCCTTCGAGCTTGTTTCCAAAAAATCAAAAGGGTTTCTACCCATAGAACTAAAACGTTCTTACGGTATTATGGTTCATGTGCCAAATACATGACGTCCAATTAATAAGAATTCTATTTATTCATTATCAGTTATTATTATTATCCATGAGGTTTTCATTATGACAAAATCTATGAATGCAGTTTCATTCTCAGTTTATTAATGGCATTAGTTGTTCATTTATTCACTATGCCATATTGATTATGTTAGATTGATTATGATTCACTTATTATTTTACTCATGATTCCGATATTTTTAACCCTTACTGAGCGTTTGAGCTCACCCCTTTAATTTTCTACCTTCAATAGGTGATGAAGATAAGATCTTTTATTGAGTTCCTGGGGATGCTGTTTTTTAGTTTTTGTTATGTATTGTACTTTGTAACCTTTTCCAATGTAATTTGAGTTACATATATGTATCTAGTTTTTTCAAGACTACTAAACCGATCATTCCTTCAGGATTTTCATTCCTTCTAACCATGCCAATATAACAAGTAATGCACCAACTCTGGTCTAGAGGGGTTGGGGTGTTACAATGATGATGAGCAACTTGTTTCCATTCTCAAGATATGAATATTTTAAATCTTGAGACAGTTGTTTCAGTTCCAATTCAGATGTATTTTGGATTTATGGGAGTGTGTGTGAAAATAAGAGGTCACTAATCTCATCTAACTTCTCAATGGTATCATCCTCAATAGAGAAATGAGCTTTTACACTATTAGTAATATCATCGATGGTCAGTGGATCCTTAGTGTTCAGGAAATCATCAATTAATAAACATGCATGAAATTTTTATAATCCACTAAAACAATAATTGCATGAATTATTTCCTAGAATTTCAATAAATGAAGAAAACTCAAAAAGGGGATCGGGGGAAAGAAAATTTGTTTTTTCAGGGGTTGGGAGTACATCAATTGAATTAACAGAGATAGAGGAATGTTATTCTAAGGGGTGCTTCATGGCATCAAGGATTTTAAAATGAACTATGTCACCACCAAATTCCATAGATAATGTACCATTTTGGATATTAATTATGGTTTTTGAGGTTTTCAAGAAGGGTCTCCCCAATATAATCAGGGCATGATCATTCATCCTATCATCCTCTATTTTAAGCACATAAAGGTCTGCAGGAAAAATTAAATTTTGGACCCTCACAAGAACATCCTCTAACACACCATAGGGGTGTTCGGTACTCCAGTTAGTGAGTTGAACAATAATTCCAGTGGGCTTCAGTTCCCCGACCTGCAATTTAGAGTAAATAGAGTGAGGCATCACATTTATAGAAGCACCTAAATCAAGCATAACATTAGAAAAAGAATACCCCCATATGGTGCATGTAATTGAGAATGCTCTAGGATCATTGTACTTAGTGAGAAGTGATGGCTCTATCAATGATGAAAAATTACTCCCCAATATCACTTTCTCATCACCTTGAATTCACCTTCGGTGTGTACACATCTTCTTTAGAAACTTGTCATACCGTGGAATTTGCTTCACAACATCAATCAATGGGATGTTAACCCACACTTTCTTGAAAATTTCCAATATTTCCTTATCAATTTTAGTTTCCTTTTGTTTTCTTGGTTGGGTGGCCCTTTGAGGAAATGTAAGAGGAATGGTTGGGCTAGATGACTCATCAATGTACACACTCTTTCCTTTGGAAGGGATTCTCTCAGGATAAGGTTCTTCAACATTTGAAACATTTTTAATGGTTGGGATAGAGGTTTCCTAAAGAGGGGATGACTCTAATGGAGGATTCATTTTACTTTCTAGTTGTTTTCCACTCCTAATGGTGATGGCACTAACATTTTATTTATCCCTATGGTTAACTACTGGTTGAGAGGAAATTTTACCCGATCCGTGACTTTGAATTTCACCCACTGAGTTAGCTAGTTGGCCTAATTGGGTTTTGAGGTCTTGTATGGCTGCCTGAGTGATTTGTTGGAATTGTATATTGTTGGAATCCATTTGTTTCATCATATCTTCTAGGCTAGGCTCGAGTTTTGGAGGGGTTTGTTGGAAAGGCCTTTGGGGTGGTTTAGGATTTCTGGGTGGTGGTGGTGGTTGACTACTCTGCCCCGTTTGGTTCCATTATTGTTGTGGTTGATTTGAATACCCCCTTGCCTATAGGCTTGGTTATCTTTCCACTCAGGGTTGGATGGATAGTAAGGTTCTTTCCTAAAGGGTTGGTTATAGGGGTGGATTGGAAATATTGCCTCACAACTCTCAGATGTTTCCCTAAATTGAGGACATTAGTCAGAGTAGTGGGTGTTAGAATAACATATACCACAATGGATGGGAGGAGGATATTGGGATTTCCCTTGGGAAAGAGCAAGTTTTCGAATAAGGGTACTTACCTCTTCGAACTTTGTTTCCACCTTCTTCTCGAATTCAGTACTTTGTACCTCATGGACACCTCGAATCGGTACATTGGACCTTGAACCAAATTGTTGTGTGTTTTGTGCTATGTTCTCAATTAGGGTTCTTGTAGCAATTGGGGTCTTATCAACTATCACACCACCTACAGCTGCATCGATCATATTTCAATAAATAGGGATTAAACCTTCATAAAAATATTGAATTAAAAGTTGATCAATTATTTGGTGGTGTGGGAAACTTTAACACAACCTTTTAAAGCGTTCCCAATATTCATGTAATGTTTCCCCTTGAGATTGTATTATCCCAAAAATTTCTTTCCTTATTGTTTCAGTTTGAGAGGCTGGGAAATATTTTTCAAGAAAAAGGTATTTCATGTCCGCCCAACCTCTTATTGGGGAATTAACATAATATAACCAATTTTTTTCTATGTCTTCTAAAGAAAAGGGGAATTCTCTAAGCTTTACTTGTTATTCATCCACATTTTCAGGTTTTAATGTAGAACACACAATATGAAATTCTTTTAAATGCTTGTGTGGATCCTCTCCAGGAAGTCCATGGAATCTTGGTAATAGATGAATTAAACCATATTTTAGTTCAAAATTGGGTGCCTTTCCTTGTAATTAAATATAGGTGGGTTGGATATCAACATCAGGCAAGGTTAGTTCTTTTAGTGTTCAATTGTTTTCAGCCATGTTATTCACGTTAATTTCAGTTTTAATGTGGGTTTCCAAATAAGAAGAAGAAGGATCAAGATGAGTGTTGATGTTTTGTGCGTCCCGCTTCAAAGGTTCCTCTTGTGTATCTTGGGGTCATTGATGTAGGATCCTCTCCAGTTCGGGTTTGAAAGGTTGCAAGTCTCCCAAATTAGAACACATCATACATAGAACCTACATAAGAAATAAATCAGAACACAAAAATAAATTTAAAGGTAGAAGATAAAACAAACAATCATTCACAAAATTTACAAAGAAAATTATCAAAAACACGCACTAAAACCAAAGATATCCCCAGAAACGATGCCAAAATTTGACCAATCTATCATGAAATGTCAAATTTATTATGATTTTAAGATTGATTTATATTATAGGGAAGACCTTAGGTCATCTCTCAAGGATAATTGATAGGTTTTGAGTAAGTATTTTTAATAATAATTACTGAAAGAGGGGGGAGGTTTTGAAAACATATTTAAGTAAATTACTTAATTAAAGAGCTAAATAGTTGATAAATAAAGGTGGTTTATTAATAATTATGAGAGAATACGATAATTTCAAGTTCACTACTCATCTTGGATAGTTAATTGTTCTGAAAATTTAACATGGTTTTTTTTAATTCTTTGGTTGAAGGTTGTCAAGATCTTGACTCCCCTCTTACCACTTCAAATGATGCTTAAAGAACCGCCACTTGGAACAATAATCATGTTGCCAAGATTTTTTTTATAAAAAATATAATAAGAGGTCTACCAAAGCATACTTAAATATTATGTATGTGTGAGATAAATAGGATTATTGTGTTTTCCAATCGGAATAATCCAAGATTCCCACTTAAAATCTCAAATCAATCGGTGTTGAAATAAAAAGTGTTTCACTTAATTATAACAATAGAAATGCAATCAGAGAAGAATCATGTCAAGATAAGAAATAAGTGAAATAATTACCACACAAATTACACAAAACTAGTAGAAGAAAAAGTGATGGAACTCCCTCCCAAGTTTGTGTAGCTCCCTCAAAATGACCATCCACTGTTTAGCTCACCATCGAGAGGAGGAGGAGGCTCGGGTGGAACTCTCTCTTCATCCTTGATTCCCCTATGAGTATAGGGGCCTCCAGAACTCCTTTAATGATGAGATGAATTATTTTGGTCTCCAAAATACCAGAGATTTTTCTCCTGGCCGAACTTACAAATGGAGATCCCAAGGTTCAATTTTATAGGAAAATGGAAAGGTGGTTTTGAGCACACAGATTTCTTAAAACCAATTGTCACATGAGTTTTGACCTCCATACAGCCATATATAGATTTGGAGAAAATAAAAAATTTATACAAACACCTCTTTTCTATCTGAATAGAAAGTTTTTCACAATTTGGACACCTATAGCCCGAGATATGGACTGATCATAGCACACCACTTTTTACTTCGTGAAGATGCGTTGTGCTGGACAGATCAAGTCGGCTGGGAAACCAGATGGCCGAATGAGTCTTGGTTTTCTTCATATGAAATTTATACCAATGAATTTTGGACCAGAAACCAAAATTTCAGCCCATTTGGATGCAAGGTTCATGATCAATGCGCGGATGGGTCTACTGGTGTGCATGGATCTTACGCAGTTTGGCCCATTTTTCTTGGACATCATCATGGGCCCTCCAAATCACCTCCTCCTGCAATGGAATCATCAAAACAAGTAACATTGCCCTTTTTAATAGTGATAAACACAAATTAAATGATTCAAAGATGAAATGAAACTTGTCATTACTTTTATAATTTTTAATATAAAATAAGTTTAGCATAGTGGTGTAAAGGTGAAAATTACACAGTGAATTGTGGTACGATCAATGATCCATTTGTAGACATCATGAAAGACCTATGAAGATGAAAGTTTTCCAGAACTTTAATCTCCCAAAATATATATTTTTCATGAAAATAGAATATGATAATCTTGTCATGAACCGTCCTCAGGGCCCGTGCCGTGACTACCCCAAGCCTGCCTTCCATAGGCCAGGGGCTGGCGACTAGCACCAAAGGCGAATCCCTGAAAAATAGGGAAGACATTACCTTTAAACCTATAACACACACAGTCTGAACAAAAGTAGTAGAGGTAAAAAGTACTAAAATAGAAAAGTAAGGTGTGCTGAAAGTAAGTGAGCTAGTATACAAACCCAACTGAACAATAAGTACAAGTACAAGTAAAAAGGGAAAACAACTCTTGGATCGTCCACCGGGGAATCCTACCTGAAGGGTAGGTACAAAACTAAAAAAAATCATCCCTACTGTACGTCCCGTCTAGTCCAACTCCGTTCAGCCTCCCGTCCGTCACCCTCAGCCTCGATCACTACTGTCCGTCGTCTACACAGAACACAAGAAGGTGCGGGCGAAGCCCGTGCAGGGCTGAGTATAACAATACTCAGTAGGGGACCCCAAGACCCCCAAAGGTCTCCCAGAATCCAGAAAGGATAAACCACAGAAGAAAGATACAATCACAAAGTATCAACCAACCCTTATTAGGTATATGCCAATACATATACCTAAGTTTCCAGTCACAGTCCGACTCCAACTCTCGAGCCCAAGCACAACCCAGTCCACACAGGAAGTAAAGTCAATCACCTCGAAGATAAATGATTGAAAGTCAAGACTCAGCTCACACAGGTATATATATTTTGTAGAGTGATAGAGATGATCAGATGTAGTCACTGATTCATCTAAGCTGTCGGACCCACACAGGATACAGGACCAACTAAGCTGTTGGACCCACACAGGATATAGGACCACCTACTCTGTCGGACCCACATAGGATACAGGAACAGAAGTCAGAACTGTCGGACCCAAGGAGGATCCCGGTATAGTAGTAATCGCTGTCGAACCCACGGAGGATTCCAGTTCAGTAGTCATCGTTGTCGAACCCATGAAGGATTCCAGTACAGTAGCATCGCGGCCAGCCCTAGGGTTCCCGCACACAACACGCTCAATTCTGGGAGGGTCCGCTCCTCGAGCCAAGTGTCAATACATCAACTGCCACGAAGTCCTGAGTTGATGTATCCGGCAGTTCCGTCTCATCATAAGTAACCCAAAACGACAGACGACGCATCAATCTGACATCAGGTCTGAGAGTTATTGACATTTCCGTTCCAGGGGCCCGATTGGATTTACGCTCGATCCAAACCCAACTGTTTTCCAAATTTGTCCAAAACTCACTTAGATTATCCCAAAAGGACCGCCTCATCGCGAAGGTCCTAGTGCCGCAAACGGCGTGTCAATCAGACACGCGGTTTAGGTTTTATTCGTATTTAAGCGAAGACGGGCCCAGCCCATCAAGCCCAGTGGGTTGGTGGGTTGGCCAGACCCGGCTCGACGGGTCGGCCCGACCAGGATTGGTAGGTCTGACCCGGCTGTGGGTCGGCCCGGCCTGACGCACATGGCCCATGTTGCGGGTCGCGGTTCCTCGCATGTGGCACTTGCGGGCGCCGTGGTTCTCCAGCCCACCCGGCAGGCGTCCGACTAGTACGTCCAGCCGAGTGGCCCGCGGATGCGGGCCACGTCCTCCTCCGTGTGGAACTTGTGGGCGCTGTGGTTCTCCAACCCGGCCGGTAGGTGGACGACTGGTTCTTCCAGCCCGAGCGGCCCGCAGATGCGGGCCGCAGTCTCCCTCCATGTGGCGCCTTCGTGTGCCGCGACTCCTACACGTGGACCAGCCGGATCGGCCTGCTGGTTGTCCCGCGGTCCGGGTGGCCCGAGTGGCCGCCGATCTCTTCCATCCACCGTGGCCCACATGGCCGTGGACCCTCCCTTCCTCTGGCGCGGTGCGACGACACCGCACCCTACCGGCTCCGCCTCCATCGTCAAGACAAAGAGAACAACAACAAAGGGGGGAAAGGGTCAGACTGTGTTCATGCGATCAGAACCCTCCTCATTACATTGCTAACATTCGGAATCAAGAGAACAACACACAAAGAGGAATGAAGAGTATAACTCATACGTAAAAAACAAAAATCCAATTTTCCCCTACCTTGATTCGATGTTTGTTCGTTGACGACAGTGTCGTTTCGTTGACGTCGGGGTGCGTCCAAGGAAGAAGCGTCGTCGTTGGAAATGTTCTTCGTGGGAGGCGGTGCTTCCCTTCCTTGCTCTGGTTGAAGAAGTTAAAAGTTGAAGCTTCATGATATTTGGAGATGAGGAGCGTTCTTCATTGGAATAAGTCGTTCTTCCAAGAGTTCTCCGAATCTCCCAAGCTCCACCAAAGAACAATTGCCAAGCCAAAAATAAAATAATGGCTACTCCGTTATTTTATTTGTTTCCATGCAAAAACAATTCAAACTTTTTCAAATTAATTAATTGGCATTAATTAATTAGGTGTGATGGCACCATAAAGAGGGAAGGTGGAAAGTGAAGAGGCTCCCAAATATTTATGGGGAGTTCCATGAGTTAAAGGGGGTTCAAGGGGAGTTAAGGAGTTTGATGTTCGTGTGGGCCCCACCACATAATATCCTCCCTTGGGAGGTTATGTGGGGGTGGTACCCACCTCCAACTTTACCTTGTAGGATTAAACCACCACTTAAATAAAATTATGTCACACATACATTTTATTTAATTTATTAAGAATCCCCAAAAATTAACTTCTATCCTTGATAAAATGCAACTGCGGTAAAGGTTTTCTTAAGTGAATACCGGCACTGTGAGTTCATCGGTGTCCTTAGATTTCAATTCCGAGCACCAGTTCAAAAGATATAAAAACCCGCACGTATGTTTACTAAACGTAACCGAACAAAACTTCAGAAATTGATTTTGGGCACACCGGGCCTCGGAATCAAGCACCGTCAGAAAATGTGGACTTGTAAAATTCCCATGTATTTAAAAAAAAATTCCATTGAATTTCTGGGTCTTTAAATTCTATAAAACTTAGAGATTTACATCCCCTTAAGCTACAACACACACTAAGGGAACAAATGGGGGTACTGAGCATGCATTTGAGCCTCCTGCTCCCATGTGCTCTCCTGGAGGTTCCCGTGCTACCAGCAAATGCGCACCAGAGGTATCGAACGTCCACATAGGAACCGATTCTGTCAATCCTAAATCTCCACTGGAACCTCCCTAAATGTTGCCCTATCATCGATGTCTAGCTCCCCATGGTCGTTGATGTGGGACGGGTCATGTATGTATCTTCTCAGCTGAGATACGTGGAAGACGTCGTGCACCCGGTGCAACTGAGGTGGAAGGGCCAGGCGGTAAGCCACCTATCCTACCTTTCTGAGGACCTGGAATGGTCCAATGAATCGTAGAGACAACTTTCCACCTCGGCCAAATCTTCACAGACCTCGTCGAGGTGAGACCCGTAGGAAGACATGGTCACCACCCTCGATCTCCAGTGGTCTCCATATCCTATCACCATAGGACTTCTGTCTACTCTATATAGTCTTCATCTGATCCTAGATGATCTGCACCTTCTCCATTGTAGCCTGCACCATCTCTGGTCCTACAAGTGCTGACTCCCCTAGGTCAGTCCAGCACAGAGGCGATCTGCAAGGTCGGTCGTACAGTGCCTCGTAAGGTGCCACCCCGATGGTAGAGTGGTAGCTATTGTTATACACAAACTCTACCAAGGGAAATTGATCCTCCCAACTGTGACCAAAGTCAAAGACTCATGCACGAAGCATGTCCTCAAGAGTATGAATGGTCCTCTCAGTCTGGCCATCTGTCTAAGGATGGAAGATGGTGCTCAAGAGAAGATGCATCCCAAAAGTCTCCTGTAACCCCTTCCATAGTCGGGAAGTGAAACGAGCATCTCGATCAGAGACGATCATAAATGGAACACCATGAAGCTATACGATCTCTTGTACATAGAGGCATCCCAAGCTCTCTATTGAGCCCTGCTCTTTGATCAATAGAAAGTGGGCCGACTTGGTGAGTCAGTTGACAATCACCCAGATAGAGTCGTGTCATCTGGATGTACATGGAAGTCCCATTAAGAAATCCATGGATATCCCATCCCACTTCCACTATGGGACCTCTAAGGGATGAACCAAGCCTACTAGAACCTGGTGCTCCACCTTCAGTTGCTGACAAGTGAGGCATCGTGAGACAAACTCTGCTACTACCTTCTTCATACCTGGCCACCAGTTCTGTCGTCTGAGGTGTTGATACATCTTCGCCACTCCTGGATGTATCGCTAGAGGGGAAGTGTGGAACTCCATAAACACCTCCTCCTGTAGTGAAACTGGTACCATGGTACGCCCTCTAAAGAGGATGACATGCTCCTCACCTTCAGAAAACCCATCAGGTGCCTGCCCTGAGGATATCTGAGCACGTCGCATCTCACAGTCAACGTCCCCACGCTGTGCCTCTCTAACTCGCTGAAGAAGTGGAGGAGAGAATGTGAGAGACTATAGAAAGGCTGCTCTATCTCTATCCACAAAGGATATCTGCAATGCGGCCAGCTTCTCTATCGCCTCTCCTAGCAGCTAAATTCATGATCTCCAACTAAGAGCATCTGCTACACCGTTCCCCTTCCCAGGAGTATAGACTATCTCGAAGTCATAGTCCTGGAGGAACTCGAGCCATCGTCACTGTATCAGGTTCAGGTCCTTCTACGAGAATATGTACCTAAGACTCTGGTGGTTAGAGTAGACTGTAAAACGCTCACCCATAAAATAGTGCCGCCACATCTTCAAGGTGAAGACCACTGCTGCTAAATCCAGTTCATGGGTAGTGTAGTTCTGCTCGTGCTGTCTCAACTTCCGTGAACCATACGCGACCATTGCTCACTCCTGCATCAGGACACACCTGAGTCTGGTCCCTGATGCATCGTAGTAAACTACGTACCCTATGCCCTCCTCTGGTAGCCTCAAGATGGGTGCACTGGTCAACCTCTGCCTTAGATCTTGAAAGCTCTGCTGGCATCTATCTGACCACACGAAGGGTTGCCCCTTCTTTGTCAAAGCTGAAAGCGGTGCTCCAACTCTAGAGAAGTCTGGAACAAATATCCTATAGTACCCAGCCAGTCCCAGGAAAATCTGCACCTCCGTCACACTCCTGGGTGGCTCCCAAGCAAGTACTGCCTTGATCTTCACTGGATCCACTGCAACTCCATCCTCTGAGATGACGTGTCCCATAAAGTGAACCTCTCTAATCCAGAACTGGAACTTCGAGATCTTACCATAAAGTTGGTGCTCTCGGAGTGCGTCCAGTACTACCCACAAATGGTAGGCATGATCCTCCTCAGTAGTCGAGTAGATCAGTATGTCATCGATGAAGACTACGACAAAGAGATCGAGGTAAGGCTAGAAGATCCTATTCATGAGACTCATGAACACTTCTGGAGCGTTTATTACACTGAAGGGCATAACCAAGAACTCGTAATGGCCATACCAACACCTGAAGGCCATCTTCTGCACATCCTTGTCTCAAAATCTGCGCTGATGATAGCCTGAACTAAGGTCTATCTTTGAGAACCATCGTGATCCCTTGAGCTAATCAAATAGGTCGTCAATCCTCGGGAGTGGCTACTTGTTCTTCACGGTCACCTGATTCAGGCGGCGGTAGTCAACACACAGTCTCAAGATCCCATCCATCTTCTTGGAAAATAAAATCGGTGATGCCCAAGATGAAACATTGGGTCAGATAAATCCCTTCCCCTGCAAGTCCTCCAGCTATACCCGCAACTCACGAAGCTCGGCGGGATCCATTCGATATGCTGGAGTAGACATCGATGCTGTCCTGGGGTACATGTCAATGTAGAATTATACCTCTCTGCGAGGAGGTAGTCTTAGAACATCATTAGGGAAAACATCCACGTATAGATCTACCACAATAGGAAAACTCAGACTCCACACATCAACCGCTTCGAGGATGAGAGTAGACAACTGATGTGTGATTGGTTTCCCTCTCCTCTACGTAAGTCCATCATGCGCTGCAAAGGCTCCCTTCTCACCGGTGAAGGTGAACCTGGTCCCATCCATGCGGATACACCGCATTTTGTGCCTAATACAGCCAATCTGAGCATGAACCATGGATAACCAGTCCATACCCAAGATGACGTCGTAAGGCCTCGATGCCGCTACAAGAAGATCCCAGCCGAAGCTCTTGCCTCCTAGAGTAAGCTCACACTGCTGGAACCAGTGCGTAATCTTCAAGTCTGCTCCTGTAGAAGTATCTAGCTATAAGGATCGAGCCAATGAATCCGTCAGAATCTCTGAGCTCCGAATGAGGGCAGTGGCAATAAAAGAATGACTCACACCTATGTCTATAAGTACTACAGAAAGGGTAGAGTAGACACAAATAGTACCTCGAATTATATCAGGTGCACCGTGGTCGTAGGCCTCGACTTCCTGGAGCTGAGCCCGCCTCTTCCCTCCAGCTCCCTATGGTCGGGGTGGACCTCCTGGTGGTGGTGGTGGTAGAGCCTCGAAATGTCATCCACCACTCGCTGCTCGGCCAACTCCTCTTCCACGTCCACCTACTCTCGGTAGAACACCACGGTCGAACCTCTATCTCTACTTGGGAGGTCCCTCTACTATCTGTGACTCATCTGCATGGTGGGTCGGGTAGTCACAAGCCATGTGGCCATGCCCTCCGCATGCATAGCACTGTCTGCTCCTTGTATAACTAGCTCTGTCTTGTGTTCCTCACACAACCGAACCTGTATCCTAGGGTTGTCCACCTGATGGCCTGGTCCACTTGGACCTCTGCATAATCTGTCTACTGCCGGCTGTAGAAGACTCTGCTATGTGTCACCCTGTGGTGGGTCTCACTACTGGTGTCTGCTCAGCGAGAAAACTCTCCACTAGAAGGGCTCGCTCCTGCACCCCCGCCTACGTCGGGTTGATGAGGGGGATCATTAAAGCCCTGATCTCATGCCTGAGCCCCTGCTTGAAGGTCCAGGCCCTGAAGAACGAGTCCTATTCCATATCTGTGGAGTAGCGCGAGAGGTCGGTGAACCTCGCTGAGTACTGAGCTACTGTCATGTTGCCCTGCTGCAGATGAAGTAACTCCTGAATCTGCACCGCATGAAGGGTGGCTGGAACAAACTCTGAGCAAAAGAGACTCTCAAAGTCTGTCCAGAGTAATGATGCCTCGTCATGCACCTGGAGCATCAGGCTCCACCATCTTCCTACTGCTGCATGAAGAAGACTCGCAGAAAGGATCACCATGAGGTTAGATAGTGTCCCTACCAATCTAAAAACTCTCACGACAGCCTCCAGCCAATCCTCAGCTGCTTGTGGGTCCATCTATCCCCATAACCTAGGCGGCCTTTGGTGATGGAACTCATGCAATGCACTCAAGTGGTGTTCACTCTCTGCTGCTAGAGATGGTGGTATCGGTGGCCCAACAGGTAGTGGTACCGCTGGTACCTTCACTATGATGGGGCCCTGCACCGACGCCTCGTCGCTCGGTGAGCTACCATCTCGTATGAAACTCGGAACCCTAGATGACTGCCTTTGTGGGGCCATCCTAAAAAGAAACATGTGCACCACAGTTAAAACAATATACCCGGTGAGCTGACACAAAGTAATCATGAAGAAAAATTTTCAAAGGAAACACACACGCAATCAGTGTTTTCGTGCACTGAGTCAGAGATCAGAAGTCAGAGTCCTAGTGTATGGATACGTCGGCCGCCGCACCAATATCGGTTTCCCTAAACTAACAACCACACCCAAAACACTTAACACTATTTTCGTTAAAAGAATCAGAGTCTAAGTTCTACGGTAGAACCGACTCCTCTGATTCCAATTTGTCATGACCCGTCCTCGGGGCCCATGCCGTGACTACCCCAAGCCCGCCTTTCATAGGCTAGGGGCTGGCGACTAGAACCAAAGGTGAATCCCTGATAACAAAAGGGAAGGAATTGCCTTTAAACCTGTAACACACACAGTATAAACAAAATTAGTAGAGGCAACAAGTACTAAAATAGAAAAGTAAGGTGTGCTGAAAGTAAGTGGGCCAGTATACAAACCCAAATGAACAACAAGTACAAGTACAAGTAAAAAGGGAAAATAGCTCCTGGATCATCCAATGGGGAATCCTAACTGAAGGGTAGGTACAAAACTCGAACAACTCATCCCTACGGTACGTCCAGTCTAGTCCAGCTTCGTTCAGCCTCCCGTCCATCACCCTCAGCCTCAATCACTATTGTCCGTCGTCTGCACAGAACGCAACAAGGTACGGGCAAAGCCCGTGCAACAGTGAGTATAACAATACTCAGTAGGGGAACCCGAGACCCCCGAAGGTCTCCCAGAATCCACAAAGGATAAACCACATAAGAAAGATACAATCACAAAGTATCAACCATCCCTACTTAGGTATATTCACATACATATACCTAAGTTACCAGTCACAGTCCGACTCCAACTATCGAGCCCAAGCACAACCCAGTCCACACAGGAAGTAAAGTGAATCACCTCGAAGATAAATGATTGAAAGTCAAGAATCAGCTCACATAGGTATACATCTTTCATAGAGTGATAGAGATGATCATATGTAGTCACTGATTCATCTAAGCTGTCAGACCCACACAGGATACAGGACCAGCTAAGCTGTCAGACCCACACAGGATACATGACCAGCTACTCTGTCAGACCCACACAGGATACATGAACAGAAGTCATAATTGTCAGACCCACGGAGGATCCTGGTATAGTAGTCATCGTTTTTGAACCCACAGAGGATTCCAGTTTAGTAGTCATCGCTGTCGAACCCACGGAGGATTCTGGTACAGTAGCGTCGCAGCCAACCCTAGGGTTCCCGCACATAGCATGCTCGATTCTGGGAGGGTCCGCTCCTCGAGACAAGTGTCGATACATCAAATACCACAAAGTATTGAGTTTATGTATCTCGTAGTTCTGTCTCATCATAAGTAACCCAAAGCGACAGACGGCGTGTCAATCAGACGCCCGGTCTGAGAGTTATTGGCATTTTCATTCCAGGGGCCCGGTTGGATTTATGTTTGATCCAAACCCGGCCATTTTCAAAATTTGTCCAAAACTCACTTAGAGTATCCCAAAAGGACCTCCTCATCGTGAGGGTCCCAGTGCCATAGACGACGCATCAATCGGACGCACGATCTATGTGTTATTCGTATTTAAGCGAAGATGGGCACGACTTGTCAAGCCTAGTGGGCTGGCAGGTCGGCCCGACCCGGCTGGGGGTCACCCCGGTCTGGTGGTGCGTGGCCCACCTGCAGACCCTTCCCGTGCTACGGTCCGGTCCGGTTCACCCGGTGGCACCTAGCGGCACCGCCTCCTCTCCTGCCCGGCCAGTTTGGCCCGACGCACGAGGCCCACGTTGTAGGCCGCGGTTCCTCCCACGCGGCGCCAGCGGGTGCTGTGGTTCTCTAGCCCAGCCGGAAGGCGGCCAAACAGTTCGCCCAACCGAGCAGCCCGCAGATGCGGGCCGCGTCCTCCTCCGCGCGGTGCCTGCGGGCGCCACAGTTCTCCAGCCTAGCCGGCAGGTGGCCGACTGGTTCTTCTAGCTCGAGCGGCCCGCAGATGCAGGCTGCTGTCTCCCTCCACGCGACACCTTTGTGCGCCACGAATCCTACACGCGGACCGGCCGGATCGGATGACCTGTTATCCCGCGGTCCGGGCGGCCCGAGCGGCCGTCGGTCTCTTCCGTCTGCCATGGCCCGCATGGTTGCGACCCCTCCCTTCCTCCGGCGCGGTGCGACGACACCGTGCCCTACCAGCTCCGCCTCCGTCATCAAGACAAAGAGAAAAAAAACAAAGGGGGGAAAGGTTCAGATTGTGTTCGTGCCGTCCGAACCCTCCTCATTACGTTGCTAACATTCATCATCAAGATCACAACACATGAAGAGGAATGAAGAGTATAACTCATACGTAAAAAAAACAATCCAATTTCCCCCTACCTTGATTCAATGTTTGTTCATTGAAGACGACGTCATTTCGTTGTCGTCAGGGTGTGTCTGAGGAAGAAGCATCGTCGTTGGAAACATTCTTCGTGGGCGGAAGTGCTTCCCTTCCTTTCCCCGGTTGAAGAAGGTAGAAGATGAAGCTTCACGATCTTTGGAGACGAGGAGCATTCTTCGTTGGAATAGGTCGTTCTTCCAAGAGTTCTCCCAATCTCCCAAGCTCCACCAAAGAATAATCACCAAGCCAAAAATAAAATAATGGCTACTCCATTATTTTATTTGTTGCCATGCAAAAAGAATTCAAAATTTTTCAAATTAATTAACTGGCATTAATTAATTAGGTGTGATGGTACCATAAAGAGGGAAGGTGTAAAGTGAAGAGGCTCCCAAATATTTATGGGGAGTTCCATGAGTTAAAGGGGGTTCAAGGGGAGTTGAGGAGTCTGATGTTCGTGTGGGCCCCACCACATAATATCCTCCCTTGGGAGGTTATGTGGGTGTGGGACCCACCTCCGACTTCCCCTTGGAGGATTAAACCACCACTGAAATAAAATTATGTCACACATACATTTAATTTAATTTATTAAGAATCCCCAAAAATTAACTTCCATCCTCGATAAAACGCAACTGCAGTAAAGGTCTCCTTAAGAGAATACCGGTGCTGCGAGTTCATTGGTGTCCTCATATTTCAATTCTGAGCATCGGTTCAAAAGATATAAAAACCCGCGTGTATGTCTACTGAATGTACCCGAACAAAACTTCAGAAATTGATTCCAGGAACACCGGGCCTCGGAATCAAGCACCGTCAGAAACTGTGGACTCGTAAAATTCCCATGTATTTAAAAAAAATTTCCATGGAATTTCCAAGTCTTTACAAATATCACCTTGGTAATCTAACCAATCATCATTCTACAAGAAGGGAAATCATTTATTTTCCATAATAATGTTGCACAACACATAAAGTAATCCTTTCTAAATTCATCATATATCTGCACCCCAATGGTCCAAAACTCATTCAACTCATATATTAATGGCTACAAGTATATTTCAATATAATGTACAGTATCATTGGGTCTAGAAATCAATATGATCATGATAGTAACTGGGTTTTTCATGCACATACATGATGGAAAATTATAAATATGAATGAAAATATGCCAAGTACCATATGGAGTATGCATATACTGAAATCAGTTGAAACCATCACATGAAAATCATAATATAACATTTTTTGGGTTAGTTATAAAATAAGGATATAACCTATCGAAATTTTTCCACACTAACCCACGAGAAGGATAAACTATATCATCATTATCCTTATTTCTTTCATCTTCATGCCATCTCATATTTTTAGCCATTTGTTCTGACATAAAAATTTTATGAAGTCTGGGAATCAATGGAAAGTGCCAAATCACTTTTTTTGGTACACAGGATTGAGTTTCATCTTTATTAGTCTTTTATCTCGATGCAACACATTTTTTTCACTCATTTAACTCGACATTACCCTTCAATAATAGACAACAATCTTTAGGGTATGCGTAGATTTTAGTACTTGAAAATCCAAATTTGTCAACTAATTTTGATGCCATATAATCATTTTTATGAATACATGCATGATAAGGTAGTAATTCCTTAGAAAAGTTAAGTATATAGTCAATAAAAATATTACTAAATCCATACATTATTTTCCCATGATGCAATTGCATTAAAAAATTAATTTTGATCATTTTTCCACATGATTGGTATACTGGGGTATTTGTATCTTCTAATTTTTTTTAACATTATCAATATCATAATTATGATCATTATATTCCCATATTAATTTCCTCTTCCATTTCTCTAAATGAAGTGTTGGCTTGATAAAAAAATGTAAACCGATCAAAAATAAATTTTTCCATTCTGATCCTTTTAGCTAAATCAATATCATTTATTGTTTGAACTTTTTCTTCTTTGTGATACCAAACATGATATTCTTTTTTAAAACCTTTTTAGTGATATGTAAACTTAATTCCTCATGTGTTAAACATAGTCTTCCCATGTAATAAAAACATGGGTATCAGATCAATCTTCCATCTGAACCATTATTGAATGAAAAATCCAAAAAATATTCCAACTCCTTCTGAAACTCATAAGTGATCTGATCAACGTTATACATATTTATTCTATCCATTATAATATTAATAAACAAACATTTATTAAAATTTTTGATTGTTAATAAAAACATTTCAACTCATTCATGATTAAGAGAAGTAGTATATGGACTCATTAATTTATTATCCTAATTATTAATGAATTTAGAATTATGGAACATTCATTATAGAATACATAAAAGTATTTTCATTTTCTAATTTAGCAATTTAAAAGACTTTTAATTCATTTAAATATTATAACAACACTTATAAAAAACTAATCATATCATATAAATGGCATCAATCTCATGTTTTTTGCAAACACCATCAACATTATATTTTCCTTTATAAAAGAAAGATCATTAAAAATAAAAATGCATGAATTCCCCTATTGAAATAAATTCAATTATCCTAAACAATAAACAAAATAAATTCATGCCAAAATAATTATATTTTCCTATACAAAATAATTATGGAAATAAAATCTTCAAAAATAAATTAATTTAAAAATAAATTTAATAAAAATTTAAAAAATAAAACACATTAGAATAAACACACAACCTATAACATGGATTAAAAATGCCCAAATAGAAAAATGGGGGTTAAGATAGCATAATTAATTGAGGAATTCTAAACCAAGAAAAATTATTCCTCATCAAAATATAAAATATTATTCTTGTTATGCTCACTGATATCAACTTCACTTTTACCAATTTTAAAAAAATCTAGTCAAACAAGAAATTGTATATTTTTGATGAATTCTTGAATGGGTATACTAAAATCAATTCTCCTTACATCAAAAATTTTGAATTCAAGAATTGGGTTTTGAGGCATAAAATCTATTTTAATTTATTTCACATTTTTTGGATGTGGCATGTAGCCATTCAAATCCAACTTTGTGGATGGTCTCCTATTACAACTATACACACAACCTCACAGAATTGTTCCAACCTGTAGGGGACCAATGGGCCTTGGCTTACCCTATTAATGATTAAGAACTCCACTTTGATCTCCTATACCAACCTGAGACTATTCATTATATTTTTTAAACAACATTATATTATTATTCAATTTTCATGTTTACTACTCCAATTTAACTCATATAGGATTAGAATTATTATATAATTATGTTTTTCTTTTTATAATGAGTTTGATAGTGATTTATGCTCTTGGTTGATAATAAATCAGTAATAGGGAGATTATTGAGACCAAGAGATTTTTTATGGATATTTTTTACCCATTAAGATGTGATTGAAATATTAGGGGTGTTTTTTTAAATTCTAATGTTGTTGAATATTCCCCAGGTATGTGGTATTTTTATAGGTAAACATTTTTAGAGAACTAAAGGAGTGGATATGTTAACTATGTAGTATTTTATTTTTATGATGTAAATCATATTTAAAATTAAAAATAAAATTTTTATTATGTTTTTTGAAGGTTGTTAAGATTTTTACCGTTTATTGGAAGAATATTAGAGGTGTTTTGGAATTAATATTGGGATTTTTAGAATTGAACAAATCTGGATAGAAAAATTGGGTAACTAAAATTATTAAGCATCATTGTACTTTAATCCTAAGGGTCAATTTGAGAAGAATTGTGAAAAATAATCTAAGGTAAGATAACCTCACAATTTGTAAAAATATAATTTTGAACAAGCTTAATGGATATTTGTGAAAGTGTTTTATACATAAGAGTGATCTCACTAAAAAAATGGGTAACTATGAAAGGATAAACGGTGAATAGAAAAGTAATTAGAATATAAGAGGCATAATTTTTTGCATATAATTAAATATGAGCAGACCAAAGAAAATATGAGAATGCTTGGATTTAGTAACAGTAACTATGAGGTTTCATAAGAGAAATTCAGAATTTGTTATATTCAACTTTGATAATGTGTCATTTTGTAGGATTAACTATGATATTTCTTGACATTTTTCACTAAGGAAAATGAATTTCATAAGATTAAATTTGAACTTTTATAAGATTCATTCTAGAATTTAGAAAAATCACTCCAGAGGTAAAGGGAATATATAAGAGTTATTTCATGATTTTGTAAGAGTCATTCCAATTTTTGAAAAGTAATATCCTCTATACAGAAAGGGATCAAGACTAAAACAATATTTTTTATTTGATATACATAAAAAGTAGCATAGAAATAACTGTTTGAAATTACTTTTTGTGTGATCTAGATGAATTAAAACAGAAAAAGTATCATCATCATGACACTTAAATTAAATATAAGGTGGTTTAAAATATTGGTATGATATAAGGGCTCATTTTTTAATCAAGATAAGTTTAAAAGATATTGGAAGTAGTTAACTGTCTGAAATTTTAATTTGAATTCAGATTTACCAATATTATACCAGGGAATTTGATGCTATTATAGAGAGGAAGTTAATTTCTTTTTAAGGAAGTTTAAAGTTAAAATTTGAATTTAAAATTCAAATATGAACATGAATATTTTTTTAGTATTATAATTAAATTTATACTCACTACTACTATATGAATATGGTAGAGTAACTAAAGTATAATTTTTTAGAGAAAAAAGATAGGATTATAGATTACATGTTCTTCTATAGGTAGAAAAATAAGAGAACACATGGAAAGAGAAAGTAGAAGAAGCAGTAAAAAGACAACCAAATAGAAGTATGATATACTTGAAGACTCTATTGTTTATAAAAATATATTATTTATCTTTTATTGTATGAGATAACATTACAAGGTTATGATGCTATTTTATAACATTAGTGAAGGATAAACCCCACTTGTTTGTAATCTACATGGTTAAACTAGTGAACTATATGATATCCAGTGAATTTGAATCATGCAAAGGACGTGATACTCATTTTTATTAGTAAACCTTTCCAAAATATATTATTCCAATTATGTGTGTTTTTTTGGAGTGTGTATGAAAGTTATCTAAAATTAACTTTAACATGTGGTGAAGGATGTTTCAAAAAAATATAAAAAGAAATTAAAATAATTGATTCACCTACCTCCCCCTTTAATGATATCCAACCGATTTTGAGGGTCATTTTAAGATGTAAAATATTATAATAAACTTCTTATACTTGGGAATGGTAACTTAAGAAATAATGAGGATTAACACCCAGTAAGGGGTGAACATAATAGATATCAATCAAGGATCATAACTAAACTTAATATTAACATGCCAGTTTGAGAACATAATCAAATTAGTTGAACATAATATAAGAAAATCATACCTAATAAATCATGGACTATAAATCATGAATCATTACATAATTTTTTTGGAATAGTATATTAAATGAGGAATTTGAATTTAGGAACATGATATAATAGTCATGGGGAATGAATGATAACATGGGAACGTGGAATAAACATAAGCATAGAAAAAAAATAATTTTTTTCAAGGCTCACTGCCAAGACCTTCATCACGACAGTGTTACATAACATATTCGATTGGGTTCCTTCAATATTATAGTAAAAATCCTTTATTGGGTTAACTAACAAGTATAATACTTGTCATCATATTAGATATAAGGTTTTACATAATGAGTTGACGGATATATAATTATTATCCCACCCATCACATAATGGAAAACCACACCTACGTTTCCACATCAAAGCATTCATAATTCCATCATAGTGTAATTTACCTATGATAATGAAATGAGTTTCATTATAATCCTAACAATTAATTTTTATGAACTATAAATGGAAATAAAGTGGATGATTTCATTGAAAAATTTATATAATGAAACATAAAAAACATTAAATAATATTTACATAGATATAAAACACTTTATAATAGCATTGAAATATTTATTAAAAAATTAGAATAAGTATCCTTTACATTTTGATAATTTTTTGTTAAAAAATAAATATTTTATAAATCGTTTTTCTTAAAAATACGAGTAATTTAAATAAAAATTACTTTGAAGAATCATTAAAACATTAAAATAAATCTTCATAAATAAAACCAAAGAATGTGGTGGGAGAAAGTGATCATGCATATATTATTAAAAAAGTACCCCTTTAACACATTTCAATGGAATTAAAGTTCAATAGAAAATGAAATTTAAAAATCAAACAATTTGGGATAAATGGATTCATGTATAAAAAATATAATCATATTAGAAAATGATTCCTAATAAAAAATAAGTGATATGGTTATTTCCCCTTACAAGTATCATTTTTTTGTATTAAAAAAATGGCAGGAAAAATGGTAAGAAGGCATGTAAACTACAAAAATAAATTTAAGAGAAGAAAATAGATTTGATTTTACATAGAATTAATATACTATTAACCAAAAGATAATTCAGGTATATAAAATATTGATTTTGATGTGATGTTGGAAAATGAATCCATATATTTACTTCCAACATCAATAAAAGCAATTTAACCTTCTATATAACAAACATAACCATATTAATAAAATATTTCATAACATTATTCATCATTATTGCCTTTTATACTTTCAATTTTTTTTCTAATTTTTATATATATTAGTTGGTAATAGCTTATTTTCATCATTAAATTTTAGTATTTTCCATTGATCTGTAAAAGTTTCATATTAATAAAACATATGAAAAATTCATATAAAACATATGAAACATTCATATGAAACATATGAAATTATAATATACCAAATATACAAAATTTAAAAAACCCAAATATATATAATGAATTAGAAATAAAAAAATAATTATTTTATGAATTTTAAAATAAAATAGTGGTAAAAGGGAAGAAAAAATGGAACTCACCTATATAAAACAGACTATGTTGCAAAAATTCATGGAATGAATACCAAATTATCCTTAATGTTTTATATTTGGAAAATATGGCATCTGTGAAGAATGGAAATGAAATGAGAGGTGAAATATAATAAGAGGGTGAATCACAATAGAAGGGAAAGAAGAATTAGGCTGGGCTTCCAATGAGAGGATAATTTGGTCGATGTTGTGAGAGGTGAAATAATTTTTTTTTTCATTTCATTCAAAGGGAATGAAGAATTGGATTACCTATAGAAATGGATGAATCATTATAGACAGGAGATAAGGGAGCAGGTAGGGTTTGATTGATGTTGCGAGAGCAGGGAGCGTGTAGGGTTCCTTTGTATAAGCTGATGTCGTGAGAGTAGGGAATTTTTTGGGTTCTTCAAGAGAGTAGGTAGGTAGGGAAAGGAATTTTGATTATCCTGATAGCAGAAAAAGAAGGGAGTTTGATCGGGACCTGATAAATTTATTCACAAGTATATCCAGGGAGGGGGTTTGATCATCTAAGAGAGGATGGGAAGGGAGTTCATGTGGGAAGGAGTTTGATCATCTGAGAGAGGCAGGGAATGGAGTTCTGATGGGAAGGTATTTCAGGTGGGGGGTTCGAGTGTTTGAGAGAGGTAGGGAGGGATGGGAGTTCAGGTTGTGGTGGGGGGGGGGGGAGTTTCCCAATATGTGGCCAGATTATTTTCATGTTTTATTTTTAAATTGTAGAAATAAATTCCTCTATGACCACAATAAATAAAACTGTGGCACTGTAGGTGTAAAAATATGCTTATTTTTTTACTTGGGAATTTGGAACATGATCTGCACTTCTATGAACAAAACTAATATATGAGACAAAGTTTTTTCTCCAAATTTCATCCTTAACTTCATCAGAAGCTACTATATATTTATATTCTACTGTAGAATTAGCAAACATTGGTTTCTTTGAGATTCTCCATATTACTACACCACCATTAAAGAAAAAATACATAGCCTAAATACAATTTCTGATTATCATGATCTGTTTGGAAACTATCATCAGTGTATCCTCTCACTACCAGTTCCTCATCTCCTCCATATACTAGGAACATATATTTTGTATGCCTCAAGTACTTCAATATATTTTTGACATCTTCCCAATTCATCTCTTCTTGATTATCTTGATATCTTCCAAACATGCTTAATGAAAAGGAAACATCAAACCTAGTATATATCATGGAATACATGATAGAACACACTGCAAAGTCATAAGGTATTTTACTCATTTTTTCAATCCAATCCTGTATTTGTGGACACATTTTCTTTTAGAGATTAATACCATGTGAAATTGGAAAAAACCCTCTCTTGGATTGTTTTATATTGTAATTTTTAAGTACCTTGTCAATATATGTACTTTGATTTAGTCCAAGAATCCTATGAGATCTATCTTGATAGATATTGATCCCTATAATTTAGTCTTATTCACCCAATCCTTTCATTGGGAAACATTCATTTAACCAAGTATTAACTAACTGGAAGACTTTCAATTTGTTTCCCACAATTAATGTGTCATCAATATATTTTTTGAAATGTGTGTCATCAATATATAATACTTGGAAAATGATGGAATTCCCATTAACCATATTATAGAAATAAGGCTCACTTTCATTCTTGAAGAAACCAAATTTTCTTATAGCCTTATGAAAATGAAAATTTCATGATCACGATGCTTGCTTCAACTCATAAATGGATCTATATAGGTTACACAATTTATTGGCATTATTTGAATTAATATACATTTTGGGTTAAGTCATATAGGCGTCTTCAACTAACTTCCCATTTAGAAAAGCAATTTTGAAATCCATTTTCCAAATCTCATAATCATGGAAGGATTATACTGCATGAAATATTCTGATGGATTTCATCATTTCTACTTCTGAGAAGGTTTCATCGTAGTATATTCCTTAACATTTTCTAAAACCTTTCACTACCAGTATTTCCTTATAAGTTAACTTTAACATCTATGTCTATATTTTTCTTGAATACACATTTGCACTCAATGGGTTTTACATAATATAGAGGGTCTACCAAATTCCAAACTTGATTTTGGTACATGTATTCCATCTCAGAATGCATAGATTCTTTACATTTAGCAACATCCTTTCCATTTACTACTTCTTTATAGGTTAGTAGTTCATCATCCTCAAGAAGTAATGTGTCACCTAGCTTGGTGATAAGAAAAACATAATAACATGGTTCTATAACCTCTTGAGTTGACCTATGAAATACTTGTGTCTCAGGAACTTCTTCATCTCCCACTATCTCTTATGGATAATGTTCCCATAAAAAATCATGTGCATCTAGAGAATAAAATTCATTAAAGTCAATCTTGTTCCTACTATTTCCATTAGAAATGTATCCCCTTTATATAAATGTGGATTTTCTTTCCACAATCACTTTTCTATCTTAAGGGATATATAGGTAATATCCTTTGGTATCTTTAGGATAACCTATAAAGATAAACATTGTTCCTCTTAATGATAATTTTTCACTAGGTATAGTCTTGAAAAAATCCTCACATCCCTATATGCATATGTGTGAAAGACTGGGTTTCTTTCCATACCACATCTCAAATGGAATTCCATTTGTTTCTTTAGTTGGTACTCGATTAAAATTATATGCTACTGTCTACAAGGCATATCCCCAAAAGTATAATGGATGAGTTTCCTGACTCATAATTGATCTGACCATGTCTTGAAAGGTCTGATTCCTCTTTTTACTAATGCCATTCCACTATGGTGTATAGAGAGGAGTGATTTGAGATAATATACCACACTCTTTTAAGTGATAAATGAAGGCTTGGTTAATGGATTTAGAGCATAAAAATCTCAGTAATGGATATAAAAAGAAGGAAAGAAACCATTAGTTCATGAGTACTTATAAATAAATGAAATCATTTCACAAAGACATATTTCGTACCCATATATACTACATTTTTGAAACAAGAGATTTCCATAAACATTAAGAAAAATATATATAAAACCATAAAGGTATATTGGGGTATTAATTACTTATATTTTAACTCTCATTACTACCTTATTATTTATATCCCTCACTGATAACTTACAATATAACCCTCATGGCTACCTTATGGTGTAACCATCATAGTTACACTTGGAGTAGCCATACGGCCGAACTCCAACTTACACATAACCAATGCACTAGATAGATAAATAGGTCCCACCCTTCATCATAATAAATTCCCATGAACCATAACATAATCATAAAACATGAATAATTTCATGAAATCATTACTTTTGAATTTAGTAAAATAGAATTTTAAAAGAGGGTTTTAAAAGGGAATTCCCTTAAAAATATCATATAATTGATGTGAGAAATTAATAGAATGAAATTAATATGTGCATACACTATAAATAAAAATAATATAACATAATATAAATAAAATTAATCACACAAATAATCTTAGTACTGTATAATTAATGAAGTAGAAGATTAATCCAAATAATGGAAATTGGGTTATAAATTCCCTTACCTCAGGTTCGTCTTACTTAAAATGTGCTTAACCGTCCTGTATAATGGTTAAAATAGTTTTATTAATATTTTATAGAAACATATTCATTTTTATAACACCTTATATGATCATTTTATAACATCAATCCACCCATTCATTAATAATATTTTGTTATTTTCATTGTTTCAGGTGCGTTCTTTACATGGTTGGTTTGTAACATATTTTCTTGTCGAAAGGAAGAAAAAAATACAGAAGTGGAATGAGTTGTTATTAATATGTTTCTAGAATATTAAATGATGAAATAAATCATTTTTATTATATGGTATGATTATGAATCATTAGATAAATCATTATTGATATTCGTTTATATCATTTTGGCAGTTTTTCGATAATCACAAACTTGTTTCATCATATACCTTTAATATTATGTGTATAAGTTAATTTAAGAACATAAGATATGTCATATCATACATTTTAAAAACTTTATTAACCATTAAAATAGTTTTACAACCATATTTGAAGTATTTAAATAAAATTTAAGACACATCATCCACGATGTCGGTAAATTGACACATCACAGACAATGTTTTTATTTTTAGAATAAGAGGAAAAGGAAAGGAAGAATGATGATGAATTTTTCCATAAACATGACAAAAATATATAATATATATAATAATGGAGCTTTCATTCCTCTTGGATAATGGTATGGGAAGAGAGTGTAAGAAAAGAAAAGAATTGAAAAGAAAACACAAGAAAATGAAAGAGGATCTTTACCTCTTGATCTCTTCTCCTTGAGATCCTCCTTAAGGCCTTTGGTTTTGGAATTTTGGTGATCCTAGTAGGTCTTGAACATGGTTAAGAGACTTGTGAAGGGGATTTGACAAAATTTAGGCAATTATAAAATCTTTAGAGGTGTGAGAGGAAGAGGGGGGGGGGGGGTGAGGGTGATATTTATAGTGAAAGTGAGAGAGTTTTTAATTAATTTCAAAGGACACCTCATTAGTGGTATTTTCAAAACCATGGGTTTTCCCATGGTTTTCCCCATATTATTATACAATTGGGATACCTCGTATAATATTTTAATCCTCAAGATTTTACTATAATGATTAAATTATTATTACATCATTATGATGTCATTGAACACCTGAAAAATTTAAAACCATATTTTTACTATTCACTAAAAATTCATCTATCTCAGAAAAATCCCAAAAAAACACCCTTATTATTTTATGACGTTTAGAATTAAAAAATAAACTCTATTTTTTGAAAATAATTTTCTAAATATGATTAACTTAATTTTTAAATAATATCATAATTTATTCCAAAAATAACAATTTTAAAACTATAACTCATTTTATATCACCTTGAAAAATTAATCAGGATCTCATTATCTTATAAACTAAAGAAAATAAAATAATAATATGATTTAATATTCATAAGGTTCATATTACTATTCATAAGGGTATGTTACTATTCACCAAAAAAACAAGTTGGTTCTATCAGACTCTAAATAACTTACTAATCACAACTTTAGATGTTTGTTTTTTGAAATTCAAATCATAGAAGCCGCAATATTATGTTTAACAACTATTTTATAACTATCTACTTAAAACAAAGTGTCATTGTTTTATGCATTTCAATTTATTTTTAAAACCTTGGGGTGTTACATTCTCCCCTCCTTGGAAATTATGTCTTTGCAATTTTATTTACTTATTAAAAAAATAAGGGTATCTTTCCCTCACAACATTTTTAGATTCCCATGTTGCTTCTTCAACCATGTGGTTTCTACAAAAAACATTTACTTTGTGGATTAACTTATTCCTCAATACTTGTTCTCTTCAATCAAGAATCTGAATATGTTTATCTTCATAAGAGAGATTCTCTTCTAGCTGAACTTCTTCTGGCCTAAAAACATGAGATGAATCTAGAACATATTTTCTCAAAATCAAAACATGAAAAACATTATGTACCTAAGATAAAATCAGAGGAAAATCTACTCAATAGGCAAATAGTCTAACTTTATATAGGATTTCATAAGGTCCAATGAACTGTGGACTCAACTTTCCTTTCTTACCAACACACATAACACTTTTCCATGGTGAGATTCTAAAAAAAACATGATTACCTACCTCGAAATAAAAGTATTTCGTCCTGTTATCTGTATAAATTTTCAACTTTCTCTGAGCTATCCTCACGTGTTGCTAGATCATCTTCACTTTCTCATTCACTTCCTCTACTAATTCTGGTCCCATAAACTTCCTTTCCCCAACTTCATCCCCAAAATCTAGATTTCGACACTGTTTCCCATATAATACATCAAAAGGTCTCATCTTTATAATGAAATGAAAACTATTATTATAAAAAAAAATCAACTAAAGTAATATGCTCGTCCCAACTTCCCTGGTAATATATTGAACAATCTTGAATCATATCCTATAAAGTATGAATCATCCGTTCTGACTGCCCATATGATTGAGGATGAAAAGTTGTACTGAAATTTAATTCTATTCCCAATGACTTCTGAAGGCCTTTCCAAAAGTTATAAGTGAACCTAGTATCACTGTCAGATACAATGGAAAGAGGAACTCAATGTAATCTGACAATCTCTATGAGGAACAATCAAGAAATATGATCAAAATACATAGTATCTCAAATATGAATGAAATGGTCGGATTTAGTCTGTCAATCAACAATAACCTTGATAGCATTGTTACCTCAATAAGTATTTGGTAGTCCCATAATGAAGTCCATGGATATATTTTTTAATTTCCAATCTGGCATTGGTAAAGGATGAAGCATCCCCTTTGGTAACTGCCTCTCTGCTTTAACTTGTTAATATGTCAAACATTTCATGGTAAAATCTACAATATCTCTTTTCATTCCATCCCAACAGTAATGCTCTCTAAGGTCTCTATAAATCTTTGTGCTACTAGGATGAACTAAAAACAAAGAACTATGAGCTTCAAACAACAATTTTTTCTTCAACTGAGAATCATAAGGCACACACAATCTCTTCCCAAACTTACAACACAATATTTATCAAGGTAAATTCCGGTAACTTACACATTTTAACCAATTCTAATTTTTTCTATAGCTCCCTTTCTTCCTTCTATGCTTGCTTAATTATCTTTGACAAAGATGACCACACTGAAACCTGAAACAAAATAAAGGAATTTACTGAAATAATAACTTTCAAGCCAAAATTCATCAAATCATTAATCAAAGGGTCTTGTTCTATCCATAACATAGTTAATCATACATGATGTTTTCGACTCAAGGCATCTTTCACCTTTTTTTCTTTTCTAGGATGGTAATTGATCATGCAATCATAATACTTTATCAATTCAATCCATCTTCTATACCTCATGTTTAATTCCTTCTGAGTGAATATATACTTCAGATTTTTGTGGTTAGTATATATTTTACATTTGGATCCATATAAATGATGCCTCCAAATTTTTAAATAAAAAACCACAACTACTAATTCAAAATCTTGTGTGGGACAATTTAACTCATAAAGATTTAGTTGTATTAAATCATAAGCAATTACCTAATCATTCTACATAAAAACCCCAATTCCCTTTAATGAAGCATCACTGTAGATGACAAACTTTCCATTTCTGGAAGGTAGGGCCAGAACTAGAGAATTCATTAATATTCTTTTCAATTCTTGAAAACAATAATCAAATTCTTTTGTCCAAATGAATTTAACTCCTTTTAAATTTAACTTCGTAATTGGACTAGATAACCACGTATTATTTTAACAAATCTCTAGTAATATCCTACCAAACCAAGAAAACTAAAAATCTAGATTATATTTTTGGATCTTGGCTATTCTTAAACAACTTTGATTTTAACAATATCAATAGTTATGACATATTTATAAATAATATGACCAAGGAAAGAAATTTTTTGCAACCAAAATTCATACTTTCTACATTTTCCATACATTTTACTTTCTTTTAAGGTTTTTAAAACAACCCTTAGATATTTTTCATTCTCCTCTTTACTTCTAGAATATACCATAATTTCATCAATAAAACAACCACAAATTTATCGAAAAACTCCTAAAATATTCTATTCAAAATATCCCTAAATAAAATGGGTGAATTAGTTAACCCAAATGGTATAACAAAAAATTCATAATGACCATATTTAGTTTGAAAAGCTATTTTTGGAATTTCATCCTCCTTCACCTTCAGCCGATGGTACCTAGATCTCAAGTCAATATTGGAAAAATAATGATCTCCCTAGAGCTGATAAAAAAATTCATCGACGTGAGGAAAAGGATACTTATTCTTAGTAGTAATTTTATTCAAATCTCTATAATCAATGGAAATTATCATGGAACCATCTTTCTTTTTAATGAACAAAACTGGATCTCCCCATATCGAAGTGCTCAAATGAATGAAGCCTTTATCAATAAACTCCTGTAACTAATTTTTCAATTTAAGAAGTTCCATTTGATCCATTCAATAAGGGGGATTTTAAATTTTCTTAGAATCAGAAACTAATTCAATTCTAAATTTAACTTCCCAATCAGGTATAACATTGGGTAACTCATCAGGAAAAACATCAAGGTATTCATTTATCACTGTCACATCATTAATATGAACAGTTCCCTTATTTTTAACAATATGAGAAATATAACTTTCATTTCCACCTTTCAATAGTTTCTCAGCTTCTTGATATGTTATTAATTATATGGGTTAGTTCTTTTATACAAACTAAAACTCTTTCTGAAAAAAAATTTCTTTATCTCTACAATCAATTTTAGCATGATAAAAAGAAAGCCAATCTATACCTAGAATAACATAAAACTCTACTAAGAAAAAAAACAAGGTTTGAAAGTAATGTATTTCCATAGATAACAATAGAAATATTCTTAAAATGCTTTTTTTCTGTAACATTTCCCTCTGGTGTTTTAACAATAAATTTTGGTCTCATTTGTTGAGATGATATTTCTAATTTACCAGAAAATTTATCAGAAATAAAGGAATGTATAGACCACGTATCAAACAAGACTTTATAAAAATCTTAGTGAATAAACAAATTAAATGATACCAATTCATTGGATGACCGAACATCTGCTGACATAGTTGCAAAAGATCTCACTATACCTTTTTTCTTTCCACCATTCAGATCTTTATTTGGGAAGTCATTTTCATAATGACCCATACCACTAAATTTGAAGCACTTTACAGTTTTCTTATCATAATTGATATTAAGATAATTTTCATTAAAATCTTGGTTCATATGTCCAAACTTACCACATCAAAAACACTTCCTGTCTTTAGTAAATCATTCCCCAGGGTACTTTTTACCACACTTTTCACAAATTGGAAATTTAACTTTCTTACCATCATATTTATTTGATTGATTATTACCCATATCTTTCCATGTAGACCTCTTATTCTCTTTTTTCTCAATGTACAAGTGATCATTAGTGAACTCAATTTCTACCATCTCAACTCATCGTATAAGTTTCTCATAACTTTTGAATTCTTGGGAGGCCAATGCCCTTAGGTATCTTGACTTCAATCCTGAGTAAAAGCGATTGATTTTTCTATCAAGATCCCAAATATTATTTTGAGCATACATTTCTAGTAGGGTGAAGTTTGTTTCATACATGGACAATGAATCTTACTAATTTTACTCAATTTAAAGAATTTATTCTCCATCCTAAGTCGAACCACCTTAGGAAAATATTTTTCATGGAAAATATTTTTAAATTCATCCCACTCTAAGGTTTCAATCTCTTCTCTATCCCTGATATTCTCGACCATTGACCACCCCTGATCATCTCACATTCAAAATAATAAATGGAAAGACTAACCTTTTTATTATCTGAACATCCCATAACATCGAATATCTTTTCATGGGCTTTAAACCATCCTTCAGCCACTACTAGGTCAAAAGATCCACTGAAAGAATGAGGGTGTTGCCTCATAAAATATTTCACTATCATCACGTTCCTTTGTGGTAGCTCTGGTTGTTCTATTTCATGGATTCCACCACTATTTATTTCTTGTATCAGCTAATCCAATACTATCACAAACTTCTCAGTTCCAATTCCCACCATTCCCATTTATGGATTTGAAAAGTTATCAGCCACTCAGTTCCTTCTAACCTCACATTCCATGCTTATTCTATAGAAAACCATTCTAAACAGACATATCTTAGATGAAGAAACATGTTAATATAAAAATTATACACCATTTAAACATAAACATAAGTTTTAAATCATTTATAGTATTCTATTAACATCATACTAACTCCTAAAGTTATCTAAACCGCACTTTGATACCAACTATAAGGACCCGACCTTAAACATTACATAATCTAGCTACGTCAACTAGATTTCACTTCTTTACATTCCCAAAGATATTTTTGGTTTAGAGTTTTATAAAGTTAGTACATAAATAATACATATAAACCCACAAGTATACAAAGTGGGTAGCATTAAAACAATATCCATTTCTTCCAAACCATAAAATTTTTAACACAAAAATAACAACATTATTTCTTTGAAAAATCTTAATAACATTTAACTTGACTTCCTTATTTCACTTAAATATCATTATAACCTATGAAAAACATTTAAAAACATGGGATGAGCATAAAAATATTATTAAAGGATATAAAAATAAGAAAAAAAAACCATTAGTCCATGAGTACTTACAAACATATGAAATCATTTCACAAAGACATACTTATCACCCATATATACTTACTTTGTGAAACATGATATTTCCATAAAACATTAAGGAACATATATATAAAACCATAAAGGTATCTTGGAGCATTAATTACTTACATTGTAACACTCACGACTACCTTATGATTTGTAACCCTCATAACTACCTTATAATGTAACCCTCACGACTACCTTATGGTGTAATCATCACAAGTACACTTGGAGTAACCATATGGAGGACCTCCAACTTACACATACCCAATGAATTGGAGGTAGATATAGGTCCCACAATTCATCATAAAAAATTCCCAAGAACCATAACATAATCATAAAACATGAATAATTTCATAAAAACATCGCTTTTTAATTTCATAAAATAGAATTTTAAAAGAGGATTTTAAAAGGAAAGTCCCTTACAAATATCATATAATTGATGTGATAAATTAATATAATGAAAGTAATGTGTGTATAAAATATAAATACACATAACAAAACATAATATAAATAATAATTCATTACAAAAATAATCTTAGTACCATATAATTAATGAAGTAGAAGATTAACCCAAAGAATGGAAATTGGGTTATGAATTTCCTTACCTCAGGTTCATCGTACTTAAAATGTGATTAACCCTCCTGTATAATGGTTAAAATAGTGTTATTAATATTTTAAAGAAACATATTCATGTTTATAAAACCTTATATGATCATCTTATAACATCATTCTACCCATTCATTAATAATATCTTGTTATTTACATTGTTTCGGGTGTGTTCTTTACATGGTTTCCATGGTTGGTTCATAACGTATTTTCTTGTTGAAAGGAAGAATAACATCAGAAGTGGAATGATTTTTTATTAATATTTTTCCAGATTTTTAAATGATTTCATAAATAATTTTGATTATATGTTATGAGGATGAATCCTTATATAAATCATTAGTGATATTTGTTTAGATCATTTTGGCGGTTCTTTGATAATCACAAACTTGTTTCATAATATACCTTTAATATTAAGAATATAAGTTAATTCCAGAACATAAAATAGGTCATATAATAAACTTTAAAAACTTTTTTAACTATTAAAATGGTTTGACAATCAGCTTTTAAGGAAGTAAATGAAATTGAAGACACATCATCCACGATGTTGGTAAATTGACACATCACAGACAATGTTTTTATTTTTAGAATAAGTGGAAGATGAGAGGAAGAATGATGATGAATTTTTCCATAAAAATGATAAAAATCCAAAATATATATAATAATAGAGTTTTCATGACTCTTGTATAGGGTTAGGGGAATATAGTATAAGAAAAGAAAATAATTGAAAAGAAAACGCAATAAAATGAAAGAGGATCTTTACCTTTTGATCTTTTCTCATTGAGATCCTCCTTAAGGCCTTTGGTTTTGGCCTTTTGGTGAGACCAGAAGGTCTTTTATGTAGGGAAGAGACTTGTTAAGGGTATTTGGTATAATTTATACAATTATAAAAGCTTTATAGGTGTGATAGGAAGAGGGGGGGGGGGTGAGGGTGGTATTTATAGTGAAAGTGAGGGAGTTTTTAATTAATTTCAAAGGACACCTCATTAGTGGTATTTGAAAAACCATGGGATTGACCATGGTTTTTCCCATGGTATTAGCCACTTTGGAAACCTCATATCATATTTTAATCCTAAAGAGTCTACTAGAATTATTGCATCATTATTACATCATTATGATGTTATTGAACACCCAAAAACTTTAAGACCTTATTTAGACTATTCACCGAAAATCCATCTCTCATAAAAATCCCCAAATAAACACCCTTACCATTTTTTGACCTGTAGAATTAAAAAATGAACTCCATTTTTTGAAAATAATTTTCTAACTATGATTAATTTAATTTTTAAATAAAATAATAATTTATTCCAAAAAATAATAATTTTAAAACTATAACTCATTTTATATCATCTTGAAAAATTAATCAAGAAATCATTATATTATAAACTTTGGAAAATAATATAATAATATTATTTACTATTCGTAAGGGCTATATTACTATTCATATTACTATTTATAAGGGTATGTTACTATTCACCGAGAAAACAAATTGGTTCTATCAGACTCCAAATAACCTACTGATCACAACCATAAATGTCCATTTTTTGAAATTAAAATCATAGAAGCAAAAATATTATATTTAATGGATAGTTTATAACTATCTACTTAAAATAAAGTGTCATTTTTTCATGCATTTCAATTTATTTTTAAAACCTTGGGGTGTTACATTATCTCTTCCCAGAGAAGAGTGCTTTGGTCATTTTCCCTTATAAACAATGATGACATACATCCATGGGTTTTAACTTAGTTGAGTCTAAATACCCTACTTGATTTAATTTTTTTTAAATAATTATCATTTACATGACTATGCTTAAAGTTCTATATATGAGTGTAATATAAGTCATTCTCATTGGTTTTTTCATTTATTGTAATTATTGGGTTTTCGAGTTCTAGTACATATAATCCATTATTAATATGCACCATACCATAACACATGTTATCCTTATAAAAGTGACAAAATTTATTTCCAACCATGAAATAAAATCCCATGGTGTCTATACTTGAAACTAAAATTATATACCTTGTAACTAAAGGAATATAATAACAATTACTTAATATAATAACCAAACCACTAGGCAAAGTTAGGTGATAATATCCCACTGCTAAGGTTCTAGACTTGCACCATTTTCATCCCATAGATCCAATTTACCTTTTTCAATCTTCTTGAATCTACTTGGTTCTTATATATTAATACAAATGTGTGATCCACGTACCATATCCAATACCTTTCTTGTAGATAATGAAAAATTACATTTAATGACAAAAATACCTAAAGTAGAAGCATCTTCTTATTTCTTCTTCCCAGCTCTACAATTATTCTTCCAATGGCCTTTATTTCCAAATAAAAAGTAGACAAACTTTTTCTCATTTCCCTCCCTCTACATATTTGGATTTTTTGAAGGATGGTGCATTGGTGTCTTCGGCTTGGACTTGGCCTTAGACCCCTTAGCCTTTCCCTTCATCCTCTTGTTCTCTATAAGTATTGAGGATTTGGTATTATTAATATCCTTATCTTCTTGTAAAACTAAATCCAAAAGATCTAGGAGTGAATTTTTCATGTTATTCATATTGTAGTTAATAATGAAAGTTGAGAAGCTTGATGGTAAATAGGAAAGAATGAGATCTGTCGCTAGTTCTTAGTTTATCTTAAACCCAAGGGATTCGAGTCTCTCAATTTACCTAATCATATTGAGTACATTAGGTCCTATTGATTCCCTTTTTCTATCCTACAACTATAAAGTGCACTAGATATCTCATACCTTTCTTTCCTTTCTCTCTCTTGATATAACTTTTGTAGATGAGTAAACATCTTGAAGTTATCTTTATCCTCATGCATTTTCTAAAACTGACTAGGCATAGATGAAATAATGATACATTGTGCATCTAGTGCATAATCTACATGAATTTTTCATTTATCTTTATGCTCCATTGCTTTCTCCTTGAGGAGGCTCAGTAGGAATTAAGGACTCCAGTACATAAAGCTTCCTCACTTGGCATAGTAAAATGCATAAGAGCCTGTACCACTCATGGAAGTTATGCCCAGTTAGGATATTTTCTTTATACAGTGTGGATCTTAGTGATAATATTTCGATGGTTTTGTTGATTTCTAATTTGATCTATAAAAAATAAATTTAATAGTCAATAATTTATCTTGATTACCAATTTAAAAATTATTGATTAATTAATTATCGTCTCCCACTATTTTATCGAGTTATAGTATCCATCATTGCTAGATTTGGGATACTCTACCTCTTGAGTATTCTAGTTTAAAGGATCCTTGAAACCACCCCTCATAGTCTATACGTTATGGCTACACCATTACTCATAGAGTTCCAAGGTAGGCACTAAGCTGGAAAACCACATTAACTCATAGTTCCATAATCTGTTGAGTAAAGTTCCATCATATCAGAATCATAACCTTTATTCCCTCAATTATTTTCTTTAAATTGATAGGAATCTAGCTATAGATACTCCTTTTCTACCATATTTATTTAACTCAACCCATCACTCTTATAAGAACTTACCAGTAGTAGGAGACACCCTTAACTGTGGCTGATGAGTACCTCAAACATCCAGTTTTGTTCAAATTTGAGCAATGAAAGACATTACGACTTAATATATATTTGATGTATTTTTATTATTTCATGAAGAATGTAATTCATTTCTATTAAATATCTTCAAACTAAAATTCATTGTATCCTTATGATTTTTTTTATTATTTTATACATTCTTAAAGTAAACATGCACATGCATAAAATAATAAACAATGCATAAAGAAAATAATTTTACTCGACTAGCCGGGAACATATAATCGTGATTGATCCATTTTAAAATTATTGGATCAATCATGACCTAGGGGTTATCATACCTAAGTCAAGTCCTGACTCATATCGCAGCTGGCCCCAGTCTAGTGTTTTCACTTCTCATCTTGAGTACTACCTCATCTTGGCAGGGTCTATGTTTTAAAGCATTATCGTAAAATATATAAGTATACTCACACTCAGGTGAGGGGGTCTAGGGAATTGCAATATACATCAAATAAATTGGACGCACATACCCCTATACATATTGAATGAAAAGAAGATGATGCGAAGACCATCATATGATTAACTACTTATTACAATAATCACACACAATAAATATTTAAATAAATTATCCAGACATACACATGCTCGATCAATTAATTAAGACCATTTAGTATATTAAATAAGCATGTGATAAAATTAAATTGCATTAAATTTAAAGTACAAGTATTTTAAATAAATTAAATAAATTTATTAAATTAAAATAATTTATTTTTACTCGGTCCCGTCACTAATTTTATTTTAATTTCAAAAGTTAAATTAATTAATTAATTTAATTCAATACTAAAATTAAATTATTTTTTTTCAAAATATTAAAATATTATTATTTTAAAACCAAAAATTAATTCTAATTAATTTAATTTAATAATAAAATTAATATAATAAAATTATTATTTTTTTGGTTATATTAATTTATCCCGGGCCCCAAAAACACAGTCGAGGACTATTGCGGGCTGGTTCGTAACCCCGCATACCTATTTCAGTCCAGGTAGACCCTATGCAGGGGTGTTTTAGGCCAGACAGGCCTGCCCAGACTTGTTCTGAGTTGGTCGAACCTACCATGACCTATTAGAGGGTGGGTAAGGTCCAACAAAATCCATAGTGGGGGTTCACCTTATGGTTGGGGAATCAAACAAGGAATACATGGTCTTGAGAAAGGTGTAACGATAGTTGGGGGGGGGGGATGGGTTGGTCGGGCATCACAGGCTTGGGGTTATTGACCAGGAAACACAATAGAGTGGCGATCCTATGGTAAGTGGTCAACCATGATAAATGTGTCATGGTGGCTGGGACCTGACAATTCGGGATTGCGATAGCTGACTCATCTGAGGGAGAAGCACTGACATCGCGAGATCTTGTAGTGGTGGAGGGTGGTGTGCCAGATTCGGCTAGAAAAATGTGATGATAGTGGCCAAAGGTCTGGATGAATCAAAGGAGTAGGTAAAAAGAAGAGGGAGATGACTAGGGAGGGTCTCACGTGGAAAAGAAGACCCTTGGTCTTCCCCATTTTTTTTAAAATAAGTCATGCTGCCAGCCAAGAAAATCACAAAGGATGTTACCTTTCTTTTTCAATGTCGATCCACATCTGTGTGGAAAAAATAATCACCTAGTTTTTTCCCATAGACTCAGATTAGGATTATTTAAAAATTTAAAAAATATTTTAATTTTTACTTCTGCTAGTGGAAAAATGGATCAAGGCCAGAGGAGTTTCAGTTGCTGTATTTCGACCGATTTTTGGCCAGAATAAAATGAGGTTACCAGAAATAATGATTTTTTTGATGATGCAAGTAAATTTTACCACGTATAAAAATATGTTCTTCATATATTTTAATATTAAAATATTTAATATTCAAAAAATTCCATTTTAATCCATAATTTTTTTATAGTTGTATCTTGGCTATTTAAGATTAGATCAAAGCACAGTTGGATCTGTTGGGACCAATTTCAAATCCTATACTTAAATTTAAAGAAAAATAAATTTCCTTAACTCAAAAAATCCACATGATCCCTATGATACCAATTTTTGGTATCAGGGTGAATAATGGAAGCTAGTGGGTCAGGGATTGATAATTTTTCATCATCAGATTAACACAACTTCATTGTCTCTAGTGATCTGAGACCCTATACAATCTTAGGATTGCACATGGTTTAATCAGAGTACAGAAAATAAAAATTAATGAGTTACTCATTCGATTTGAATAATGAACGTCTGTCACAAGTCTCTAGTGACCATTTCTTGAAGGACCTAAGTCCAAACTCATTTGGATCATCCACACACACTTCTAAAATTTGTTCATACACCATTCATTGAATTTTGAGTGCTAGTGCAGAGCTCTGATGATCACTTAGAAATTACATTGATCACCATGATCCCATGACTTAGATACATGAAGGCATTCTTATATCACTATATCAGTTGAGAATTTCTCTCTCTAGGATTAATTAGGAGAGAGAAGATCTCAATTTCGACTGATGAATAGTTAATTTTATGACCTTCTTCTCCTCTTATATAGTGGATGTTCAAAATACCTGGTCAAGGTTCCCCATCCCCTATATATTTAACATCCACTAAATAAGTAATAAATAAATAATTATGATGAACTAACTATGTTATAAATATTATTTATATTTTATCAAATAATTATAATATATATTAAATATTTCATGTGATAACCCCGAGTCGTTAAATCGAATCGCAATTCCCGCTAATATTAAACAAACATTGAATATTAAAATAATATTCATTCGATTAATATTATTCCATGTATTTAATTAAATTCTTGTAAATACTTTTGATTAATAAATTCAACCCAATTAGTCTACACTCAAATAATAATGAATTTATTTATTTATCATTAATCGATAAAACATGGAAAATTCTCAGATCCCGTGGTGGGGCTCACCATGTCCTATATTATTATTAACTAGAATAGGGAAAATTCTTGAATTCACTATTATGTTTGACCCTATAGGACCTTATCTCGATAACATTGAATAGTATTCACAGACCAGGATCAGAGTCTAGAAACCCATAAAAAATCCTAAAGAGGTAATTAATAGTCATAACATCGACAACCATCCTACAAACATGCATTGTGAAATATAATCTATTTGTCATATGATATATCATAAATCATGAAACACACTTGTGTAATCATCCTTTCTTGGTCTATTCACTACTATAAATTTAGGATTTTATGTTTGTGATCATTAGAGACCACGATTGGTGGTCGCTAAAGGTAGCATTAGCGACTGCCAAAAGCAGCCTCAAATACCCTCATCTTCTTCATTAGTTTATATTGCAGCACGCCGTCGCAGCCCCCTACCACCTCTGCTGCTACCCCCATCACCTCAGGTGACCTCCAAAACACCTTGATTTTTTTCGTTATACCTGAGGGGTCCTCGGACCACTGCTACAATATTACCCCACCACATCTCAAGGTCCATCGTTACACTTTCTTTCCTCTAGTCATTGTGGATCTGACATGGTCGATGACCTAATCTTCTTGGGTCCCTCCCCACAACCCCATGTCCCCTTGTATCATCGACAAAAAATCACACCTATAACTGAGTGTTTTGATGTGGGACTTTTAGAGGCTTCCAATGGTGGTCACTATTGACATTCACTGATGGAGCAACTCTGACAGCTACAGGCCTTTAATGGTCACTTTTAGTGGCCACTAAATGGATTTTTTCTAGTAGTGATTATTTTTTGATATAAATAGACATACTTACCTTTGACTACCATGGACATGGATTTATGAAGGTACTACCATCCTAATCAACCCGGCCAATGATATCACTTCCTCAACTTGGAAGCGATAAATTCTATCTTGATCATTCAACCAATTCCATATCACCAATAACACACCCAACACAAGCTACCTTGCCTCAAATTCAATATCATGGTTTTTTTACTTTCATGAAAGTACATGATCAAATTAAACACATTGATATTGATCTCAAGTAATGAGACCAATACACATGTCTATAGATAGAAACAACCAATGACACCCAAAACACGTGGTGTTCATATTGGAGGGTTTGTCCTCATGATCTCAACAACTAGATATCACCAATTGAAAACTTCATAAGAAGAAGTCTCAATGATTATGAGTCCCCAACACTTGATAGTCACACATCACCCATGTCCTATCAGTATGATGTATCTGGACTATAAGACATAACTTTAAGATTACTGTCATAGTATCTCTAGGTTCTCATTATAGCTTGGGAACTACTATAACCCTTTGATATGTCATGTAATCTAAGAAAATTACCATAAATATTGTTGAAATATAAGCATCAACACTATCCGATAATATAAACACATGTATATATATGTAATTCTAATCAAAGTATATAAAAAAGTTGGGTCTAGAGAAGTCACTTTCAACATCCTTCCCTTCAATTTCTGTCAGATTCCAACCTATAAACTTTTGATTTTTCTCTCTTAAAACAAGGAGGGATATTAGGAACTTTAAAACTAAAGGAATAAAACCCTAAAAAAACCTTCAATATCTTTAGGACAATCAGTCAGTCTAGGAGCTTCTAGAAGAATCTATTGCAAAAAATCTGGAATGAATGCCTCCATATAAAGGTCTTCATAAACTGACCCAAATAAAGGTCAAACTAGCATGATATGTAAGGGTACCACCATTTTCTATGCAAGGGTCTTCTGCTTTACATAAATTTATATCTAACCTTATGTAAAGGTTACCTTGAAAACTCAAGATGAACATAAGGGTATAAAAACACTTACGTAAGGGTTAGTCAATAAAAAACAAATCTACATAAGGGTTTTTACCCACTTACCTAAGGGTAATAGCTACCTAAAGTAAGGGTAAATGGACCTCACATAAGGGTAACCTACCATCACTTAAGGTTAAAATAAATCTTACATAAAGTCACTACTACATATATACCCTTTTACAGTGTGAAAAAATCATTTTAACAATGCTGATGGGGGGGGGTCCCCTTTATTAGTTCTAAAAAAGCGCTAATAAAGGGGGTCCTTTATCCATTCTAAAAAAAGTGCTGATAAAGGCCCCCCATTATCAACACTTTAAATAGCACTGTTAAAATGGGGCCTTTATCAATGCTTGAAATAGTGCTAATAAATGCCTATCTTGATCCAAGTGCGCTGTTAATATAATAACACACTAAACAAAAACCAATAATTTCAAACAATTCTATATACATTTAATTGACATCATGAATAATTTTTTTTCATGCATGGTATATAAAAAAACACTACTATAAACATTTAAAATAATGTTTTATATAATTACATTTATAATTATCCAATAAACATTTAAAAACATTAATGTTTCATATTTTTATGCCTGTGATCCCCTCTCAAGAATGTCTGCCCATGGAATCAGTTTCCTAAAAAATCATCTCAACCTGAGAAAAGTATTACACCTATATAAGAAAAAAATATTATGTTAGTAATAATATAAAGAAATAAATTAAACATTAATATGAAAGAATACATTAATAAAATGTCAAATTTTAATGAAAAAAGACACATTTGGAGTTATACCGGTCACACTGTGCATCTTATTGAGGTGGGGTTGATTCTTACACATAAAAAATTAGTTATGGACCATTTTCATAAAATATCAAAACAATACGAATGTGTTTTCTTGGTTTTGAGTATATCACCTTTTATTTTACTAAAATTAATGCCAATTTTAAATAATGAAACATTTGGAGTTATACTGATCACACCGTGCATCATATTGAGATGCAGACAATTCCTACCTATCAAAAATTACTGACAAATTATTTTCCTAATGTATCAAAACAATCCAAATGCATTTTCTCAGTTTTTAGTATTCCAGTTGTGTTTTTTACTGAAATATGATTTCAAATTGAAAACACACATTTTGAATCATACTAGTCACATCGTGCATTGATTTTACATGAGACTTTCATACACATCAAAAATAACTTATAAATCACTTTCCTAAATTATTAAGACAATTAGAGTGCATTTTCTTGGTTTTTAGTGAGTGACATGTTTTGAATCAAAATGTCAATTTTAACTGATAACAAACACTTTTAGTCATACCTGTCACACTTTACGTTAGATTTAGGTGAGATTGATTCCTATATATCAAAAATGACTCATGGATTTTTTTAATAAAGTATCAAAATAATAAAAATGTGTTTTACAAGTTTTTAGTATGTCACTTGTTCTTTTTTTACTTAAATTAATGTCAATTTTAAATAAAAAAGACACACTTAGATTCATAATGGTCACACCGTGTGTTAGATTAAGGTTTGGTTGACTCTTACATGTCAAAAATGACTCATGGATCGTTTTCCTAAATTATCAAAACAATATGAATGTGTTTTCTCAGTTTTTAGTATGTCACTTGTTCTTTTTACTAAAATCAATGTCAATTTTAAATAAAAGAAGACACTTTTGGTTATACTAGTCATACTGTGCATCATATTGAGGTATATTTGATTTCTATATGTCAAAAATGACTTATATATCATTTTACTAAAGTATAAAAACAATTTGAATGTGTTTGCTCAGTTTTTAGTATGCCAGTAGTGTTTTTTTTACTAAAATGTCATTTCAAAATGGAATCACACATTTTGAGTCATATTGGTTGCATCATTCATCGATTTGATGTGATAATACTTCATACATTTCAAAAATGACTTATGAATTTATTTCATAAATTATCAATACAATTAGAGTGTGCTTTCTTGGTTTTTAGTGAGTGACATGTTTTGAACTAAAATGTCAATTTTAAACTAATAAAGGACAATTTTAGTCATATCGGTCACACCATGTGTTGGATTGAGGTCAGGTTGATTTCTACACATCAAAAATGACTCATGTATATTTTTTATAAAATATCAAAACAATATGAATGTCTTTTCTCAGTTTTCAGTATGTCACTCGTTCTTTTTACTTAAATTAATGTCAATTTTAAATAAAAAGACACACTTTGAGTCATAACGGTCCCACCGTGAATCATATTGAGGTTTTGTTGACTCCTATATTACAAAAATGACTCATGGATCATTTTTCTAAATTATAAAAACAATATGAATGTGTTTTATCAGTTTTCAGTATGTCACTTGTTCTTTTTACTAAAATTAATATCAATTTTAAATAAAATGAGACACTTTGAGTTATACTGGCCACACCATGCATCATATTGAGGTGTGGATGATTCATACAAATCAAAAATGGATTATATATCATTTTAATAAAGTATAAAAACAATCCTAATGTGTTTTATTATTTTTTAGTATGTGAGTTATGTTTTTTTAATAAATTTTCATTTTAAATTGGAAACAAAAATTTTGAGTCATACCTTTCACATCGTGTGTAGGTTTGATGTGAGAATAATTCATACATGTCAAAAATAAATTACGAATCACTGTCTTAATTATCAATAAAATTAGATTACATTTTCTTGGTTTTCAGTGAGTGACATGTTTTAAACTAAAATGTCAATTTTAAACTGATAATGGACACTTTTAGTCATACCGGTCACACTGTGTGTTGGATTGAGGTGAAGTTGTTTCATATACATTAAAAATTAATCATGGATCATTTTATTGAAGTATCAAAACAATCCGAATGTGTTTTCTTGATTTTCAATGTGTCACTTGTTCTTTTTACTTAAATTAATGTTAATTTTAAATAAAAAGACACACTTGGAGTCATAACGGTCACACCGTGTGTCATATTGAGGAGTGGTTGAGTTCTACACAACAAAAATGACTCATTTATTATTTTACTAAATTAACAAAAAAATATGAATGCATTTTCATAGTTTTTAGTATGCTACTCGTACTTTTAATGAAAATTAATGTCAATTTTAAATAAAAAGAGATACTTTGAGTTATACCAGCTACACCATGAATCATATTGTTTTTTGGTTGATTCATTCATGTCAAAAATGAATTATTAATAATTTTTCTAAATTATCAATATAACCAAACCACATTTTATTGTTTTTAGTGACCAACACATTTTGAACTAAAATTTCAATTTTAAACTGATAATAGACACTTTTAGTCATACCGATTACATCATGAATATAATTGAGTTGAGGTTGATTCCTAAACATCAAAAATGACTCATGTATCATTTTACTAAAGTATCAAAACAATAAAAATGCATTTGATCAATTTTCAATACGTCAACTGTTCTTTTTTACTTAAATTAATGTAAATTTGAAATAAAAAGACACACTCGGAGTCATAGCGGTCACACTATGTGTAATATTAAGGTGAAATTGACTCTTAAACATAAAAAATAAATCATGGATCATTTTACTAAAATATTAAAATAATATGAATGTGTTTTATTTGTTTTCATTATTTCACTTGTTCTTTTTACTAAAATTAATGTCAATTTTAAATGAAAAGAGACGCTTTGAGTTATACTAGTCACACCGTGCTTCATATTGAGGTGTGGTTGAGTTCTACCCATCACAAATGAATTATGGATCATTTTTGTAAAGTATCAAAAAAATATTAATGTTTTTATCAATTTTTAGTATGTCAATTATTCTTTTTACTAAAATTAATGTCAATATTAAATAAATAGACATACTTAGAGTTATAACAGTCACATTGTGCATCTTATTGAGGTTCAGTTGATTCCTAAATATAAAAAATGACTTATGGATAATTTTCCTAAAGTATCAGTACAATCCGAATGTGTTTTATTGGTTTTCAGTATGTTACTTATTCTTTTTACTAAAATTATTGTCAATTTTAAATAAATAGACACAATTTTAGTCATAATAGTCACACTGTGCATCATATTGAGGTGAGTTTGACTCCTACACATAAAAAATGACTTATGGATCATTTTCCTAAAGTATAAAAACAATATGAATTTATTTTATTAGTTTTTAGTATGTCACTTGTTCTTTTTACTAAAATTAATGTCAATTTTAAATAAAAAGAGACACTTTGAGTCATACTAGGAACATCGTGTATCATATTTAGGTATGTATGATTCATAAATATCAAAAGTGACTTATAGACCATTTTATTAATGTATAAAAACAATTTTAATAGGTTTTATTAGTTTTTAGTATGTCAGTTATCTTTTTTACTAAAATTTATGTCAATTTTAAATAGAAAGAAGCACTTAGAGTCATACTCGTTACATCGTGTGTTGGATTGAGGTGCAGCTGAATGCTACACATCCCAAAGTCTAAAAAAAACCTTAACTACCCATGTTATCACAATTTATATTTCCTTTATTTATTGAACTTTCAACACTGCATATTGGATCGATGTTCTTAGTGGAAAAACCTTTCTTATTGTTGAAATCCAGGAGAGTGTGGGAAGCTCATGTTCCCATTATATCACAAGAATTCACCAAAATGAGAACATGATCTTTCTCAACTGTTTTTTCTTTCAAAAAGAAATGTTTTTCTACCAAATAACATTATCTTTATTCCTCATTAGAAAATTGACCAAGATAAGAAATGGAAAGTGTAAAGATCTGTGAAAAAAAACTAACTAAGTGTTAGATAAAAATGATAAGGAAATTAAATTAATTTTTTTTGATAAAATGATGAAAAAATTAATTAAATTAGTAGTATGAATTCAAATTTTTACGATGGTTGTATATATTATTGAGCCATTTCTTTTTTTTTCATTATCTTAGTTGTAGCCTCGAAGCTCAATCTCTCTTGAGCATGAGCAGCTTCGAACAAAAAAACCCAACTAGAACAAAGGAATCCATTTATATAAGAATTTTTTTATGTAAGTAATACTAAAAATAATTAAATTAAATTTAAATATGAAACAATCCACTACTTATATGTAAGTCACATCTTCTTGCTATTTGTGTACATTCTTCCATCAGGTATGCTGCCCATTATTTTCTAAGAAAATCTATATTGTCTTGTGAATATGAGTCTTTTAGATAGTCATAATTGTAATAGAAAAATATAAATACACAAAGGATTAATAAATATTTTAAATTAAATAGTAATTAAATTATAAAATACCTCTTAGAGGATGATAGTTTGTTGATGGAATATGATATCTCTCATAAATCTACAAACATAATAACCACAATATTTTCCATTTTTTTGTTTCAGACACTGCAGGAATATTGAGAAAAATAAGTAATTTATTTTGAAATGTGTTTGGATAGTGAAATATTATTATATATACCTAGATAATTGTCCAATTTTAGAACTTGTTAGCATCCTTATGCTTATCCCTCGGTCTCATTCCTTTTTTTTTCACGATACACCGCCCTATCATAATAGAAAACTCATTAAAACATAATCTAAATTATATAGCTTTAATTTTAGTTCCAAAATGTTGGATTTAGTGTATTAATTATTGAAAAATTATATCATGTGTGTTTAGTTTTTTGGGTATCCATGCATTGAATCCATGAAATAAATCTTTAGAGTATCCAAATTGACCCCAATGAGCATCCGATGTTGCCTAAAAACACAGAAAGGAATAAGTAATGAAAGAAATGAAAATATATTTGATATGATTAAAATTTTAAATTTTTACCTTTTCATTGTTGGTATTTAGAAGATTCTATCATTCAAAAGTTTGATTTCAAATGATTTGACTAGGGCTGACACTATTTTATCCTTTTTTTGGAATCTATTTTTGGTTGTTCTATAGAGGTAGTGTGAGGACTAATGAGTCCAAAAAAAATTCATGGGGAAATCTCTTTTATTTTTTTTATATATATTCCCACCAAAAATATAAAATGAATTTGGTCATAATTAAGATAGTATATCAACTTTTAGAATATCAAATTAGGAAAACATACCTCATGTATACATTTATAACTAAGGCTCCTAAATAATAATAGTCGAGGATTTCACTTATATTCTCAACACCAATGAAGTATTGAACTTCCTCTACATACATATTTTATTCAAAATAAACTATGTGACTAAAACTATTTTTTAACTTTGTATCCTCATGAACCTTTAATGATAGTAAATTTGGATATGTAACGAGTGAGGTAAAGGTGATTTTAGAAGATATTTTTGATCAGCTGGTCAGTTATTTGGATGGTTTTGAGTCAGTATTTCCTTTCAATATCTTTCCTTTGTCCGTCTATAATAATATTCATCAGTTTTGACCTTTTTAATTAATTATTAAAGGTTAATATTGAAAAATAAATTAGAAATGAATACCTCCTTGTCGACATGTTTTTACAAAATGTGACAGCCATGTGACGAATGTTACAATAGCTCGGTCAACCGTATAAATACCATCGTCATCAAGTGGAATATGTAGATCAGTTCTCAAATCATGATCTACACTAATTTCTACTCTCAAATGAACTATTGGAAGTGGTATATTGTGTAGACTATCTTCATGGATATTGAACGCCACATCCCTCGCTACAAGGTGATGGGTGGGTGTTGGTAGATATAAATCACATTTATTTTCACCCTATGTAATATTAGTATAGGAAAGGTATTAGTGTCTATTTGATTCACATTTCACAGAAACAATTATTAGAATATTTATTACCATGACTAAGACACCTCTTTGAGGGGAATGGTTCACCTTAAAGATAGTGGGGGGGTGGGGCAGGATATTCATGCAATGGTTGTTCTTGAGGTGTTTCTTCTCTTTGCTTCCACTCATAAAAGTTTCTACTATCTATCTCTGCTATTGGAAATTTTCTTCAAGGGTAGCTATTCTTTCTTTCATCTGTTTCATTTCTTCACTTTTATCATCTTGTTTTTTTCTCAAAATATGTCTAGGGTGTCACCTAAAAATCTACACCTTTGACATGACCATACTATTATGGTCACTTCAAGGCCACTGATTGTAGGTGTTCATTCAGAATAGGTGTTTCTGATTCCTATTACTATGCCGAATAGAAAATATAGGAAAATAAGTAATCATTATTATGTAATAGAAATTTAAAGAATTTTTTTTATTATGTCATACTTACACATGTTTCCCACAATTTTTGTGTGTTTTCATATATTAGTATCCCATATTTATTTGCACATGCCTCTTTCAATAACACATGGATTGGGATGGAAGTAATTTTGGATATATTGTAATAAATTTGAATATAAATAGAGGAACATAATTATGCTATTGTTTCATGTCACATAAAATTATTATGGTAGATTCAAAATACGTACCAATATTTTTTCAAGTGAATTGTATCCCATCCTTGCTTTACGATAGGGTGTATATTGGTTTTGCTTCCCATTCCTCATTTTCAGCACTCGGTTTCTATTTCATAAATAAAAAATTGTTAATCAAAGTGATGAATACACATATCATCAAACAATGTATTACTAGACATAATGTACCTGAAAATACACATTCGCATGATGGCCAGTAAACACATCCCACCCTTCTTAGGTTATTAGGTGTGTATACATAAGTGGTGGGCGTGGGTTTATTTTCCCTTCAGTATATTTAAGATGGTTTATCGTTAGAATTGTGAGAAATACTCTACTAATCCTTCCATCAAGAATTAATACATATTTCTTGTGGGATTCATCTACTATAAATTCACTCTATAAGGGATGATGAAGAGTAATTCAATATTTAATTATTTTATTTTTTAGTAAAATAATGAAATGATATCATAATGTTACCATAATCACTTCCCACATCAGTATATTAAGCATGGGCACAACATGGTTCCATGGATCTGTATCAATCAACATGAATTTTCAAGTGAAGATTCCAATATAAATACTGAAAATGGCCTTGTTGGGGTTAACATGTTAGTCCCACTCATTCCATCCAACCTCATATTTGATGCCTTTGATTCTTTCCTTAAAGATTTTTTTCCAACACTGTCAAACTACAATGCTCCTATTTTTTCTGCTTCACCGGTCCTTCGCCGCCTACCATTTTCTCAGATTCAACATCATCAATATGTTTTTCCTCTAAAATGGTCTCATTATCATGTAAATATGGTCATTATACCTCTGTAATGGGAGCAACGATAGGTTGAGAAACCTATTGTTCCTTAGGATTGGAATCACCATCACGTGAAGAAGGCCATTGTTTCTCTGCACTGTGAGCAACAACAAGTTGAGAGACCTATTGTTCCTCAAGATTAGGAGAGAAAGCATGTACAAAAGTTATTATCTGCAGAAGTGGTTTAACATTTAATTTAAATTATATAAATGAATCAGTGAAAAAATATTAACATGAGGTAATAAAATGTATATTACAAAAACTATATGATATGATTATTGAAATATCTCTCTTTTTTTAAAGGTTGAAGGGATTTTACCCCTATATAGAATATAAAAATCCCTTATTGTGGTATCATTTTACATAAAAAACACTGCCTACATTGGGACCACTAAAAAATGATTGTGATGTCCTAATGAAAGGGTCATCCACAACTGAATTTTCATCTAACCTTTCAATGGTTTTCATCTATAACAGAACAATTGACCACTTTCAGTTTGCTATATTTGGAATATAAAATACTTGTACTGCCTGCTCTCAAATTGTAATCTTGATTGTGAAAATATATCTTCCAGAAATTCCTTCACCCACAAGCCACCTAGTGTGATGAGATTTTGGTAGACCAATGCTTTCCACACCAGACAAGTATTCAGTATGGAATTCAATGACTTCCTCAATAATATATCATTATACAATACAAACCTCTATCCAAATTTGATTTTTGACATACCCTTTTAAAATCTTCATATATTATTCATTGAGTTACATATATATATAGTGTACAAGACCACATAGTTGAATCTCTCTCATCAAGTGAACCATCAAATGAACCATCATATTAAAGAACACTGGTGGGAAGAACATTTCCAATTCACATAATATGATGACAATTTCTCTTTCCATAGTCAGAAATTTTTACAGATCTATATTTTTACTACATTTTGATTTGAATAAGAAATAGATCCTGGTTATTTTATAATGAACATTCTTGGAAAAAATGAAATATAAAGCTATATGAATCAGATCTTGCATCAAAACATGGAATTCATGTGATTTTATACCCTTTAAATTTAAAATCAATCATTAACATGATATTCTTGATATTACATGAAAACCACTATAGAACATTTATGTAATTCAAGAAGTTGGAAAACTGATATCTCTTCTGCCTAGAAAGTGCGTAAGTATTTGGAGGAAGAAAAGTTCATTTTTCACCCTTCACTATTGCCAACTCTTCTCATATTCCCATGTCAACCATGTCCAACCTAGCCTTAATTTCATCCTTTGTTTTACCAGGTGAATTTAGCAATGTATTTATGACACCATCACATACATTCTTTTCAACATGCATAACATCAAGAAAATTTCTAACGTACAAACAATTCTAATATGGAAATTAAAAAAAAACTGATCTCTTTTTCCAACTGGTTTTCGTAAGTTTTTTTAAAAACGATTTACCAAAAGCAGTATCCAAATCTTTTACTTTCTCAAATATTTTATCACCAGTTAGTGGAGATGGTGTTGTATGTTATTCTAAACTTACATAAAATTATGTCATCCAATATTGGTATTTATACCATCGTGATGGAAATCTGTGATGTCCTAGAAACACAGTCTTCGATGAATGTTTCAACCTAATTGACTGTGTACCTTGTTCGCAAATGGGACACCCTTGAGTTTCTTTAATTTTATATCTTGAAAAATTTCCATAATAAATAAAGTCATTTATCATCTCATACAACATGGCTCTCAATATGAAATCTTCATTTCTTTAAGTATCATACAATATAACACCTGAATATCATAATAATTTCAAATCCTCAATCAATGGAGCCAAATAAACATCAATATCATTACCTGATTGTTTTGGTCCTAATATAAACATAGATAAAATGATGTATTTTCATTTCCTGCATAACCATGGTAGAAATTTACAATTTACCAACATAACCATCCATGTACTTTGAGTGTTTCTTTGAAAACCAAAAGTATTCACTCCATCTGTAGAAAACACAAGATAATGTTTTCTCAACTTGTTTCCAAATTTAGGATACTCGTGATCAATTTTCTTCTATTGTGGAGAGTCTGTTGGGTGACATTGTTTCCCATATTTATTTTTTGTATCTGCATGCCGCATAAATTTATTTATAGTCTCCTCACTTCCATATAGGCTCCCAAACCTTTGAATGATTGGAAAGTACCATAAAACTTTTGTAGGACCAGATTCATCTTTCTTGTATCAAGAAGCGCCACACTTTGGGCATTCTGTAAGTGATTTTTGGTCCTTGTGAAATAGTATACAATCATTTGGGTATGCGTGTATTCTTTTAGAGATCATACGCATCAAGCATATCATTAATTTGGTGTTGTATGTTCGAATAGAGAGATCATTATCTTATGGGAGCATTCCATTCAAGAGAGGAAGTAGTTCCGTAAAACTGGCAGCACTCCATCCGTTTCCTACTTTCAAATTATTAAACTTCATCACGGGTTTCAATACTACATATTTAGTGAAAATATCCTATGATGATGTCTTTGCAAAACTCTTTAACTTCTCAAACAATTTTGGGAAATCAAGAAATTCATCTTCAACTGTCCTTGTCATTTCCTCAATACGATCTTCATCATCATTCACATCTATAATCACATCTTTGATATGGTCTTTTTCATTATCCACACTTGTAGTCATATCAGATGATCCACAAAATGCAGTGTTATCCCAGTCACTAACTATATTCTCTTTTTCTCCATGTTTATTCCAAAATTTATAACTTTAATCTATTATGTGTCAGATCAAGTGTTTTTACAACTCCTCTGGACTAATTAGTCTTGAATAAAAATGACATAAACATAGACAAAGAATTTGATAAGGGTTATATGCATGACCTTTTGCAAACTTGATAAAATATTTCACTTCATCTTCATACTATATTGTCATACAATTGAAATCCATCCATTATTTATTCATATTCACCTTATTTGATTGGGTAATATTAATATTTAAGAAAATAAATACACAAAACATTGATATAAAAATTAACCAAGGCTAAAAAAGTGGTTTTAAATATATATCACAAGGGTTAACTTATCACTTTAAAAATAAAAAAACATTTTCCAACATTTTTAACACTTTCAAATCACCAAAACACTTGGTTTTAAGTCTAATTAACATAAGAATAATTTTTAAAACATCAAGTCAATGATTACCATTGATTCCTGTTGGACAGTATTGATCTATAGTGAATCTTTATATTATCTAAAGCTCAAATCCAAAAACCATTTTAATGGATCATCCATTTTTAAGTAGAGTTCTAGATCCACTAAACCATTGAGATATCAAAAAAAACTAATTAAAAACCTTCCAATAATCCTTCCCTAGAGTCTCTATTGATATTTTATCTAAAACAACCACATAAATGATATCTGGTCTTATACACACCACGATGTACATCAGACATGATATAAATAATGCATATAGAACCTTTTTTATTAACTTGAACTCATCATCTATTTTAAGTGACTCATCCTTTGAATGTTTTAAATGTCTAGATAAGGGGGTTCTCACAAGTTTTAACATGATCATTCTGAATATTTTCAAATCCTTCTGGATATACTCCAACTAATTTTGGAAAAAATTTATAAACTTTAAGTATCTTTTAATATTTATCCCCAATATCCACTTTCCAGAACCAAGGTCCTTCATTTGAGATCTCTTAGATAAATCAATCTTCAGCTCTTCTAGCCTTTACTTCATTAGTCCAATGAAGATAAATTCATACACATAAAGAAGTAAAATGAAAAAACTCCCATCATAATACACCTTCATATAGTATAAATTATTTACATTACACTGCATGAACATTAATTCTACCATAAAAGCATTGAAATTCCAGTTACACTATCTTGGTTCCTACTTAATCCCACAAAAACTCCATTTGAGACTGGAACTGAACCTTCTATTCCATTTAACATGAAACCTTAATATTGATCTATATATATCTCTTCCTCCAAATCTCCATGAAGAAATATAATCACAACATCCCTTTGTTATAGAAATAAACCTTCAATGGAAACCAAGTTGAGAACTATCTTGATGAGAGAAGTTTTGGATCACTTACTATTCCAAACATTTTTTATATTTATGGTACATTTTATTTAATTAAATAAAGGTATAATAGGGATTTGTAAAATTATGTAATCCAAAAAAAAGTAAACATTCATGAAAATGAAAAAAGAAGTTAGAAAGAAAGTAGATGATCCCAGAATAATTATCTTGAGTGAACCTTTATTGCGTCTTAGATAGTTTCATATCCACTAAATATCCACACTCCATTATATGTGTGTTCATCTTATTCTCCATCAATTATTAATATATAGTTTACGTAATAATCTCTAAATAAATTGCGCATCCGCCTCCTCAAGAGCACCCTCTATTCTAACTCCATAGCATGCTATTGAACCTATTCAGTACTTAACCATCAAGGATCTATTATATAACCTGATGATTAAGTGAATGGAGGGAGAATAGTGCATAAAAAAAATTAAACCTAAGAAAAATTTAGTGAGGAAACACTGTCACATTTCCCCAATACTGATTATCCTTAGAGTAAACCAAAACAATAAGAAGAATTAAAATATTTATGAAAAGGGACTCAATATTCATCACAAGATTCCTCAAGATGGTTCAATATTGTCTAACATGACCCTTATATATAGAATGTGATCCATGGGGTTACCTTTATGTATCACCCATAGTTATTTTTATATATTATTCATGGGGGGCTATTATTCCATCAAAAAATCTGACTACAAACATCTAAATGAACCAATCTTCATCTTGGAGTTTCTAGGACCTTACATATCTAGAGAATTAAATGTCATCATCAAAATAGTATCGTGACCCAAAAATTCATATATGTGGTGCGAATGGGAGATAAATAAAGGGAATAGGGAGGATAAATTAGTTTGGATGGTGTTCAATGACAGTGGTGGGGATCAATGGTAGTGGAGTTTCTGAAATGACAATGATGGAGGCAACGACAATGAAAAATATGGGGTTCGCAGCGACAGAGGATGGGTTTGCAGCAGAAAAGGAGTGGTTTGGTGACAACAGAGGTGGGGTTTGGTGGTGGAGGTGGGGTTCACAGCGGCGATAGAGGGGTTCAACGGTGGCAGATTATGGGTTTGGCGGTGACAGATGCTGACTTCCGTGAGAGCTTGAGGTGTGTGTGACAAGAGTCCGATTGTTAGGGCTCATTTATAAAACTGGGTAAAGCTTTTATTAGTGATATTTAAAAAGCATTGATAAAGACATGTTTTATCAGTATTAAAATAGAAAACGTTGATAAAATATCCTTTATCAGTGTTTTTTAGAGGTAAAAAAGACATTCCTTTATCATCGCTAAAAAAGCACTGATAAAATGTGTCTTTATCAACGCTAAAATTATAGTGCAGATAAAGACCTATCTTTATGAGAGCTAAAAAAGTGTTGATAAATATATAATGTTAATAATTTATTTATATGATTATATATATTTATAGAATTATATATATAATAAATAAATATATGTATATTTATAATTATAACTACAAATAAATAAATAAATAAATAAATATATAGATAGATATTTATAAAATTATATATATATATATATATAATTATAAATTTATAATAAATAAATTTATTATATTTATAAATATATATAATAAATATATATAATAAATATATTTATTATAAATAATTATAAATATATATTTATGTCACAACCTGTCCCCCAGGGCCCGTACTATGACTACCCCAAGCCCGCCTTCCATAGGCTAGGGGCTGGCGACTAGTACTGAAAGGCGTATTCCCTAAAATTAGGAAGGCATTACCTTTATATCCTGCAAACACACGCAACCAAGCACACAACAAGATACAAGCACAAGTAAACTGTATAGCAAAAAGGGTGCTGAAAGTAAGAGGGGCCAGAATACAAGCCCAATAGTAAAGGTACAAGTACAATAAAAATACAATACAACTGAAGAAATAAAAAGTCAGCTACTGGGTCATCCTCTGAGGTTCATACTTGAGGGGTAGGTATAGATCGTATCCTCAACACTCTACGTCCACTCGTCTCCTCTGCGTACCAACACGCCGTATGGTCCACCTCTGGGAACCGTCCAGTCCTGGCACCCACGTCCTCAGTCAGAATTGTCTGTCATTTGCACTAAAAACAACAAGGTGTAGGCACAAGCCATGCAAGGGTGAGTATAACGATAATCAGTAGGGTCCCCGAGACCCTCAAGGTCTCAGAAAATCCAGAAAGAATAAACCACGTAGCATGAAATCAACTGACAACCCTACTTAGGTATATGCCCATACATATACCCAAGTTATCAAGTATACCCCTCTCAATCATGAGGAAAACACAAAGTCCAACTCAAATCCCAAAGCTCAACTATTCCACAAAGGAAGGAATACCATGAAGGTGAGTACCACACAGGTACGCCACACAAAAGAATACAACCAAGGTATTACCATGAAGGAAAGTACCACAAGGTACAAACTCATCTCAAACCAGGTATTTAAAAGGCACAGTAGTAGAGATGATTAGATGTAACTACTGAATCATCTTACTCTGTTAATAGGCAAACCCAGAAAGGATCCCTAATCATCATCAGACCCACATAGGATCGTAGTACATTGTCAGACCCACACAGGATCCTAGTACATCATCAGTACGTCATCATACCCACACAGGATCCTAGTACATCTCCAATACATCGTAAGACCCACAGAGGATCTCTAGGTGCTGACCCACACAGGATTGCTCGGTGCTGACCCACACAGGATCGCTCGGTGATGACCCACACAGGATCACTCGGTGCTGACCCACACAGGATCTCTAGGTGCTGACCCACACAGGATCACTCAGTGCTAACCCACATAGGATCGCTAGGTGTTGACCCACACAAGATCGCTCAGTGTTGACACACACAGGATCACTATTCATTATTCACATAACAACCATCTACTGGGTTCCCACACTAAGCTTGCTCGTCTCTGTGAGGTTCCGCTCCTCAAGCCACTGGTCAATACTCCAATTTATATGATGTCCCATTAATAAGTAATCCAAAGGACCGCCACTTATCAAGGGTCTCAACTCAACAGACGGTGCGTCAATCGGACGCCTGGTCTGTATGTTATTAGCCTATTAGTCCTAAGGGCCCGGTTGGATTCGTGCTAGATCCAACCCAACTGTATCCTAAATTTATCCAAAACTCAAGTGGGGTATACCAAAGAGACCGTCTTGATCTAAGGTTTTCGGTACTATAAATAGTTCATCATTTCAACACCGTATGAGGGAGATATGTCGAATAAAAGATCCCAAAATAATAATAATAATATTGGGTGTTTTGTGAACCTGAGTCGTGAAATAGAATTTAATATTCAACATTAGACTTAAATAGACCATCTTAATGATAGGATCACATCACCATAGATGGTAAGTCAATCAGACATCACACGCAAGAGTTATGGAGGGTCAAATATTTAATAATAATAATAATATATTATTATTATTTGAGCATTTCGGGTACTCAATCCAAAAACCTAAAAAAGACATCCAATATTGGACTCATAATTTCCATCTTGAAGTCAGGGTCACACTGCTGCTGATGGTTTGTGAAACCGAGGTCGCACAGACAAGTTACAAATGAAATATGGTTTTACAACCAAAAATAATAATATCATTATTATATTATTATTATTATTTACAATTCATTTACCTCAATTCTCACATTCCATGCACAAACCCACACCTCTCCAATTTGGTGCGCATCCTCTTATTTAATGGATTTCATCTTTAATTTCTTTAAATTTTTAACTTATCTTTTGTTAACACTTTCTCTCTTCAATTAACCTCTTTCAAGATTTTTTTGTAGCTTCAAGCCCTGCTGCACACGCTCAGCAGTGTAAACTCTCAACTCCCAGCTGTCGATCACGCTTCCACTGCATTGAACATGGCCCTGCTCGCACCACCCTGTATGCGCACTGGAAAAACCACACCCCGCTGTCTGCCTGGCCGCCGCACCGCTCCAGAGCCACTCCCTGAAGACTCATCAGAATCGCACCGTTACGTTGCCCCTTCTACGGCCCACTATATCTTTGTTCTAAAACCAAAAAATAAAATGATCACATATTTGAGATCCTCGGGTCGAGGGCTTTGTGTCCATATGTCACGCTCAACAGAATATTGCGTTTCTAGCGTCAATAAATATTTGGACGCCTCCTTCCGCGAGCCATTGCGGCTTCATTCCAAGCCTGAAAAATTAAACAATCAAACATTTGCGATCCTTATATCGAGGGATTCACATCCATATATTGCGCTCAACAAAACTCCGTGTTTCCAGTGCCAATAAATATTAGGCGTTGAAGAACGTATGAAGAATGAGTGAAGAACGAAATAAAAAGATCATGGTATATGTGCGGATCGATGAACATGTTTTTTGGCCATCATCATTAAGAATAAAAAATATGGGGAATCAATAAATAGATATTTATCATAATTTAAAATAAACCCCCTACCTCAATCGTCCGTTGGAGGTAGCATGAGGAGGAAGATGATGCATTGGCGCTTCTCAAATTTTGGTTCGCCGGTCCTTGTTCTAAGGTCATTCTTTGTTGGAGGATCTTCTTTATTGGAGGAAGCTCTTCGAGAGTTATCCACCAAATTGATTTGCCAACATATTTCCCCCAACCCCCCATGAGAGGTGAGGAGCCCCTCTCCTTTAGGATTAATTAATTAATCAATTAATTTTTTCTTCATTAATTGGGGAATTTCAAGAATTATCCCACATTAAGAGAAGAGTTCATGTTTGGGTGGTCCCCTCCACCTAAATTCAAATGGGTGGTTTCAAATATATAAAATAAAAGTTGATTATTTTATTTTATTATTATTTTTAACTCTCCCACGAAAATCTGAACAACTAAATTCCACCCTCGACCTACTACGATTGAGGTGAAGGTATCCTTAAGCGAATATCGGCGCTGTGAGTTCAACGGTGTCCTTTAATTTCAATTCCAAGTACCAGTTCAAAAGTTACAAAACGCCGCTCGTGCGTTTACTGAACGTACTAGAAAAAAAGTTCAGAAAATTATTAATAGTCACCCTTAACAGGCATCGGTCGAGATTAGGCTCTGCCCAAGTGAAACACTCCCCAAATAACCCAATGTTACTCTCGTATTTCCAATCCGAGTTACCATTTAAACGTTATAGATTTTACAATAAAATAATTCACTTAATTATTTTATTTATGGTAAAAAACTAACTTTCACTGGTGGCCCGCACTGGCCAAAGTTAGTATATTATTAAATAAAGCATGCCCTCATGAGTTCATCGGTGGTATCAAATTTTCAATCTGATCTACTATTTGTGAGTATAAGAATTTGAAAAATAAAATAATTTAATTAATTATTTTATTTATGGTTATTCCATTTTTCGGTTTTCTCACAGGAGGCCCACACCGACTAAACTTAAGTCGCTCTTAGGGTAAACCCACCATCCTAAACACAATGTTGACCTCAGATTTATGATCTGAGTTACTGTTTAAGAGTTATTACACTTTTTCAAGAAAACTGTTTACGTGTGCTATTTAAACTTTAAAAAAACTTTGACGGACCATTACAGGCACTCCGGGCCTCGGAATCGCACGCCGTCAGATTTCACAGTCTCGAAATAATTTCATATAATTGAAAAAAATTATACAGAATTTCTGGGACATTAAATTTCCCCACCTTAGGGATTTACATCCCCAAAATCCACAACAAAGGAAAAACAACCAAATGAGGGTACTGAGTTCAAATATGAGCCTCCCACTCACATGTGCTCTCCGGGAGGTTCCTGTGCTACCAACATACACGCACCAAAGGTATCAATTGACCACAAATAAATATTTCCTATCGATCCTCAATCTCTACTAGAACTTCTGTAAACGACACCCCATCGTCTAAATCCAGCTCGATGTGGTTGATGATGTGGGGTGAGTCATGCACGTATCTCCTCAACTAGGATACGTGGAATACGTCATACACTCGGTGCAACTGAGGGGGAGAGATAAGTGGTAAGACACCTCGATAACTTTTTTTGAGGACATGAAAGGTCTGATGAACCTCATAGATAACTTGTCGCCTCGGCCAAATATCCGTAAACCTCGTCGTGGTGAGACCCGTAGAAAGACGTGGTCGCCATCCTCAAACTCCAGAGGTCCCCGTATCCTGTTCGCATAAGACTTCTGCATGCTTTGTGTAGTCTTCATCTACTCCTGGATGATCTTCACTTTCTTTGTGGTAGCCCGTACCATCTCTGTTCCCACTGGTGCTGACTCCCCTGGTCCAGTCCCGCACAAAGGTGATCTGCAAGGTTTCCTGTACAACGCCTCAAAATATGTCATCCAAATGGTGGAGTGATAGCTATTGTTGTATGAAAACTCCACCCAAGGCAAGTGATCCTCCCATCTATGACCAAAGTCGAGGACGCAAGCACGTAGCATGTCCTCGAGGGTCTGAATGGTTCACTCAGTCTGACCATCCATCTGAGGATGAAAGATGATGCTCAAATGAAGCTGCATCCCAAAAGCCTTCTACAACCTCTTCCATACCCGGGAATTAAAATGCGCATCATGATTGGAGACAATCGTTGAGGGTACTCCATGTAGCCGCACAATCTCCTGCACATAGAGGCATCCCAATCTCTCTACTGAACCCTACTCTCTGATCAGTAGGAAGTGGGCCGACTTAGTGAGTCGGTCGATGATCACCCAGATATAATCATGACCTCTATATTTACGTGGAAGTCCTATCACGAAGTCCATGGATATCCTATCTCACTTCCACTCTGTAACCTCTAAAAGATGAACCAAGCCTGCTGGTACCTGATGCTCTTCCTTCACTTGCTAACAAGTGAGGCACCGAGAGACAAACTCTGCCACTGCTTTCTTCATTCCCAGACACCAATGATGTTGTTGGAGATCCTGGTACATCTTCGCCACTCCTAGATGTACCTCTAGAATGGATGTGTGGAACTCCATCAACACTTCCTCCCAAAGTGACACTGGTACCATGGTACGTCCTCTAAAGAGGATGACGTGATCTCCACCTCCATAAATTCCATTAGGTGCATACCTTGAGGATATTTGAGCACTTCAAGCCTCGTAATAAGCATCCCCACGCTGCGCCTCCCTGAATCGCTGAAGAAGTGGGGGAGTGACTGTAAGAGACTAAAGAAAAGCTGCTCCATCTTGATCCACAAAGGATATCTTCAAAGCAGCTAGCTGCTATGTCACCTCACTCAGTAGCTGCAGGCCAGACCTCTTGTTGAGTGCATCTGCTACCATGTTCTCCTTCCCAGGAGTATAAACTATCTCAAATTCATAGTCCTATAGAAACTCTAGACACTCTTGTTGGGAACTAAAAACTAAAAACTTTTGCTTCCACAAGGGTGAGGCTGGCCAAATCACGAGTGATCAGCCACACCCTCCTATGCAGAAGTTTATCCTGTGCTGCCTGGGTTTCCTTTTTCACTGACTAAGGAAAACCTTATCCCAACATTGTAGATAAAACACAACATTTTTGCCTAATACAATTAATATGAGTATGAATTTTGGATGTCTAGTCATACCCAAACTAACACCGTAAGTCCTTGACGCTGCCACCAAGAGGTTCCAACCAAAACTCTCGCCTCAAGGGTTAGATCACCCCATCGGCGTAAGTGTGATTATTGAGTCTCCTCCCAAAGGTATCTCTATACGTGAGGGTCAAGTCAATGATTTAATCAGAAACTCTAGGTCTTGGATAAGATTCTTGGAAGGAAGGAATGATTGATACCTATGTCTAATGATACGGTAGCTAGTAGTAGACACATATCGTACCTCAAATCATTCCTAGAGCCCTTGGGTTGCACTCCTTGACCACATGAAGCTACTCTCTTCCCCTGTCCTCCAATTACCTGAGCCTGGTGGGGACCACAATGGGGGTGGTTGTAACATGTCGAAATATACACCACCTCATGTTGCTCCCCTAGCTCTGCTTCCATGTCTGCAGTCCTGGAGATTCATCTACCCTTAACACTTCTTCTTCTCAAAACATTTTTACATGACCAAGTCTCTAATAATGGCACCAGTTTACTACTTTTCCACTACTAACATTCACTGGATGCATCCGCTCATCCAGAGAATATTCAACCACAAAGGTTCTCTCTAGCACCCTAACATAAGTAGGAATGCATAGAGGAATAGTGCTAGCTCGGATGTCCCTAAAGACACCTCACTCAGAGGTCCGAGCTTTGAAGTACTGATCGTATCATATTCATTGAGTACTAGGAATGATCGTTACGTCTCTATGAATACTCAACTACCGACATGTCATCCTACCAAAGCTGTAGAAGCTCTAGAGAACTCTCAGCCACTTCCTTAAGCCAGTCCTCATCCACCTGTCAGTTGGTCTTGCCTCAGAACCTAAGGGGCATATGATGCTGAATCATGCGTAAGGCACTAAGCCTATATGTTTCCTTTACCGGTACCACTAGTTGTAACTGCTGACCAACGGGTAGTGATATAGATGACACACTACCCGAAGGTACTATCTCAGGTAATGGTCCATGTATCGAAGCCTCATCACTATACGGACCATCCTCATGGTCACTCACTGAAAAATACTAGTAGCTATGATCACCATCTACTCTACTGGTGTCTCAACTAGGTAGAAAACACTAGCAACTGCCTCCATCCAACCCTCATCCACGTGGGAATCTATCTCACCTCAAAACCTCAGAGGCCTATGCTGCTGAAACTCATGCAATGCGCTCAGTAGGTGTTCACCGTCCACCAGAACGGCTAGTTTTAACTGCTGCCCAATGGGTGGTGGTGCTGCTGGTAAACAACCCGAAGGTGCCAACATAGTAAGAGGGCCCTGAATCAGAGCCTCGTTGTTTAGTGGGCCATCATCATGTACTCTATCTTGGGAATCCTAGCTGGCTTTCTACGCGGTGACATCCTGATAAGGAATAGGTGTTCCGCAGTAATTAAGTTATACCTGGTGAGATCACTCAAGGAAATCACAAGAAACTCTTCAAAAACACACGCAATCAGTGCTTCTATGTACTAAGTTAGAAATCATATCTCAGGGTCCTGGTGTATGGATATGTCAGCCGCCACACCAACACTGGACTCTTTGAACTGAAAACCACACTCATTACACTTAACACTATTGCTTCACAGAAAAGATCAGAGTCCTAGTTCTTCGGTAGAACTGAAATTCTCTGATACCAATTTGTTACAAACCATCCCCCAGGGCCCGTACCGTGACTACCCCAAGCCCGCCTTCCATATGCCAGGGGATGACGACTATCACTAAAAGGCGTATTCCCTAAAACTAGGAAGGCATTACCTTTATATCCTATAAACACACGCAAACAAGCACAAATAAAGATACGAACACAAGTAAACTGTCTAGAAAAAAGAGTGTTGAAAGTAAGAGGGGCCGGAATACAAGACCAACAGTAAAGGTACAAGTAAAACTAAAATACAATACAATTGAATAAAGAGAAAGCCAGCTACTGGGTCATACTCTGAGGTTCCTACCTGAAGGGTAGGTACATATCAGCTCCTCAGTACTCCACGTCCACCTGTCTCCTCTGCGTACCGACATGCCGTATGGTCCACCTCCAAGCACCATCCAGTCCTGGAACCCTCTTCCTCAGTCAGCGCTGTCCGTCGTCTGCACCAAACACAACAAGGTGCGGGAATAGCCCATGCAGGGTTGAGTATAACGATACTCAGTATGGTCCCTGAGACCCTCAAGGTCTCACAAAATCCACAAAGGATAAAACAAATAGCATGAAATCAATTGACAACCCTAATTAGGTATATTCCCATACATATACCTAATTTATCAAGTATACCCCTCTCAATCATGAACATAGTCCAACTCAAAGCCCAAAGAGCAACTATTGGACAAAGTAAGGAATACCATGAAGGTAAGTACCACACAGGTACGCCACATAGAATAATACCACCAAGGTATTACCACAAAGGAAAGTAACACAAGGTACAGACTCGGATCACACCAGGTATTTCATAGGTACATTAGTAGAGATGATTAGATATAACTAATGAATAATATTACCCTATTAAGAGGCAGACCCATGAAGGATACCTAATCATCATCAGACCCATGAAGGATCGTAGTACACCATCAGACCCAAACAGGATCCTAGTACCTCATCAGTACGTCGTCAGACCCACACAGGATCCTAGTACATCGCCAGTACGTCGTCAGACCCACATAGGATCTCTAGGTGCTGACCCACAAAGGATCGCTCGGTGCTGACCCACATAGGATCGCTCAGTGATGACCCACACAGGATCATTCGGTGCTGACCCACACAAGATCACTTGGTGCTGACCCACATAGGATCACTCGATGCTGACCCACATAGGATCACTAAGTGCTGACTCACACAGGATCGCTCGGTGTTGACCCACACAGGATCATTATTCATTCTTCACGTAACAACCAGCTACTGGGTTCCCGCACTAAGCTTGCTCATCTCCAGGAGGGTCCGCTCCTCAAGACACTGGTCGATACTCTAACTGCTATGAAGTCCCATGAATATGTAACCCATAGGACCGCCACGTCTTAGGGTCTCAACGCAACGGATGGTGCGTCAATCAGACGCCCAATCTGTAAGTTATTAGCCTATTAGTCCCGAGGGACTGGTTGGATTTATGCTCGATCCAACCCAAACATATCCCAAATTTTTCCAAAACTCAAGTGGGGTATACCAAAGGTACCGTCTCAATCCAAGGTTTGCATTTCCACAGACGGTTCGTCATTTCGACACCGTATGTGGGAGATATGTTGAATATAAGATCCCTTAATAATAATAATAATATTATTGGGTGTTTCATGAACCTGAGCCACGAACCAGAATTTAATATTCAACATTAGACTTAAATCGACTGTTTTAATGACAGGATCACGTCACCATAGACGGTAAGTCAATCGGATGTCACACGCAGGAGTTATGGAGGGTCTAAGATTTAATAATAATAATATATTATTATTATTTGAGCATTTCAGGTACCTGATCCAAAAACCTGAAAAGGACATCCAATATTGGACTCATAATTTCCGTCTCAGAGTTAGGGTCAAACTGCCGCTGATGGTTCCTGAAACTGAGGTCGCACGAATAAGTTATAGACAAAATATGGTTTTACAACAAAAAATAATGATATCATTATTATATTATTATTATTATTTAAAATTAATTTACTTAAATTCTAACATTCCATGCACAAACCCACACCTCTCTAATTTGGTGAGAATCCCCTTATTCAATAGATTTTATCTTTAATTGCTTTAAATTTTTAACTTATCTTTTGTCAACACTTTCTTTCTTCAATTAACCACTTTCACGATTTCCTTCCAGATTCAAGCCCTACTACACATGCTCAGCAATATAAACTCTCAACTCCCAGCCATCGATCATCCTTCTGCTGCAATGAACACGGACCTGCTCCCACCACCCTGTATGCGCAATGAAAAAACCGCACCTCGCTGTTTGCCTGGCTGCCGCACCGCTTGGGAGCCACGCCCTGAAGACTCGTCGGAATCCCACCATCACGTTGCCCCTTCTGTGGCCCACTAAATCTTCGTTCTAAACCCTAAAAATAAAATGATTGCATATTTTCGATCCTCAGGTTGAGGTCTCCACGTCCATATGTCGTGCTCAATAGAATATTGTGTTTCCAGCGCCAATAGATATTTGGCCCCCTCCTTCCGCGAGTCATTGCGGATTCGTTCCAAGCCTGAAAAATTAAACGATCGCATATTTGTGATCCTTATGTCGAGGGCCTCACATCCATATATCACGCTCAACAAAACTCTGTGTTTCCAATTCCAATAAATATTAGGTGTTGAAGAACACACGAAGAATGAGCGAAGAACGAAATAAAAATATCATGGTATATGTGCGGATCGATGGTCGTGTTTGTTTGGCCATCATAGTTAAGAATCAAGAATATGGGGAATAAAAAAATAGATATTTATCATACTTCAAAATAAACCCCCTACCTAAATCGTCCATTGGAAGTAGTGTGAGGAGGAAGATGATGCATCAGAGCTTCTCAAATGTTGGTTCCCCGTTCCTTGTTCAGAGGTCGTTCTTTGTTGGAGGATCTTATTTGTTGGAGGAAGCTCTTCCTTTGAGAGTTCTCCACTAAATTGATTTGCCAAAAAATTTCCCCCAACCCCCCATGAGAGGTGAGGATCCCCTCTCCTTTAATCTTATATAATTAATTAATCAATTAATGCTGGATTCATTAATTGGGGGAATTTCAAGAGTTATCTAACATTAAGATAAGAGTTCATGTTTGGGTGGTCCCCTCCACCAGAATTCAAATGGGTGGCTTCAAATAAATAAAATAGAAGTTGATTTTTTAATTTTATTATTTTTTTAACTCTCCCATGAAAATACGAAAAACTAACTTCCACCCTCGACCTACTATGGTCAAGGTGAAGGTCTCCTTAAGAAAATATCGGCATTGTGAGTTCAATGGTGTCCTCAGATTTCAATTCTGAGTACAAGTTCAAAAGTTACAAAATTCCACTTGCGTGTTTACTGAATGTACCTGAAAAAAAGTTTTGAAAATTATTAACAGTCACCCTCAACATGTGCCGGTCGAGGTTAGGCTCTACCCAAGTGAAGCACACACCAACGAAACCAACGGTACTCTCAAATTTCTAATCCGAGTTACCATTTAAAAGTTATGGATTTTACAATAAAATAATTGTCACTTAATTATTTTATTTATGGCCAAAAACTAACTTTCACTGGTGGCCTACACCAACCAAAGTTAGTATCTACTTAAATAAATCATTCCCTCATGAGTTTAGCAGTGGTCTTAGATTTTCAATTCTAGCTACCGTTTGTGAGTTATAAGCATTTGAAAAATGAAATAATTTATTTAATTATTTTATTTACGGTTATTCCATTTTTGGGTTTTCTCACAGGAGGCCCGCGCTGACTAAAATTAAGTCACGCCTAGGGTAAACCCGACATCCTAAATGTAATGGTGCCCTCAGATTTCTGATCCGAGTTACCTTTTAAGAGTTATTCTACTTTTTTAGGAAAACTACTTACGCATGCTATTTAAATTTTAACAAAACTTTGACAGACCATTCCGGGCACTCTGGGCCTCGGAATCGCATGCCACCAGATTTAGCCGTCTCAAAATAATTCCATATAATTAAAAGAAACTATACATAATTTCCAGGACATTACAATTTATTTATATTTATAACTATAAATTTATATATATTTATTTTAGTAATTATAAAATAGGACGGGCTTTCAAATTTTATCCCCTTTTAAAAATGTATGAAAATATATAGACCTTAAATGGGACTAGGTTCATATGATCTTGGTCCTTTGAGGCTTGATATTTTATGAAAACACTTACATGGTTCACAATTAATTCCTATATCTACATAGAGGTAGAACAATTTCACTATTTTAGGAAGAAAATTATAGGGCACACACACCAAGTGAAAAAAAAACTATCTTGAAAAGAAGTCATAAATCAACACAATGCTATAGTAATGTGAGTTTATAAAGTTCTAGATCCACACAATTGGTCCACTATGTTACAATACATATGACAATAAAGTCTGCAAAGATACATTTTCCGAGTTGGTAAGCTCTACTTGGATATAGTACTCGCTGTTGAAGTCCACACCACTATAGTAGTCAATGTCGACATCATTGGTAACATTTGATCCAATTTCATCTAATAGATTGAGATCCACTATTATAATAATCTCCTACTTAGATATTGTTTTAGAAAACTAACCAAATTTTATGGGTCCATCTGAGAAAACTTACTTAATATAATATACTCCTCTTCTTCACTACCTAATGGGTTATTTCCCTTTTAAACTTCAATTTTAAGCTGATGATTACTGAAAGACCAGTTTTTTACCATCTAATATATAATTTCAAGGTGAATATTCCTGAAAGACCAATTACTTTCTCTTTAATTTTCCCCACAATGTGCTTCTATATTCTCTCTCTCAACTTAAATTAACAAATGAAGAATAATAAAGGCACAAAAATTCTTCAACTTCTCAATCACCATTGAATTCATCAATATATCTTTATCCAAACCATCTCCTTCCCATATTTTTTTATATTAATATACTCTACCCTTGTGGTGGATAGATCCACCACCTTCTAAAACTGATATATTAAACTTATGGCAGTTCCTCCACAAGTAAACACATAATTTTTGGTACCTATGCTACCGAAATCACCTTCAAGGATAGTATCCATGTACACATGAAATTATTTTCTTTTACCAATGCATGAATATGTTTTTTTACTTCACTTAAAATACATCAATATACACTTCATAACTTTTTAATGTTTCTTTCTTGGATTATTAATTAACCTGCTTATAAATACCACTATATTAGCAATATCAGATTGAGTATAAGCCAAGAAATACGTAAATATTCCAATAATTGATTCCCAAGGAACCTTTTTCATGTACTAAAACTCTTGTACTATATATTTTTCTTTCTCCTTTGAAAACATAAAATAGTTTTCTAAGGGAATAAAAACTAGCTTTGTTTCCAATATACTAAATTTTCTTAAAACTTTTCCAATGTAGTCAGCCTGTGATAACATCAAGGTTCCAATTTAATGGTCTCTCTTGAGAATCATCCCCAAAATATTACTTTATTATCCAAGATATTTCATCTCAAAATCTTCAACCAGCTACCATTTTATCTCATCAATTCTATACATATATGATCCTGCAATGAGCATGTCATCCATATACAAAATAAATATAATGTATTAATCACCAAAAGGCTTGAAATAACAACATTGATCCATGAAATTATATTTGTATTCATTTTTACTCATGAATTATTCAAAATTGTTGTTCTATTAACTGGGTTTCTTCCTTAACCCATATAAACTTTTCTAGAGTTTTCAGATTTGGTATTCCTTTCTCAACTCAAAAAATCTCTCTATATGCTCCATATATATGTCTTCTCTATATCTCCATGATAGAAAGAAAACTTCACATCAAGCCGCTCAATATGTAAATCCTATGATGAAAAAATACTAAAAATCACTCATATAGTGGTAATATTCACTATATATGAGAAAATTTCAATGAAATATGCACCTTATTTCTGTTGAAAACATCTCACTTCCAACCTTGTCTTATATATCAAAAGAGAATTATCGTAGGCACTATCAAATGATATGTGGTTTTTAGTACTTGGGTGCAGTAGAGTTGATGAATAAGGTTTTTCTCTTAAGAAGGTGATAATTAAAACAATTTATCAAAGGTATTATGAAATTAAAATAAAATAAATAAAATAATAACAAGGATAGAGTTTTGTTTGATGTTTATAGCACAATAAAAAGTTTGCGGGAAGAATATGTTTTTAGAAAATTAGATGAGGATGTAGAATTTTTCTAAAAATACCACTTCAATTATTTATTAATCATTACACATTTAATTAAAATTCATTAAACTATAGTATCTTAATTTATAAACTTTCAAACCCTAAGGAAATTGACACATCCACTAAGAAAAAATAAATTAAGCCTTAGGATAACTTTAGAACATGAAATCTTAACACTCTAACTTGATTTTCCTTCCTAGGATAACTTATAGTTAGTGGTTAATTAGAGAGCACATACAAAATATAAATTAGAATGATTTGATCTTTGGGATTATACTTAAACCCTAAAATTCAATCCCTATTTATTTAGTTTTATTGATTAATATTTCATTCTCACAACTCACACTTTTTCAACCTTACATGTAAATTGTTTATCCTTTGAATTATTTTAAAATTAAAAACCTATTCATATATTATATTTATATGAATTACATTGAGTTTTTGGATTCAAAACAAATCATTGAAGGAGTTTAGAATTTGATTGACTAATATTGTACTAGTCTTATGGGCGGAGTAGTCATCATATAAATGACTTGCATGTGAAAATGTATAGAAAGGATATAACCAAATAAAATTTCTAATATTGATTTCCAAACAAAATAAGTGAATATAAGAAGTATAAAATTGAATAAAATAAAATTAATTTAAGATAAATAGAGAATTTTATTTCAAGAAATGAAAGCTAGAATGTGAATAATAAGCAGAAGGCACCATAGAATATATCCTTTATTTGAGCGCTATCCCTATCCAAATGATTAGATAAATGGATTTAATCCAATTCTTATATTACCTCAGTCTCCTAATTAATTAAAAACCCTTTAAAATAATAAAAATACACATTTATAGAGGGGAGGGGAGGCTAGGATTATAAGTTTTTAAAATTGTGAATGGATAATTCATCTAAATATTTTAATTCAACTTCCACTAACTTGTTAACCTTAAAAAAAATTATCCAACTATCTTTCCAAGAGGTTTATTTTTTCTAAATTTGATACTCTTTCTACTGTCCCATTTTAATCCCAATCCATGACTAAAGGAAGAATATATGTCCTAGATGGTGAAGTGATGTCCAAATTAATGAGTTCAATACAATTTTGACTTTAAGACCCATTTTCTCCTATAAAATGTAAGATCTAGCAAGGATGGTCCTACTGAAAATTTTGAAATATATATTTAAAAATAATTTCATAATTTTTATGTCCAAAATAATTCCCATAAAAATAGTTCTGAAAAAAATATTAGAGTGTACTTTAAAGGGTTTAAACTGGAATTTTCAAAAAAAAAATCAAATGCAAGATATAATTCCATATTTTCCATAAATAAACGTATTTATCATAATATAGAAAAAACATATCATTTATTATCAATAAAATATTCAATAAAAATGTGTTTTATCAACTCCCCCACTTATCCTTCTACACTCCTAGGAAAAGACACATGTCATGTATTCCATAAAATTATGATAAGATATGCATGTTGAAATTTCTCAATCCATGATAGAAATATGAGAAAAAAAGAACCACTTTAAGAATTCAATATCCATAAATTTGAAATTAATTGTCTCATATATTGTATCAACACAAAATCTAGTGAGATCAATGACACTAATCACGGTGAAACAAGTTTTGGTTCCACTATGCCATTAATTCCCTACATGCATGCATGTCAACCATATCAAGCTTGTATTTACATCATTTATTTAGTATATTCTGGTCAAGTAAAACTTTTCTGCTTACCTGGTTATTTTCCATTGAACCTATTCTACATTTTTTTAATTTTTTTTAAAACTCACTCACTTATGCATTCCCAAAAGTCAAACCTTAAATTTTCAACCTATACATCCCCATATATTTTACATTTCACCACTCCCCTATTTATTATTATTATTATTATTATTTTGTTTTTTTAGAATGTATAACCATAAGATATCTGTTACACATGCATAGGTCAATTCAGTATAGTGATGAAATTGATAAAAAAACAAATGTATGGAAAAACCATTCTTGCAAGATGAAAAAATTACTCCATTTTATTATAACTTCAATTGAATAGGAAAAATTTCATAATTCATGGTTGTGTGTGAAGTTATGTAGATAAATAAAAACAAAAAACTTACCACAAACTAATATCACAAAGAAAAAAGTCAAAATCTAAATGGGTTTATAATGATAGAATTTATCATATCATCGACAACTTCAATTTTTTTAAAAAATCAATCATTTATGAGAAAACCATGATCATTATTAACATGGTACTAATGATATGGAAAAAAAATGAAAAATGAAATTTTTATAAGTTCCACATAGAGATGAGAATGTGACATGATTCTATTTGTTTTTGTTTTTTTAAAAAATAACATAAAATGGGCAAATAAAAATCCTTAAGAAACTATTTTTTTGTAAAAAAAACAAAACACATAGATAAAAAAGTGCAACCCTTGATTATCGATTAAATGATACATGAACACGAAATGTATAATTTTAAATAGGATAAATAAAATAAAATTGGTAGGGTTGGGGAAAACCTTATATTCTCAAGTGATGATTGGGTTATGCGTTATGATGACATCGATTGAATGTCTGGGAATTCCCTCAAAGTATTAATTCAAAAACTTCTCAATGACTGTAAAGATACTTCACATGGAATATTGTGTGATATCCACTATACTATAAGGTAAAATATGAGATACAACATAAGGTTCTTACCATCTAAACACAACTTACTAGGAATCAACTTTAGTCATGAACTTTAGAGAAGAACTTGGTATCCATTATGAAACTTCCTCTTCTAGATCATCTAATCATGGGTTGATTTTTCTTTCTCTTTATATATCCTTGATTTATTATATGATGATAATTAAATATCCTCTATCTCTTTAAGTTACATCTTCTTTTTATCTCTTGCTTGGGCTAAATCCATGTTACATTTATTTATTGCCTAAAATACATGATTATTAACCTCTATAAAGAGATGGAAGGCCTTAATAAACAAAATATAGTATGGGGAAATTTATATAGAAGTATTTTATATCATTATATAATACCATAGTTCATCATCCAAGTGTTTACTCTAATACATTCTATTCAACTAGATAGTTTTATCCAATATCTATTTCTACTCCCAATTTAAAACTTCATCTTGGCCATTCATTTGGAGGTGGTAAGGTGTTAATGTTTTGTGTGTCACCCCATAATTTTACAGGAGGGAATCAAAATTTTAGTTGAAAAAGTGTGACCCTTGATCACTGATGATTTCCTTTAGTATTTCAAAATTTCAAAAAATATGAGCCCTTAAAAAATCCACTGCAACATGAGAATCGTTAGTCCTATTTGTCTTGGAATATACCCATTTTATAACATAATCAATAGAAACTGGAATATACAAGAAACCTAATGATATTGGAAAAGGACCCATAAAATAAATTCCCTAAACATAAAAAATCCCCTAGAATAGTATGGGTTTTGATGTTTGTTTATGTTTTGTTTTATTACATGGGGAGATTATTTTGCATGAGTGCTTTAAAAATTAAGTGTTTTGTTTTGTTTGATTATAATTCCCCACATGATTTTAAATCCTCATATGTGAAAATTTATAGAATGTTAGTGTGTTATATCATGTATATTTATCATGTGTTATTTTATGAAATAATAACACATTCAATTTTTTTTACTACTTCTAGTTATATATTTGTTTCTAATACTAGTTATAAATTTTGGCTACTACTAGTTATAAATTTTTTCCACTGCTAGTTATACTTTTTTTTACTATTAGTTATAATTTCTTGTTGATTCCAATTCAAAAAAATTTCATTCTCTAGTTCAAAAATCTTTCTACTACTAGTTCAAAAATATTTCTACTAATAGTTCAAAAATATTTCTGTCACTAGTTCAAAAAACTTTCTACCACCAGTTCAAAAATATTACTATCACTAGTTCAAAAAAATTTACTACCACCAGTTCCAAAAAATTGTTACCACCACTTAAAAAATATTGCTTCAGTCAGTTTTGAATTTGTCAAGTCTAAATTATTTTTATTCTAAAATATTTTTATATTCTATTTTTAATATTATTTTTATCACCATGTGTTTCCATTATTTAAATAAAATTAATGTTTCATACTTTATTTATTATTATATAATTAATGTTAATTGTTAATAACATGGTTAAAGCCTCTATATAAACTATTTTTTTGAGACATGATTTTTAGAAATTATTTATTATTATGATATTTGTGAGGTTATTTAACTAATTATTATGGAATTAGTTTCAATGGTTTATTTTTTTGATTATTCTAATTATTCAAATGATATATTTGATTTTAATATTTTTATTTTTATAGAATCTATTTTATCTTTGAGAAAACATGTTGACTTTTTTTATTATTTTATGTTGGTAAAAAATCCCTCAAGGTATCATTGAAGCATTTTTGAGGTGATTGCGTTTATTGACAAAGTGGGCCTCCATGTTGTGTTTGTTGACAAAGTAGACCATGATGTACAAATTTGTTGACAAAGGGGGGTTTCATGGTGACATGTCGAGTTCAAGGGATGTTGTTAACAATCCATGATTGATTGAAGAACATCAAAAATGGAATGGACGATCTGGAGGTGGTTCAAAAAGAGAAGATACTAGGTGGTGTCTTTTTCTAGTGTTTGCAAATTTTTGGGCCTCAAAATCGAAAATTAGAGAAAATTGTTTTTGGAAAAGGGGATTGCACGCTGGTGTCTTGGAATCTTAGAAATTTTCATGCCATATTTTTTTCAAGATCATAACATCAAAATATGGTAAAGTAAAGAGGGGCGCCCAAGTTTTGTTTTGGGCGCGCAAGTGACTAGGGCGACAGAGGCTTGGGCGGCTGGACTTGCACGCTGAGTGGAGACTTGCGTGCTGACACTCAGGGAACCCAAAATACCTATAAATAGAGGGATACCCCTCTTCATTTCACACAAAGAGTTCAAAACTTAGAGAAAATTAGAGCTCTAGTCGCACAAGTGGTTTGGTTTCACAAGTGGTGGTTTGGTCGTGCAATTTTAAAGAAACTCATAAGTTGTGTGCCAGTTGATAGTTTCATGCCAATATTGGTTTGGGAATAAAAGGGTGTGAGACGCCCAAGTTTGGAGTTGAAGAAGGGGGTGTCACAAAAGTGGTTTGGTGACACTTGCGTTCCAAGTTGGAGAATCACGTTAGGAATTAGAGAAGCACGACAAGCATAGAGAAGGGTGAAAATTATTCTAAGGATGCAAGAAAGTTAGAATATTACCCAGTATATCTGTGGTAAAGTTGCATTCATCAGTGGATGAAAGTGGAACTTCAACATAGCATCTAAATATAGAGGAAGATGCATTCATTTTTGATAATGAAGAGACCTACAGGTCTATAAACTATGAGTGGATCTTCTGAATAAGTAGTGAGATCACTTCAGTTGAGGGAGAAGTGAGTTCTCAAACTATGAGAGGTTGTAAACCAGAAGGGACAGTGAGGTCACTTCAAACATTGTAAACATCAGTGCGCTTTTAGTGAATTTGGTACATCGGCACATTGCTGGTGTATGCTACTTCAACATAGCCCAGTGCGGGTGAACCAAGTAAAAATCATTGTGTCCCATGAATTATTTAATTTCAATTTATAATTTGCTATGGGAAAGAGAGAGAAAAGAGTTTTTCTTAACAGTGAAACAAGATCAATAGGGGAAGTTGTTTTAATCTGTCATACCCTAATTCACCCCGCTCTTAGGTTATCTAACCCAGTGGACCTAACAATTGGAATCAGTGCAAAAGGTTGATATAAATTCTTCTCTCTCAAATGGATGTTACTAATCATAAAGGGATTCCGATCTTCGATGGGAACAATTTTCAGCTGTGGAAGAATCAGATACAAAAATACTTTTGATCTTTGGGAATGGTTGTGTTCATAGTAGCAATGCATGGTATAACAGCTGATATTAACAGTGGTGAATTATCGAAAGCTAAGCGAAGAGAATTGGATTCTGACACCAAGGGAATCAATGCTTTAGGGGGAGCCCTATCCAATCCAATCTATAAAAAGGTGATGTCGTGCAAAACATCACATTCCATGTGTGAAAAACTTTTGAACATATATGAAGGAGATTAAAAGGCCAGAGAAGCAAATATGAAAGTGTTGTGGAACAAGTATGAAGATATTAGAATGAACCCAAATGAGTCTGATATTGAGGAGTTTGAAGAGATAGAAAACTACAAAGATCATGGAAAAAATTCTATGGTGGCAGTTGTCAGTAGTTCTTATAAGAATAATGAAACCAAAGCTGATGAATAAGAATAATTTGAGGGAAGATTTGACATGGAAACTGAATTATAAGCAACTATTGAAGAGATATATGTTTGGAGAGAAAAAAAGAATAAATGCAATAAGGTGGTACATGATTCCAAACTCTACATGCAACAATAGGAAGAAGAGAAGTCTAAGCTGATAAAAGAAATTGAAAACATTAAGTCTTTTAGGCTAGAGAGCCCAAAAAAGGTTGATGAATATAAACTTAGAGCTGAATAATAGAAAAGAGAGATCAATGGATTGAATAAAAAATGAAAGATAAAATAAAGCGTATCAATGAACTTGAAGGAGAAGTTGTTGGTTTGTGAAAACAAGTTAAAGATCAAGAAAAACTCTTGACTCCTGCTGGGACATCAGGAAAGTAGAACACTCATAAAATCAAGAAGCTAAAAGTGGGGCATAGTGGTTCAATATAAATGAAGCATCAATTAAGTTTATATGCTAAGGCCCATGGGGGGATTGATAAAAAACAAAAAGATACATAAATTGAAGTTAGACCGCGAGCACCCATTCTGAGATTAAAGGTTGATTTGGGAACAAAGTAGAATCAGAACATTCAGAGATCCCAAGGGGAAACTAGCAGTGCAGAAGTGACACAAAGGAATGCACCTTATATCAGTTTTTTTTGTTGTGGAAAGATAGGAAATTCATAGTATGTGTGTTCTGTATCCAAGAGATATCAAAGGGAAAAAGAACACAGGTGGAAGCCAAGAAGAGAACGGTTATCTAGAACCTATTTCAAAGGAAACTGTTTTTGGTGAAGAGGATTTGGGCACATGGCTAGATAATATACATTAACCATACAGAGGAATGTTCCAAAGAAGAATCAAAATGTTCTCAAGCAGCAGATTAATAAACCAATAGGTGAGATAAAAATGAAAAATAGATTTCCAGCTTTGCAAGATGAAGCTGGACCATCATACTCTGAGAAAGATTAGAAGTCTCAATATATGCCGAGTGTAAAGGAAAAAATATGGACCAAGAAGAAAAAGGACAAAAAGGCAGTGGTGGCATAAATTTTCCTTAAAGCATCAGACCATTCTGGTGTGTGGATCCTTGACATCGGTTGCACATCTCACATGACAGGTAATAAGGATCTTGTGACAAGAATAAAATATGACAAAGAAGGAGTTTTAAATTTTGGAAATGATGAAGGCCTAAAGATTATTGGCTAAGGAAAGGCCAGGTTTAAGGGCAAAGAGATGAGACATGCTGATGTATTAGTAGTAAAAGGCCTCAGTCACAATTTGCTCAGTTTCAGTCAACTATGTGACTCATGGAATTATATAATATTTACAAAGAAGACGTGTATCGTCAAAGGAAGATACATGGAAATAGTTATACAGGTAAAAAGAACAAAGGGAAATATCTACCTCATAAGTGGGGAAGAAGATATGTGCTTTCTGTCTAGAGAGGAAGAAAAAAATCTGTGACATAAACGACTTGGTCATCTATGCCAACCATCCCTGGAAGATCTGGTAAAGTGTGATGCAGTAAGATACCTCCCTAAGATATCACGTGATCATACTCACACGTGCGATGCATGCCAATAAGGGAAGCTCATCAAAAAGATGTATATGGAAAAGAAAAAGAAGTCAACAAGAGTGCTCTAATTGGTGCATGCTGATGTTTGTGGTCATATCATACCAAGAGAAATTGATAGAAAGAGTTACTATATTCTTTTAATTGATGACTATAGCCGAATGGAATGGGTATTTGTTATTTTCCTTAAGTCCGATGTGTTCAGTTTCTTAAAATAGTATTAGAGAGAGTGCGAAAGGATGTTTGGACAAAAAATTATAAAGTTTCATACTGATAATGGTATGGAATTCATAAATAGTCAGGTGGAATACTATCTCAAGAAACACGGGATAAGGAATCAAGTTTCCTCAGTGAGAACTCCCTAACAGAATGGAGTGGTTGAAATGAGAAATTGGATCATCAACAACATGGCCAAAATGATGCTTATAGAAAAATACCTACCAGAGAAATTTTGGAATGAATCAGTATTGATATCAGTCTACATTTCTAATAGGGCTCTGTTGTGTCCAAAGGAAGGAAAGACTATGTATGAGATGTGGTATGGAAAGAAGCCAACAATAAAATACTTTCTAATATTTGGAAGTAAGTACTTTATCCTCAACAAGGAGAAACATAGGAAATTTGAGTCGCATGGATATGAGAGGATATTCCTTGGCTACTCAGGAAAAAGAAAAGCGTACAAATGCTTTAACAAAAGGTTGGTAAAAGTAGTTGAGAGAAATGATGTCATTGTAGTAGAGAATGAAGAGAGCATTCAACAACACAGTGAGCAATTTCCTTATGAAAGTGATGAGAAGGAAAGAAACACAGGGGGAGCAGAAGTGGCTGATGCTGATTTAGAAGAAGATACCGATGATGATCATGAGGAAGTAAAATCTGTATCTACACAAAATCCAAGAAGTCAAGCTGAAATTGATAGGCAGAATATCATTGGTGATCATCCAGATCCAGTTCAGACAAGAATAATAAAATATCTATAGTAGAAATTTTTCTTATCTTAGGTAGATCCTAAATGTTTTACTGATGCAGCTGAAGATGAAAACTGGGTTCGGGCTATGAATGACAATCTTGATCGGATTGATAAGAATCAGACATGGGATATTGTTTTGAGACTAACATATAAGAATATCATCAGGACTAAATGGGTCCATCACAACAAAATGAATGAATATGGAATAGTGATTTGAAACAAATTACGACTAGTGTGCAAAGGATACTCCCAAATAGAGGGAATAGATATTGATGATACATTTGCACTGATTTCAAGGTTATAGACAATCAAATTATTCCTAGCCATCGCAGTGCAATGAAATTTCAAAGTGTTCCAGATGGGTGTAAAATCTATATTATTGAATGGGTTTTTGGAGAAAGAAGTGTATATCAAGAAGTCAGATGGTTTTCTCATTCACGAGGATAAGAAAAAGGTTTTTAGACTGAAGAAGGTGTTGTATGGGCTGAAAAAAGCACCAAGAGCATGGTACTCAAGGCTTGATCAGTACTTGAAGAAGCTTGGTTTCCAGCATGGTGGAGTTGATTACAATCTCTATTTCAACAACAACAGTAATCAAAGGATGATGGTCCTAGTTTATTTCGACGACATAATATTTGGTGGATCAGATGAAGCTCAGTGAAGACAGTTCTCTGAATTCATGAAAAGTGAGTTCGAAATTTCAATGATTGAAGAGATAACATTTTTCCTTGGTTTATAGGTGACACAAGGAAGGAATGGAACATTCATTTATCAATACAAATATTCCAAGGAGGTTCTGAGAATATTTTTAATGGAAAATTCCAAAGAGATGAAGACTCCGATTGCTACCCAGATGAAACTGTCCAAAGATGAGAATAGAAAGGCAGTTAATATCACAGAATATAGGCAAATCATTGGAAGTTTGATTTACTTGACTGTGAAAAGGCCTAAAATTGTATTCACCACATTCCAAGAAACGAGATATTATAGTAATCCCAACGAAATCCACATGTTTTCATTGAAACTAATACTTCAGTATATCAAAGGAACTGTGGATTTTAGCTTGATGTATAATGAAAAGTCTCATTAAGAGATGTAGGGATATACAAATGCAGATTGGGCCAGTTCAACAGATGATATGAAATCAATTCCAAGAGGTGATTTCTATCTTTGTGGTTTTTGTATTTCATGGCTAAGCAAGATTTCATTTCATTGAGCACCACATAAGATGAGTATATTACCACCAATCAAGCATGCACATGGTTATTGTGGATGAAGCAGTAGCTTGATGATATTGGAGTTGAAGTGAAGTCTCCGATTAGAATCCAGTGGGATAATTCAAGTGCTATAAATCTTAACAAAAATCACGTACATCATTAAATGAAAAAGAACATTGAGATAAAGTTTCATTTTATCAAGGAGAAGGTTGACCAGGGAATCATGAAGTTAGAGTATGTGCCTATAAAACTCCAAGTTATAGAAATTTTGACAAAGGACTTACCCAAGGAAGCTTTTGAGAGGAATTGACTGGCTCTAGGAGTCCAGTTGACTCCCCGCACTTGAAAAAGTGTGGATGTGGAACCCCTATCCCCTAGGTAAGGTGTTTTTTTCTCTAATGAGCTAATTTGTGTTCTTTCTAATCTCTCAGACCATAGAGGAGTGACCTTTGGGTTCATTGAAAAATGGAGAGAAACAGTGATTCCTCCTGGGGAGAAACTGTGGCTAAGGGAGAAAATGTCTTAGTCAAAGTCACAGGGAGAAGATGATAGGTGGAGTGGCGAGATAAGGGGAGAGAAATGAGATAGGGGGAGAGTATTAAATCTGACAATTCTAGAAGTGATCGATCAAAGCATAGATATCATGATAGTTGGGGATCATGATAAAAGCAGGAGAGTTATGTTGTAATGGTGTGAGAAGGTTTCCAGTGATCAATAATTGGTATCAATTTAGCAATTGGTATCGTTGTGGTATCAAAAATTAGTGTAAAAAATGAAGTGATTCATTGATGAAATTTTCATTTACTCTTGTTTCTCACTCCAATAATTTCTCATGTGGTCTTAGAGTATGTGTTGAGTAAATCCTTGATCTCTACCTAAATCGCAAGAGGCGAATGGTGGTAGCGGTTAGAAGAATCTTTAATGAGGTATTAAAGTGAAGAGAATTTTTATGAGAAAGAGTTTCCAAAAAACCCAAAGGGGAAGATTGTTGGGATAAAATCCCTCAAGGTATCATTGAAGAATTTTTTAGGTGATTGTGTTTGTTGATAAAGTGGGCCTCTGTGTTGAGTTTGTTGACAAAGCAGACCATGATGTAAAAATTTATTGACAAAGGGGGTTTTCATGGTGACATGTCGAGTTCAAGGGATTTTGTTAACAATAAATGATTGATTGAAGAACATAAAAAATAGAATGGACGATCTGGAGGTGGTACAAAAAGAGCAAATACAAGGTGGCGCCGTTTTCCAGTGTTTTCCAAATTTTTGGGCCTCAAAATCAACAATTAGAGAAAAGTGTTTTTGGAAAATGGAATTGCATGCTGATGTCTTGGAATCTTGGAAAGTTGAACGCAATATGTTTTTCAAGATCAGAACATCAAAATATGGTAAAGTAAAGAGGGGCGCCCAAGTTTTATTTTGGGCGTGCAAGTGAATAGGGCGATAGAGGCTCAGGTGGCTGGACTTACGCATCGAGAGGAGACTTTCATGCCAGTTCGTAGGGTACCCAAAATGCCTATAAATAGAGGGATACCCCTCCTCATTTCATATATAGAGTTCAACACTTAGAGAAAATTAGAGCTCCAATCACACAAATGGTTTGGTCGCATAAGTGGTGGTTTGGTTATGCAAGTATAAAGAAACTCAGAAGTTACACACTAGTTGATAGTTTCATGCCAATATTGGTTTGGGCATAAAAGGGTGTGAGTTTCCCAAGTTTGGAATTGAAGAAGGGGGTGTCGTGCAAGTGGTTTGGTGACACTTGCACGCCAGGCTTGGAAAAGTGTGCCAAGCATTAGAGAAGCACGCCAAGCATAGAGAAGGGCAACAATTATTCTAGGGCTGTGATAAAGTTGGAATATTTCCTAGTACATCTGTGTTAAAGTTTCATTAATTAGTGGATGAAAGTGGAACTTCAATAGAGAATCTATATATATATGAAGATTCATTCATTTTTTACAATAAAGAGACCTACAAGTCTATAAACTGTGAGTGGATCTTCTAAAGAAGTAGTGAGATCACTTCAGTTGAGAGAGCAGTGAGTTCTCAAACTATGAGAGGTTTTAAACCAGAAGGGACAGTGAGTCCACTTAGAACATTGTAAACAGTAGTGTGCTTTTAGTGAATTTGGTACATTGGCACATTGTCGGTGTATGCTCCTTGGACGTAGCCCAGTGAGGGTGAACCAAGTAAAAATATTTGTGTCCCGTGCATGATTTAATTTCTATTTATACTTTTCTATGAGTAAGAGAGATAAAAGAGTTTTTCTTAACAGTCAAATAAGATCAATAGGGGAAGTTTTTTTTAATCTGGAATACCCTGATTCACCCCCTCTCAGGGTATCTAACCTAGTGGACCTAAAATTTTAAATTATTATAACCATTTTCATGATATCTCTTTAGATATTTTAATATTTAAAAAATTCGTATAAAAGGACTTAAGAGGATTTATGAAACAATAAGTGATAAAATCTATGAAACTTTATTTTTATACAAGAATAAAGCAGTGAACTTTCAAAGTGCTGTAAAATCTATAAAGTCTTGTATGATACTATGTTTCATTATTTAGATGATCTCAAGTTCCAAATTAAATATTATTTGACTTCTACTACCTTGACAAGATAAGCCAATGCTTTACCCAATAACTAATACTTATGCTTCCATCATTTTATTTATCTCTTTCATTCTAGTATATTGTGTTTATAATACTATTTTCCATCTATTACACACATTATCACCTTTTATTTATTATTTTATATGAAAAATAATTTTATTTTTTCAGGTAGTGATGCTTAGATTCTAAAGTCAGGACCATTTAGGTTGTGAATCCCAATATCTAAATTTAGGGTTGTAATTGGATTGTGACTCCACAAACAAAAGTCAACTGTCTTTTGGTTATACTTCCACTAGAAATAGTAGGTTGTAATTGGATTATGATTCCCATTAAAAAATAAATATAGTTCAAAATGTATCTCTCTCTGAGTAGAGAGGTATAAGAGTATACTAGGTCCAATTTGGACCGAACTACAATAGAAATATCCTTGCATTCTTTCTTTTATTCTGTTACTAATTAAATCTGTTAATTAAATTTTATAATTAATTTAAATCATTAATCGATTCATTTAAGAAATTTTAATTTGGTATATTAACCCTGTAAGATTCTGAACTTTTATGGAGTCATCTTAGGCGTGTTTTTAGGCAATTTTTGAAGTTTTTAAGTACCTTTATTTTGGAGAAGTGTCTTGGGTTTCATTTGGGTGTAATTTTAAGAAAAACTAACATATAGTGGGCTACGCATGGTTTGTGCACGGTTTGACGAACCGTGTGGCTAATCTGTGCCAACCATGAAAAACTAGATAGATTGATCCACATGGGTTGTGCATGTTTTGTCTAACTAACAACTATGAAAAACTATATAGAGAGATCTACACAGTTGGTGCACGGTTTTCCCTAACCGTGCGCCACTGCCCATGAATCTGTGCGCGCAAAATTTTATATCTGAAAATCCTTTTTAAAACCACCCTAACCCCATAGGACTCTCATATTTTGACCATGGATCAGGATTGAAAAATTCTAGGTGTTCCCATATCCTTATATAGGGATTTCAAGGTGATATGAACACCGTTTATAGAGATCAAAATCTCGTATTGAAGATCCTATATCTTCTTGGTAAGTAGATTTCATCTCGTTACTTCTCCCATTCATTCCTCTATCCTTTATTAATATTTTCATGGAATATATCCACCCTTTCAATCAATATAAACACATGATTTGAGATCTAGATCTAGGATTGTGGATCTGGATCTATATTTGCAAGATCTTAATGCCTTTGATCTCAATTTTGGTTTTGGGATTTATATTCGAAGCTTGACCGAGGACGTTATACTGCTCAGATTTTGGGGATTTTCGTTGGGCTAACATCCATCAATAAACTGAGGTAGGTGGTCTAAATCAAACTCCTATAGTCATGGTTTTGACATGTGTATGCGAGTTTATGTATTTGTTAGATTCCCTTGATGATTGATTTCCTAAATTGGAGTAATTCGGAATTTGGAATTTGAATTGTGCTGCCTTGGTGATTAATTGATAATTGAATCAGGGAAAAAATGAAGGGGGTTTCAAAAATAAATATTTCATTTGGAGATTGGTTATGGGTTAGATATTGTAATTGAGATATTTAATTTATTGTGATAAGATAATTAATTGTGGGAAAATAATTATGAAGTGATGTTGGATATGAAAGGTAATTAATTGTGAGAATTAATTATGTGTCATAATGTTGATCAAATATAATTAATTGTGATAATTAATTATGATAAGTTTATATTTGATATGGATAATTAATTGTGAATAATTAATTATGGAATGAGAATTTTGTTTATTGATTAATTAATTGATGAATTAATTAATGGGTTATGTGCTTAGTTAATTATTGAGTTAACTAATGGCCTTTGAAATTTTTAACTAATAATTGGATTAGTAATAAAATGATGTGGCTAATTCTTGTGAATTAATGAATGATTAAATGGATGAGATTTTTTTGGTGCTAGACATGGCATTCTAGACCAATTAAAAGTTGGGACTTGGACATGGCGTTCCTCCCCAATAGTTATCCAAGCTTGAGATTATGGGGTGCTAGGAATGAAAACCTACACCGAATGAGATTATGGGGTGCTAGGCATGAAAAACTACACTAAATGAGATAAATAGTGCAAGGAATGATGACCTACACTCAATGAGATGTTAGGTTGTTGGGCATGACGACCTACACCAAATGAATGATAATAATGAATTATAATTTAAATGGGAAACATGAATTGAAACTTGGCCTAATACGATGATTAAAGATTAAATGAAAATGTGATAATTATTTAATTATGCATTGTATTTATTGATTCGTAAAACTGAATACACTATCTTTTGACTGGACTTGTTTAGACACCATTGGTGGGGGACTACTGAGTTGTAACTACACCCTATTTGGGCCGCCTGATCAACACCTAAGTAGACTTTGTTGTTGTAGGAAATGATAAGGAAAAGCCCTGGGATAGGTTGTTGTTTGGGATTAGAGAATGGGAGAGGGAACTAGACGTGGTTCGATACCCACTTGGTAGTCATTGTGTCTTTACTTTTAGTTTCATTTTAGACACTTGACACTTTCATCATTATAGCATGTTTTACTTTTTAGTTGAGTATTGTATTTTCTGGTTTTGACCATTATATTCCATGGTATTGTTCTAGTTATTTATACACTTATGTACTTGATTAGTGTTTTTTTATTCCATTGGTGTTTTATTCTGATAAAAGTGGGTATAGTCTCCCCAAGACTGACTTACCATACCTTCGCTGCTAGTCGACACCCTCTGGTGTACGAGGAGGCACACTTGAGGTCATGTGGTTATCCGGTTCGGGGCACCGTTTAGTGGAACCCAGGTTGGGACGTCACAAAGTGGTATTAGAGGAGTTTTATTTTCTTTCTTTCTTATTTTGTCTTACTATTTTGGGAAAGGTAGATAGGATACTAGGAAGAGTCGATGCTTGGTAATGATCTCATACATGGGAGTTACAAACCCATGTACGGGGGAAAATCTGAGTACTCAGGGTGAGATTTTTGTGATTGCTGTTTGTTGTTACAATTAGATATTATTTCACCTTAGGTGACGCACTTGTGGTGTGATGTGATATTTGTTTTGACAGTTATTGAATTTTGATTTGTATCCTAAAGAGGCATGATACTTGAGTCTTCATGCATCATTCTAGGTACTGAAGGTTTTTGTGACATGCATCATTCTAGGAACTCATGGGAAAACGGGTTATGGGAAAGCTGTTGAACTTTAATTGTTTTTACTTGTCGTGAGATTGAAATAATGATACAAAATGAGAATAAATGGGTGTCTAATGAGAACCTTGATTGATTAAATGAGTATGATTAATTAATTAATTGTTAAATTAATTAATTTGAGATAATGTGATTAATTAATGGTTGAATTAATTAATGAGAATGTATGTACCCTTGTTAACCAAGACCTAGGAGTAGGATGGTTAAGGGTAGTGATAAGGCCTCGATGTTGACCTTAAGGTGAGAAAAAGGGGGAAAGGATATTTTGAAACTTGTTGTGTTAGTTTCTCCTCTTACATAAATGTTATAAGGTTGTGTTATGAGACCCAAGATGTGTGTTTGAATTTGTAGAGATATGCCTCCACAATGCTTCTTGAGGGAGAGATTGAGGGGTATGGCTCAGAACAAACTTCCAGACTGGGAACTTGAGACACCATTGGTGAAACCTAAGGAGGAAAGGGAGTATTTCCAAGGGAAAATTTCTTGTTTCATGAAATTCATGGAGAGATACCCAGGTCGGGTTTTGAAAAGTATGTCTAAGTTGACAAGGGAGTTTCAGCTGTAGCACCCTCCTACTTTTACTGGAGAGGGTGGACTAGAGAGAGATAAATTTTGGATTGAATCCATAGAGATTATACTTGAACATTTGGATACTATGGATGAGAGGAGGGTGAAGTTGTATTCTTATATGCTATGGGGTTCAGCGAAATACTGGTGGGACAATCAGGTATGATTCGGACAGACTGATGATATGTTATGGAAGGAATTTCTAGATAAGTTCTTGGAGCACTTCTATCCAGAGATGCTGAGACAAGAGAAGGATTTAGTGTTTATGCATATGACCCAAGGAAACATGTCCATAATGGATTACTTTGGATGCTTCATAGATTTACAACATTTTTCTCCATATTTGGCAGTAGAGGAGGATTCTTTGGCAAGATGATTTCAGGATAGACTGAGGTGTGAAATTAAGTCCCAGGTAAATATTTTTAGGCTGAAGAAATTCTCATAAGTGGTTAATCAAGTTCTCATTTCAGAGGGGAACCTGAAGAAGGATTCCAGTACTGGACATGTAGCTGTCATTAGATGATCAGGAAGTGTGCCTTCTGAGGGAAGGTAGCACTATTATGAGAACCTTAGTCAAGATAGTGGGAAGCAAGGTGGATAGTCAGGAGGAATATTTTCACCAGATCTTACTCATGTGATTTTACACCAGTGTTGTAGGAAGGGACACTATCATACACATTTTCCTCGACCACCAATGTAGTGCCTATTTTTTTCAATATGGGGAACTTATAGAAGTTCTATAGGATGCAGTGACAATATTATGTTGGGGGAGCAGCTGCTCAGAGTCAGAGTGTGGGAAGGGGGTCTTCTGTACCATATAGATATGGTAGCTGGAGTTCTACTACTATAGGCGGTACAGATAGTGGATACAGTGCTTTAGGGAATAAGCTCCCATATCAACAAAGTGGTGCTACTCAAGGGAGTCAGACGACACCATAGGGAAGAGGGGTAGGACAGTTACATACACTACAATCTACACTTGTGGAGAGAGAGGCTGGTCCATCGAAAATGAGAGGTACCATTCCAGTTTCTTATACTTTAGTTACTACCTTATTTGATACTAGTGCCTCTCATTACTTTATATATGTAAATCTTTTTAATGGCTTGAGCTTGGAGGTGGATCCCGTAATCAGGGTGATGAATATCGATACACCACTGGGAACATGGTCTAGGTATTTATGTTTATGCAAGGGATGTTCATTAGAAATCGGAGAGTATCATTTTCTTTGGGATATATATGTCCTTAATATAATGGGCTTTGACCTGATTATAGGTATGGATTGGCTAGTCACATACTAATCCCACATAGATTGTTACCAAGGAGAGTGACCTTTTTATCTCCTAAGGGTGACCGATATGTTCATCACGGAGAATGAGATATCCATGCAGGACGGGCTAGACTAATAACTCAACAACTGGGAGATCTCACAACCCAAGTTTCTATTATTTTACTTGATGATGGAAGTGGTAGGAAATACGTCCTTCCACCAGTAGTAAAACTGTTTCAGGGTGTCTTTCCTAAAGACTTTTCAGGGTTTCCACCTGAGAGAGATGTGGAATTCACTATTAAGCTCATGCTAAGGGCTGAGCCAGTATCTATTCCACCTTTCATAATGGCACCGACTTAGATTCAAGATCTCAAAAATCAATTAGAGGAATTGGAGGATAAAGGGTTTATCCATCCAAGTATGTCTGTTTGGGGATCACTTATTTTGTTTGCAAATAAGGCTGATGAGGGTTTACGCTTCTGTTTCAATTACCAAAAGTTGAATAAAATGACTATGAAGAACCAATAGCCTCTTCTGCGTATTGATGATCTGTTGGACCAGCTGAAGGGGGATTGTGTGTTCTCAAAGATTGATCTAAGATTATGGTATCATCATGTGAGAGTTCAGACTTTTGATAAACCAAGAACTACTTTCATAAGCAGGTATGAACTTTATGAGTTTATAATATGTAGTTTCGGTTGAAAAATGATCTAATAGTATTTATGGCCTTAATGAACATGATCTTTCATCTATACTTAGATCAGTTTTTGGTAGTGTTTGTGGACGACATCTTGGTGTAATCTAAGACTCATGATGATCATGCCCAAAATCTTGACATCGTCTTGGGTACACTGAGAGAGCATTGGCTATATTCTAAGCTATCTAAATGTCAGTTTTGGATTGACAAGGAAAACTTTTTGGGGCATATCATCTTGAAAGAGGGTGTGGCAGTGGACCTAGGAAAAGTACAGGAAGTGGTTTCTTGGGAGTATCCCAAGAATATTTTTGATATCTGAAGTTTTTTTGGATTAGCTGGATATTATAGGAGGTTCATCCATAAATTTTATCAATTGGAAGAACTACATTAAGGTTTGACAAAGAAATGGATAAAGTTTGATTGGATATAATCATGTAATAATTCTTTCTAGGATTTGAATAAGCGCTTGAAATTAACACCAATTTTTATCTTACCTGAGTCGGGTGAGTATTACACGGTGTATTGTGACGCTTCTAGGATTTGACTCAGAGTTGTGTTGATGTAAGGGGATTGAGTCCTTGCTTACAGATCACAGCAGTTGAGGCCACATGAATGGAATTACCCTATGCAAAAAATCGAGTTGGAAGTAGTGATTTATGCTCTTAAGTTTTAGAGACACTATCTTTTGGGTGAAAATTTTACAGTTTTTATGGATCAAAAAAGCTTGAAGTATATCTTTTCCCAACATGACTTGAATCTTCAGGAATGAAGATGGGTAGAGTATATGCAGTCCTTTGATTTTGAACTAGAATATACCCCTAGAAAGAAAAATAGTGTGGATGATGCCTTGAGCAGGAAAACTCAGACTCAGTTGGTATATGAGTCGAGTGTAGAGTGGAAGATGATGACCCTACTGGTGGAAATTCATGAGGTAGCTCAAGAGAGTCAGGATAAGATGGATCTGGTTTCTATAGAAGTGGATTCTACACTCTTGAGATGGATCAAGGACATGTAATATGAGGATCTAGAGTGTTTATCCTTAAGGGAAAGCTTTGAAGTTAGGGAGAAACCTTCAGAATGGATAATGGATGAGGATAAGATCATCTATGTGAGAAATCGAGTTGTTATGCTTATGAGTATGTGAGAGGAACTCATGTTAAAATTTAATACCTCAAAATGGGAGGTACATCCAGGGATAAGGAAAATTTACCATGACTTACGATGACAGTTTTGGTGGCCAAACATGAAGAAGGAGGTAGTAGGGTTCGTAACAAGATGTTTCACTTGTCAGTAGGTGAAGACAAAGCATTAATGACCTGGAGGCCTATTATAATCATTGAATATACTAAAATGGAAGTGGGATGACGTGACTATGGATTTTGTACTAGTTCTTCCAAATAATATTAGAAATAACTATTCTATTTGGGTAATTATGAATCGACTAACAAAGGTATCACATTTATTTTCTATCAGGGAAACCTTTATAGTAGAACAGTTGAGAGAACTATATATATGAGAGATAGTTCATTTTCATGGGGTTACAGAGACTATAGTTTCAGATCATGATTCACTCTTTATGTCATGCTTCTGGAAGGGCTTATATAAGGCACTTGGTTCACAAGTTTTTTTTAAGTACGACCTTCCACCCACAAATAGATGGGTAGTCAGAAACCACCATACAAGTGTTAGAGGATATGCTGCGAGCATGTGTGCTTGAATTTGGTGGTTCTTGGAATAATCACTTGGATTTAGTGGATTTCTCCTATAAAAATAGTTATCATGAAACTATACAGTTAGAACCATATGAGACACTTTATGGAAAACCTTTTAGATCAAGGCTATGTTGGCTAGAGGTGGGTGAGTTAGAGCTGTTGGGAATGAGTCTCGTTTAGGAGACTTCAGAGTAGGTGCAGTTGATTCAAAAATGTATGGCTACGACTCAGAGTAGGCATAAGTCATATGATGATAGATGGAGATGACCCCTATATTTTATAGAGGGTGATATTGTATTCCTTCGAGTGTCTCTAAGATTGGGTTACCATAGGATACAAAGGCAGGGCAAGTTGGTGCCTAGGATCCTAGGACTGTTTGAAGTGTTGGAGAGAATCAGGCTGGTGGCATACTGATTATCACTTCCATAGAAATTTGACACTATTTATGATTTTTTAAATGTGTCACAAATATTATGGTATCACTCTAACCGTTATCATGTGATTTATGTGGAAGAGGTTGACCTCGAGATAGATGCATCCTTTGAGAAGCATATGATATGTGTGTTGGGTCGTAGTGAGAAAGTGTTATGAGGAAAGACCGTGCCATTGGTTCATGTGATATGGAAACATGGAGGTGTTAAATATGAAACATGGGAACTATAAGCAGACACGATGGCTCAAGGGCCCAATCTTTTTGGCTCAGAATCTTAGTGAAGTTTGGGAGTATATCTTGAGGATGATCAGTTATAAGGTGGGGAGCTTATAAGATCCCAGCCTTTTCTAGAGTCATCTCAGGCGTGTTTTTAGGTACTTTTTGAAGTTTTAAAGTACCTTTGTTTTGGATTAGTGGATTAGGGTGCGTTTGGGTGAAATTTTAAGAAAAAATAACCGATAGTGGGCTGTGCATGGTTTACGCATGGTTTAACAAATTGTACCAACCATGAAAAACTAGACAGAGAGATCCACATGGTTTGTGCATGGTTTTTCTAACAATGTGACCAAACTATTCCAACCATGAAAACCTAGACAAAGAGGTCTGCACGGTTGGTGCACAGTTTTCCCTAAACATACGCCTGTGCCTAGGAAACCGTGCGCGTATAATTTAATATTAGAAAATCCATTTTAAAACCACTTGAACCCCCTAAGACTCCCATATTTTGACCTTGGATCTGGATTGAAAAATTCTATGTGTTCCTTGAGCCTTATAGAGGGATTCCAAGGTGATTTGAACACCGTTTTTTGAGATTGAAATCCCAGATTAAAGATCCACTCTCTTCTCGGTAAGTGGATTTCATCCCATTGCTTTTCCCATTCTTTCCTCTATCCTTTCTTAATATTTTAATAGAATATCTCCATTTTTTACATGGATATAAAACTATGAGTTGATATTTTGATCTAGTATTGTGGATATAGATCTATATTTGCAATATCTTGATGCATTTGATCTCACTTTTGGTTTAGGGATTTTGATCTGAAGCTTGATCGACAACGTTGTGCCACTCAAATTTTGGGGATTTTAGTTGGGCTAACATCCATTAATAAACTGAGGTAGGTGATATAAATCAAACTCCCATAGTCATGGTTTAGATATGTGTATGTGAGTTTATGGATTTTATAGATTCCCTTGATGATTGATTTCCTAAATTAGAGTAATTAGGAATGTGAAATTTGACTTTTGATTACCGTGGTGATTAATTGATAATTGAATCACAAAATAAACTATGAGGGTTTACCAAATAGATATTTTATTTGGATATTGGTTATGGGTTGAGATATTTTAATCAAGATATTGAATTAATTGTGATAAGATAATTAATTGTGAGAAATTAATTATGAAGTGATGTTGGCTATGAAAGATAATTAATTGTGAGAATTAATTATGTGCCATAATATTGATCAAATATAATTAATTGTGAGAATTAATTATGACAATTTGAGATTCTATATGGATAATTAATTGTGAAGAATAAATTATGGAATTATAATTGGGTTGATTTATTAATTAATTGATTAATTAATTAATGGGTTATGTGATTAGTTAATTTTTGAGTTAACTAATGGCCTTTTAAATGTTTAACTAATCATTGGATTAGTAATGGAATGATGTGGCTAATTATTGTGAATTAATAAATGATTAATGGATGAGATTTTTTTGTTGATATACATGGCGTTCTAGAACGATTATAATTTTGGACTTAGACATGGTGTTCCTCCCCAATAGTTATCCAAGCTTGAGATTATGGGGTTCTAGGCATGAAGACCTACACCAAATGAGATTACAGGGTTCTAGGAATGACTGCCTACACCAAATGAGATAAAGAGTGCTAGGCATGATTACCTTCAATCAATGAGATGTTAGGGTGTTAGGCATGTCGACCTACACCAAATGAATGATAATAGTGAAGGATGATTCAAATGGGAAACATGAATTGAAACTGGGATTAATGGGATGATTAAAGATTAAATGACAATGTGATTACTATTTAATTATGAATTGTATTTATTGCTTCATAAAACTTCATTCACTATCTTTTGACTGGACTTGTTTTAGACACCGCTGGTGGTGGCCTATTGATTTGTACTCACACCCTATTCGGGCCGCCTGATCGGCACTCGAGTAGAATTTGTTGTTGCAGGACAGGATAAGGGCAAGGACTTGGGATAGGTTTCTGTTTGGGATTGGAGCATGGGAGAGGGAACTAGATGCGGTTCAGGACCCACTTGGGAGTTTTTGTGTCTTTACTTTTAGTTTCATTGTAGACACTTGACACTTGAATTATTATAGCATATTTTACCTTTCAGTTGAGTATTGCAGTTTCTGGTTTTGACTATCATATTCCATGGTATTGTTCTGGTTATTTATACAATTCCACACTTGATTAGTGTTGTTTGTTTTCGTTGGTGTTTTATTCTGATAAAAGAGGGTATAGTCTCTCCAAGACTGACTTACCAAACCCTCGCTACTAGTTGGAACCCTATAGAATAAATAGAGGTGAGTTTGAGGGCATGTTCCCAACCGGATTAGGGCATCGTTTAGTGGCACTTAGGTTGGGACATCACAAACCCCCCCCTCTATACCTTCTTTTATATTCCTATCTAACTTAACAGTTGATGAATCTCGTGTCTCCTAGAAATATTTTCAACATATTGGCAATGTAATAATAACTTATCAAAAACATGGGCATCATAGGACAAGATGAGATAATATAATCTAGATTCTATGACTTTCCTAGCTATCTTATAGGGTACAAAGTGTCCACCACAAGCAATCGTATGAAAAAAATATAAAAAAACTCAAACTTATGATCAGTAATACACTTACTAATAACTTGGTCACTACATATATATCAAAGGTAGGTATCATCCCACACATAAAACCTAGACTCACTCTTAAAATTTTCAACCTGGTGTTTCATTATATTTTCATGTATTTAAGAAAAGAAAATATAGTTAACTAAATAATCATACCAAGGATTCATACGAGAGAGTTCATAAAAATGGTCATTAGAAAATGTGTCTGGAAGTGGCACCTAGTCTGAGGTGTCTTCCTTTGGTGTTTGAGTGATCCTACTCATGTGTTCTGACACCTTATTCTATAGAACCTTCTTATACTTTATCTCAATGTTGAACTTTTTAATAAGGATAATCCAATGGATAAGTCTGGGCTTTGCATATGTCTTCTTCAAGAGGTGCCTTAAAGTTGCATGGTTAGAAAAAAACTACTTTTGAGGCTAATAAATAATAACAAAATTTATCTAAAGAAAATATTATAGTAAGAAACACATTTTTTCATTATTTTTTAGTTTTTATAGTATGAATCCAATGTCCTATAAGAATAGTTTATCACATGTGGATGTCCCTCCACCCTATCTGATAATATCTCTCCAACTACAAAGTTGGAAGCATCATACATAAGCTTAAATATAAGATCCCACTATGGGGGTGTTATAATTGGTGGATTGGTGAGATGATTCTTTATATCATAAAATGATATATTGTATAAATCATCAAAAATTAATTCAATATATTTTTTAAGTGATTAGGATAAGGGTAGAGTGATCTGATTGAAATCACATATGAAGTGTCAATAAAAACCAGTATGTACAAGCAATGATCAAACATAATACACACATCTAGGGTATGAAAAGCATAAAATAATGTCTACTATAGACCTATCAAACTTTAGTACATGTTATTACACTACATGACCTAGTAATATTCCCTTCTTAACCATGAAATGAAAATTTTCAAAATTTAAATCTAGATTTTTCTAATACATCAAAATTTTTCCCAAGAGAGACATCGATCAAATGAAGATCCACATATATTAAATTCATCCACAAATACCTCTATGAAAGTGTCATATAAATAAAAAAAGATACTTAACATGAATCTCTATAAGGTACTTGTATAATTACAAAGTCTAAATGGAATCCTTCAGTAAGAAAATATGCCAAACATTCTGGTGAATATCATCTTCTTTTAGTCCTCTATGACAATGAGAACATGAAAATAGCTATGGAAATAATCCAAGAAAAAATAGTGTGTCCTACCCACATGTATATCATGTTTATGGTCAATAAAAGGAAGGGGTAAATGGCCATTTTTATTAGATTGTTTCAATTTTATATAATCTACACACACTCTCCAATTACTTTGCACTCTCACTATTACTGACTCATCATTTTTTTTCAATAGTAAAACTAATTTTCTTTGGTATAAGCTAGATTGGGTCAACCCATGAAGAGACATAGATAAAAAATGATACTTAATTTAAGTAATTTTTCCATATCTTTCTTTACATCTTTTAATATCATGGGGTTAAGTCTCATTTATGGCTAGATAACTGGTTTAGCCCTATCCTTTGAAAAAAATCTATGCATGAAAATGGAGGGTCTAATTCCTGATATATATACTAAGGCCCACCAAATTTTCCTAATATTCTATTTCAAAATATTTAAAATTTCTGTTTCTTGTTTAGAAAATATATTATTAATAATAATTATATGAAAATTTTCATCATTCAATAGGTATTCATAATTCAAATTTAGGGGAAATAGTGTAGTATCCCACCCTGGAAGACACTAAACGGTGCCCCAAGATGATCAAACACATGGCCTAAAGTGCACATTGCCGTAATCCATATTCTGGAAATTAGAAGTGAGAGCCTAGGGTGTGTTTATGGGGAGACTATTCCCTCATGGCCCAGAGTGTGAAAAAATAGTAAATAATAAATATAAGTAGAGGAAAGAGTAATAAAAAAGTAGCAACGAAAATAGTAAATCATCCAGATAAACAAATAGGTATAAGATGAATCAATACCATATACAAAATGATGATGATCATGAAATGTATCTATACAAAAATGAAGTACATGAGATACAGAGTAAACATGCATATACCACATGCTAAACAAAAATACAAAAAAAGACCAAAAGCTGCTACTACAAGCATCACGAGCGTTGGGTCGGTCCTTTTCCCCCATACTCCATCCTAGACCTAAAAATAAAACATAAAAAGCTAGGAAATTCCCTTTATCAACACCTAAGATCATAAATTATTCTCAGATACCTAGGGAAACCTGATCAAGGTATGAGATATACTCAGTAGGCCACCGCCAATGGTGTCTAGAACAATTCAGTTCGTGCATATAAAATGATCAGTGTACAAGCACAAAATAAATTTAAAGTAATTAATAAATAAACATGTTAGTCCAATTTCCTCATGGATACCCAACCGATAGTACCTACTTCAGCCTAAAATGGATTTCTTTAAACTAAAGTGAACCTATATAAATAGAATATGGGTGTATAAATGGGTTATCATAAATCAAACATCAAGAATGGACCCAACCCAAGAATGTGATTTAGATTGACAGATGTGTCCCTAGATAACAACTATAAATTCATAGTCTTTAATATAAAATTCAATATTAGAGTTTAATTAGAGGCACCCTGAGCCCATCCAAGGAGATCCAAAAAGGAATTCCAAGTATCAATCTAAGTCACTATAAATACTCGACACCGTAAGAGTCCATCCAAGGAGATCCATAAATGGAATCCAAAGTATCACTCCCAAAATGGTGTGAAAATAAGAACCTTTGAGCCCATACCTAGTATCTCACATAAGGGACTGAGTATCTCTCATGGCATGGTATAACCATCTTACCACTAATCCTGTCTAGGGGGTCTCTCCTAGTGAACCAATATCACTCATAAGGAGGTAGAGAATCCACTCGGTGAGCCTGTCCATGAAATTCCATGTATCTCTCCTGGCGCATTTACAAATCTAATTATAAAGGATGATGAGACCATCCAAGGATTCCTTATGTTAGGACCCTTGTATCACCCTCGACATAATATGAAGGTAATTTTAGCTATCAACACCTCGTATCAATTAATAATCATTATAATCATAACACTTTATCTAGGTTGTACAATTCATTTAATTCATATGATTCAAGATATGGCATAGAGAATATAGGCCTAACAAAATTCCTATCATTTATCTTAATAAATTCTCATCCCATTTTATTTATTACAAGGAATATCACACACTTCAAAAGGTGGTTTAAAAATCTAAGGCATGGGGAATTTAGCCCTTTAAGGAATGGAACACCCATGGGGTGGCTCATGTCAAGGAAATCAACCAATAGTGTTGATTCCTCATTAGCTTGGACCATATTAAGCATGGAAAACCATTTAATTTAATTAAATAATAAATTTGGAGTCATATAAAAATAATTCCATAATGTGGAATAATGAATCATAATATAAATGCAATGAGACTTTAGGGAAAAGAGATAGACCACCGACCTTAGGCCTATATAACTCTCCTCATCTAGTGCCAACCCTTGAATCGAGCTAGAGTGAGAGAAAATAACAAAGTGAAAAAAACCTGAAAATATGGCATATGATCTCACAACAAAATATCAAAAAAGATGGGAAGATAAATGAAGAAATAAAGGAAGAGGAATGGAGATTTTACGGAGCAGAATCCAACAAACTTGAAAACAAAGAGAACAAAGCTCAGACAGAGGAGATCCAGATAAACCTAGCATAGGCGTGGAGGGGTTTGACATGCAAGGATTCTACTCCTGTGAGGAAAGAAAATAAGGGATCTGTCAAAATTTTCCCATGACCCCTTAAAAAAATGATCATGGGTATTTACACAACATGTAAATTTTACACACCATGTAAATATCGGATCTCATCCTCCTGGGGAAAACCCAATTCATGATGTGTAAGGGGTATGGACAACAAATTACACATTTTGTATATAATACACATTGTTTATTTTATACACATCATGTATTTAACCTACAACCAACCTCCATCCCACCTATTATGTTCTTCCTAGAAGAAAACCAACCGACCTAGAGGACCGGTCACCAGGGTCTAATCCAAAATAGAAAACTCAAAGTGGGTTTATAAGAAACCAAAAGAAAATGAAACTCATTAAAAAGTCAGGACCTTAAAACCTAACATCCTTAAAACAAATTTTCCCCAAGTTTCCTTTATGAGGCTAGTAAGGCATCATCGGAGAAAAATTCTGGTCACTGACCACATAAATTGGCCCCTCTCCCTCGGGTCTCATCATAAACATGACCATGATTCCATAACACCCATACTAGAGTAACTGATCATCCTTGAAGATTCTTCATGTTCTGATCAATAATATATATTAGATGCTCCTTAAAGATCACATCTACCTCCAGCTTAATATCATCAGGATCTAACAAATGTGATGGGTCAGAGTGATAATGATGAAGCTACGATACATAGAAGATGTCATGCATGGCATGGTACCTCTGAGGTAATTGTAACTAATAGGATACTGACCCAACTCTCTCCATGATCTCTAAAGGCCTGACATAATGAGGAAATAACCTATACTGTATCTAAATATATCTATGACCCAATCTAGGAGAAACTCATATAAATACCTGATGCCCCACCACAAACTCTAGAGGTCGATGATAATGATTGATATAAGACCTATTTATGAATTGAGCTGTAGCCATATGTTTCTGAATCAACTGTACTTTCTCTAAAATCTCCTAAACGAGATAAGGACCCAGTAGTGCTACCACACCTACCTCTAACTAGAACATGGTTGAACGACACAACCTACTATAAAGGGCCTCATATAGATCCATCTGAATCATTTCCTGAAAGATGTTATTATAGGACAACTCAATAATAGGTATATGTTTCTCACAAGAATCTCAAAAATCAAGGACGCATGCCCAAATAATGTCCTACAAGACTCGTATTATCCTTTCAGTTTGAATATAAGTTTTAGGGTGATATGCTGTACTCAAGAACACCTTTGAACCTAGTGCCTTATACAACCACTACCAGAACCTCAATGTAAACTAGGCATCTCAATTTGATATGATAGAATGGGGAACACCATGAAGGAATACAATCTCCAAAATATAAATCCTTTTGATCTCATAAAATGACAAGGTCTCTCATATAGGTAGGAAGTGTGTGGCCTTGGTTAAAATATCAATGATCACCCATACCGTGTCATGACCTTGAGGGGATCTTGGTAATCTTATCATGAAATCCATGGTGAAGTTTTCCCATTTACACTTAGGAATTGATAGAGTCTATAGAAGTCCAATAGGTCACTGATGCTCCGATTTCACCTGATGATAGGTTAAAAACCTTGTTATAAAACCTAAAATCTACCTCTTTATACCTGGACACCAATACTGATGACATATGTCTCAGTACATATTGTAAAGACCAGGGTGAACTGCCCAAGCAGAGGTGTGAGATTCCCACATCAATTCTTCCTTTATGTTTAAATGAACCCAGATACATCCATGTAAGTGAAGAGCCTCATCCTTATTGATAACCCAACCAAGAGGTGGGTCCTCACATGTGACACTCTCCCTCAGGACTAAGCCTTTATAATTAGACCGTTATCTCATCCTTACCCATTTCAGAAGGGAGGATTTCACTGCCAAAGCTTCCAAAATAGGATTTCCATGATATTCTTGAACCTCTAGGTGCATCTCAAAAAATAGAACCATCAACTACCACTCACTAATGGTCTCTTTTACAACTTGATTTTGAGTATTTCAGCTTAATATTTTGACTCCAACATTCCCATTTTTAGGGTGTATAAGCAAGCTTAAATATTAATGACTATAGGTACTGTACCCACCTATGCTTCCTGAGATTCAAGTCATGATTTTTTTAAATGTATTTGAGAATTTTATGGTCTATGTAAATGATGAACCATTATACCAATAGATAATTCCTCCAACAACACAAATAATAAACCACGACTACCAGCTTGAGGTCACACATAGGGTAATTCTGCTCATGAGGCCTCATCTAGAGGGACCCATATTACATAACTTGATCTCATTGAATTAGAACTAATCCTATACCAATTCCTGGAGCATCATAATAAACTTTATAGCTTCTACCCAGATCTGGAAGAATCCAGATCAGTGCTAAAGCCAGTCTTCCCTTCAACCTTGAAATGATGTCGCACAATCTTTAGACCAGAAAAACTTCACACGCTTTTTGTTAAGCCTATAATAGGTTCTCCTATGAATGATAAGTCCTGAATAAAATTCCTGTAATATATATCCATCTATAAGAAACTATATACGTCAAAGAAATTCTTGGTATAATCCCAGGAAACTATGACACTCACCTTCTCTGGGTCAAAAGATACTCCTACTTATAAGATAATATGACATAGTAAGTGAACCTTATTGATCCAAAAGTAGAAATTAGTAAGATAATCTTTCAAATATTGCTCTATTATTGTATTAAACATGATATAAAGATGTTTTTCATGGTCATGTAAAGTGTGAGAATACACCAAGATATCATCCATGAAGACTACCACAAATGAATCCAGATATAGGTGGAAACCCCAATTCATCAAATCCATAAAAATGGATGCATTCGTAAGGCCTAATGGCATAACCAAATACTCATACGGGCCATATATGCTACAGAAATACATAAATGGTATGTATTTTGGTCACACACACACCTGATGGTAGCCCAACCTCAAATAGATCTTAGCGAAATCTATCTCTCCTTAGAGTTGGTTGAAGAATTTGTCTATTTGAGGTAGTGAATATCAATTCTTAATTGTATGATGGTTCAATTGATAGCAATTGATAAACAACCTGAGTGTACCATCTGACTTATTGGAAAAAAGTACTGATAAACCCCATGGAAAAGTACTGGGTCATATAAAACCCTTTGTTTCCAATTATTCTAGCTACTTATTAAGTTACTGGATCTCTGTAGGTTCCATATTATGGGGAGGAATGGACATTGGTACCACTCCTAGAACTAGCTCAATGGTGAACTCCACATATCTCACGAGAGGAAATACAAAGAATTCGTTAGGGAAACCATCCCTAAAACAATCCACAATATGAGTGAATTCCATACGTTTCATTCCCAGATCACTCATAAAGTGTGTATCGATCTGGGATATCACTCCACCGAGCCCACAATGCTCAGGTCTAGTCCAACTCACCTAGACATCCCATTATTCCTTATGAATATATGTACTACCCTTGGGTGATGTAAAAGACACCCTCCAATGCTAGAAATCAACATGGGCATGGTAAGGAACCAACCAGTCTATCTCGATAATTACATTGAAGCCTATCATCTCGAGAACTAAAAGATTCTAGAGGAAGAGATATTTTCCCACCTCAATAGGTTAATCCTTAAACTGGTATATACTCTCTGATCGATCACCTAACGATGTGTTGAGAGTCATCACACCACAAAATTACTCTATCTCTAGGCTCATACTTTCCATAATTGCTACAAATATAAAAGAGTGAAAATAACCTATATAAAATAAGGAAGATACTAAAGTATAGGCCACTATAATAATACCTATAACTATAGAAGGCCCTAAAGTCTTCTCCTCTGGTGCAAGATGCACCGCATAGATATTTCCTAATCTATGACCCTGAGATGAAATATGACTACCCTAAGAAGGACAGATCTAGATGTACTACACCTATGAAGTCTAACTACCTCAGCCAAGACCACTTCCTTGGCCTGTTCAGCCGATAGTAGACCAACTACCATCCTTACATGGAGCTACGGATATTATACCCAAATTCAATGTTGGTATAGATCCCTTTTCACTAGGAACTGTAGGGAAAAATCATCAGAATCAATGAAGGTAACCCATCCCACCATAAGATCATCACTCGATAAAATTTCTCATACAATAGGGATTCTTATAGACCACCCTACCATAGTAGTGGCATAGTAAATAATTATCAGTTCATGTCATCTGGCTAGAACTGTCCCCATATGATCCCTCAAAACGATGCTTCCTACTACTAGACAAACCATATCCTTGTGTTGAAGCTAAAATAACCTGGATCACATTTCTAGCTTCCCTCAGGTTCCACTCTATGATGAGGGTTTGGTTTACTATCTAAAAAACAATGGTCAGCTGAAAAACATTCACCTATTATTGGATGGAGTGCACAAGCCCATCCTCAAAATGTCTCACAATCGTCAACTCGTCACCAGTCAGTGTTAGTGAAAAACACTGAAGCTCAGTGAAATGAGTAGAATACACCATCATGTACATAGTTCCCTACTGTAGGTGTATAAACTTTTTGGCGTAGTCCTCTCTCAAAGTCCATGGAAAGAAGTAATCATAAAAGGCTATTTAGAAGCCTTCCTAGACCATACCCTAATGACGTCTGACTTGGGTGCTGGAATCCCACTAATGGTTAGAATAATAATGAAGAATATAGGTATTGATATTGAACCTCCACTTTTGAGGCATCTCAAAATGCTCAAATATTGATAACATGGCCTCAATCCATGAATTAGTAGCCCAAGGACCACCATCCCCCCAAAATGTGGGAGGATGCTACTTCTGAAATTACAACATCAACTCTTCCACAGTATGGGAAGGTTGTAGAGATCCCTGAATAGACTACATGAAGCATAAGAAGCTATCTCAAAACTAATAATCAGTTCTTAGTGTAGGATCAATAGGATGTGCCTCAGGTGGAACCACATGAGGTAATACTGGTGGCTTAGGGCCCACCACCTCTAGATCATGGTCATCACCACCCTCCTAGTAGATGAATCGAGGATGTCATAGTGGGATAAAACTATAATTTCCAAATTCATGAATTAGATATGATTTAATATTAGATAAGAACTAGAAAAAGTAGTAAAGGATAGGTACAAAACCTTCCTATAAAAGATTTACACCTCTTTGCATTCTCCTAAAGCTAGGTCTAGGTGATAATATAGATCAAAAAAGTCATAAGAGAAACTACCCACTTCCCAGTACTAAGGTCATGTTAGGGTTAAGGTCTCACATAACAGAATATAGGTTCAGGTATATAAAGTTTCAATTACAAGGTATAGAGGAAAACACCCTTTACTTTTCAATTGGAATCCCCATTTAACAGTAACCTTTTTTATTTTAGAGTTTAAATTTATTTAAGTTCATAATTTTTTTCACATATATAGATATATAATCCTAGTGATATTCATCACCATTATCAATTTATAAAGGCCCATACTCTTTAGAAATTGTAATTGGTTCATCAAGTCACTTTAAACTAACCTTTACAACCAATATCAGGATGAAAGAGATCATGTAAATTGATTTTATTAGATAAATCACTATTCATAATTTATAGAAGTACAGACTTCATAAATTATAATTTCCATTCAAAAAATAAAATCAACTAATGTTTCTATCCATAGAACTAGTGGTTCATGGCTCAAACATTGCATAATTGGTTAATTAAGGTGTCATCAACAATATATATGATAAAAAACCATTTATATTGATGTAGGAACTTTAATTAATCCAATTATTCTATCCCTGTAAGAAACATTAGTTCATTTCCATATATAATAATCTAGATACTAACTATATATAGAAATAAATTCATGCAAAAAGTAAACATGACATGGATAAATGCATGACATATACATCCTAAGGTGCCTATAACAATGCATGAGATGATGCCTCATTTCTATACCAGGACAAGGAATAAGGAAACCCATAATAATATTAATAATAATAATATCATCACAAAAAATGCGCATCACCAAATAATAAAATTAGTACAACTGTAATAGGAACAAACCAAAATAGTAATAACCCATCCAAGGAAATTTGGGTTTACCCTGTACATGGGTTAGCTACTCCCAAGAATAGAATCATTACAAAATTTTAATATATCCTAGTCTCCTCTCTAATACCCAAATAGTAATGTGAAATTAAAAATGTCTCTAATACCACTTTGTAGAATCCTTCCTTGGAATCCACTAAGAGGTGCCCCAAGATGGTTGACCACATGACCTCATGTGCACCTCCTTGTCTGCCAGAGGCTGCTGACTTGTAGCGAGATCCTAGGGTGTGTTAATGGGGATACTATTCCATCATGAATCAGAGTGTGGTAAATTAGTAAATAATAAATATAAGAAATGGAAAGATTAAAAAAAACAAACAATGGAAATAGTAAATCATCCAGATAAACAAATAGGAGGAAGCTAAATCAATACCATAAACCAAATAATGATGATCATGACATGTATCTATATAAAAATGAAGTACATGGGATATAGGGGAAACATGAATATACCACATGCTTAAAAAATACAAAAAATACCAAAATATGATACTACTAGCATCAAGATCATAGGTTCGGTCGTCTCCCCCTCATACTCCATCCTAGCCTTGAAAATCAAACATCAGAAGCTGAACACTTCAATAATATACTCCTACAATCAAAAAGTATGCATGGGTACCAAGGGAGGCCTAAGTAGGGTGTCAGATATACTTAGTAGGACACCACCAATGATGTCTAGAACAATCTACTCTATGCATATAAAATACGAAGTGTGCAAGCATAGAATAAATGTAAAGAAATAAATAAATGAAACATTTCTATCTTGGTTTATCATGGATATCTGACCAAAAATACCTGCTTTAGACTAAACCAAATGTCTCTAAACCAAGGTAAACCTGTATAGATATAATATGGATGTATAAATGGGTCATCATAAATCAAGCATTAAGAATGGACCGAACCCAAGTATGTGATTCATCTTGGTGGACATGTCCTTGGATAAAAACTATACATTCTTAGTCTTTAATATAAAATTCATAAATATAGTTCAATCAGAGGTACCCGAAGTCCATCCAAGGTGATCTGAAAAGGAATCCCAAGTATCGACCCAACACACTATAAATACCCAACACTATAAGAGTCCTTCCAAGGAGATCTATAAATTGAATACCAAGTATCACTCCCAACATCGTGTGAAGACAAGAACCTTTGATCTTGTCTGTGGTATCTCACATAGGGGACCAATTATCGCTTGTGTCATGGTATAACCATCTTTTCACTGATCCCTTCCATTAGGTATATCTTAGGGAACCAATAAAACTCATAAGGCAGTAGATAATCCACCCAGTAAGCCTATCCAAGGAATTCCAAGCATCACTCCAGACATAATTACAATTCATTTAAAAATCTAATTATAAACCATGATGAGACCATCCAAGTCATCCTTAAATTGGAACCCTTGTATCACCCTCGATATAATATGAAGTTAAGTTTATCTATCAAAAGCTCATATCAATTAACAATCATGAAAATCAGAACACTTTATCTAGGTTGGTCAATTTATTTAATTCATATTATTCAATATATGACATTCATAATAAGGTCTTAACACATGGCATATCATTTCTCTTAATAAAATATCATCCAATTTTATTTATTACAAGGCATATCACACACCTCAAAAGGTGTTTTAACAATTTAATACAAGGGATATGTAGGAATTTAAAGAATTGAACACCCATGGGATGGCTCATGTCAATGTTATCAACCAATAGTGTTGATTATCCATTATTTAGGACCATATTAAGCGTGAAAAACCATTTAATTTAATTAACTAAACATTTTAGAGGTGTCTCTGAAGATGTTTGGAACACGACATGGCATCGCATAATATAAATGCAATGATAATTTAAGGAAAAGAGAAATACCACTACCTTATTCCTTTATCACTCTCCTCATCTAGTGTCGGCCCTTGAATCAAGCTTGAATGGGAGAAAATGGAAAAGTAGAAAACCCCTTAAAAATAGGGCATATGAGGTCACACCAAAATATAATTTAATATGAGAAGATAAACAATATAAATAAGGAAGAGGAGTGTAGATATTATCAATTGGAATCCAATGAACCTGATAGTGAAGAGAATGGATCCTAGAAGGATGAGATCCAAATTAACCTAGCTTAGGCATTGAGGGATCTCCCTTGCATGACTCTTACTCCTGTGCGAAAATAAAATAAGGGATATATCAAAATGATCCCCTAACCCCTTAAAAAATGATCATGGGTATTTACATGGTGTGTAAAGTTCAGGTCTCATCCTCCAATGGAAAACCCAATTCATGATGTGCAAGGGGTTTGGCCAACACATTACACGTCATGTATATAATACATGTCGTGTATTTTAAATACACATCGTGTATTTAATACATGTTGTGTATTTGGCCTAAAACTAGACTTCATACCACTTAATATTTTCTCTCTAGAAGAAAAATGTCTAGCCTAAAGTCCCATGGTCTAAACCAAAAGAGAAAACACAATGAGGGTTTAATAGAAACGAAAAGAAAATGAACCTTTCTAAAAAGTCTAGAATGTTACAAATAGATTGAGTTTTAGTTTGGGTGTGTGTTATATAGATGGAAATGTCATTGAAACTAAGATATGTATTCACTTAATGTTGGGATATGAATATAAATCATCAACATCCATGAATAATTCATCAAATTTATCTAAAAAATCAATAAACATATCATAATCAGAAAATAAATTCCTAGAATTAGAATAAGAATCCACAAAATAATTAGAACCGAAAGTGTTTTGGTCATGAGAAATAGGTGTGGAAATATTCAAAGACATAAAACCAATCTAAATACTCAAAATATCTCTAATCATGGACTGATCCCCATTTGTAAAGGATTGTAAATCAATAGTTGTAGAATCATTACAAGATGGGTTAGAATAGGAGATGAAGAGACCAAAATGGTCATTTAAGGGTTACTTCATGGAGTCAAAAATATTAAATCTTACAATATCATCTCCAAAATCCATAAAAATTATACCCTCATGGAAATTTAGGATTTTATTGGTAGTTTTGAAAAAGTAACTACCAAGAATTATGGGATAATGATAACTTACATGACCATAATTCATCTTCAACATGTAAAAATTATTGAGAAAGATCACATCTCTCACCCAAACAAGTACGTCCTTAAGGACTCCTACCATGTGTTTCATGGCCCTATTTTCCAAGTGGACCCCCACCAGCTTCATCTAACTAACCCATAAGGAATAGAAAACTAAGTGTGGCATGAAATTAGTAGTGGCTCCCAAATTACATAAATAATTAGATAAATGAAGATCCCCCATGGCGTATGGTATAGTGAATGTCCCGAGGTCCTTGAACTTTATAGGAATCACCATGACCATTACTAGAAATTTGGGCTATACCAACACCACTATACCAATGTTTTTTTGTATCCATGGGTATAGAAGTACCTATATTTTATACAAACCATTGGTATGGAGTCAAAATGAATATCCTATACCAATGGTTTTAAAAACCATTGGTATAGAGTCCCCAAAAATTCTTAATCTTTTACCCCTCCCCCACATTCCCTAATTTCCTCCCTTACCCACATGACCTCCCCTAATTCTTCCTAGGTGATTCTACCCCTACTCATCCATTTATTATTTGATCATTCTTCAACATCAAATCAGTGAGTTTCAGGTCTATCATCTATTCTATCAAGCATCATTTTTATTTTTATCATGGTATCAAACAATAAATGAGATCTTGTTTGGACATAATTATCCTCAATTAATTTAACTAAGGTTTATTTAGATTATATTTATTATAATTTTAAAGTTATAATGATATTATTTATTATGTATGATTAAATGTAAAACTGAGTATGAGGAAGAGGAATACTGTAATATCATAACTTATATTAAAATTTTTAATTGTATGGATACATTATCAACTGTTTTTATAAGGATGATGATGTATGGTTAAGTGATTTTTTTTCATAAAAATAATGGTATAATTGAATATCGAGTTATAAATGATAATTTTGAATATAATGTTAACATGATGATTTGAAAATGATGGATTAAATGAGTTATATTTCTTTTACACCTATTAGGTGTTATATGAGTTGCTTATAGAAAATGAAATTATAATATAAGAATGTTTTTAGAAGGATATTATTATTATTTAATGTATATTGGGTATTAATTATGTTTAAAATTGATGTTATTTTTTTCCAATCATGTTTAAATGAGTTAAGTTGTAAAATTATTTGTCTGTGTAATATATATTAGGGGATTATATAATTTAGGTATGGGTTAGTTCTGGAACCACACTTTAATTGTATAAGATATTATTTGATGAAAACATATCCTCTAGGGTTTTTTTAATAATCCAATCACATTTCTCCATTGTAACCCATACTTGGGTCCTTTGGTATGTCTTGAGGACCATACATTTTTTATATTAGAATATCTTTCTTGTTTCTTAATATAAAATGTGTGTTTTTATTGGAATGCTTCTAGTACATGTTAGTTGTTTCCTATTACATGCTTTATACTTTGTTTGGGTTGCTCCTAGTATACATTGATTATTGAATATGTCATCTCTCATGCGTTATTTAACCGTATGATAGTATGATTTGATGAATTTCATATTAAAATTAGTATTTAGATTATCTTATTGGATATGTTTTTTAGACATATGAAGTTTAATTATGTCATTATGGTATTATAAATTTTTCCATTGATAAATTCATACATATCAAATATGGGACATTTCATTTTGTTTGGATCAATGTTCTTTAATAAATGTTTTCCATGATAAAAACATGAGTATTTAGTTATGAAATTATTTTTTGTCCTAATATGTATTCAAAAGATTCATGGCTATCATTATTATTTTTAATTATTGTCTAATATATTTAATTTTAATAAAAAATTATTTTTTTATAACAGAATGGATAGAAGTTGAATGTATGATATTGATAGAATCTCTATTGAATTTTAAAAGAGTTATTTTTTAAAATTTTCATTTAAACACACTTAAAATTGAGGATTTATACACTTACCTTGTTATAATTATGTTGGAAGACCTTGGTTAAGTCAGGAAGCAGTTAGCTACTATATAAACAAATTTGGTTTTCAAAGAAACTATTATGTCTAGTATAATAATGGAAATAAAATGAAATCCGATATTGTTCAAGATTATAATGAAAGGATTGGAATGGATAATTCAATATTTAGTTTCCATTTATTCATCATTACGAGGAAGAAATTATTCAAATGAAAGATAATGGTATGAGTATATATGACACAACCAATGAAAATGATAATGTTGAGAGAGTGAAAAAATTGATGGATGATTCAAGAGATCCTATATATCAGGCATGTGGTAAAATGAAAAGTGAGAATTTTTATTATGAATATAACATAGGAAAACTATGTATGGAATTTCTAATAATGACATCAACTATCATCTTACCTTTTTTAAGGACTTCATGATGATACATATATTTACTCAAAATATTATTTTTATGGAAGTTAATTAAACATATTGGATTTTAAACTAATAAAATTCATAATTTACTAAAAGATTACTAATTATTCTGAGAGGAAACCTTGGGACTAAATGATTTTAAATAATTTGGTACATCTAAATGGAAGTAAAATACTAGTGGAACACTATCCCATGTTCCAAAAAATGTAATGTGTCACTTTCCATTGATCCCTAGTCTCCAAAATATTTTAATGCATGATGAAATATCAATAAATATATGATTTAATTATGCTGAGAGAATTAAGGATAATGATGAGTTAATTCATCCTAAAGATGAATTAGCATGACAAACATTTGATGCATGATATCCATATTTTTTAGCCGAGGTGTATAATTTTAGGTTGGGTCTATCATGTGATAGTTTGAATCCATTTGGTTATATGTTTACTTCACAAAACACATGGATAGTTTTAATTCACACGGATAACCTTCATCTATGGATGTGTATAAAAAAAGTATTTACTTTCTTGAGTATACTCATATCTGGACCTTCATATCCTTCTAATTATATAGGTGTTCACTTGAAAACATTAATAAAAGAGTTCAAATAGATTTGGGATATGAGAATTCACACATACAATGTTTTTTTGAAAGATATATTTCATATGTGTGTTGAACTTATGTATATGATAAATGATTTTATTGCTTATGGAATGATGTTCAGCTAGATCATGAAGGGTAAACTATCTTATCTTATTTTTATGAAGAATACACAATCTAGAAGGCTTAAATATCATTATAGTTTCAATTTTATGGGGAATTGATAATTCTTGATAATGAATCATAAATAAAGAAAAAATTATCAAAGGTTTAACAATACCATTGAGATCAAGAATCCACCTAAATATATGTATGAAATTGACATACTTAATGAATTGCGAGATATTAGTTTTTCATTTGGGAAAATTCAGATGAAATCTAGAAAGAGAAAGAATATTTTCACTGAATATAATTATAATTGGAGGAATAAAAGTATTCTCTTTGATTTTACTTACTAGTAACAAATTTTTCATTTTATTATTTAGATGTAATTTACATTGATAAAAATATTTGTGAATTTTTTCATTTAATACTTATAAATATCAAGGGTAAGACTAAAGATGATTTATGATATCGACATGACTTGGTGGATTGGGTTATTAGACCAAAACTTCATCTTGAGTGTATCATTAAGAATATATAGAAAGTTCTTTGTAATTATTATAAGATAATAACTTCATATAATTTTTTTATATAAGTATTAGAGACTATCAATATTAATGATGGTTATTTAAGAAATATATCAAAATGGGTCAACTAAATATAGGTGAAACTGAAATCTCTAGAAACTCATGGCCAATATATCCCTTTTCATGAATTGTTTTCAATAGCAATCCATCATTTAATTTACATTAATGTAAGTGTGTTGATGATTCTATTGTTCCATTTTTATAGAGATATTTTTGATGAATGGTTTTATAAGTGTTTCATGAAAAAATATAGGAATACGTAAAATTAATTATTTATGAGTTATAGAAAATTTTCCCTTTATATATTTTCACATTAATGTTTCATATAACTATCCATATTCTAATTTAAATAATTATTAGGGGATATTTTTTTGGATATATTCAACTAAAAAATATGTACAAAATGAATTCATATTTTAGGAACATGAATCATCTCAAAGGTTCTATTATGAAAGGTTATTTAGATCAAGAATGTATAGATTTTTTCTCAATTTATTTGGATGATGTGAGCATGATATGTAAATGGCCAATGAGAAATGAATATGAGTAGTTTGAAAAAATTTATCCCACTTTTCTATTACTTCCCTAAATAGGGGGAATTTCTAGATCATATAAATTGGATACGTTGAGACTTGAAGAGTGGGAGATGGCACATTGCATGATTTTTTTAATGACTATATCAAGTAATTTGAATATGTATAAACCATTAAATCCTATATAGTTTTAAATATATCTTGAACTTTTACCATCTTTTTATGCAGGTAACATAAAGAAATTATAAGTGGAATTCATTTTTTTTACCTTTGAGAAGGAGAAAGACTTCACATAACAAAGAGTTTCATGTTTAGTTAAAATTGAAAGTAATACCATTAATTAAATAAAACAAATAATAAATATTTATTTAATTTTAATATTTATATATATTTCAGGTATTGATTTTACTAGTTGGCTTTGTCTCTCAATAAATAAGAGTGTTTGATTTTAGTCCCAATAATTTGGTTCATGAATGAAAATAACTGGTGATCAATGGGTATAAATTTGTTATAACTAATTGATGAATGAACATGATAACACAACATGATAACAATATGTTAACCGTAATGATGTACTATTATTCCAGTGCATTAGATAACCAATATTGATATAAAAATATGCCATATTATAAAGTTATTGAGAAAATAATAATATTGTATTGTTACTCACATGGTTGAGTCATTATGATATGAAAGTGGTTTGATTTAATGATGTGACATGGATAATTTATTGATTAATGTGGATTTAGAGTTATTGACATGAGTCACTTCTAGGATACTGATAATCCATATATTTTAGCATTAATGGATAAACAAGTTTTTTTGTGTGAAAGTCCTATAAAACAAAAATTCAATGTCATTACTGAAGTGATCTAGAGATTTTTTTTAATGATTTTGGGGATGGTATTTACACCATAATTTCCCCCATCAATCTTGATCAATATGTTACATATGATGACTCAAATACTTCAATTTTCAGGGTAGACTATGACCATGAATTAGTGGTGGGAAATATATAAAAGCATTGATATTAATTATTAGTTGCTTTAGTTTTTATCATCTAGGGTCTTTCAGGTTATTACTATTCAAATTAATTTTATATGTTTTTGTTTGAATTAACTTGGGAAGGTTCATATTTTTTCAAGTTTGTTTCAGTTTGTAAGGGTTTGTTTGGTTTATTTTTGTTTATTCTGATTGAATTTAATTATATTTTCATTTAGTCTATTCAATTTAGTTTTATTTGTTTCATTTAAATTGAATTAATTTAATTTCATTCCATATATGTTACTTTAGTTTGGTTCCTTTGATTTTATGTTGGTTTGGCTCATATTAGACCAAAATGACCTAACCCAAATGTAAAAAAAATGACCTAACCCAAATATAAACAAAATGACATAACTCAAATATAAACTGAACCAGATTGAACCAAAATGAAACAAATTACCTTACCCAAAAATAACCAAATGAATTAACCTAAAAATGATCAAATGACCTAACTAGATGACCAAATTATTGAACAATCAAATTCACAAATTTTCAAATGACCAAATGACTAAATGATAAAATTCCCAAATGGCCAAATGAAAAAAATGAACAAATGACTAAAAGGAAAAATCCACAAATGACCAAATTATAAAATTCCTAGATATCCAAATTCTCAAATTCCCAAATGGAAAAATTCCAAAATACCGAAATTCCCAAAGGCCTAAATTACTAAATGACCAAATGAACTAACCAAAAAATGTCTAAATGACCTAACTGAATGACCAAATGACTGAATAACCTAAATGAATGAGAAAAATTCCAAACAACCAAATAAAAAAAATTAGAAAATGAGCAAACAACAAAATTAATAAATGAAAAATTGTACAAATGACCAAATGATCAAATAACCAAATGAAAAACCTAAAAATTTCTAAATAACCAGATGAAAAAACCAAAATGGATAAATTACCTAACCCAAAAATGGATAAATGATGTAACCAGATGATCAAATGACTCAATGAACAAACAACCAAACAACCAAATGACCAAATGAACAAATAAATAAATGACCAAATGAAAAAATGACTAAATGAAAAAGGCCTGAGTGACCAAATGTAAAAATACCCAAATGAAAAAATGACCAAATAACCTAAAAAAATCATATTGAACTGAATTAACCAACCTAAATGAAAACCGAATCATATTGGACCAAAATTACCTGACCAAAATGTAAACAATATTAAATCAAAGTGACATAAACTAACATAAAAAATGTACCAAACATAGCTCAACCAAAACCACTTTAAACTGAAATTAACTGAATAAGATAAAATAGAAAAAACTAGAAGATAACTGATTTGATTTGAATTAATTTAACTAGAATAAAATTGAAATTAACCAAACATAACTAAACCAGTCAAAACATACCTAACTAATAAAGTGAAATAAACTCAAACGAATATAATAGATAAAAAAAATAAAAAAAATCTAAATCATCTATAACTAAATTAAACCACCTTGAACTGAACCAAACTAACCCAAAATAGATTCAAACTAACTAAAATTGTAAAATATGAACCATTTTTGCCTGATTTTTTTAGATATTTTCACTAATATTCCAATGTGATAAGACAATTAAAATTAATCTGAACTTTTAATTATATAAATAGTATATATTTATGTTTTAATACATGTATTGGTAAGAAATTGGTATTCAAAACAAACTATAAATTTTTTTATGTTCTACTTACAAAATTTTATGTCTTGATTTGGATATGGAAACTCTTATGAAATGTTTAACATGGTAATTTTTATGCCTTGATTATGTTATTTCATCTTTTATTCCTAGTTTTTCTTGCCAATTAGTATTCTTTAGTTATGGTATATCACCACTTTTTCATTGTTTGAATTTACAATTAGAATGCCATAATTATTTTATCCACCTTTTAAGCCTTATTTATCATCCCAATTACTAGTTTAAATCTAAAAAATGTATATTTTATTCCTATATAGAATATGAAAAGTATTGAACAAATATATAGGAAGTGATTTTAAATAAATATTGATGAATGTGAGAGATGGAACTACCTCCTCTGGTTCCCTTAGAGAGTATAATAATTCTAATTTATATCAATTAAAATACATTAAATGTCATTTTCTTATTCTTTTTTAAATTTATTTCATAGATAACCATTTTGGAGACAACTGTTATTTAGTTATACTATTGAAAATGGTGAGTAGTATGACCAATTGAGTAGGGTGATACTATAGGTACTCAGTGCACCCACCATAACAGATCACACCCATAACTGACACCATATATACCATATTCCATACTTTATCATCCCACTATCCCACTTGATGAACTAAGGGTGTTCCCACCTAAACCTTTATTATCATTTTAGACAGGTTATGATTCTATGATACCTTTTCTATATCCCATAATCCTCCTACTTTATATCATTTTCCACCCATATCTATTCCACCTACATTTCCCACTTCTCATATTCATCCAAGATTTTATAATTTTTCTCTTATAACTTTTCTCCACATCATTATAATTAACTAGATCATGCATTAGATATTACCCATCCTTCATAGTTTACTGATTTTCCATAGCTTGTGAATCTATTAGACCCTACTAATCATCCTGGATTTGGTATATGTTAACAAGTGCATTAATTTTTATCACGTTAATTTTATTTCAGTTGTAATGTGTATTAATTTTATTTTTATATTTTTATTTTTTAGTTGGATATTCTAATAGGGAGTGTGGGCATACTCATATGTATGAATTATAGAACCACCATGCACAAATTATGTCAGTAAAACACAAAAAACTAATTGATTGGTAAACATGGTGGATAATGTATAAGTTTTATAGTGATTCTATCCAAATAAAGTGACATAATTCTAGTTCAACCAATATCATGGAGACACATTGAAAATCAAATCAATAATAATACATGAGATGGGATATGGTTAAAGAAAATTTATTCAATTAAAATCCATATTTTTTTATTTTGTTTATATGAATTAATATTTTGTTTGCAACTTCAATTTAACTTTCCTGAAGGTTAATATATGAGGACAACATGGTTGTTGGATTCAGGGGAACTATAAAAAGAATATAAGTAGAAGTTGTATATTAGAGATATCAATAGGATTAGAATTGAGTTATAGGGTATAACAACCATTAATGAATGTCTCGTTACACAATACTAGGAAATTATTTCTTATTGGAAGAGTAATGAGTTTAAGGTATTATTAAAATTCAACAATTTTTGATTGAAAATGATTATGATTCATATTAATAGTTTTTTTATATTATTGAATTATATTTTTCTATATTATTCATAAAACATTGGGGTGACCTACTATACATGAATATGAGAGACCCATGGGAGATTCCATTGTCATTATGAGAAGAGTATCATTCCCACTATGTATTAGACCATTTCAGGAAACTCTAATAACTATGGTAGAACTGAGTTATAAGAGGGTCATATAGAAGTAGCAGAGGCCATACAAGTAACCAATAAAGAGCATGAAATAAGTAAAAAGTTATTCAAGCGGTTTAAGAAAGCTATGAAATCATTATAACTATCACTTCCACTAGATAACTATTTATATTTTGATATATGCATTACAATGATTCACTCATAGTGATAGTGGGGGTGATGAATTTCCTGGTGGTGAGAGTGATGAATATGTTAAAGGTGTTGATACTAGTGAGGATGTTCATGACGAGGGAGATGATAGTAGTGGTCATTATGATGATTGTTTAGAGGGATATATTAACCCCCTATATTTATGACTTGATAGTTATGATAATTACAACCATGTGAATTGTGTTTGATGACTAAAACTTATTGTCTATATGTGTTATGATTTGTTTTTTAATTTATCAATTGATTAAAAATAAGACATATAATATATATTCTATTTTGAATGTGTATTAAAACTGGTTGAATATATGTTTTGTTTTTAGGTTGTTATATATTATCTATAGGTTATTTTTAGGGGGTACAGGTTGGGTGGAACGTGTTTCCTGGAGGATGGGCATATGGTAATGGTTCTCAAGAACTATTGGTCTATGAAAATACTGACGGGTCTATACCATGGGTTCCTCAGAACTGTTGTTATAGACCTTTTCTGATATCCTAACAACCAATGGTTTGGGGAACTATTGGTATAGGCTATACCAATGGTTCTAATACCTATACCACTAATTTTCATTCCTATAATCTATTCACACTCACCAAAAGTTTTTCATTCTCATAGGTACTAATTCACCATTTTAATTTTTTACAATAGAAAATATAGTTTTATTTTATACAACCTAGGAAAATATAACCCACTAAGTGTTACAGATGGGATAAACGATACCTACTTCAAGTAATTATTTTATCTATTTATTTAAAACTTATAATAGTATGGGTTTAATAATATTTTATGGATATCTATCCAGTTTTTCATCATCCTCAAAAATAATACTATATATGAAAATAAAGGATATAATACCTAGTATATCTTCAAAGGTCCACCCAATTTCCTTAATATTTAGCCTCAAAATATTCAAAATTCATGTTTATTTTTTAGGAAAGAAATTATTATAAATAATTATATGTAATTTTTCATCATTAATTAGGTATGAATAAGTCAAATTTGGGATAAATCACTTGAGTTCCAGTTTGGGTGGGTGTTGAATTGTTGGAAATGTCATGGTAACCGAGATATTTGAATAATTTATATTGGAATCTGATAGAGTAAATATTTTCAATTAATTTATATTGAATATCATTTTTTTAAACCCACAAAAGTGTTCCTATAAGAATAATTGTTTCATTTTTATGATAATGGTGTTATTTTGAACTGAATAGTAAAAATTGGACATTTTGGATTTTTAACTGTTTTAAATTATTTCTGTAGTTTGGCCATAACATTATCTACACTGATCCAAATTGAAAAATTATTTCTTTTACAAATTCTAAACATCCAGGTATTCATTTACTATTTTTGGACTAAAAGCTGAATCGGTCATATGGAAGCTCAAAAGAACATCACAAGTGAGAGAAATAAAACTGTTTTGAGTTCTTCCTAGTTTTGGTGTGGGATCCATAACTCATCCATGGTGGGCCCAAATGTTGTGATATTCGGTGGGTGGACGAGAAAGGGGTTTTGGAGCATCTTTTATGAAGGAAGAGACATGTGAATTGGACGCTTATGGGGTCATTAAATCACCCTAATCCGGAGGATTGCGTTTTGGAGAGTCTGACTGGATAAAAGAAATTCTAAGAGTAAAACGGACATAACTCTCGAAATACATGTTCAAATCCACCTAGCTTTTGAGGGGACACGTCCAAGGTAATTATGAACAACATTAAAGAAGGGATCAATGCGTGAATATGTCATTTAATGGGGTTACAACATGCCAACATTCGAGGGAAAAATTCTGGATATAAAAGGAGGAGAGCTCCACCCTCTCAAATCATCCCATTCTCCACCCCATTCCCTCAGGGACACCAAGAAGTAGAAATTTTAGCTTCCTATTTTATTTATTTTCTTTTTCATAGTTTTGTAATGTATTATTCTTCCCCTTTCAACTCTATTACCCTTCACATGGAGGGGTAAAACCTTTGAGTGATCGGGGAAGGGGGAGTTTCACTTTTGTAATGTCGGAGATTTGTGCTTAAATTTAAAATCCTCTTTTTCTTTTTGAATGACTTCTATTATCACTGTTTCCCAATTATCTTAATGCGATCATGTTTTGATTTTGGTGTATTCATTCTTAATATCTTTGGTTAAAGACCTTTAATCTCCCTCTGCCTAGTGCAATTTGTCTCGATCGAGCAGATTGTGTTAGGTAGTGAGTGTCTAGAGATCGTTGGCACGTGTGTGAAACTATTAAACTTTTTCTAGAGTTCTAAGGAGAAAAAATTCCCGATCGGGAATTTCCTTAGTTGTTTAGGTATTGTTTAAGAACTTTCACACACATAGGAGTGAGTCTCATTTGTTTCTTAAACCAAGGGTGATTAATAACTCGATCGAGGATTTCTTCATTTTTTATTCGAATGTAAGAGAGAGAATATGATCTTTATTACTATGATGAATTTGAAAAAGTGAATCCTACCCTGACCCCATCACTCTCTTCATCCATTAGTGTTTGAATTTTCTTGTTATTGCTTGCTTTATTTTTCAACCTAAATTGTCACACCCCGACCGCGGACGTCCGTAATTTTTCCTCTTTTCTTGGTCCCGGTTTAAATTTTTCGAAGATTAATTGCGATTGGCGGTTTCGCGCCGGTGCGCGGTCACCGCATCGTTAGCGGTGACCGTGCGTTCAGCCCGGGTGACAGTGTGTTCACCCGGTGTTTTAAATTTTATAATTTTCATGTTGGCATTTTATTATTAATACCTTTTTATTTGTGTTATTATTATTGTATATATGTTTATATATGGCTATATATATATGTATAATAATGTGTGTATATATATAGATCTATATATGTATAAATATATATATATGTGTGTAACATCTTCAAATTATTTTAAAATTTATATTTTAAATATTTGATCAAAACATTTATTATTTGAATTAACTAATTTATTATTTATTATTATTGTAAGTTTTATTATTATTATCTAAGTTTTATTATTATTATTATTATAAGTTCTATTATTATTATTATGATAAATTTTATTATTATTAAAAAGGTTTTATTATGATTATACATTTTATTATTGTTGTTATAATGTTTTACTATTATTATTATTATAATTATTAACATTATTAAAATTATTATTATTATTATAATCATTAATATTATTATTTTTATCATATATATATATATATATATATATATATTATAACCTAACCCTAACCTACCCGGTCCCTACCCAGCCGCCACTTCTTTTCCCCCTCCTTCTCTCTTTCTCTTTCTCCCCTTTTCTCCTCTTTCTTCTTCCCCGCACCAGCGCCCCCCTCTTCCGCAGCCGGCGCTAAACCTCCGCCTCACATCGCTGCTCCTCCCGTCCCGGCCTCGTTTCCCACCTCCCTGCACCCGGCTTCCCAGCGCCCCGGCCTCGTCCGGCGCTCCCCGTCCCGACGTCCTCCCCCTGCGCACACCCTGCCTGGCGCTCCCTCCGTCCGATGGTTCCCATCTCAGCGCACCTCTCCCCTGCTTCCTGGTGTGCGCCCCCTCCCTCACCAGACTTATCCTCCGACGCACTCTCTTACTTCCTCTCCCTCTCCCTGTCCCGAGCCCGTCCTGGTTCGGCCGACCCGCACACATCCCCTCCGGCGTCGCCCTCCCTGCTCCCTCGCTGCACCACCCCGCCTGCGCGCCTTCCCCTCGGCCTCCCGCGCACCCGGCCTCACCCCTCCTTCACGCGGGTGCACGCAGCCCCCTCCGCGCTCACCTCTCCTGCTCGCCGACCGCCCTCGCCCAACCGCCTCCAGCTCTCCCCCTGCGCGCACTGCCTCCTCCCGTGAGTTTTGTTTTATTTATTTATTTATTTATTTTGTTTTATTTTGTTTTATTTTATTCTTTGTTTTTATTTTGTTTTACATATATATAATGTTTTAATATTTTTACCATGTTAATAATCTTATAATTATTTTATTATTATTAGGTTATTATTATTATTATTATTATATTATTATTTATTATTATTATGTTAGTATTATCATTAATATTATTATATCATTATTAAAATTATTATTATGTTATTATTATTAATACTATGTTATTATTATTATTATTATTATTATTATTAATATTATGAATATATTTATTATTGTTTTAATTATTATTATATTATGTTGTTATTTTTATTATTATTATGACATTACTATTACTACATTTTGGTTATTATTACGTTATTATAATTATTATTATTATTAGTATGTAGTCATTAATGAGCCTGCTTAACGGCCTATTGTTTTAGGATTGGGTTGACGGTGCGGTACGGTGCGACCATCACGCAATGGGAGTCTTGCGCCGTGTCGTTTCGTTCCGAGCTGCGTCTTGAGGTAGGTCTCCCATTGCACTCGCCTTTAAATTAAGAATTTATTTATTCCTTGCCTTTTATTGAATTTCAGTAAATTTAAAGGAAAATTTAGTAGTTTTTATAGTGTGGTGATCTGCTGATGATAAAAGCCGTTTTTAATTCTAGCGTTTCACTAAAAGTGTTCTTCTTGGTTTTAGTTTTGTGCTTCCATGGTAGTATTGCTAAATAGTTCTTCCTGAATAATGAAAGTCATGTTAAATTGTGTTTTGAAATGTTTTTGGCGTGTGTAAATTTGTAGATGTATTGTTTATGGAAAATGGTGTTTTCTTAGAACCTTGATTAGAGAAAACGTCGTGTGACCTTTGAACTTGTTTTGGAAACTTTATGTGTGGATCTTGGTTGGTGAAAGATGTTTTCCTTTGTTACGTGAACAAAAGTTTGAATTTCATTTGGGAAATGGTGTTCCTTCAAAAAAATGATTAAAGGCCCGTTTGGCTCTTGATAAAAGTGGGGTGCGTTTGGTGATTGGAAAGTGACTCTACTTGTGAAACAAATGTGTTCCAGGTTTAAGATGCTGATCTGAGTTTCTTAAATAAATTTCTAAGTGCGCTTCTGGTTTTCAATGAAATGGCGTGTGTCATCCCTTTTTAAAAACGCTTTAGTCTTAAATGATCAAAATGTGAGTGACATGACGGCCCGGTTGGCACTTTATCAAATGTGAAGTGATTATATATATATATATATACGTACTTGTGAGGGCATTTCTACAGGGGGACTTCCCTTCGAGGGTTGTCGTGTAGTGATGTCCGTGTAAGGGGTTGGCAAGTGCGGTGAGATGAGTCACGCGTGCGAGGGTCTCCCACTTACACAGTGTTACTAAACTACCACGGGTTCCTGGGCGTCTTGTAGATTATCGAGTGACGGTTGCTTGCTAACCCTGATTAGACGGTTTAGTACCCCCTGGAGTTACAGACAGGCCAGGAGGGATGTGCCACTGGTTGGCTGTTAGGGCGGCCAGTTGGTTATTGACTATGGAGTACCATGCCGGCAGGTAGTCTGAACCCGAGTACGTCCAGGGGTTTTCTAGGGATGTTCAGGATCGCCCATGGTTATTGCTGATAACTTCTGGTTTATTTGTACTTGCACTTGGTTTTCCTTACCTGTTTACCTTTACTTGCACTTGTTTTCCCTGCTTGTTTTCCTTCAGTCATATTTCACAGCCTATACTGTTAGACTTTGAGAAAAATGGTTTTCAAATGAAAATTCTTTATTCGCTTTGGGTTAGATTTGAAAATGTAACACTTTGCTTTTCAGAATGAGTTTAAAACTAATGAAATGGAACTAACTTTCGAAAAAGAATGAGGGAAATGTCTCGTGTTTGATTTTCAAGTAAAACATTATGAAAAATTACTTTTATACATTATAGTTCAAACCTAGATTATGTAGATTCTATATTTATTGGCAGTGCTTTGGGACTTGTTGTTGGGCTCACCTACTGAGTACTTTTGTGCTCACGCCTATCTTTTACCATTTCAGTCGCAGGTCTTCTGTTTTGAGTCGCTCAGTGTTGGAGCGAGGTTGCTCTCTAGTTGGGTGGTGACCTGAGAGGTCACATGGAGGTACGTGGTTGTGTGGCTTTTATTTCTTTTCCGCTGTTAGTGTTTATTTATTCTGTTCTATTTACTTTTGTTTTGGGCTGAAATCGTTCCCAACGATCAAGTCTTAATGCCCGGCACTGGTTGCCATCCCGGGGGGATCGGGAACGCCCCTCGGGACTTGCCGCGGACCGGCTCGGGTGACCGGTTCAGGGTCGACCCGGGCTGGTTCGTGACAAAATGGTATCAGAGGTGGTTCTTGTTATTTGGGTTGTCCGGTAGAAGAAGATTAGGACTGTCGGAACTCGACGAGTAGGTACGGGAAGAGCGTCGCGAACTCTTGCTCGCACTGATCTTCGAGTTACCAGGGGTAGTTCGGGAATTGTGTCCTTGTCTTTTCTGGTTTGTCTTGGATTGAGAGATGACAATGGAGGTAAGCCGACGTTACGTCGTAATTTCACATGGAGTAGTGACCCATGTGGAGTTCGAGTACGTGGTTTGAATTCCTCCTAGTGGTCGAAACTGACTTGAGACATGGCTCACTACCATGTCGTCAGGTTGAGCGTGACTACTAGTCTCACACTTCAGTGATCAATGCAAATTTGGATGTTGTTTCCGTTTTGGTCTGTGTGAGTGCGTAGTTGGAAATGAAAAAGGGTTTTTGAAAATTTGACTGGTTTCTTTTAAAGGACTTTAAATGTATAAAATGGGTTTTGAAACTGAAATCTCTTGATTTGAAAATCTGTTGTTTGCTTGGAATTGGTTAAGAATGATTTGGGTTGAAACCTCGGTTCCTCTTTATGAACGTTTGCACATGTGTGAGAATGCATGGAAAGTGTGTGTTGATGCACGTATGAATGGAATGTGGATGAAGACATGTGCAACGGTTCATGGGATTACCTGGGTGTGTATTTGAAATAAATGGCTTGACCTTGTTTTCTAAATTGGTTTTAAATGGGAAACAGTTTTGGAAAGTTTTGGTTTGAAAGTGGATCGGTTTTTGGAAAGTGATCTTGAAAAAGGGTGGTTTTGAAATCAAAAATGAAAAAGGGAATTTTAAAGAGGAGATTTTGTTTGGGTTGTGTTGTATCTGTTTGGTTCTTGTGCTGACTGTTTTTGAGAAAGGCGCTTTTATTGATGTTGCATCGTTTTGATGTGGGTTTTGGCCTTGTGTTTTATATGTCGCTCAGGAAATGCCGCCCAGAAAGGTCTTTAAGGATTCGGATATGTCATGCCCAGTTTTTAGTCCTCCTCAGACTTTGCCTGTTCTCCATGGTGATCAGGGTCCGTTAGAGGCAGTGGAATGGCTCGAGGAAGTGGAACGTGTCTTTAGAATATTGGGAACTCCCGATAATGTTAAGGTTCGTGCAATTATGGAGTTGTTTGAGGGTCCAGCTCTGGACCAGTGGAAGATGGTTGCCCCACCATCGATGCAAGTTGAAATGACGTGGGATGTCTTTAAACTCTTTTTCATCCAATGGTTTGTACCTGAGGAAGTGAAGCTGGAGAAAAAGGGAGAGCTTGTACATATTCAACAAGGTTGACGGACGGTGAGGGCATATGCTGACCATTTCAAGGAACTGATTCTCTTTTCCCCAGAGGTAGCGTCGCATGAGCTCATGAAGGCCTCTCTTTTCACTGGGGGTCTTCGTCCAGAGATCAAGGAGCGAGTCCTCCCTTCTAAAGACCCTTGTTTCGAGAAGCTCGTGGAGGAAGCTTTCTTGGCTGAGTTAGTTTCTGGTGTGCGGGTGGTTAATACTTCAGCGTCCCCTGTTGTTCGTAACAGTTTCCGCTCTGGTGGGGAAAAGGCGCCAGAGACACCTGTTCCTAAGGAGTTATCCCCTTTGGTCCCAGTTTCCAGTTCATCAGATCGTTCAATGGTATGCTTTCAGTGTGGTCGTTTCAGGCATTTAAAGCCGTCTTGCCGCATCCCTCCGAAGACGTGTCGTCGATGCGGTTGTCTGGGTCATCTGGAGAAGTTTTGTCGGAAGCGTCGCTTAAAGAGGACGTCATGATGGGATAACGTCAGTACCTGACTGTGAGGCAGAAGATGCTTCAGCCATCAGAGCCCCAGCCACAAGTCTCGGGGTGAAGCTCGCGCACAGTCAGGAGTCCCCAGGGTTGTGAAGCCTTGGTCCAAGTTCTGTATTCCGTGTGGACGGTGGAGCAATTAAAAAACCTTTTCATGTTAGTTTTCCCTGCTATTGAGGTCCCAACAACGTTGTAAATGTGTTGTTTTTCTAAAAAGTGACAATGGACTTGTTCTATGATAAATCTAGGTGGACTTGTCGTGTGAATGTAATCTTCTAAATCGTGTGTCCTTCTTAAAGGTGTGTTTGAACCTCGTGTGGGTTGGCCTCGTTTTAGTTATGTTGTCGATGTGGATATGCTTTGTGGACTTCGGTGGATCATGTCTCCAGTTTGATGTTAGTCAAATGTTATCTATGGGTTTTCCCTGGTGTTGAAGGTTGTTGACTCTAGTCGTGGGTTCAAAGTCTCGACAGAGATGTTGTTTTAATCGTGCTATAAGAGTTGGTTTGAGTTGGTTGGGAGTTCCCGCGTCGCCCCCCCCTTTCCCAGGGTGTTCTATTTAAATGGTCTTCTTTTCTGCACCAGTTAAGTTCTTGTGGTGGGGAGAACCCCTTCGGGTTCTCCCCTCACCCTCGGACCCCAGTTTTCTCTTGACTCGGTCGGGTGTGACCTGTGTAGAGTAAGGTCATCCCCGAGAACTTCAGTTTTCTTCAGTACTGTTGGGCATAGACTTGGATTTTTGGCTGACTTATGAACTGGTGACTTTCTGGGGGCAGAAAGTGTCTGTGGTGGGGAGAACTGTCACACCCCGACCGCGGACGTCCGTAATTTTTCCTCTTTTCTTGGTCCCGGTTTAAATTTTTCAAAGATTAATTGCGATTGGCGGTTTCGCGCCGGTGCGCGGTCACCGCATCGTTAGCGGTGACCGTGCGTTCAGCCCGGGTGACAGTGTGTTCACCCGGTGTTTTAAATTTTATAATTTTCATGTTGGCATTTTATTATTAATACCTTTTTATTTGTGTTATTATTATTGTATATATGTTTATATATGGCTATATATATATGTATAATAATGTGTGTATATATATAGATCTATATATGTATAAATATATATATATGTGTGTAACATCTTCAAATTATTTTAAAATTTATATTTTAAATATTTGATCAAAACATTTATTATTTGAATTAACTAATTTATTATTTATTATTATTGTAAGTTTTATTATTATTATCTAAGTTTTATTATTATTATTATTATAAGTTCTATTATTATTATTATGATAAATTTTATTATTATTAAAAAGGTTTTATTATGATTATACATTTTATTATTGTTGTTATAATGTTTTACTATTATTATTATTATAATTATTAACATTATTAAAATTATTATTATTATTATAATCATTAATATTATTATTTTTATCATATATATATATATATATATATATTATAACCTAACCCTAACCTACCCGGTCCCTACCCAGCCGCCACTTCTTTTCCCCCTCCTTCTCTCTTTCTCTTTCTCCCCTTTTCTCCTCTTTCTTCTTCCCCGCACCAGCGCCCCCCTCTTCCGCAGCCGGCGCTAAACCTCCGCCTCACATCGCTGCTCCTCCCGTCCCGGCCTCGTTTCCCGCCTCCCTGCACCCGGCTTCCCAGCGCCCCGGCCTCGTCCGGCGCTCCCCGTCCCGGCGTCCTCCCCCTGCGCACACCCTGCCTGGCGCTCCCTCCGTCCGATGGTTCCCATCTCAGCGCACCTCTCCCCTGCTTCCTGGTGTGCGCCCCCTCCCTCACCAGACTTATCCTCCGACGCACTCTCTTACTTCCTCTCCCTCTCCCTGTCCCGAGCCCGTCCTGGTTCGGCCGACCCGCACACATCCCCTCCGGCGTCGCCCTCCCTGCTCCCTCGCTGCACCACCCCGCCTGCGCGCCTTCCCCTCGGCCTCCCGCGCACCCGGCCTCACCCCTCCTTCACGCGGGTGCACGCAGCCCCCTCCGCGCTCACCTCTCCTGCTCGCCGACCGCCCTCGCCCAACCGCCTCCAGCTCTCCCCCTGCGCGCACTGCCTCCTCCCGTGAGTTTTGTTTTTTTTTTATTTATTTATTTTGTTTTATTTTGTTTTATTTTATTCTTTGTTTTTATTTTGTTTTACATATATATAATGTTTTAATATTTTTACCATGTTAATAATCTTATAATTATTTTATTATTATTAGGTTATTATTATTATTATTATATTATTATTATTTATTATTATTATGTTAATATTATCATTAATATTATTATATCATTATTAAAATTATTATTATGTTATTATTATTAATACTATGTTATTATTATTATTATTATTATTATTATTAATATTATGAATATATTTATTATTGTTTTAATTATTATTATATTATGTTGTTATTTTTATTATTATTATGACATTACTATTACTACATTTTGGTTATTATTACGTTATTATAATAATTATTATTATTAGTATGTTGTCATTAATGAGCCTGCTTAACGGCCTATTGTTTTAGGATTGGGTTGACGGTGCGGTACGGTGCGACCATCATGCAATGGGAGTCTTGCGCCGTGTCGTTTCGTTCCGAGCTGCGTCTTGAGGTAGGTCTCCCATTGCACTCGCCTTTAAATTAAGAATTTATTTATTCCTTGCCTTTTATTGAATTTCAGTAAATTTGAAGGAAAATTTAGTAGTTTTTATAGTGTGGTGATCTGCTGATGATAAAAGCCGTTTTTAATTCTAGCGTTTCACTAAAAGTGTTCTTCTTGGTTTTAGTTTTGTGCTTCCATGGTAGTATTGCTAAATAGTTCTTCCTGAATAATGAAAGTCATGTTAAATTGCGTTTTGAAATGTTTTTGGAGTGTGTAAATTTGTAGATGTATTGTTTATGGAAAATGGTGTTTTCTTAGAACCTTGATTAGAGAAAACGTCGTGTGACCTTTGAACTTGTTTTGGAAACTTTATGTGTGGCTCTTGGTTGATGAAAGATGTTTTCTTTTGTTACGTGAACAAAAGTTTGAATTTCATTTGGGAAATGGTGTTCCTTCAAAAAAATGATTAAAGGCCCGTTTGGCTCTTGATAAAAGTGGGGTGCGTTTGGTGATTGGAAAGTGACTCTACTTGTGAAACAAATGTGTTCCAGGTTTAAGATGCTGATATGAGTTTCTTAAATAAATTTCTAAGTGCGTTTCTGGTTTTCAATGAAATGGCGTGTGTCATCCCTTTTTAAAAACGCTTTAGTCTTAAATGATCAAAATGTGAGTGACATGACGGCCCGGTTGGCACTTTATCAAATGTGAAGTGATTATATATATATATACGTACTTGTGAGGGCATTTCTACAGGGGGACTTCCCTTCGAGGGTTGTCGTGTAGTGATGTCCGTGTAAGGGGTTGACAAGTGCGGTGAGATGAGTCACGCGTGCGAGGGTCTCCCACTTACACAGTGTTACTAAACTACCACGGGTTCCTGGGCGTCTTGTAGATTATCGAGTGACGGTTGCTTGCTAACCCTGATTAGACGGGTTAGTACCCCCTGGAGTTACAGACAGGCCAGGAGGGATGTGCCACTGGTTGGCTGTTAGGGCGGCCAGTTGGTTATTGACTATGGAGTACCATGCCGGCAGGTAGTCTGAACCCGAGTACGTCCAGGGGTTTTCTAGGGATGTTCAGGATCGCCCATGGTTATTGCTGATAACTTCTGGTTTATTTGTACTTGCACTTGGTTTTCCTTACCTGTTTACCTTTACTTGCACTTGTTTTCCCTGCTTGTTTTCCTTCAGTCATATTTCACAGCCTATACTGTTAGACTTTGAGAAAAATGGTTTTCAAATGAAAATGCTTTATTCGCTTTGGGTTAGATTTGAAAATGTAACACTTTGCTTTTCAGAATGAGTTTAAAACTAATGAAATGGAACTAACTTTCGAAAAAGAATGAGGGAAATGTCTCGTGTTTGATTTTCAAGTAAAACATTATGAAAAATTACTTTTATACATTATAGTTCAAACCTGGATTATGTAGATTCTATATTTATTGGCAGTGCTTTGGGACTTGTTGTTGGGCTCACCTACTGAGTACTTTTGTGCTCACGCCTATCTTTTACCATTTCAGTCGCAGGTCTTCTGTTTTGAGTCGCTCAGTGTTGGAGCGAGGTTGCTCTCTAGTTGGGTGGTGACCTGAGAGGTCACATGGAGGTACGTGGTTGTGTGGCGTTTATTTATTTTCCGCTGTTAGTGTTTATTTATTCTGTTCTATTTACTTTTGTTTTGGGCTGAAATCGTTCCCAACGATCAAGTCTTAATGCCCGGCACTGGTTGCCATCCCGGGGGGATCGGGAACGCCCCTCGGGACTTGCCGCGGACCGGCTCGGGTGACCGGTTCAGGGTCGACCCGGGCTGGTTCGTGACATAAATAATTTCAAAAACAACCTTTTCTTCTTTCTTAAATTCAAGTGACAAACATAATTGTTGTGCACTACTCTTCGGGAGGCATCTTAGGGTTAATCACTACACTATACTTAGGAAATTTAAAAATTGTTTTGACACGCCCTACGGCAGGTGTGCGTCAGAATCTAAATACAAATCTTCAAAATACTTGTGTTGAACCCTCTGGAGAATTAGTTGAACTCATATTTTGATAATCCCAATTATGATAAATTATAGTTTGATAATTACTATATTGATTAATGATTAATTACTTATTTCAGTATTTCTGTACACCATGCACATATTCATATATTATAATATTTACATTATCTTTAGAGAATTTAGTTACTGGATGGATACATATTCTAACTTAACCCATTCTGCCAATAGAATGCTTAAACAGACAAGTGGTCACCATTACAGAACAAAGATACCGATGTGTAAAGTCCACCGGTACAACAAGTCTACCGTTACATGAAGGTCATCGATACAGATAAGTCACCGTTATACAAGCCTACCAATACATACAAGCCACCATTATACAAGCCTACTGATACAGACAAGTCACCGTTATGCAAGCCTACCGATATAGACAAGTCACCGTTATGCAAGCCTACCGATACAGACAAGTCACCGTTATGCAAGCCTACCATTACAGACAAGTTACCGAAGGAAGTCTACCGATACACCAAGGAATCTACTGTTACATGAAGGCTACCGTTACATGAAAGGTCACCGGTACATTAAGTCTACCGCTACCGATAAAGTCTACCGACAGAAATGAAGTCTACCGATAGAAAGGCTACCGTTACACAAGAGGTTACCGATACAAAGACCTACCGTGACACAAGGCTACTGATATCCAAAGCTACCGTTCCAGAGAATCCGACGCTGCCTTAATTTCTTTATCTTTTTTTAATCTAACCAATGGTCATATTAGGTATATTTTAATGCTCTATCATTTATTTAATGAAGGTTGTTGGATGTCAGGGAACTGTAGCTCGTACCTACAAAAAGAAATCATTTCTTTTTCCAGAGCTCATGCCATAAATATAAGAAGTCCCTGTTGTTGCTCATTGAGATACACAAGTGAAAGAGAAGTGAAATGCAGAAGTGATCTACAAGTGACATACAAAAGAAGAGATCATAGAGATATACATGCATGACCAAGAAGAAACCGAAGATCATACACACTCAAGCTTACTCAAGAAGAGTTCTTTGCATTCACAAGGATTTTGAAGAACTTCATCGACTACATTCTCACTATCTCTGAAACTGGATGTCAAGAAGATGACACTCTGTTTTCCAGAAAAAAACCAGAAGAGGACTCAGAACCATTTCTGATCAATCTGAAGGAGTCCAGAGCTACAGTGTAATCACTAGAACCATTCTAAACTCTATATCTTTCTCAGTGATTTATTGTTTACATTACGAGCAGTGTGTGTCATCAGTTTTAATTTACACATACACTGTATCCTAAACCTTAACTAGAGGATCTGTAAATCATCATTCAAACTCCTTACATGTTCTATTTCCCACTGTGGATAGTGTTAGAGGTCATGTGTGACCTAGAAAATTGTATTTGCTGTTGTTTTTGTTTCCCACGTAGAAATGTGGTAGAGGTCTTTGACCTAGATAGTTGTAAACTATTGTCAACACTGATCCAGGGTGTGGATCAAATTTATATAAATTGTTGAGAGGACTAAGTCTTGGCTTGAGACCGAACCTCTTGGTTATATCTGCTGTGATTTGTTTAGTTTTATCTAAAACCTTTTATTCTGCTGCTAAGTGATTTAAAATTTAAAGTGTTTTTCAATGTTACTCTAATAATTGAATTAGCAAGTGTTTGCATTATTTGTAAATCATTAGGTTAGTTTCAAAAGTAATCTGATCTCCTGATTAGATTAACTGGGAATTAATCAATCCCTTGAGAACCTATCTGAAAGTTTTCTTTAGTTCAAATTCACTACAATTCAATTAGTATGTTAAATTGGGGGATTTTTGAAAAGGATTTTTAACAGAAATTTTAATTGGAACTCAGTTCACCCTCCCTCTTGAGTGTCCACTCCGACCAACATTTGGTATCAGAGGATTTAAAATATTTTCTGAAATACTCTATTTTTCAACTGTGATTTTAGTTGTATTTTAAAGTTCTTAAAATTTCTGTTATTTATAAATTTTTATCTCTTTATAATTTTTGTTTTAACCTAGTTATCATGGATAACAGACTTGACTATGCTCAGTGGAAGATTAAGATGAAAATTCATTTAGAAAGCATGGGTTTTGATATTTGGACTACCATAGAATCAAAATATACAATTCCCACTACTGTTAGATCTACTTGGAGTAAAGCTACTAAGACAACTTACAATAATAATTGCAAAGCTATGAATGCTCTGTATTGTTCTTTAGGAGATGAGGAATTTAATAGAATATCTTCTTGTAAGACTGCATATGAAATTTGGGATACTTTAAGTGTTTCTAATGAAGGAACAACTAATGTTAAGGAAATGAGATTGAACACCTATACTATTAAATATGATAATTTTAAGATGAAGCCCGATGAACCCATTTCTGATTTGTATCTCAGGTTTAACGAAATTTTCAATACAATGATCACACTGGGAAAGGATGTTCCATAAAAGGAGCAGATCATGAGAATTTTGAGATGCCTACTTGAAAGATGGAGGGGCACTTATGTTTTAATCAGATAATCTTGTGATATTGGTAAACTGCCAGTCAAGGAACTTATTGGTAAGTTGATTATGTATGAAGAAGAACTTAAGGTAAACAAAGAAGAAGAAGATGAACCAAAAAGGAAGTCAGTTGCCTTCAAGACATCTACTTAAAAGAATAAGAATAAGGAGAAACTTCAAGCTGTAAGTGATAGATCAAGCTATGAAGAAAGTGAAAGTGCATCTGATAGTGATGCAGAAATGGCTCACATAGCCAGAATATTTAAGAAGTTTTATAGGAAGAAGAAGTTTTTCAGAAAATCAAATTACAAAGGTAATTATGACCACAAGGGACACTGGATAAAGGACTGGAAGAAATCTGACAAATCTGATGAAGTTGTCTTCTATGAATGCAAAAGAAAAGGACATATAAAAGCAGACTGTCCAAAGATGAAATACAAGAAGAAATACGAATATAAGGATAATAAGTATAATAAATCCATGAAGGCTACGTGGAGTGCTTCTGAGGATAGCTCCAGTGAATTTGAAGCTTCTGAGACCGAAAACAGAAATAAGGAAAACATGTGTTTTATGACAAACGCTTATAAGGTAACATCTGAAACTCCTTCTTTAAATTCATATTATTCTGGAGATGATTCTGATTCTAAAAATATGTCAAAATTCGAACTATTTGAATACTGTGATATGTTGTAAGAAACATGTAATGAGCTGAAAGACAAATACAAAGGTTTAAAGAAACAATATGCTTTAACTGTTAAACATAAATCTGATCTTGACATAGAAATGGAAAAGAATGCTTAGTTGCTTAAAGAAAACACTGAACTGAAATTGTCAAATGAGCAACTTAGGAGGATTTAGAAAAGTTCACAAATGGAAAAGATACTCTTACTCAAATTCTAGGTAAGCGGATTGCACCTAGATATACTACTGGTATAGGATACCATCCTAGACAAAGAAAAATTACCAAAACTAGATTTATTTCTAAATCTGGACAGAATGTAGATAGTTCTAGTTCTGTAAGTTCATATGCTTCAACTAGTTATATTCATAGTTACAGATCTAATAAGGTTTATCTGTCTGAATCTGTTGATTCTGCAAATCTTATGAGACCCATAAGACAAATTTGGGTACCTAAAGTTTTATTAGCTAACCTGTCTGGACCCAAGAAAATCTGGGTACCAAAATCCTTTCCTATCTAAATCTGTTTTGTAGAGAAACTACTTAAAGAGATCCTGTAGAAAGACTTGGTACATGGACAGTGGATGTTCAAGACATATGTTAGGAGACTTATCATGATTTAAAAGCTTAGTCAGAGTTGATATAGGTTTTTTCACCTTTGGTGATAATTATAAAGGGAAAATCATCGGCTTAGGCCAGATTGGTAACAATGACTCATGATTAATTTCTAAAGTTCTATTTGTTGATGGACTTAAGTATAATTTACTAAGTATTTCTCAGTTATGTGATGATAGTTTTAATGTTAAATTTGAAAATGATTCTTGCAATGTTTTTAATTATAAAAATGCATTAGTATTTTCTACCTTGAGAAATGAAAATGTCTATGCTGTTGATTTAAATTCTTTAGCTATGAAAAATATTACCTGTTTAAATGCTTTTCATAAAGATTCTTGGATTTGGAATAGAATATTAGGACACTGAAATGTACATTCACTTAGAAAACTTACTAGGAAGAACTTAGTTAGATACCTACCAAAACTTTAATTCCCAGCAGATAAAGTTTGTAATCCCTATCAAAAGGGAAAGCAACATAAAGTTTCTTTTAAATCAAAGAAATAAGTGTCAAATTCTCAACCTCTCGAGTTGGTTCACATGGATTTGTTTGGTCCTTCTAGAGTTTCTAGTTTAAATGGGAAGCACTATGTCTATGTTTTAGTAGATGACTATTCTAGGTATACTTGGGTATATTTTCTAGCTCACAAAAGTAAAGATTGTTCTTACTTTGTTAGATATTCCAAGTCTGTAGAGAACCTTAGTGGACTTAAGATTAAAACCTTGAGAAGTGATCATGGTCGTGAGTTTAAAAATCATGAGTTTGAATCCTACTTCTCACATAATGGCTATAGTCACAATTTCTCTGCCCCTAGGACACCTCAGAAAAATGGTGTATTAGAAAGGAGGAATAGAACCCTTTAGGAAATTTCCAGAACCATGCTCAATGAGTATGTCCTACCTATTTATTTTTGGGCTGAGGCTGTCAATACAGCTTTTTATATTATCAATAGAGTCTTGATCAGACGTGTTCTTAAGAAGACCCCTTATGAGTTATGGAACCATAGGAAACCTAAGGTTAACTACTTCATAGTTTTTGGTTGCAAAGTATTTATTCTTAATACCAAAGATAATCTTGACAAGTTTTCATCCAAGAGTGATGAAATAATTTTCCTAGGTTACTCTATTTCTAGTAAAGCCTATAGAGTTCTCAATAAGAGAACCAAATGTGGGGAGTAATCTGTTCATATAAAATTTGATGAAACCGATCCACATGAACCTAAGACCTCTCTTGAAAATCTTGAAGATGATCTCTCTGTTTTAAACCTTAATGATAAAGAAAATGGACCTGTAGTTAAAACATCCAGTTCTGTAAATTTTCCAGAACTTACTTCTGTTGATTCCCAACCTATTGATGAACCTGAAATATCTATCCCTACCTTTTCGAGACCAACTAGGACTCTAAAGAACCATCCTTTAGATGTTGTTGTAGGTAATCTAGATAGAGGAACACATACTAGAGCTGCTCTAAGAAATCGGGTTGAACATCAAGCCTTTCTTTCACAGTTAGAACCTAAAAATATCAATGATTCTATCAATGATGAATTTTGGGTAATGGATATGCAAGAAGAACTAAATCAATTTGAAAGAAATAAAGTCTGGGAATTAGTAGAAAGACCTAAAGACACTTTAAACATAGGTAAAAAGTGGGTGTTCAGAAACAAAGTTGATGAATCTGGAAACATCATTAAAAACAAAGCTAGAATAGTTGCACAAGGTTACAATCAAGAAGAAGGAATTGACTATGAGGAAACCTTTGCACCTGTAGCTATATTAGAGGCAATTAGGATCTTACTTGCCTTTTCATCACATCTGAATTTCAAGTTATATCAAATGGATGTGAAAAGTGCTTTTCTAAATGGTTTTATTATTGAAGATTTTTTTTAGAACAACCACCTGGTTTCTCAAATATTCAGTTTCAAAATTATGTTTTTAAACTTTCTAAAGATTTATATAGTTTAAAACAAGCTCCAAGAGCTTGGTATGAAAGACTTACAAATTTTCTTATTTCAAAAGGATTTACAAAAGGAATTGCTGATCCCACTCTTTTTATAAAAATAATTTCAAAAGATTTTTTAATAGTACAGATATCTGTTGATGATATTATTTTTGGATCTTCTAAAAATTCTCTATGTACTGAATTTTCAAAGGTTATGCAAAATGAGTTTGAAATGAGCTTAATGGGAGAGCTTAAGTACTTTCTTGGATTTCAAATATTTCAAACTAAAAATGGTATTATTTTAAATCAAAGTAAATATACTAAGGATTTATTAAAATGTTTTTGTTTGGATAGTATTAAGGGGAGTGATACACCTATGAGTACCACCTGTAAATTAGATATTGATGAAACTGAGAAACAAGTAGATCAAACTAATTATAGAGGTATGATTGGGAGATTACTGTATCTTACTGCTAGTCAACTTGATATTATGTTTAGTGTATGTATGTGTGCTAGATTTCAAGCTAACCCTAAAGAGTCACACTTACTTGCTGTTAAAAGGATTTTTAAATATCTTAAATATACTGCTAATTTGGGACTGTTTTACCCCAAAGGACAATCATTTGATTTAATAAGTTATTCAGATGCTGAATTTGCTGGATGCAAGTTAGACAGAAAGAGCACATCTGGAACATGTCATTTACTTGGAAAGTCCCTAGTATCATAGTGTAGTAAGAAACAGAACTCGGTTGCATTATCTACTACTGAAGAAGAGTATATAGCTGCTGGTAGTTGTTGTGAGAAGATTCTGTGGACGAAACACACTTTATTGGACTATGGATTTGATTTTAAACATGTTTCAATTAACTGTGATAACACTAGTGCGATCAACATCTCAAAGAACCCTATGTCTCACTCTAGAACCAAATACATTGATGTTAAACACCACTTTCTAAGAGATCATTATCAAAGAGGTGATATAACTCTTAAATTTATAGGCACTGAACTCCAATTAGCTGATATTTTCACTAATCCATTAAGTTCAGAAAGATTAAGTTTCATTATACATGAATTAGGAATGATAACTTACTCTTAAAACTGTTAGATAAACCTCACCGTTAGATAAACCTCACTGTTAGATAAACCTCACCGTTAGATAAACCTCACCATTAGATAAACCTCACCGTTAGATAAACCTCACCATTAGATAAACCTCACCGTTAGATAAACCTCACCATTAGATAAAAATAACTGTTAGATAAACCTCACCGTTAGATAAACCTCACCGTTAGATAAACCTCACCGTTAAATAAACATCACCGTTAGGATAGACCTCACCGGTACATCTCTCGCGCTGTTTTAAAATTTTTGTATTAAGGCCAATACTTAAAACCTTTTTTAATATGAGATTTATTTTATACGTGAATCCTAAATGATATTAAACCCGACTCTAGACATCACTCAATCACCGCAAACCCATCTGTTCGAATCCCTCCTACCTAAACCTCTCAAGCTCGCAAAACCCTAAGCCTCAGAATCTGAAATGGCCCGTGCGAAGCGACCCTCAGTGGATGAAGAGAGTGATGGTCCGCAAGCTAAGAAGTATAAAGTAACCAATGATGGTGCTAGTGGAAGCAGTAGAGGTGCTTCTTGAAGGAATCCTGTGAATATGCATTTATCGAAGTGAGAAATTGTAGTGGAAAAGGAGTTATGTGCGGAATGGCTATTGGAAAGAAAGTCCTTGATTCTGAAGATCTTACAAGAGCAGGGATGGCTCGAGTGCTTCATGAACAATAATGGACTGTATTATCCAGTACTGGTAAAGGAGTTCTATGAGTTTTTCTGTTTTGAGACTTTAGAAGAGAAGAATAGGATGATTTCCTTTGTGAATGGTCAAAAGTTTTCGTTTTCATCAGTTGAATGCGCTGAGAACCTTATAGTTCCTCATAGTGGTGATTATGGATTTTATTAAAAATCCATACCTACTGCTAGTGACTTTTTCAAATATGAGGATGCCTTGTTGGAATTGACAGGAAATGAAACCCCTAGAAAGATCATTGCTACAGAAATGGTAGGGGAGGCTAAACTACTTTTTAAGTTCATTCAGCATGTGATTTTTCCAAGGAGAGGAGATTTTTCTACCCTCTGATTTCAAGATATTTATTTGTTGTATCTATTAAAGCACGAAGTAAAGGTGAACTTGTGCAGATTGATAATGATTCAGATTGAGGATATGACTAGACCGAAGTCTAAGTCCAATTCACTTTTCTTTTCTAAGTTGATTTGTATTCTGTTGAAGGCAAAGGAGGTTGCTGGACCTCAGGATGAAATTTTTGTGGTTAAGGATAACTTTTTCCTCAACAGAACTGTTTGTAAGTATATGAAAGTTAGCTGGAACCCTTGGAAGAAATCATGGGTTAATGATACATGTAAAGTCTATGACAAGTACACTCCTATGGACCATCCTTCTAGACCAAAGGATGTGAGGGATCCTGGTCTTGGACCATATGAGACAGAACCGGTCTACAGTGATAATGAAGCTGAAGCTGAGGAGGAAGAGACATTAGTTGAGGAAGGAGGAGACCTAGATTTACCTCCTAGTCCTATGCATAAAAATATTTCCTATGGAGCAGCTAGCACTCCGAAAGAACTACCAAGGAGAGAAACTATTCTGAAGGACAATGATACTGAGACCACAGAAGAAGAAGAAGAAGCATATCAGTATGTTGTTAAGGACACCTCTGAAGAGGATGAGGCAACCGAATCTGATCATTTTGTTAATGGAGAAAAGGAGGATGCTAGTGAAGCAGATGATGAGGAAAATGAAGAAGAAGAGCTCAGTTTGAGCCCTCTAATTGCTAATTCAGATAAGATTGTGCCTGTTCAGGTAGCAAAAGTGGAATCTACTTCCCTTGATGAGAGAGTCATTAATGACTCAAAAAAGGATAGAACTAACCCTACTGTTGAACTAGTAGAGCAAATGGTTGTTGCATCTGCTGAAGTTTCAGAGGAGGTTGTAGAGTTACCTCGATAAGAACAGCTGGAGGAGATTCCTTAGGTGAATGCTCTTAGTAAGGGGGAGAATATTGGTTCAGTTTCTATGTTGTATGACATTGAAGGTTGGAAATCAGATCCAGGATATATGGTACTTGGACTCAATTATAAAGATTCTGATGAGGAAGACCAGCACCAAAGGGAATCAGTTATCCTACCTATTGTGGCTGAAAATTTGGCAACCAAGGAGGACCTTGAGTCCTTAAAGGCTGAAATGAAAGAAGAACTGAGAGAATCAGTGACAGATTTGAAGAAAATCCTGGTTGATGAAATGAGGAGTGTGGAGCAATCCCTGGAGCTATCTCTTGGATGTGTTGTGTCTAGTCCAGTGAAGGGAATTATGGATGAAGTTAAAGTATGCCATACTCAAATTGAGAGTTGGACAGGAGATGTGGTTCCTCTAATACAATCAATTGCTTCATTGACTACCATGAAAAATTCTCAAACCCAAGTGAATACTGATATCAGATATATCAAAGAAGTAGTCAAGTAGTTTGTGGAAGTTTTTGATGCTTTTAAGAAATCAGTCAAAGAACATTTGAACAGTCAAGATGAACTTGTTCAGAAGGTGGTTAGTAATCTAACACAATCTTTCAAGGAGACAATAACTTTCTCAGTTAAACCCCTTCCCTCATCCAGATCCACTGTGAACCTTGACCAGATCAGAAATGTTATCCAAGAAGAGTTGTCTAAGGCCAGTACCAGTGGTACCTCAGATACTCAGATCCTTGCTACCACTAGGGAAGTTAGTAGTTTTGTTCGTGATCACCTATGGGCAGCTACTGCTTCTCAAGAGGCAATTAAGAATAAAGTGGATGATTACTTTGAGAAGGTCTATACCAAGCATCAAATGACCAACCATTTCAATCTCTTGATGGAGAATTTGAAGTTGCCTCCAGTGACTCAATATTTCAGAGAACAGTTTAGTAAGCTCAGGGAGCTTACTTCTGCCTTGGATAAATTCATTGAAAATCGAGATGATTTTGTGTCAGCAATGGAGAGAGGAGGGGGTATTATTATGGATTTCAGGAACCTGTTTCTACCATTCTTGCATGTGGATGCTAGACCTGTGATTGTACCTCCTGCACTTCCTGCCTCTGCCTCTGGGAGTACACCTCAGTTGACTCCAGTTCAGGCTATTTGAAGCTTGACACCTATGATCCCACAGAAGAGCACATATTTAAAATCCGGTATAGTTTCAGTGATTGACCCTGAACCCTCTTCGAATCCTAAGGGAAAGACTCCTGTTCAAGAGGACTTTTGAGTGATTCTGGATGTTTTTGATAGGATTCACTTGTTTTTTTTGTAATACTGACTTTATCAGTTTGTACCTTTTGTAATTTAATGGAAATTTACTCTTACATTCTCCACTTTACTATGTTTCTTTGTAATCTGTTCTCTTTTAGTCTCTACATTTCTCTGATTCTACCCTTCTTTTTGTTAATCACAAAGGGGGAGAAAATGAAACTAATGAGAACTAGGAGTGCAATTCAAAGGGGGAGAAAAATGAGAACTTTGTTTTAAATTTTTTTTTGGAAATTATTTCTCTGACACCATTTTTTTCTTAATACTTTGGCATAAGTTGTGATTATAAAAAAGGGGGAGATTGTTGAACCCTCTGGAGAATTAGTTGAACTCATATTTTGATAATCCCAATTATGCTCAATTATAGTTTGATAATTCCTATATTGATTAATGATTAATTACTTATTTCAGTATTTCTGTACACCATGCACATATTCATATATTATAATATTTACATTATCTTCAGAGAATTCGGTTACTGGATGGATATATATTCTAACTTAACCCATTCTGCCAATAGAATTCTTAAACAGACAAGTGGTCACCATTACAGAACAAAGCTACCGATGTGTAAAGTCCACCGGTACAACAAGTCTACTGTTACGTGAAGGTCACTGATACAGACAAGTCACTGTTATTCAAGCCTACCGATACAGACAAGTCATCGTTATACAAGCCTACCGATACAGACAAGTCACCGTTATGCAAGCCTACCGATACAGACAAGTCACCGTTATACAAGCCTACTGATACAGACAAGTCGCCGTTATACAAGCCTACCGTTACAGACAAGTTACCGAAGGAAGTCTACCGATACACCAAGGAAGCTACTAATACATGAAGGCTACCGTTACACAAAAGGTCACCGGTACATTAAGTCTACCGCTACCGATCAAGTCTACCGATAGACATGAAGTCTACCGATAGAAAGGCTACCATTACACAAGAGGTTACCGATACAAAGACCTACCGTGACACAAGGCTACCAATATCCAAAGGTACCGTTCCAGAGAATCCGACGCTACCTTAATTTATTTACCTTTGTTTAATCTAACCAACGGTCATATTAGGTATATTTTAATGCTCCGTCATTTATTTAATGAAGGTTGTTGGATGTCAGGGAACCGTACCTCGTACCTACAAAAAGAAATAATTTCTTTTTCTGGTGCTCATGCCATAAATACAAGAAGTCCCTATTGCTGCTCATTGAGATACACAAGTGAAAGAGAAGTGAAATACATAAGTGATCTACAAGTGACATACACAAGAAGAGATCATAGAGATATACATGCAAGACCAAGAAGACACAGAAGCTCATACACACTCAAGCTTACTCAAGAAGAGTTATTTATATTCACAAGGATTTTGAAGAACTTCATCGACTACATTCTCACTGTCTCTGAACCTAGATGTCAAGCAGACGACACTCTATTTTCCAGACAAAAACTAGAAGAGGACTCAGAACCATTTCTGATCAATCTGAAGGAGTCCAAAGCTACACTGCAATCACTAGAGCCATTCTAAACTCTATATCTTGCTCAGTGATTTATTGTTTACATTACGAGTAGTGTGTGTCATCAGTTTTAATTTACACATACACTATCTTCTGAACCTTAACTAGAGGATCTGTAAATCCTCATTCAAACTCCTTACATATTCTATTTCCCACTATGGATAGTGGTAGAGGTCGTGTATGACCTGGACAGCTGTATTTCCTGTTGTTTTTGTTTCCCACGTAGAACTGTGGTAGAGGTCTTTGACCTGGAAAGTTGTAAAATGTTATGAACCCCGATCCAGGGTATGGATCAAATTTATATAAATTGTTGAGAGGACTAAGTCTCGGCTTGAGACTAAACCTCTTGGTTATATCTGCTGTTCTTTGTTTAGTTTTATCTAAAACCTTTTATTCCGCTGCTAAGTGCTTTAAAATTTAAAGTGTTTTTCAAAGTTACTTTGATAATTGAATTAGAAAGTGTTTGCATTATTTTTAAATCATTAGGTTAGTTTCAAAATATAATCTGATTTTCTAATTAGATTAACTAGGAATTAATCAATCCCTTGAGAACCTATCTTAAAGTTTTCTTTAGTTCAAATTTACTACAATTCAATTAGTATGTTAAATTGTGGGATTTTTGAAAAGGATTTTTAACAGAAATTTAATTGGAACTCAATTCACGCCCCCTCTTGAGTTTCCACTCCGACCAATAACTTGAATAATGCATCGAATCCATCTATAAAATTAATTTCCATTTCATAATCATAAAGAGAATGTGTAGAATTAGAATAAGAGACCATAAAAGAATCAAAACTGAGAGTGGTTTGATCATGATAAATAGATGTGGAAATATTTTGGGACATAAAAATAGTCCCAATACTCAAAATATCCCTAATCATGGAATGATCCCCTTTTGTAAAATTCTGAAAATCAATATTTAGAGAACCATTACAAGATTAATCAAAATGGGAGATGAAGAGAGCATAATGGTCTTCCGAGGGGTACTTTATGGAGTCTAAAATATCAAATATTCTGACCTCATATCTAAAATCCATATAATGTTTTCCCATATAGAAATTTATGATTATATTTTAATGTTTTTAGAAATATACTACCACGAATGATGGGAGCATGAAAACTTTATTGATCATCCTCCACATTCAATATGTAAAAATCAGTTGAAAATATCATATATTTCAACCTAACAAGTACATCCACAAGGAATACTATTAGGTATTTCATGGACCTATTTTACAATTGGACCACCACCATAATTGGATTCATCTAATCAAACTACAAGGAAGAGAAAACTGAGTAAGTCCTAACATTAATGGAGGATCCCAAGTTACATAAAGAATTAGATAAATAGAACTCCCTTATAGTGCATTGTATGTTAAATGTATTGAGGTCCATGCACTTTGTAGGCATCAACATAGTGGGTGTTATGAGTTCAGAGAGATTCCCACCAAATTTTATCCACTCATTTCCCTTTAGAACACTTCTTTTGGTACATGGTTCTTTTAAGAACTTGATATACCTTAGAATTTACTTGATTTATTAAAGTTGAGGGAAGTTTTTTTTCAAAATGATTTAATATATAAAAAACATATTTTTATATCACTTATTCAACCATATTGTTGTTTTATACAACTATATTTGTAAATAAAAGGGGTTTGGGTAGAAAATATTCAATCTTGTAACCCCCCATCCTTCTTTAAGTTTAGAAATTCCACGAGTTTTTTTGGTGAGTAGTTAATTTTGAGAATCGGGGTTTTTTCTGACAATCTGGGAGTTAGAGCATACAAAGATAATGTTTTGGAATATGGTTTGAGGCTTGATATATTCCTTAGGTTCTTGGGTGAGTCTCAGAAACCTTGGATTGAATTTTGAGAGTTTTTAGAGTATTATAAAATATGTGTATATTTTAGTGTGCATGGTTTTTGGGAAATAATAGAACACCCTGAGTGTGGGGTGATTTTCAGTTCTTTTTTTTCCACATAGTTGGTTAGTATAGTTAAGGATAAACCATTAGTCTTCTATATTAAATTACACGAGGTGACTTGGAACTGGGGATTGGAATACAATTGGTGCAAAATTGTAGAGAAACCATGAAAAAATTACAATTTGAGTTGTAGAGGGTTTTTTTCATGTTTATTGCGTGGTCTATAAAATTTTATGGCCTAGCCATGAAGGGGTGATGGGCCTAGACACTGAAGTCCATATAGTTGGTTCATGGTTTTTTCCAATCATATGGACAAACCAAGAAGCTTATTAAAAGTAGAAAACTATGCCTCCCCTGAAATTTTAAACCCCCAAACCCCTTTCTCTTCCTTCCTCTATTGTAATGTCTGACCAACCAAACCCCCTCTACCATCTTTGGTTCCCCTAGGTTTGGGGTGTTTTTGGTGTTGTTATTCTGCGATTCAAGGTGTGTTTCCTCCTATGTTTTCCTTTTTTCTTGATTTATCTTGGTTATATCTTGATTTGGTTTCTCCAGTTTAGGGTTTTGTTCCAATTTCACTAAATTATTGTGGAATATACTGATAACGATAAATATTTTATGCAGTGTGGATAAAGGATATTTTTGAGATAATACCTGCACACTATCACACATAATTTCATTAAAGGTACATCTCTTTATTAAACTTTATATTTTTTTCCTAAATTTAATAAAATTATCTATTGAATCATTGTTGGTTGTTAGGTATTTTTCATGAGATGATGTTGGGAGTGTGCCAGTGGTTGATCAATGTTTCGATGTGACTAGGGCATTCAATAATTTATCTAGAAGTTATGAAAAAATAATTTTAATTGTGAATTAATTATGAATTATTAAAAAATTAATTAGTTGATTAATTATAAATGGTTTATAATTAATTATGGGATGTTTTGGCTTGAGACATGTTATCAAAATGTTGATACGAGCTTGGATGGGTGTCGATAAGGATGAACGAGCATAATCATGAATGGAAATGGATTTGTGAATAAGATAATTAGTCCCTTGAGTATAAACCAATGGTATTTTCATTCATTTATATATATTTGGAATGGGGTATAAGGTATCACCGTTGAGGGTAATTAACCTTAAAAATTTAAGTAAATTGTTTATTTAAAATGAAACGACTAGATAAACTGAACAAAGTTCCAAGGGACATGATGGACCCTTGTGAAATGGTTTAATTGTCCAAATTTTCAATGGTTGAGGCCTTAATTATGATTATTCATGCCTAACAACACTTAGACCTAGAGGGGTGTGATTGAAATGAACTTGGAAATTATATCATCCCAAGTGATAATTTCCCTTATTGGCCTCTAGGTAGAGGTGAGGGATGAATTGAGATAGATGACCAAAGAAGTTTCCATATGGACCTTAGAGATTCCTTAGATCCTTTGGGATAATTGAGATAACTATGGGAAAATATTTCCTCCCCTACTGAGCTATGATTACCTGGGTGGGTAGACCCTAAAGAGATTGATGGATAAGATGGGTGTGAGGACCGACCTAGGGTGAGTTGTAAAGGGAATGATCTTGCTCCATCTTCCTTGTGTGACTATGAATATGAGGTTAACAAGGTTGTGAGATGATTATGAGGACACCAAGAGGCTATATTTTCTCTAATTTATGGTCTTGGACCCTAGATATGATAATGAGATAGAGGAAACCATGAGAATTTTTCATGCTTGATGAGACCTAGGGGACCCTAGTGGGTGACCTTGCGACATATTGACCCTAGAGAGTGTGTATATGGGAAAGGGTAGTGATGATAACAAGTGTTAAATTAAAACCCATATCAATAATGTGAGATAGAGGAGGTTGTGGTGATTGAAAGAAGATGCTGGGGTGAGATTCTATAACCACCGAGATAAACTGATATTCATGGGATACCTAGGAAATTCTCTTAGGATTCAGCCTCTAGACTTGATAGATATTTGAGATGCCTCATACAAGATAATTGGATCCTTATAGTGGGATTAAATTTCCATTAAGATATTGTAATTTTGGACTCCTTGGACATGATCCTTGGATCCAGATGTGGTGATTTATGACAAGGGTAACCACACCCCTAGACTCAGATGAGGTGATTTATGGTAGAGATAGCCACACCTTTGGCTCCAAGTGATATATTCTTAGAAAGGAACCCTCCCCCCTTGAGTTTTCAGATATAATTTTTCTAGAAGGGTATTCCATGGATCTATATGACGTGATTCATGGTAGGGAGAGACACGCTCATGGCTCCTGGTGATGGTTTTCTAGGTAAGGTATTCCTTAGCTCCAGGTGACAGGTAGATTATGGGTGTAATTTGGACTACCTAGGACACACTTCTTGGTATTGAATATTGTGAATTATATTGGTAATAATAATTACACGACATGATCACAGACACTCTAATACTAACAAAACCATGTTTGGGTCAATCCTAGTTTCAATGTTAGAACATGAGGATTGTAATTGGTTAATTATTTTGGATTCTATATTGTTTTATTTATTCTGATCACATCACATGTGTACAATAATCTTACAGGTTATCCATAGAACCACATTGGTGGTGACCTACTAAGTTGTACTCATACCCTAATCGGGTGTCCATAACACTTGGAAACCCGAGTAAACTTTAATGACCACAATTTTATGTTGAGAAGAGGCCTGAAGTAGCTTGATCGAGTGGAAAAACTCAAATTGGATTTAAGTTTTGGATGAGGTGAGGCTTGGGGATAGTAGTAGATCCTAGTGTATTTTTATTATTTATTTATTCTAAATATGTGATTATCACAATGTGTAATTATAGTTTTTTTGTCTTGCTATTTTTTGTGTTGGAAGATAGGTGACATAAGAACATTTTGGAGCTTGTGATGGATATCGTATTGGTGCATTGTGAATACCTCTCCCGATAATAAATGAAAGGGGATAATTTTCTTGGATTATGATGTTATGGTTGTATGATTTTCACCTAGAATGACACACATGGGTTTTGAAATTTATTATTTATGATTTATTGGATTTTTTTCTCTTAGACCCGTGGAAAGAGGCCATGTACATGATTTATATTTGGCACATAAGATTCACATGTCATACATGTGTTGTGTGTGATTGATATTTCTGATGAAATGGTTTAGTTTTTTAAAGTGCTAGTACCAACTTATATAGAGTTTTACCATATAAATTATTGGTGGAATTATAATCAGCTAGAAAATGGTATATTTTATTTAATGACAGGTCATGTGGATATATGGAGAGGTGTTCCTTAATATTGGATATGTAGTCCCTCAGAGTAAGGGATGTATAGTAAACCCTAGTAGGCCAGTATAGTCATTTTATGCCTCAGAGATAAACCTCTTATAGGTGCATTTTAAACTTGTTCCAAAAATAAAATAGGTTCAATTATTTAAAATTTCAACAATAAAACTATATGGTGTTTCCTATATAGCTACTTATTTTAATTATACTCAACCAAACCAAGTGACTATGGTTGTTCAGAATAGATAGCGGTAAGTTGATGTCATTGTATATACATGTGTATAATTGGATGAGAATGTGATCCCCAAGGAGTTGGATTTTATATGTGCAGATCTGGTGAGGATCATCTTGAGTTTGTGATTCTTGAGGGGGTACTCTTGTATGTGGATGCTTGGTGAGAATCAAGGCTCTAGGGGGATAATGACTTGGTAGGTGATGCTTTAGATGTATATATATACACGATACCCTATAGTGGGTAGTTTTTCACATGAGTTTACTTGGTATGTTTTATATGGTAGCATAGATGTTTTCTTGAGCTATGATTTATTTAATATATGACCTATAGGTTAGAAAGGAGAGCCTAGTTCCTTGAGGTAAAACTTTCTATTTTGGTGGTCCAAGCATTATTATTGAGAAGAATTATATTTTCCCCTATTATTTTTGAGATATTATATACTAGGGTAACCTGAGAGAGGGGATAACCCTAGATTGTGAGTTCCTTAGAGATATGAAGCATGGGTAGATGCCTCAAGTTAGAATATTGGTGCACGTGAGGTACTATTGGGTATGGGATATAGGCATGGTGATGCTGTATATGTTGTGACATAGAAGGAGTGGGTAGGTTCCTTACCTTGAGATCAGTGAAAAAGAGGTGCTATTGAGAATATGGCATAAAAAATAGATTCCATGAATTTTTATGAGTAAAGAACCATGAGTTATGGTGGTTTTGGTATCAAGGTTTGGTTTTAAATGTATGATCAATTCAATTCCTATCCCCATGTATTTTGGATACATTTTTAAGTAGCATAAAAGAAAATCATGAATGAATACTAGGGTTTTTTAGAGAAAGTTGGTTAGTAGGTGACTGTGTGATAGACCTTCGCATACGTGAGATGCCTATTTTTAAAGAGGAGCATTTTGGGTGATTCTAACTTGATGTGATTGGAATTTCATGAGTATGGTCAGTGATTTAGGCATGTGGGCCTAAGTACATTGAAGTATGACTTATAGGATCATGAGTTGAGTTCTATTATCAGGTTGTATGAGAACGTACCCCCATTGGGTTTCTATGAGATTGAGGTTGTACATTCTGGTGACGTATGGTGCCATTTGAATCAGAAATTAGTGACCATATGCGGGTGTCCTGATGACTGGTGGTTTTGATGATACATTATAGGCATGATGGACCAATATTTTGGATGAGGTAGAGAGGTGACATTGAAAATGTATTAGGTGTAGTGTCATGGTCAATCCAAGATTTTATCTGAGATAGGTGGTTCTTTACATGGGGTGATCATGGATCAGTATGAGTGACATGAATGAGATGATCAAACCTACTAAGGTTACAATTGAGGAGAAGTATGAGGAGAGACATATAGTGGAGATCACACCATTGGTCATTGGAGGATGTGACCCTCATTTCAGATGGAATTCAAAGATGATGAGGATGACGTTCATAGTGAGACGATAATAGGTGGAATTATTGTTTTATATTAGTGATCAGGGATAAGAGGGATGGTCACATCCAATTATCATTTACAGTGATGGATGGAGTGTGGGCTATGGTGGAACGAACCTATACAGATAGGTTTATAGAGGATTGAGACCCAAAGTTGGATGATAGATATAACTATTTAAAGCTAATGAGTGGATTAATTAAATTTTATATATTTCCATTTAAAATACTTGATTCGAGATTTATATGAGGTATTGGATGGAGTTCATGTGTTGGAATCAGGACTGAGGTGGTTTTATGTGATCCATGTGTGAGCTATATCGATAGTGAAATGGTGCTCAGGTGAGATAATGATGGATATTTGAATTAGTTGGTGATCTAACCATGAAATTTTATTGATATTTGAGTTTATAATTTAGTGTGGATATTAGGATGATCTCAGGATTCCTTTATGAGTAAATACATTGCAATCGGGTGATGAAATAACATGTTAGTGGGCGTGGTCTATCTTCTTTGAGAATATTCATATAGAGGAGGTCTTAATGGTGTTTTTATGTGTTATTGGGTGCAGTGAGTTGAAAAATACACTAATATAGTCATTAGATCATTGGAAATGTGTTTTAGTAGGATATTCCAATAGTGGGGAGTATCTTGGATTGGAGTCAACCCTTATGAGTCGAGTCTTAGGGAGAGGAGCACTACAATATTGGGAGTGAATCAATTGATTAATTAGAACGTTTTTAGATAGATGGGTGTGAGTGAGAATCATATTAGTATTTCACTAATGAAGACAAGTGGTGTATTGGGTTTTGATGAATTGAGTGCCTTGTGTTTGGAGTTGCACAGTGGAAGCTCATTTGGATTTCCAGAGTAGAACATAGTGAATTGAGGTAAATTGGATACCTAAGTAGGTTGATACTTATGGTTAAATGGTTAGTGAAACTTTTTAGGGAATATAAAAACTAAGGTGGAGAGGTTGTAAAACCCCATACCATTTTTATTTGTGAAATTATAGGGGATTTTTCATTTTTTATTTTTATGGTGTGTGATTTATTTTGAGAAATGAGGTTCAGATTGAGAATATTAGAGTTTTAGATTCTTGAGAAAATGTTTTTTATATGGTTTGATGCCATAGAGGTGCCTTAGGTACTTGGGTAGTTCTTAGAATATTCATATTTAATTTTTAGAGTTTTTGGATCCAATGTTTAGGGTTTATGGAAAACCATGAAACACACTGAGCATGTGGATATTTTCAGTTTAGTTTGTACAATACATAGTTGTGAAATAGTTAAAGGTATACTGTATAGATTCTAGATTAAACCATGTGGGGTGTATTGGACCTGGGGATTTGTGTGTGGTTGTAATTTGAGTTGTAGAGGGTTTCACATGGTTGTCACAAGGTCTTTCAAACCACGTGTCCCAACCATATAAGGGTGATGGCCTTGAAAAACAAAGGTCCCACAGTTGGTGTATGGTTTGTCCAACCACACAGACAAACTATATGGCTCATTAAAAAGTGTAAAATTATGGTTTTACCCCTCCAAACTTTTAAACCCCAAACCTAATTTTTCTTCCTCCCTCTCACGTGATGTTTAGATAGTCAGAAACCCTCATTCTGCTTTGGTTCCCCACGGTTTTGGTTTAGTTTCATTCTTCAGGAATTCAAGGTGTGTTTTCTAATTTTTTTATTTTTATCTCGATTTTTATTGTTTTTATATTGATTTGGTTTCTCAGTTTTAGGGTTTTGGTTCTGATTCCACTGAAGTATGGTGTAATCGACTGATAACAGTGTGGTTTTTTCTTATCTTGGGTAGAGGACATCTCAATATGGTATCTTCATGTCTCTACATACTGTTTTGGGTAAAGTATTCAATCATATGATTTTTCCTAAGGTTTTTCTTAAATTAGATAAATTACCCATTGAATCATTTCCAGTTTTTAGGTATTTTTCTCTGGATAATGTTAGGAGTGTTCCATGAGCCTTTCATGAGTGCTTGGTCGCTATTTTAGTACGATGAGGGCGTTCAGTGAGTTTTATAGAAATCATTAAAAATTTAAATAAATTTAAAATTAATTATTAATTATTATAAAATGAATTATATAATTAATTATAAATGGTTTATAATTAATTATGGGATGTTTTTTGTTGAGATAAGTGCTTGGAATGTTGACGAAATCTTGGACGGGTCTCAGTGAGGATAGTCGAGCATGATTCTGAATGGAAATGGGTTCATGAATGAGGTACATGGTTTCTTGGGAATACCCCTAGGGTATTTTCATTTGTTTATATATGTTTGGAATGTGGAATGTGTCCTCTCTACTTAGGTTTATTGACATTATAAATTTAAGTAAATTGTTTATTTAAAATGAAATGACTAGATAAACTGAAAAAAGTGACAAGGGCCATGATAGACCCCTGTGAACTGGTTTGATTGCCTCGACCATTGATGGTTGAATAATTTCTTATAATTATTCTTTCCCAATGACACTTGAACCCTGGGGGTCTAATGTAGATGAACTTAGTAATTGCAGTGGGCCTAGTGATATGTGCCCTTAGTGACCTCTTGGTAGAGGTGAGGGATAAATTGAAATGGATTTCTAGAGAAGTGGCCATTTGAACCCTTTATATTAGATCCATTTCATAATGATCTAACCTGAATCACCTAGTCTAGGACATAGTGTGACATGACCTCATGTGTTCCTCCTTATACACAAGAGGTTTCCGACTAGTTGTGAGAGTTCAAATGTCTCCAGTGGAGATACTATACCCTCAGTATCAAAAGTCATACATAATCAATATATCAAGAGAATAATAATAAAATGAAAAGGAATATTAAATTTAAATAAAAAATCCTATAACAAATGACATGGTAGGTACCTCAAGTAAAACAAAGTAATAAACCAAGGACCCACAAAGTAGTATGTCAAACTAGAGTATTATAAAAAAATGAAAGTAAATAAATACACTATGGAAAAAATACAGAGCCCATCTTGGTGCTAAATCTGAACCCTATTCTCTATCTTGTGAACTCTTAATCATTAAGCGAGTACCCTTTCTTAGATCCCTGATTATGAAGATTTCACATGCATTGATATACCCATGTAGGGTATGAGTATAAACTCAGTAGGACACCACCAATGCATCCTTAACATAAGTGAAAATTAATAAGAGGTGTATTACATGATAAGAGATAAATTTACATGTAAATAACAATCAACCACATAATTATCAAGTCATCATGCACTAACCAAGACACCACAAACCCTGGTTATACCAACTTTGGCTCTATGTTGGAAGAACAATCATAATGGAAGACATAAAATTGGTTTTATATGAGACCACCACATATATACCTTAGTAGGAATAAGGGAAAAAATTAATGGGTTAGTAAACAAGACCATTGAGATCCAACTCTGTCATGGATCAGGAAACAAGACTATCATACCCCATCTTAGTCATGGGCCAAGCCTTAAGGCCATTGTACACCATTTTTCCTCAGGTTGGGCCACACGCCTATCATATCCTATAAACGCCTCATGAAAAGCCTCAAGTTTGTCGTACCCCTTACTTGTGTCTCATTCCATCATCTTTTTCATCACATGTCATACATACTCCCCCTCTAAGGGATAACCAATCCACAACGCCCCACTGGTCATTTTCTACTATAAGAAAAACCTCTAAAGGAAATATATTCAAAAACAAATAGGGATAACACACATATTAACACTATAACATTTCAATAATGAGTCTTAGTATCCACACACATACACACACACATTTAATAAAACTCAAACATGGTTCCCACGAGCTACACATGCACACACATGTGACCAAAATAAAAAATGAGTCTCACAGCTACACATGCACACATATGTGATAAATATAAAACATGGGTCTTAAGGAACACAATAACATACCATAATATCTTGTCAATAACCATGTATAGGGGATCTATATGGTAAGGATCTCCCTACCTCAAGTGTGTCGAAATCAACATTAATATTTTCCAAGATTTGATACCCAACTCACACCCAAAGACCATCCATATAAAACATGCACACCAAGGGACCCTAGAATCAATTAAAAACCAATATAATAAGGGTTATTGAACAATACTAAATAATGGAAACCAATATAATAGGGTATAACTATATCACTTACCCGACGATAACCACCATCAATGGTAGATTTTGGTGTCGTTAAAGAATATAACTCTTCGCTCCTGAAATAGTGACCAAGGAAGAGATTTGTGATTCTTATGAGTTTATATAAATAAATACCCTAAAGGAAGGAATTTACCTATTACATTTTTCAAATAAGAAATAAATCGAATAGTTTCACCCATATATTTTTCTAGAAATTTTCTGAAAATCTTCTGGATTTGAAGAACTAGAAATAGGAGGAGTACGATTCAATTAATAGAGGGAAGTTAAGGGTTATAATGAATTAAAAAACCTTCATAAATATCTCACATTTTTTCATTAAGATTCATAACTACCCCCAATAGATCATAAGCTAAATTGACTATTTAAAAAATTGAAACAACTATCACTATGGTGTGGTGATTCTCACCATGGTCACAGTGGTCTCAAACCTAGCTAAGATACCCGAAATGACTACCCACCATAGCATGGTGCTGAGACCTTCCCATTTTAGACTCACCATGCCCTCCACCAGGGCATGGTGAGGTTGATCTGGTTATGGTACATAGGGAGACATGCAATGCTATCCACCTGAGACCATGCCCTACCACAAGTGTTTTGGTCATACTATTTCACATAGTCCATTTCCAAGAACAAAACATCCTACAATATGGTGTAGTCATACATGTGGTGTGCCCTTAAATAGATAAAAACCCTGATTAATCCTATAGAAACCTCCAACTCAACCTATATCCAAATTAAACCATCATAAGTCCCAAAATTACATACCATAAAATTGAGGATGTTACAAATATCCCCCTCCAACGACTTCTCATCCTCAAGAAGTTCCTCTAGCAGTACTTCTCAAATGAATTATGTCATTGAGACTAAATATTAGACTCCCAATCCCAAATATCATCTTTTATAAATCCATACTTCCAAAAGACTTTAACAAGTGTCATTGTATTCCCTTGTAACACCTTCTTTCTTGGTTCACAATCTACACCGAGTGCTCCATAAAAGATGCATCTGGTTCCAACTCAACTTCCTCTTAGTCAATCACATGTGTAGGAATAGACTCATACCTTTGATGATGGGAAACATGGAACACATTATACATACCTTTATATTTTTTAGGAAGGTCCATATAGCGATCTATTTCTCCAATATACTCAATGATCTCAAATAGTCCCACAAACTATGGAACCAACTTCTATTTATTTCATAAACGAAGGTACCCCAACCAAGGAGACACTCATAAGAGTAGTTAGTCACCCACAATGAACTCTAGAGGTAATATAATATGGTTTACATATGAGTTTTTTCTACTATGAGTGGTAACTAATAACTTCATGATCAACTTAACTCTCTCAGAGGTCTCTTGTACCATACTCAACCCAAAAATAGTTACCTCTTTCACCTCATACCAACACAGTGGTGAGAAACAAAACTATCCATAAAGAGACTCAAAAGGTGACATCTGAATAGAATCCAAAAAATATTATTATATGAAAAATATACCAATTCAAAATTATCATCCCAAGATCCAAAAAATTATAGGTTTCATGGTCGAAGAATATCCCCAAAAATATGGATAGTCCTCTCTAACTTTAAATTATTCTATGGATGATACACTGTACTCAATTTTAGATGAGTCCCCAAATACTTTTTCAATCATTTCAAAAAGAAGATGTAAAACATGCATCCCTATCCAATTAGATAATGGAAGTCACTCCATGTAGTCTTATAATCTTTTGAACATAAAGATTTCCCAACTCATCTATAAAACGAGTCTATCAGATCAATAATAAGTGTGTCACTTTTATCAGATGGTTAACTATTAAGCAAATGGAATATTGAATTCTTGAGGTTCTAGGAAACCCCATCAAAAATTCTATCATCACCTCATCCTACTTCCACATAGGCATATGAAGTGTCTATAGTAATCCTTATAGTTTCTGGTGCTTTAACTTGATACTCTGTCAGGATAGACAATGAGAGATGAATCCCATTATGTGTCTCTTCATTCTTGACCACTAGAAGTGTCACCTGATATCTTGATACATATTATTTAAACTTGGGTGAAATACTGATTGAGAGGCATGGTAATCCCTAATAAAATCTTCCCTTATTGAAGTAATAACCACAACTATCCCCTGGATAAAGATCACATCATCATTATCTATCATCCATCTAAAAACTGGGTCACTTCCTACCAACTATTCCTGAATCACCGATCATATGGGATCCGATTCCTGGGTGGTCTTTACCAAGTTCACTAATGTCAATTTTATAACAAAGGGAGCCCAATTAATCACACCTTGGTCCTTATATGCATCAAAAAACTACTCATACAAAAAGTTTATCAACTATTATTCCTCCTATAAAGGTCTCTCTCTGAGATCTTGTATTTTTCTACTAAGATAATCTACAACAACATTAACTTTACAAAAATAATAAGCCATCTCAAAGTCAAATGTCTATAGATACTCCACCAAATGTCTCCATTGAAGATTAAAATCCCCTTGAGAGAATATATATGGGAAGATATTATAGTCCATGTAACCCAAAAACCTCCCAAATAAGAGATAATATCACCAACACTTTAGGGAATAGACCAAAACTTCCATCTCTATGTTATATGTATTGTAATTACACTCATGGGTCCATTGATGGAGAGACCCATAAGATACTACTTGATATCTATAAATTATAAAAAATCCAAAATCAACACCTGAGGAATAAAAGTAAACTATATTTCCAATCCCAAGATCTGAAAATGTTAGGATTAGAGATATCATAAATCTCCTTTTCAACTGTAAGAAGGTATTTTCATATTGGTCTTCCACTCAAACTTCACTACCTTATTTGTAATCCCTATCATAAGCACTTATAAATAAGAGAATTCATGTATGAATCATCAGTAATACCCATATAAACCAATTATTATCATGATATTAAACACATTCCTAGGATATTACCAATACATTACAACCTTTACCTTCCTAGGTCCAAAGAAATTCCTTCCCCAGAGATCACATACCCAAAGAAACATACATCATGGATCTATAAGTGAAACTTTGATATCTTGGGATGAATTAAATGTGCTTTAAGTGAACACAACACTATCTCTAGGTGTATACCATTCATCTTTTAGGTATATAAGTATATAAGGATATCATCAATAAACACTAAAATGAAGCAGTTGAGATATGGATGGAATATAATATTCATAAGATCCATGAACACCGCTAGAGAATTTTTCAACCTGAAAGGCCTAAAAATATACCTATATAATATGAATCTAACCTTAAATGATATATTAGGAATTTTATTCTCTATATTCCATAACTGGTGGTATCCTAATCATAAATCAATATTGTAGAATCATCAGGCTACCCATGACTGATTGAACAAGTTATTGATTCTAAAAAATGGGTATCAAATTTTCATGGTTACTTGGTTTAGATTATTATAGTCTATAAATATCTGAATACTACCATCATACTTATTTTTATGAAACACTAGAGCACCCCAGAGATGTATTATTGACATGATAAATACCTTCATCTCTAAATCCTTTAGTTTTACCTTGATTTCCTTCAACTAAGTCGGTGCCATATGATATGGATGAATCAATATATATTGCACTCCATAATTGAGTTAAATATCAAAATTAAATCATTTATCTAGAGAAAGTACTAAGAAATCATCCATAAATACATCTTAAAAAAGGTCCACTACATGAGGAAAATAGGTAGAAGTTATTGCTTACTCTTCTGTAAGATCCAATCCTGCTACCTATGTAATAATAGCTATAATATGGCTTAGGTCTAGTCTCATATTACCTGATCCGATATCCCATTCAATGATACTCACAAATTTATCTCCCTTAGGCATGATAAAGGAATCATTTCTGATGGTAGTCAATGTGCACCCAATAACTATTCATCCAGTCCATGCCAAAGATCAAAATGAAACTAGTCATATCCAATATCATAAAGTCCCATAGATGTCTATATACAGTAACTACTATGGTAAATCATGGATATCTCTAGATATAATCCACTTTATTCCCTAATTATGTGTCCATATAGAGTATATTTGATGATAAGTTAACCAGTAAACCAAGGCTGACAATAACTTGTGCAGATATGAACAAATGAGAAGCTCCCATATCAAACAAAGTATTATAAAGAATATATGTAATCATGACCATACATTGAATGGTATAGGGTTTCTCTCTTCCATATATGAGAATTTATTCAAACACATAAATCCTAGTCTACTCATCTCCATGGGCCTACCCCTGAGATGCATAACTCACATAGGTCACTGAAATCTATGGGGTTAGATTTTTCTATTGATGACCGAGGACATATTCCTAGGTCACAATATGTGTCTCCCCCATACCCCTGTGTGAACCTTTTTGAAACAACCTCAAAAAAAAAAAAACTAAAGATTACCTATATTTTTTTATCGATGACACTTTATCATAGGTTTTGGAAAAAATTTGTGATAATGCCCAATATATTCACATTTGAAACACCAAGGAACTACAACTCCCATAGAGGGGCTGAAGAAACTATGTTCTTATTTGATTTCTTACCACCACATTATTTAAACTCCTTAGCCTTCCTATTCTTGCTACCAAAAGAGGAACCCACCATATCACTAGGAATTCCACCAACCAATCCACTAAGAGATGAGAGGAGACCTATATTTTTTCCTCCTCCAAACCTTTATTGATCATCAAGGACTTGTGAAGAACCTTTGGATATTTCATCAAGTTGAAGCTCCTAACTTGACCCATTAACTCTGGTTGGAGGTTGATCTTAAACTTATGGTCCTTCTACACCTCATCCCCAACCAAGAGAGAAGTAAAGTGAACCAACTCCATGAAACAAGTAGTGTAAGTAGACACCATAATCAATCCATAACACAACCCCATAAACTCTTAAACATGGTCAAATGAAACACACCTAAGAAAAACTACTCATAAAAAAGGTTCTTGAAGTTAATATATGTAGGAACCTCATGTCTTACCACATGGTTCACAATACCCCAACACCTCCTTGTGGGTCCTTGAAACATAAATGTAGATAAATTTATCTGTATATCCTCTAGAGTCTCCACTATATTAAAGACCCCCTCAATGACATCAATCTTGTCCTTAACATCCTAAGGTCATTTTATTCCCTAGAAGTATGGTGGATGTTGGAGTTTTAAGTCCTATGAATAATTGAACATGGTATTTGGAACTATTCCACCATGAACATGAACTATGTGAAATACTCCTAGTTATATCAGATCTTACAACTAAACAACTGAAGCATGCATAAAAACTTCTTCCTTAGCGGGAGTATTCTGACCCACTTCTATCGATGGTTCTATCATAAATATTCTAGGTGGAATTTTATGTAATTCCAAATGGATTATTAGAATGTTTATAGTAGTTACTTAGGATAATAACCTAATTAGTTTATAATCCCACACAAGGTATTTCTATAGAAATCCTATCCTAAGATATTACCACAAAAAGTAGGCATAATGCTCCCAGTACTACCCAAGACTCAAGCCTAATTCTCCATACCTTCAAGTTAGTCAGATTTATTTATATATATAATAAAAAGTATACTAGAGTTAAAATAATCTCAATGTAAATAGAGTATATCCTAGAAGAATAAAATAAAAATCATGACATTTAATTAAATAAACTACTAGTAATAGAAAATAATGGGTATATATGACATGTGATCCTATGTGCCTAGTCATGATGCATGAATGCACCAAAATCCTGTAAATTGTAATAGAACAACATAATCAGGATAAATATGAAACCATAAAACCATAACTATAATTCTAGTCCCATCATCGGTAAATTAGATTCCCATTACATAAGATATGGTAAGGCACTTACATGAATCTCCTAGCCTAGTTCTATACAACCTAAATCCTTTATACCTTTCCCCAAACACAGCCAAGATGAAATAAGGGGAAACCTCCTCTGATTCCATTTTTTAACACCCAAACCTAAATCACCCGATCCAGGATAAAGTGCCACATGACCTCATGCTTGCCTCCCCATATGCAAGAGGTTGTTGACTAATAACGAGTATTTGAACATCATTAGTGGGGATAATATACCATCTGTATCAAAGTTCATACATCATCAATATATTAAGAAAATAATAATAAAATAAAAAAGGCATAATAAAAATAAATAAAAATAATACTATAACAGATTACATGGTAGGCACCTCAATTCATACAAAGTAATAAACTAAGGACCCAAAAGTAATAGGTCAAACTAGAGTATGAGAAACAATAGATAAGTAAACAAAGAAATTGGGATAATAATTTAGAGTCCAACCAGATGACACCTTTAAAACCCAGGCTCTGTCTTCTCAATTCCCTATCACTGGGCCCTTTCCCTTTCTAGGATCCTTGATTATGAAGTCTGCACGTGCATCAAGATACCCATGCAGGGTATGAGTATAATCCCAATAGTACAACCCAAATTAATCATTAACATAACTTCACATGCATAATAGGTGTATTTTTGATAAAATATAAATGTGAAAGCAAGTAAAAATCAACCACACAAGTTTTGAGTCATCATGAACTAATTAAACTACCACAAACCCCGATTGTACATATTTCTACTCCATGTTGGAAGAACATTCATAATATAAGACATGAACATGGTCGACCATGAGGCACACAAACATCCCCAAGTATCCCCAAGGATAATAAGTCATGGTTAGGTTCACAAGGTATTCGATCCCAAAATTTATTACATGTTATCCCACAAGACCATCATACCCTATCTTAGTCATAAGCCAGGCCTCAAGACCATCTTTCCACATCAATGCCTCAGGTCAGGCTGCATGGTCATTGTATCTTTCAACTACCTCAGGTCAAGACCCAAGTCTATAACACCCTTACCCTATGTCTCAGTCCATTGTCATCATCGTTTCATGTCACACATGTTCCCCCTATAAGGACTAACCAAGACCCAATGGTCCACCTACCATTTTATAATAGAAAAAACCATATAAATTCTATATATTCACTCATATCCAGGTGTAACACACGTAGCCACAACATAACATATCAATCATGATTCTTAGTATCCACACAGAAACACACACATGTGATCAAACTCAAACATGGGTCTCATGGTCTACATGCGTATACACATGTGATCAAAATCAAACATGGGTATCACGACTAAAAATGCACACACATGTGATCAATATCAAACATAGTTCTCAAAGAACACAATAACATATCATTATATCATGTCAATAACCATATACCAGGGATCTATATGGTAAAAATATTAATACCTCAAGTGTGTTGATGTTAACATCAATATTTTCCAAGAGTCGATACCCAACTCACATCCATACACTAGTCGGATCAAACTCACACACCAAGGTTCCCTAGAAAAAATTCAAAACCAATATAACAAGGGTTATAGAATGATACATAAGAAATAAAATCAATCCAAGAGGGAATAAATATATCAATTACCCAATGAAAACCATTGTAAAAGGTAGATTTAGTTCTGGTCAAAGAAGAGAAACTATCGCTCATAGAAGAGAGATTGTAGAAGAGAGTTTATATTTCCAAAAGTCAAGATAAACATGAACAATCCCTTGAAAGGAATCATCCTAAGTCACTGGTCAAAGAATGAATAATGTGCATAGTTTCACCCCTATATTTATATAGAAATTATATGGATTTAAGGAAATAACAATAGGAGGAAAAAAACAAATTAACAAAGGGAAGAATGGGTTAATAACACATTAGAAAATCCCACATAAAGATTACATGTGTTTCCATTAAGATTCGTACCCCTCGAGATATCAGTAGTTTAATTAAACATTTTAAAAACTAAAACAACCATCACTATGGCATGGGGATGCCCACCATGGCCATAGTGGGCTCAAACACATCTATCCATGAAACTCAACACATCCACCCACCATGGAATGTTTATAAGACCTTGGACATTTTGGGCCCATAATTCCCTCCACCAAAATGCAGTGGGGAAAATATAGCCATGGTCCATAGGGAGAAATGAAATGCTAAATTCCCAAGACTATTCCATACCATTTGTATTTCAACCATCCCATTTCACACATGTCATTTCCATGCACAAAAAAACCCACACCATGACATGGTCCTTCTCTTGGTGTACCCTTAAACAACCAAAAACCCTATTTAAGCCTCTAGAAACCTCCAAATCAACTCGGATCAAAGTTAAAACATCACAAATAATAAAATATTATACCATTAAAATTGAGGATGTTACACTTTGGGCTAGTTGAGATGATTGTGGGGTGATTGTTCCTCCCCCACCAAGCTATGATTTCCTAGGTGGGTAGACCCTATAGAGATTAATAGATAGGTTGGGTGTGAGGGAAAACCAAGGCTGACTTTGGAAGAGAATGGGGTTGGGGCCATCTCCCTTGTGTGACTATTACTATGTGGATAACAAGTTTGTGAGATGATTATGATCACATCTAGGGATAATACACCCTATGATTGAATGGATTAGACCTAAGAGAATATAATTAGATATAGGAACCCATAATGGGTGTCTATGATTAGTGAGACCTATGGGACCTCGATGGGTTACCTAGTGAAATATTGACCCTAGAAAGGGTGTATAGGGGGAATGGGTAGTGTTGATTGCAGGTGTCACCTTAGAACCTAAATTAATAATGTAATCCTATTGAGGTAATGCTAAATAACATGAGATGTCTGGGTGAGTTTATCTTCCCACTAATATGTACTGAGATACATGGGATGCCTAAGACATGCTCCTAGGATCCAAACTTCATGCTTGATATTGGTTTTAGATGCCTTAAACATGATCCTTGGATCTGTATGGTGGGATTCAAAGTCCATCGAGATACAATGGTTTGGGATTCCTTAGACATGCTACTTGGATTAGGATAAGGTGATGTATGATAGGGGGAACCACAACCCTAGACTCAGATAAGATGATTCCTACTAGGGAGAGGCACAAACCTAGATCTAGTGATATATTCCTAATAGAGATTCCACCATGAGTTTCTAGATGTATATTTTTTTTGGAAGGGTACACCCTATATCTAGATGATGTGATGTATAATAGAGAGAGACATTCTCCTATCTCTAGGTGATAGCTTTCCTAGCACGGTAACCCTTGAATCTAGGTGGCAGGTTACCTATGGACATGATTTTAATTTCACAAGGCATGTATCTAGTAATCATATATTGAGCATGATATTGGTAGTAATAGTTGTGTGATGTGCTCGAAGGCACTCTAACATTGGTTCAATAAATTTTGGGTCGATCTCAAGTTTAATGGTATAAAACATAGATTGATAGTGGTTATTTGTTTATATATCTATATTGTTTTATTTATTCTAATAATATCACATGTGCACACTACTCTTAATAGTTACATATGAGATAATATTGGTGGTTCCATATTGAGTTATACTCACACCCTTCTCGGGTAATCATGAAACTTTTGTACCTGAGTAGAATTCACTAATCATGGGTTCTAGTTTAGTAGAGGCCTAGTGTAGATTTATTGAGTGGTACAAATCAAATGGGATTAAAGTTATAAATGAGGTGAGGCTTGGGGATGGTTATAGATCCTCAATGTATTTTTATTCTTTATGTATTCTATACATGTAATCATTCCAATGGGTGATCAATATTTTTTTTATGTTGGCATGATTGTGGGTCTGTATGACTGTATGCTTATATATTTTATTTATTATTGATGGATATTTTTATTACTTTAATGCACTATGATTATTTACAATTATAGATAATGTTTGGTTTATTTTCATATTATTGAGAACTCTAATATAGGGTTGTGGTCTCCCCATGGTACTAACCTAGACCCTCACTGCTAGTCAGAAACCTCTAGCATATGGGGAGGTGTGCCTGAGGTCCCAATGACTACTCCTTTGGTCCAAACATTACTCAGTGGCCATGGATCGAGGGGGGAGATTATAAAATCCTTATTACCTTTACATTTATCATTTTCATAATAATTAATTTTTCTTAAATGGGTATTCTCCAGAGTTAAGGTTAATTCTAGTGGATAGACAGGAGTATATGTATCAGTTATTTACTTTCTAATTATCTATGTGATGGAACTAATATTCACCTTATAATTTTGAGTAGGTTGGGAAGGAATATATTGGGAGTTATTATTTACCAGTTTATGTAGGGAAGTGGAAATATGGATCATTTTCATCTCTAGATCCCTCAAATATAAACCCTAAATCTTTAACTCCTCATATTGATTAATAATGATTTGTTTCAAAATATCATTAGTGTTAAAATCTACCTTTGGATGGGAATTTTTTTTATTGTATTTGTGATTATTGGGTGTTGAATCATATTAAGGTTATTGAAAACCTTATTTGGTAAGGAGGAGGTGGTTGAGACTAAATATTTTATTAAAAAGGGGGACTTTGTTGCTACCATGTACCATACTTGAGACCTGCATGATGTTTCCATATTGTATTATACATTGGAGAGAATAGATCATACTTATTATAGGGAGACGGTTAATGTTTCTACTACCATGGTTTTCCTAAGAAGAAATTTTAATATTCCTCTATCTCTTGAAGATGGGGAAAACAATTGGTAAGGTGGTATAGTTCAGTGAAAATTCCATAAGGCCTAAGACGAGTGAGTGTTTAAGTATTTTGATCCAAGGAAATATACCTCACCATAGTAGTCAATTCATACAAATTATTATCAATTAAATTATTTTAATAGTTTAAGGACATACCAAGTGTACTCACATCATTGATGATGTACCTAAATCAATTATTTTTTTGGGAATTCTATTCAATACTATCAATAAATGCATGTATAGATGCTAGTGTTTGATTGATCAATGCTCTTATTCATAGGTGTGAGGTCTTTTTAGAAGTTATGGATGAGGACTTTTACATTGATTTGGTGATGTGGGATGCTTATGAAAAACTTCTTGAATCACTCAAGATACCCATACATTGACTCCATTTATGCTTTATTGATCCCCAAGATGTCTTTCATAATGGTAGTCGTGAACGATACTAGAAAAATTATTTGCAAGAAAATACATTTAAAATCATTACAATATGTTATGTCTTCATATTGTAAATAGTAAATATAATCTTTTATGGTTACATAAAGCAAGAATGAGAATTATATTAGTTTTATTTGGCCTTTAAATACATTTATTAGTTTCATTTTTTAACAAATGACATTGAATTATTTAAGGTGTTTATTTGGGTCTTCTCTAAAGAGTTTATGGAATTTTGGAAGAAGGTGTATCAATCTGAATTTTAATTCCAAGTTTGATTCAAGATTTCACTATGAAATAAAATTTGGTTTATAATTTATATCTATTATAACTAATTATTTAATGGTTCTATCAAGTTCATTACTATTAATTTTATCCATTGTATTTGGTTTTATGTTGGATTCAAATATACTTCAAATTTCAATGTTCCCATAATGGAGGAATTCCCAAATTATGTGAATATTTTCACTTCCTATAGACTTTGATTATTTTATTCAATCTCAAACTCCAAATTCAATATCATGGTCTAGATCAAATAGATCCTTGGGATGAGATCATGTCATAAATTATAGAAAATGAAAATAATAATAAAAGTGGACCATTATATAATGACAGGAAGTTTGAATTGATGGTCTAAAAAAATAGAAATTGATAATGGGGAAATAAGAAAGAATAATAATATAAGAAAATAATAAAATAAAAATTAATAAATACAGATAGTTAGTTTAATAAAATAGTTTCCTCCCTAGAAACAATTCTAATTTTTAGGGATTTGTCATGTGTGATCTCAAATGATGTGTAGTTTTTAGTACTTAGATGAAACATAGTGGTTGAACAAGGTAGTTATCTAAAGTATACAATACATAAAACAAATTATCAATGGTATTATAAAAATAAAATAAAATAAGTAAAATACTAATAAGGATTGGCAGTTGTATGATGTTTACACCATAATAAGAAGTATGTGAGAAGAAGATGTTTTTTAGAAAATTAGATGATTAGGTGTAACCAATTAAACTATACCACTTAAATTATTTATTAATGATTTTAATTTTAATTAAATCTTATTAAATTACAATACCCTATTTTATAATATTTAAAACCCTAAGGAAACTAACAAAACCACTAAGAGTAAAGGAATTAATCCTTAATTTAACTTTGAAACATGCAATCTTAACACCTTTATTTTAATGTTGTTACTTGGGTAACTTATCATCAGTGGTTAATTATGGAAAACATATACATTGGAAATGAGAATGATTTGGGTTTAGGTATTATAATTAAACCTTAGAAATCAATCTCTCTTGATTCAGTTTTTTCAATTAATATTTCACTCTCGCAACTCAAACTTTTTCGACCTCACATGTAAAGTGTTTTTAATTTGAATTATTTTTAAATTTAAACCCAATTAAAAGATTAAATTTATATTAAATAAATTTATATTCTAGATTAAAAAAAATCATTAGAGGAGGTGAGAATTATACTAGCTTTTAATGTACCACTCTCCTAGGGGTAGAGTATTCATCATTGAAACAAATTGCATGTGAAAATATCTAGAAAGGTTATAACTCAATCCCATTTATACTCTTGATTTATAACCCAAAAATTTAATTTAATAATAATAAAATTGAATAAAATAAAAAAAATTCAAGATAAATAGAGAATTTTATTATAAGAAATGAAAGCTACAACATGATGAAGAAGAAGGAGTCATGGAAGAGATCCTTGATTCAAGATTTATGACTCTTCCAATGATTAGAAAAATAGAGTGAAGATACTCCTTTTTTGAACTAAATGTAAAAATTATTAGAAAACCCCTTTCCAATGATAAAAATAAAATTTTTTAGAGTGTACAGAAGGCTATAGTTACAAGTGGTTACAAGTGTGAATGGGAAATTATTCCAGATTCTTTAATCCAAATAAAATCAACTTATTGACCTCAAAAATGCATAAACCAACAATACTTATAGAAGGATGATTTTTTTTAAATTGGATATTTTATCTACTATCCAAATTTGAGTCCAACACAAGACTAAATGAAGAAGGTATATCCCAAATAGTGAAGTGGTGTCTATGTTGATGAGTTCAATCAATCTTTGATTTCATGTTCTATTTTATCCCATAAAATTCAGGATACAACCAGGATGGTATAAATGAACATTGTATGAAATATATATAAGAATAATTATATAATTTTAAGTCCAAATTAGGCTCATAAAAATAATTATGTAAAAAATACTAGAGTGTAATTTAAAGGGTTAAAACTAGCATTTTCATTAAATTTTCAAATTCATGATCTAATCCCATGTTCTCCTTAAATAAACATATTTAAAATAATTTTATGAAAATATATCATTTATTATCAATAAAATATTAAATAAAAATGATGTTTATCAATATCCTCTTGTTATAATGTTCTAATTTGTCCATTTGAACCCATTTATTATAAAATTATTTCTTTCTTTATGGAAAAGGAGTTAACTACCATGTATTGCTAGCTTAAAATGATAAAATCTCCTTCTTTATAGATATCTCCCACTTGATCAAATCTTTTAGCTATATTTTCCCTTCAAATTATTTAGGATCTACAAAGTTAGTCAGTAATAAATAGTATTGGGATGATGAATACCATTGCACAAGTCTTTCCACCCTTATTGATATCCTAAAATGATATAAAAAAATTATTAATATAAAAAAGATAGAAAAATAGAATAAATAAATTAAATCATATAAATATTTTTGAGAAAATAAATATTACATGATAAAAATAAATATTCCAAAAAAATTGTTGATGAGATGAGAAAATTAAATAAATTGCATGAATGGAAATAATTATTAATATATAAAAAAATATAAAAACTAAAATAAGATGATTAAAAGATATAAAATATTATGAAAAGATATAAGAAGATACAAAATACCATGAAATGAAAAAATGATATTTGTTAAGTGCATTACTTTGGTAAATAAGCAATGAAACCCTTAGTCTCTCCCTAAAGTAGATCAGGGAAGATGACACTAAGAAGAATACCAAGGATTGGAAGGGCCTTCATGTTGTAGTGAGGATAACTATCCATAACTGACAATAAATGGTTGTTGTTGTTCCCTATATCACTTCTATTTTCATCAAGTCTCTGATAGATCCTGAGTGTGACCATAATAAGGCCAAAAACATCAAGCACAATGAAAAAATACAACTGAACATCATGATAAAAATCACCAGGGTCATGTGGTCAAGATCCATGTCCAATGAATTATTTGGCACCATAAAGGAGATCCATGGGACCCTACGTGTATGATTGGTGTACTAATAATGAGATTATCTCGAATGATTTATAGTAAAAGATAAACTAAAATGATATAAAAGTTACTTTATAATGATTTATTCTTTAAATCAGTTGATAAGGTTTTGTTTGGTTATTTTTTCATTGAATATCACTAAATTTTACAAATTTTTTCAGTCGAGGAAAAGAATGAACCACCTTAGAGTAATCTTATCTCGTCATGACATTGACTTTGTACTGCTGATAATTTATGCTGGTCTTAAATTTTGGAACCATATCATAAATTTGTATGACTAATTGTGATTATTGAATCTTCATGGTGTTTATTTCTCATAATTTATACTATATTTTATTATAATATACCTATATTAATTTTTTCTATTTGGTTTTATGCAATAGATAAAATTAAATTAGTTTATCATACACATGCTTATAGTACAACGTAACTGCTAAATGGTTTTATTTTGTATTTTTTTCTCAAAAGGTTTTTATAATATGGATTAATCACATCAATAAGATTTAAAATTTATAAACTCATGAACATACTTGTTTATTTTATCCATTATTCTTGAAAAATGACATGGAAGTTATGTGTATTTTCCTCTTCTATTCAATATTTACTCATTTTGTCAAGATGAGCTATTCTAACTCTTATTTAAACATTTGGGGTTTTTAATTTCATATAAATTAAGATAATGTAATCCTAAAATTGGCAGATTTGGTTTCCTTATCTTCAATCCATGAATATTTATACCATGTGTTCTGGGATTGAAGTTTGAAATAAATTTTCCATGATTTAGCATATCTTTTTTTCAGTAATCCTCTTTATTTATTTTGAAAATATTGTTTCAAAGATGTATTGAAAATTTCATTCAAGTAAACATAATATTCATTTAATTTTTTAGTATTATAATCATTCCATTAGTATAAATTAAAGTTTCTCCATCAAGTGTTGATTCAAGAAACCCTATTGTTTCAACAATGGGATGTTAATCTGCTTGGAAATTAAGTACATTTTCTCTTTAGACTTGATGGGATGGTTTTATTAATACCCATATGAATTTGGTTTAGTAAGAAATTGAAATTTTTTTGTGTCTTCTATTTTACCAATAATCTTAAGAAAATATTCCTTAGTTTTTAACTTTTTTGTTTTATTATACCCCTTAAAGTTCAAATCCATTTTTACAGACTTATCATATCATTCCTATCAATTTTATTTACATATATTTTTTAAATATGAATTGATATGTTTATTTAATCTTAGTATTAATTTTCTTTTTCATGTATCATAAGCATACCTTAATTTTTTATAAATATTTCTCTATTGAGTGGTTATCCATACAACCTTTTGTTTCAATAATGGAGCATTAATTTGGTGTATAGTGGGAAATTAAACTTTTTTTATCTTAATAAATATCCCATCCACTTATTTTAATTTTTCTATAATGTATATATTTTTAGTTTAATAAATTTGAAACTAATTTTTTTAATAGATATTGTTTTAAAAAAAATTTATATTTCTTTTTTAATCATGTATAATCCTTATAAAAAAATTAGTTACAAGAATCATATATAATTAATTTTTTCTTAATTAAGTGTTTTTATTTGTTTTAATTTTAATTAAGAAAAAAATTATAAAACAGATATCAAATTTGTTATTTTGTCATACTAAACCACTTATTTTTTTTTTTTTTAATAATCATGATTTTTTAAATCATCTATTTTATTATTTATTTTAATATTTTTTTCATTTATTTTTTATCAAATTATTTAAATCATGTGTATCCTAGTGATAAGAGTGTCAGGATATTCGAAAAACTTGGAATTCGATTAAATTAGTTATTCTTATTTTGTTATTTATATATTTTTAAATAATAATTATACAATAAGATATATTTATCTATTTTGGTTTTTTATAGTATATTTATAAAATAATTTTAAATAAAAATTTGATTAAATTAATTATTATTAGTTCATTGATTATATTTATCATAAACTATAATCGTGTAGAATATATTTATTTAATTTGATATTAATTTGTTTTATATTTATAAATGTTTCTTTTAAAAATTTTAAAGTTTAAACTGGTCAGAATAGTATATTTTAAAAATAAACAAGTCGTAATGATTTTTGAGTTAGGGTTTATATATACCTAATTTAAATGTTATATTTTTTAAATAGAATAGATTGATCACAATTTCATAAAAAAATAATTTTTTAATGCACATGTAATTTTACCCATCATGCATGGAGGTATATATTTTAATTTTTTAAATTAATTAGTTAATTGTTGAATAATTATTTTTAACTTAAAACATAATTTATTGGATATTTTTCCACAATATTTGTTAAAGTGAAAATGATATATAGGAAGAAAAAGTGTTATTTAATGTCAATTTATTTCATGACTTCATTTATTACACATTATTATTTATTACATACTTTTTTGATTAATTAACTCTCTCTCTCTCTCTATGTGTGTGTATATATATATATTGTATGTTATGTGTGTATTGATAACAACTTTTATTTTTTAAATAGGAACCCAACACTACTTATTCCATCTAATTATTGTTAAGATATTAGTTAATCATATTTTTATGCCCCCCCACAGGTAGCTGGGGTGGTAGGGGGATGTGTTTTGGGGTGCTGGTCATGGGGTTGAGTCCCCATCCCACATTATTTGTGGTTTATTTATAGTGTGCATGAGTTGCCATTGGAAATTGTATCCAACCTTTTAATCAGATTTTTATAATATTGAGATAGTAAATTCAAAACTTCATTAATATTAAGGTAATGTTAAGACAATAATTTGGCACCTATATCGAGTTCAATTATTTATTATTAATTATTTAACTATATAATTTAACATAATGGTAAAATAATAAAATTTATTTATTTATTTTTTAGTTAAGTTGATATTAGTTTTATAAATAAATCTTGAATTCCAATCTAATTAAATTAATTAATTAACTATATATTTTAAAAAGATAATTAAATTATAAAATATATTTATTTAACTTGATATATATTCATATTAAATTTACAAATGAATTTTAAAATTTTGAAATTAAAAATGAATATTTAATCAAATGATTTTGGGTCAATAAATATGTATTTCAAAATATGATAGGATATTATTAGGATCGTGAATTAAAAAAATAAATAGATTTGAGTTTTTTAAAATTAAATAGGTTAAAGGTATTTCAAAATTTATAACTAAAGTTTTAACCCATTTATAATTTTCTAAATTTTAAAATTTAAAACTTGAATGTTAAGATTATGAAATGAAGTGTTAAATTGATTTTTAGTCTAATCAGTCATTCAAATGTTTATTTGAGCAGCATTAGGGTTATTTTTTAAACTCCTATTGTTTCCCTTGTTATATTATTTTATGTTATAAACATCAGGTGATCAGGTATTATTATTGTCTCGTGATGATATTATTTAATTTTTCTTTTATAGTGTTCTAGTTTTATTGAAAAAATTAGTCATCAATTTTTTATTATTGTTCAATATATATTTTATCATTAAATGTTGTAATAAATTGAGGTCCTCTATGATGAAAATTTTATCATACATGGTAATCTATTACATAAAATCTCTTATAGTGAAACAAAACAATTACATCAAATCCAGGATTAATTATTTAATATATTATTAAATAATTATTTTTCTCACTATTAATTATCCAATACCAATAATAAAATTTAAAATAATAACAACTCATAAAACAAATAATCACAAACACATACCAAACCTGAATAAAAAATAATTAAATGAAATACATATCCTGAATGAATATTTATCATAAAAACCATTGATTGTGATTAGGTTTCGATGTATGGGGGATAAATAAAAGGGTATTAATAATAGAAAAAGGTAAAAATCCACCTAAGACTACGTAAGCTGCCTTAACTCCTTAGGGAAGCAGTGATGATGGTTTCTAACTTTGACATACCTTTATCAAAACCAGTATGTCCCTCACTAAAGTCTTCAATTGAAGACAAGTGCATGTCAATATGATCATGATCGAGAATCCAATAGCTACAAAAAATAAAAAATCCTAGATCAAGTTAACACACATCTCAAAAATCTCCACTGAAGGACAATCTGATATGAATTTGGAAATAAGGTAACAAGTGTGAAGGAAGAAAATCACCAGGGAATCTTTGAAAGAATCAACCGACTTTGACACGATTTATACAAGAGGTATTGTCGGGGTCTCTAACTAAGGAACATCTAAGGGTGAAGGAACCCTACGAATTTACAAGGAGAAAGATAACTTGGAGATCACTGACCCTACCTTCAGATCTTTTTCTATATAAAAGAAACTAATAATTTGATTTAAATTATTTAAATCTCTTAAATGATACCAATTTTTTCATGTGACACCTTATGTTTTCCATTTTCAATATATGTTATTATAATAATATTTTTAGAATAAAATTAGTTATAATTTCATTTTTTATGTTTTTGGATGATTCATAATCATTTATTGGGTTGTATCAATTCCGAGATAGTAATTGATACACCGTCTATGCACAATTTAAGAAACCATATAAGGTGACCATGCATTTATATAATCTTGACCCAAAAATTTATTTTCGTGGACTGGTGATGAAGGGGACCTATCTAATTGTCCTTATTAATATCATTTAAATCCCAAGGTATAGTCTAGTGGATGACTTGGGTCACCTCTTGAGGAACCTCACCAAACACTCACCATCCTTCAGTTTTTATCAATTATTATATTTTTTATATTTTGAAGATAATAAAATCATTTTAAAAAATAAAAATTATTTCAAATGAAGGAAAACAAAATGAATGAAAAAAATAAAAAATATAAAAATGTTAATGAAGAAAGAATCCTTCCTTGGGGAAAATACTAATGAATTATCTTATTACCACATAAGGATTTACACTTATAGAAAACTAAGTATCGATAAATAGGGGAAATAGGCAACCACCATTAACAGTCACCAATAATTTCTTTCACAGTTTTCAATGGAGTTTGTGAAACCTAATCAATTTTTTATGAAAAAACTTTTCATACCCCCTATCCCACATTTTCTTTTACTTATCCCTTATCCTCCACCTCACACATACCTCTCCTATGGAATCTCATCACCAATCCATTTCTTCATCATTGGTGTCACCTCTACACCACTCAATGTATTTAAAGTTCTAGTTCTTCCTAAATAATTCCTTATAAATTTTTTGATGGTGGAATGTTGTCGGGGGGGGGGGTGTAAGAGATATAGTGGATTTTGATATGGATTTATAATTGGAGGACCATTCTATGGTGTGGAGCCTTATGCTATTCCATAAGGGTTGGTTTTTGGCATAGCGGTGGACCCTTTGGAGTAGGTTTTGGATGTGTTGGGTTTAGATGTCCCTAATTCCTAAGTGGTGGCTATGAGGCAGAGGTAGGTTTTGGTTAGTGAAATGGAAATATAGGTGGAGGGGGGTGAACTTACCTTTTAAAAAATTAAATAAAATGCTAAAAATAAAGATAAATTCAAATCTAAATGATATTTAATTGATAAGATGATAAAATTATAAAGTTTATAAATAAAAAATTGATAAATCTAATATATATTAAATAATTAATATCAAATTAAATTAAGCATGTAAATGACCATATCAAAATTATGCAATTATGCATATCGATTTTGAATGATGCAACGTGATAAATTATATAGAGAGAAAAAAATTAATAAGTAGTTTAGTGAAGATAAGGAGAATGTTTTCTTGGTGTAAACCCATTACATAGACACTCATAAATCTCTTGAAACGTTTACTATAATTTTGAATGAGATATTTGAGAGAAAGGGTGAGATCATTTGAGAGATTGAGAATTGAAAATTGTAGAGACCCGTAGCCTGACGTACATAGACATTACATTACTTTTGCGGAATACTTAATACATAACAAAAATATACACACAAGGATCGTAATAGTTTAGTGTCTTTGGAAACTTGGAACGTAATCTTCTAAACATGGTGAAAGATCTTCAACATCTCCCATAAAGATCTTTTTTTTACCTAAAACCTTTCTTTATATCCTGGGGAAAAGAAAACATAAAAGGGTGAGCTCAAATGCTCAGTAAGGGTAAACAAAAGAAATATCAATCACATAATTTTCATAAGAACATAACTTTTTTGGAAATCTTAACCCGCAAAAGAGAGCATAATTTCATAACATGGGATAAATCATAGTAGTGAAATGAAATCATAACTTAAAACATTACTCATTGTGGCATACACACATAATCATAGAGAATCATTTCTTGTTAGTCAAGACTCATTGTCAAGACTATCTTAGTGGACAAAGTCCCTTTCTGAATCGAGTAATCCTCGTTTCAGTCCTGTTTCACTGAACCGGTATAACCTACCATTCCAGCCATGTCTATCTCATGAGATATGAAATCTTTACCCAATGCATTGGAGTGAGATATAGGTCCCACCCATCTCTTAATGAATCCTTTCTTATGTGTGCCACAAAATCATAAATCATACATCATTGCATAACCCATGTAATAAAAATGGGATTCTTAAACAACATGACATCATAAAACCATTCATATAAGATAAAGGAATTCATAAACATAATTCCATCACAACATAGTCAAATCAATGTAAAAATATGGATAGAAACAGAACCCTTTATTATCTTAGATGGAAAATAATTTTGATAAAACACTTGAAATGAATTCTTGAGGAAAATATCCTTTCTTCTTCAAAATCAATTTATTTTCACAAAACATCATGCAATTTTAAAAGAAAGAGATTTTATTAAAAATAGTCATGAAATCTTTTAGAGGAAGCTTCATGAAAATAAGGCTTTATAAAACCGTAAAAATCCGTTCATGCCGTTTAAGTTAAAAAAAACATTCTTCGTACTTTTGTCGGAAAAGTCAAAAAGTACCTCGTATGAAAAAGCGACAAAAGATTCCTTTCATATTCTTTACTAAAAACTCACCGAAGAGTAAAATTGGATTTAAACTATTGTAAGTGGATGGAAACAATATTACATATTGAAGGAACATGTATGTGGATGATAAAATACACCCCAGTAAATACTTACGAATAAACAATCTCGGATAAAAATGAGATTGTGATATTTCCCTTACCTTAGGTCCGACTTGCTTTGTAAGTGTCCGAACCTCCTGTATAATGATTTAAATCATGTTATTGACTTATTACAGAATCATATTCATTGTTATGATATCATATATGGTTCACTTATTACATTATATTACCCTTTCTTTTGTAAATTCCATGTTAAAGAAGCGTTTTGGGTAAAATCGTTTCATTTATCGTAGGTGTTTTGACTTGTTGTTCTTGACATCATTATTACTTATATCATGATTTACTTACTTCCAGAATATAAAATATGATTTGTATATCATATATATTCAGTATATATATATAAATAATAGGTAGATAAATAAAATGAAAAACACCGTTCATGGAGACGGTAGTCCGTACGTACGCATGAACGCTGTTTTCCTTTCCTTATTGTCTTGAAATGGAAGTAAGTAGATGACATACATATGTATATATATACATAAATCCAGTAGCTTTATAATGTAATATATTTCATTATTATTTCTTATATATACTTTATAATCATTCTTAAATGGTTAACATGGAGAATGAATCTCATCGCGTCGTGGAGACGGTAGTCCGTACGTACGCACGAGCGATGATATCATTTCTATAAATATTGAATTGAATTGGAGTGGATTATACAATATATCAGAATCAATATGATGTTGTAATAACTATGTATAGTTATTCTTTACACCATTATACCCATCCATGTAAGGTGGTGGTGGAAAATAGATTACACCACGGCGTGGAGACGGTATTCCGTACGTACGCACGCGCGGTGATTTCTTTTTCCGTAGGATGGATAGATGGTGAAATAGGGTTGTTTCATAATTATAATAACATATCAGTATATGAGTGATAATGATGTTATTACTTCATAATGAAACAACCTAAGAAGAAGAAGTGGAAGAAGAAATAAAGATGAAAGAATTGGTAACGGTAATTACCTCTTCTTTGAAGCGCCTATTGGAGACCTCCTCTTAGGGAACTAAAATTGGTCTTTGAGTAAGACCAGAACCTCTAGGATGTTTCTAGGGAAGTGGAGAAGAGATTTTGGCAGGGGTTGGCCGAGCTTGAGTGCTCAAATTGGTGTGAGGAGGAGGGGGAGGAGGTGTCCTTTTATAAGGGAGGAGAGGGGCACCTTAGGAATTCTTAAAAATATTAATTTATAATAAATCTAACCCCACTTAAAAACCTCCAAAAATGACTCATATTCGAAGATTAGATGAGATAGGGTTGTAATCTCATCAACCAATTAAATTTAGACATGTTTGGATATTATTTTAAACCTTATCAATTAGATTTAACTCTAAGTTAAATAATTTAACTTTTACCGTGTCTTTTTGTTTTCTTTCACTATATGGTTAATAAACTTACTATAACATGCCAAACGAACCCCAAATTGTATATTATTAATACATATATCCTTATCTAAGTCATTTGGCCGAACCTTAGATTTTTAGGAATAAAATAACAATTAATAATATAATATTTTATTTAAAAACTATTTTGTGTCAATTTTGACACTATTTGATATATGATTTTTGTGAAAGTCATAACAGAATTATATGTTCGAACCAAGTTGATTAAAGCAACACTAATATATCATAGTAACCTAGAAAATTAGTGGAATTCATAAAAAATCTCAAATTACATTTATTTTGGTGTTTATAACATCAATTATGTCAATATTTCATTAATAAGATAATTACTGCATCATCGTTGTGTCATAAATAAATTAAATTATTTTATGTCTAAAATTTACAAATAAAATACCATCATGTAGAAAATATTTTTAGCTTTCTAATGAATATTTACAATCGAATATATCTTATGTATAACCCCATATTAAAAATGATTTACTTATTAAACTTTGATTTTAACTATTTTAACCTTTCTTTAAATAAATTAATAATAAATGTCCTAATCTAATCCAAGTGGGCCTAAATGGTCATATTTTATTCCTAAGTTTGTTTTTGGTCGAATTACACTTGTCCAATAGAATTAGGACATGTGTTAGGGTAATAGTAATATCATATTTACCCTTAGTTACCCTATTTACTATTAACCGCGGTAAAAAAAAGTAAAAAGTTACTATTCACCAAAAATTATTTTCATCTCATTGAACCACATTTTAGTCCTTGATATTAACCGTGTCTCTCGGATTTTCGAAATTCCATTCACAGAAGCGGTAAAATTAAGTTTTATGCAAAAATTCAGTTTTTAACCTACCACTTAGTAGTTTCACTATTCATCAAAAATTGATGTTTTTCAGAACAATGCCAAAATTTCATCCCAAGCTATACTTCATATTCCGAATTCAAAAATGAAGTCTATTTTACCAAATTCATAACATAAAAGTTGCATTAATTAATTTTATAATTAAATCCCGCTGTTAAAACAAATAGCGTGTTTTTTAAGAAACAATATCTATCAAAAGATTGACACTTGTTTATGTCTAGTTTAAATGTGAAATTACATCCAATGACCAACATTGTATTAAATTGTAAAAATATATTCTAAATATACTTTAAAACCACTCAAATTAATGATTTATCACTATTAATTATTTCGATTAAAAAAGTTGTTTTTAATTATAATTTAGTAATTTTCACTATTCATCAAAATATGAAAGTTATCCGAAAATCACCAAAATTTCAACCTAAGCTAATTTCGATATTCCGAATCCAAAAATGAAGTTCATTTTGAAAAATAAGATTTATAGAATTTTAAAAAGTGGTTATTACTATTCATAACGGGTAGTTTTAATAATATTTTAATAGCATATCGTTGTTTAGTGAAACTCGTTATTGCGTACTACACACACTATCGAGGAAGGTTGCGATTGCGTGTAATGCAAGGCAAGTCAAGGATGCGTGTTGTGCAAGCTCCTTTTGGTGTAGCGTACAACACAAGACATTAATAAAATTAAAAAGAATATTTTTCATAAAATCTTGGGCTGTTACATTCTACCCCCCTTAAAATGAATTTCGCCCTCGAAATTCGTCGGGGTTATAAATGGTTTTCTATTCGAAAGTTTCCCACATCGTAAAAAGGAATACCAAAACTTGGCTTTAAAAACTAAAGTATGAAATGTAACGATTACCCAAATAAACTAATTGTTGGGTTTCCACATAGGTAAAAATATGGATATGGAAGAAAAATCTAACCATCATGTTCTGATGGAGAGTGGTAGAGAACATGGCTATGGAAAAGCCAAAAATCACAAATCCATAGATTTGTGATGATATAAGGTACCATCTGATTCATCAGGTATAAGATCACTAGGACAATCATTTTTGGTTTTCAAGATCATTTCCCTAAAGTTGAAAATTTGCTTAGAATAAATACTTACTTTATTTTGGTACAATCTCACTTTTGTTCGTGCCTTGAACAATTTCTACTTCATCTCTTAAATAAATGAAGTTGAATTTGTTATTTGTGAAGTGTTAGCAGATTATGTGATAGAATGATGGATCATTCCATCTGTCTCAAACAAAAGGTTAGAAAAAGTTATTAAATATACATAAGTCATTCTATAGTGAGATTAATCACATATGGTTCCTAAAATGGACTTATACTTCATATATCATACTGCTTAATATAATAAAACTAGTTTCTACTAAACAGGGACTTCCTGTAGGTCAGTGGTAGGCGATAAAGGCCAGTCGCACTTCGGTTGTGGGTTCGATTCCTACAGCCTTGTCCGAAGCGATGGGCTGTCGCCCGTCCTGCAGGTTGTCCCTTTTTCTAGAACTACGTTACTATAACATCCCATCAATAATATCGAAAAAAACTTCTATCCTTAAACAATACTAACTTATGTCCAACATAATCCAGTCTAATCTTTAGGCTTATACATAATACTGTAGTCCACTCTCATAATATAGTGACAACGATTACCAGAGATTTAATACTGTCGTTGATCCCCACATATCATAAGATATGTCTTGTTGGTCACATTCCAAACATTCAAAGTCCTTAATCGTGTATTCTCTTGAATACCTTAGTGAAAACATGAGTGCTGTTAAAAGTTACCAAAATCCTCAAAATTCTATATACTCAAACCATGATATCACTTAGTCCTTATATCAATCATGAGCTCATGAATACTGTCAAACATTTCATTTTCCCCTTATCCCTTCATTATGCGCATATCATCTTCATTCCAAAAATATCTGAATAACCTTTCATGGATACTGGTAACATTAATCAGACAACAATGTTACAATCCTTACATGTCTCTTTATTCCATAGTACCATGAGATTACTTATACAACATTACACATGATAAACATATAATCATTCCCCTACATTCTTAAACCATTTTCCGAGCTTCAACAATTCTTTCATCTCACATACCATTGGTAGTCTCTTCATCATCATCCACATAAATACTTCCCATATGACCATACTGATTCTCTTCATGAGTCTTTCCCTTAGGGCATTTGTTTGCATAATGCCCATACATTCCACATTTAAAACACTTAACCATTTTTGATGTCGTAGCAATACCATTATCCTCATCCCTGGTATTAACTGAACCTTTTCCTTTGCACTTACTGGATTTGTGTCCTTCTTTTCCACACCCAAAGCATCTTCCAGTTCCTTTGAAACATTCTCCTTGATGCCTCTTCCCACATGATTTACATAGGGGAAATTGAACTTTCTTTCCTCTATGATCATCATGAAACTCCATCTTTCTCTTATTAGCCGAGTCAGGAAACTTACCAAATTTTACTTTATTGATCATATTATGAGATTGCTGATTCGGCATAATAATGATGTTTGGACTTCCAAATCCCATTTCATTTGGTTTCTCATAAAGAATATCATTCCATTGTCCATCATTTCCTCCATTATCGTGAATCACCTTGTTTCCAGCCATTTTCTAAAACCCAAAAAGAATAGCGTGAGAGGCAAAAATCATGCTAGGGAAAACAACATAATAAAGGGGGAGTACCTTGAACATCTAACATCTTAGGTTTAATTCTATGATCGTTAGCGTAGTTCTAGTACTATAACCTATACGTATACTTAACCTTAGGGACATCCCTAGACATACCTTAGAAATATCTCTAGGGATCTCACTAACGTTTTCGCATCCTAGTTTCCAAAGGTTGACTAAACCTTTCCTCTGATACCAACTGTAGAGACCCGTATCCTGACGTACATAGACATTACATTACTTTTGCGGAATACTTAATACATAACAAAAATATACACACAAGGATCGTAATAGTTTAGTGTCTTTGGAAACTTGGAACATAATCTTCTAAACGTGGTGAATGATCTTCAACATCTCCCATAAAGATCTTTTTTTTTACCTAAAATCTTTCTTTATATCCTGGGGAAAAGAAAACATAAAAGGGTGAGCTCAAATGCTCAGTAAGGGTAAACAAAAGAAATATCAATCACATAATTTTCATAAGAACATAACTTTTTTGGAAATCTTAACCCGCAAAAGAGAGCATAATTTCATAACATGGGATAAATCATAGTAGTGAAATGAAATCATAACTTAAAACATTACTCATTGTGGCATACACACATAATCATAGAGAATCATTTCTTGTTAGTCAAGACTCATTGCCAAGACTATCTTAGTGGACAAAGTCCCTTTCTGAATCGAGTAATCCTCGTTTCAGTCCTGTTTCACTGAACCGGTATAACCTACCATTCCAGCCATGTCTATCTCATGAGATATGAAATCTTTACCCAATGCATTGGAGGGAGATATAGGTCCCACCCATCTCTTAATGAATCCTTTCTTATGTGTGCCACAAAATCATAAATCATACATCATTGCATAACCCATGTAATAAAAATGGGATTCTTAAACAACATGACATCATAAAACCATTCATATAAGATAAAGGAATTCATAAACATAATTCCATCACAACATAGTCAAATCAATGTAAAAATATGGATAGAAACAGAACCCTTTATTATCTTAGATGGAAAATAATTTTGATAAAACACTTGAAATGAATTCTTGAGGAAAATATCCTTTCTTCTTCAAAATCAATTTCTTTTCACAAAACATCATGCAATTTTAAAAGAAAGAGATTTTATTAAAAATAGTCATGAAATCTTTTAGAGGAAGCTTCATGAAAATAAGGCTTTATAAAACCGTAAAAATCCGTTCATGCCGTTTAAGTTAAAAAAAACATTCTTCGTACTTTTGTCGGAAAAGTCAAAAAGTACCTCGTATGAAAAAGCGACAAAAGATTCCTTTCATATTCTTTACTAAAAACTCACCGAAGAGTAAAATTGGATTTAAACTATTGTAAGTGGATGGAAACAATATTACATATTGAAGGAACATGGATGTGGATGATAAAATACACCCCAGTAAATACTTACGAATAAACAATCTCGGATAAAAATGAGATTGTGATATTTCCCTTACCTTAGGTCCGACTTGCTTTGTAAGTGTCCGAACCTCCTGTATAATGATTTAAATCATGTTATTGACTTATTACAGAATCATATTCATTGTTATGATATCATATATGGTTCACTTATTACATTATATTACCCTTTCTTTTGTAAATTCCATGTTAAAGAAGCGTTTTGGGTAAAATCGTTTCATTTATCGTAGGTGTTTTGACTTGTTGTTCTTGACATCATTATTACTTATATCATGATTTACTTACTTCCAGAATATAAAATATGATTTGTATATCATATATATTCAGTATATATATATAAATAATAGGTAGATAAATAAAATGAAAAACACCGTTCATGGAGACGGTAGTCCGTACGTACGCATGAACGCTGTTTTCCTTTCCTTATTGTCTTGAAATGGAAGTAAGTAGATGACATACATATGTATATATATACATAAATCCAGTAGCTTTATAATGTAATATATTTCATTATTATTTCTTATATATACTTTATAATCATTCTTAAATGGTTAACATGGAGAATGAATCTCATCGCGTCGTGGAGACGGTAGTCCGTACGTACGCACGAGCGATGATATCATTTCTATAAATATTGAATTGAATTGGAGTGGATTATACAATATATCATAATCAATATGATGTTGTAATAACTATGTATAGTTATTCTTTACACCATTATACCCATCCATGTAAGGTGGTGGTGGAAAATAGATTACACCACGACGTGGAGACGGTATTCCGTACGTACGCACGCGCGGTGATTTCTTTTTCCGTAGGATGGATAGATGGTGAAATAGGGTTGTTTCATAATTATAATAATATATCAGTATATGAGTGATACTGATGTTATTACTTCATAATGAAACAACCTAAGAAGAAGAAGTGGAAGAAGAAATAAAGATGAAAGAATTGGTAACGGTAATTACCTCTTCTTTGAAGCGCCTATTGGAGACCTCCTCTTAGGGAACTAAAATTGGTCTTTGAGTAAGACCAGAACCTCTAGGATGTTTCTAGGGAAGTGGAGAAGAGATTTTGGCAGGGGTTGGCCGAGCTTGAGTGCTCAAATTGGTGTGAGGAGGAGGGGGAGGAGGTGTCCTTTTATAAGGGAGGAGAGGGGCACCTTAGGAATTCTTAAAAATATTAATTTATAATAAATCTAACCCCACTTAAAAACCTCCAAAAATGACTCATATTCGAAGATTAGATGAGATAGGGTTGTAATCTCATCAACCAATTAAATTTAGACATGTTTGGATATTATTTTAAACCTTATCAATTAGATTTAACTCTAAGTTAAATAATTTAACTTTTACCGTGTCTTTTTGTTTTCTTTCACTATATGGTTAATAAACTTACTATAACATGCCAAACGAACCCCAAATTGTATATTATTAATACATATATCCTTATCTAAGTCATTTTGCCGAACCTTAGATTTTTAGGAATAAAATAACAATTAATAATATAATATTTGATTTAAAAACTATTTTGTGTCAATTTTGACACTATTTGATATATGATTTTTGTGAAAGTCATAACAGAATTATATGTTCGAACCAAGTTGATTAAAGCAACACTAATATATCATAGTAACCTAGAAAATTAGTGGAATTCCTAAAAAATCTCAAATTACATTTATTTTGGTGTTTATAACATCAATTATGTCAATATTTCATTAATAAGATAATTACTGCATCATCGTTGTGTCATAAATAAATTAAATTATTTTATGTCTAAAAATTACAAATAAAATACCATCATGTAGTAAATCTTTTTAGATTTCTAATGAATATTTACAATCGAATATATCTTATGTATAACCCCATATTAAAAATGATTTACTTATTAAAGTTTGATTTTAACTATTTTAACCTTTCTTTAAATAAATTAATAATAAATGTCCTAATCTAATCCAAGTGGGCCTAAATGGTCATATTTTATTCCTAAGTTTGTTTTTGGTCGAATTACACTTGTCCAATAGAATTAGGACTTGTGTTAGGGTAATAGTAATATCATATTTACCCTTAGTTACCCTATTTACTATTAACCGCAGTAAAAAAAAGTAAAAAGTTACTATTCACCAAAAATTATTTTCATCTCATTGAACCACATTTTAGTCCTTGATATTAACCGTGTCTCTCGGATTTTCGAAATTCCATTCACAGAAGCGGTAAAATTAAGTTTTATGCAAAAATTCAGTTTTTAACCTACCACTTAGTAGTTTCACTATTCATCAAAAATTGATGTTTTTCAGAACAATGCCAAAATTTCATCCCAAGCTATACTTCATATTCCGAATTCAAAAATGAAGTCTATTTTACCAAATTCATAACATAAAAGTTGCATTAATTAATTTTATAATTAAATCCCGCTGTTAAAACAAATAGCGTGTTTTTTAAGAAACAATATCTATCAAAAGATTGACACTTGTTTATGTCTAGTTTAAATGTGAAATTACATCCAATGACCAACATTGTATTAAATTGTAAAAATATATTCTAAATATACTTTAAGACCACTCAAATTAATGATTTATCACTATTAATTATTTCGATTAAAAAAGTTGTTTTTAATTATAATTTAGTAATTTTCACTATTCATCAAAATATGAAAGTTATCCGAAAATCACCAAAATTTCAACCTAAGCTAATTTCGATATTCCGAATCCAAAAATGAAGTTCATTTTGAAAAATAAGATTTATAGAATTTTAAAAAGTGGTTATTACTATTCATAACGGGTAGTTTTAATAATATTTTAATAGCATATCGTTGTTTAGTGAAACTCGTTATTGCGTACTACACACACTATCGAGGAAGGTTGCGATTGCGTGTAATGCAAGGCAAGTCAAGGATGCATGTTGTGCAAGCTCCTTTTGGTGTAGCGTACAACACAAGACATTAATAAAATTAAAAAGAATATTTTTCATAAAATCTTGGGCTGTTACAAAAATGGTTCTTTGAGAAGAATTTGAGAATGCTAGCAATTAAGTATCGATTCAATTAGAGAGTGTTGTTGGTAATAGTTGTTTTGCTCCAAGGTTCTAAGTAACTCATTTTATAGCATATAAAAGTATTTGGAATATTCTATAATTACTTGATTGTATTGAAGTCTAGGAAGACCACCATAATGGTTATTTAACCATAATAAATTCCATCTCGGAGAACCTATTCTGATTCCACCAAATACCTAATATCCTCCAATAGGTAGTCAGTATACAAGTTTAAACTTAGAGCTACTGGAAGTCCCCCACTAACTAGATGGTTCCCCACCACTAGGTTTCCAGTGGATTGTTGAAAAAATAGGATGGTTATGCCTTCATTGTTGATTGGCCGATGGGACTCCATATAATAACCCTGCTCTTTATTACACACTTTAACATGATTTATTATATAAAATTTCACTTAATACAACCCTGAGAATCTAGAGTTCTAGTGTCTTATTAAATTAGTAACATTACATGACAACTTAAGACATAAAATACAACATCTTTATTGAAAACTTCTTTTACATGACAACAACATTCCTTCATACTTAGTATTGTATGAGATAACCTGAGGACATACATAAGAAAAGGGTGATCTACAAATCCTAGTAAGGGAGTAAACAAGGAATAAAATGAAGAATACAAAAAAATTTAGGCAATAGGTATATCAATGGTGCATAAGAGAAACATGAACATAAATTCATGATATAACATGACTATCATAACATGGAGATGTGGTAATAACATTTAACATGATATTAGCATGAGCCAAGGATCATTTCACATGGAGCATGAGTAAACCCTAATTTCACATGAATTATCATGATTCAACACTCATTTCACATGATTTATCATGATTCTATTCTTTACCCAATGCATTAGAGTGCTATCTGGGCACACCCTTCTTAATCATTTCATTTCATGAATAAGTTTTCCAAATAGATCATACAACATGGATTCATTAAATATTATTATTTATTACATGAATAAGAGATGTGGAATAAATAAATGTAAGTCCTCAATGAAAAATTAAATGTGCATAAAGGTTAATACCCTTGATAGATAAATGGGTATGGTATTCACTTACATGATGATTTTGGTATGGGAAATTTTGGTGTAACTTTGCCAGCATAACGATGTCAAATAGAAATTTTAAAATGGGTTGATGAGAGAGAAATGGGTCGCTAATAATTTATACATAAAATTTAAAGTAAGGGGGTTATGAAAAATAATATCCCAACATATGTAATGGAATTTAGATGCATAATATAAAATAATTTCTTGAATGTAAATGAGGAGAGAAAAATCCCTTACGGAATTTTGACATGGTAATGAGTGTGCATGGGAGGTATTAATGAGATATAAAGTGGTATTTTATCATTAAAACATAATTATGGAAGTATAGGGGAGGTTCAAAATCATACCCTAACATTTTTAATTTAAAATAAAAGGGAATAACAATATAAAAAAACTTTGACATAAATAAGGAAGGAAAGAAAGTGAGGATCCCTTACTTGAGTGTGTGACTTAAAGAGCTTGAGGAGGGGCTTCTTGAGAGATTTGGGAACCTTGGGAGTATTCTAGAGAAATGAGGATAGATTATGGACGTTCTAAAATTATTTTTAGTGAAGAGAAATGGGGTCTTGGGTGGGTTTATATAGTAAATGAGAGGGGAATTCTTTAATATTTCACAAACATAGGTTTTGGAATCTATATAATTAAATATTCAAAATCACAAACCATACCATGATTTTTGCACAATGTTTTTCCAAAGGAGATTGAAAAAAATTATTTTATAAGGCCAATATCCGAAATTGTTAAAATTTTAGGCTTTATTATGTGGAGTTGAGTCACACTCTCAAGGAAATCATTTTAAACATGTTAAAACATTTTATAAGTATTGGAGGGTCCACTAAGGCATTATAAAATTAATAAAACAAATCTAAAATCACATTATTTTAAATATAAAACATATATTGTCCAAATAAACTTTTTATATTATTTTATTACATCATTATTGGGTAATTATGATGTCATAAAACACCTTATATATTTAAACGGTATTTAATTTTTACCCAAAAATTTGACTGTCTCAGAAAATTATGAAAAATTAACCATCATATAACTTCGACATCCTAAATCCAAAAATAATATTCAATTTATCTAAATAATTTTATAAATATTTGAGTTTTTACTTTTAAAATAAAAATCTACATTTATTGAAAAATCATAAATTAAAAAAAACAGTTTTCAAAACATAATAAAAATTAAAATTGTATAAAAATTATATGATCATTTATATTTAATAAAAATTAATTTAGTAATAATATTTTATTAAAATAATATTTAATTCAAAAATCCATTAATTCATCAAAATATATTTCTTAATTGAATATTAACTAAAAATACTATTTGTTCTTTAAAAACCATTTACAAAGTAACAATAATAAAATGAATGAATATTATTTATTATATAAAAAAATAATGCACATAATCATAGTTCTAGGGTCTTGTTAGATAACCCCATATAACACCCGCATAATACCAAAGGGTAAGATTTGCGATGGTGATAGACTCTTGGGGCGGCTCAGATAACATCACTCGGGTGGTAATCTCTATTAACTTCCACTTCTCTTGTAGGCAATTCTGTTCAATCTTAATGTGTTTATGCTCATCTTGGGCTTGGTCTAGAGAGAATCTCAGGGATGATACCTCCTTCAAAAACTTAGAAAAATGGGCTTCGTATGGAGAAATTCTACTGGATGAGGCCATTGCTTCCTTTGTCTGAGTAAATTGTATTTGTTAAAGCCCAATATTTATACTAATCATGTGATCACTATTCAAAAACTATATTATCAACAATAACAATTCTTAATGGTATTTTAAAATTTAAAAACATAAAACCAAGGAAGTTCATATGTTTTATACAACCATTTTACATAAAAATACATTTAATTAGATCAAGTAGAATTTTCGTTAATAAAAGTTTGGGTAGTTACAATCTTCCCCCCTTAAGAGTTTTTTCCCTCAAAATTTCATTTTCCCATACTAAAATAGATGAGGGTAACTCTGCTTCATTACTTCCTATGATTCCCACATTGCTTCTTCAAACTTATTATTTCACCACAACACCTTAACTAGGGGCATTATCTTATTTCGTACAAATTTTTCCCTACAATATAATATTTTCATTGGATTATCTTCATAGGAGAGGTCATTCTCCAATGGTACCACCTATGGATTGAGTACATGCGATGGGTCAGGTATGTACTTCCTCAAAAGGGATACATGTAATACATCATGTACTTGAGATATGTTTTGTGGGAGTTCTAGTCAATATGAAACTGCTCTAATGTGATCAAGGATCACAAAAGGGTCAATGTACCATGGACTAAGCTTTCACTTCTTTCCAAATCCCACAACTCTCTTCCATAGTGATATGCGAAGTAATACTATGTATCCAACATAAAAATCTAGGTCTCATAAAAAATTATTAGCATAGATATTTTTTCAACTCTAAGCAGATTTAATGTGCTTCTGGATGGTCTTAACCTTATCCACCATTTCTTCGACTATTTATGGACCTTTGAGTTTTCACTCCCCAACTTCATCCCAACATACCGGTGTTCTACACCTCTTCCTATAAATGGCTTCATAAGAAGCCATTTGGATGCTTGAGTGAAAATTGTTATTTAAGAGAAATTAACTAGAGGATGATGTAGATCTCATCCTCCTTTTAAGTCCATTAATCATGATATCAACATGTCCTCAAGTGTTTGGATAGTCTGCTCAGATTGGCCATCAATTTGAAGATGATAAGTCATACTGAAGTTCAACTCATTATTTAGAGCATGTTGGGGACTCTTCCATAATTTAGAGGTGAATATTAGATCTCGATCAAATATAATATATAGTGTTACTCCATACAGCCTTACCACTTATTTAATGTATATTTGTGCCAATTGATCCAATGAGAAATCCTCTCGAATTGCAATGAAATGTGCAGTCTTTGTAAGATGATCCATAAAAACCCAGACAACATTGTTTCCTTTGGATTTATTCAGAAGTCTGGTGATAAATTCTATAATTATTTTATCCCATTTACCAGTTGTTATGGGTAATGGTTACATCATCCCCTTATACTTTTACCTCTCATCCCTCACTTTCAGACACACTAGAAACTTTCATGTATACTCATCGATCTCCTTCTTCATGTTATCCCACCAATAATTCTATCAGAGATCTCGATTCATATTTGTATTTACTGAGTGACTGGATAAATTAGAACTTTTTTTATCATCCAAAATTTCATTCTTTAACTCCATATTTTATGGAATAAATAGTCTTGTCCCAAATATCACAATTCCTTCTTCATTAATAGTGAACTCTGAGGATTTCCCTTTTCTGATAGTTTCCACTTTCTTCTAAATTCCCACATCATCCTTTTGAGTATCCTTTAACCTTTTCAAAAGAGCTAGTTAAGGAATAATTTGTGAAATGATTGATGATGTTCCATTATTTATTATTACCATGTACATCTTCATCAAATATAAGAATGTTGGATCCTTTTCAATTCTCATCAATGATAGAATCACTGAGTCCTTTCTGCTTAGAGAATCCACCACCTTGTTATCTTTCCCCGGGTGGTAATGGATTGATAATTCATAGTCTTTGATCAGCTCTAACCATCTTCTTTGGTGCATTTTCAACTCTTTCTATGTGAATATATACTTTAGGATTTTGTAATTCATATATATTTCACACTTTTCCCCAAAGAGGTAATGTAACAAAATTTTTAATGCGAAGATTACTGAATCCAACTCCAGATCATGTGTTGGATAGTTTTTCTAATGAAATTTCAATTTCTTTAAAGCATAGGAAATTAGTTTTTTATTTCGCATAAACACACAACCCACTCCCTTCTTCAAGGAATCAATGAATACAACAAAAAGTTCTCTACTTGTGGGTAGTGTGAGAACGAGCATAGTGATAATACTCGCTTTTAAATTCCTTGAAGCTATCTTCTAATTCATCACTCAAAGAAAACTTGAATCCCTTCCGAGTTAGCTTGGTAAGAGGGTTTGAACATTGTAAGAAATTTCTCACAAATCAGCAATAATATCCAGCTAACCCAAGGAAGCTATGGATATCTGTCACATATATTGGCCTCAAAAATCCCTCAATTACATTTTTCTTGTAGGGATCCATAGATATTCCATTTCTTGTGATGAAATGACCTAAGAATGAGACCTCCTTCAACCATAACTCACACTTTCTGTACTTTAAATAGATCTTATCCTTTCACAAGGTCTCTAGTACAGTTCTTAGATGCTCCTCATGCTCCTCCTTGGTTTTGGAGTATATTATAATATCATCTATAAAGGCCAAAAAAATTTGTCGAGGTAATCTATAAAGACTCTATTCATCAATTCCATAAAGATTTCTAGAGAATTAGTGAGTCCTAAAGGCATTAATATGAATTCATAGTGCCCGTAACTTTTATGAAAAGCAGTCTTGGGGATATCCTCCTTCACCCTTACTTGGTAATATCTCGACCAAAGATCCACATTGAAGAAGTATTGTGCTCCACGTAGATAATAAAATAAGTCATCAATTCATGGAAGAGTATGATTATTCTTTATCATGATTTTTTTGAGCTCAAAATAATGAATACAAAGGCATATTGACCCATCCTTCTTCTTGATGAAGAGGAATGGGTCACCCCATGGTGAATCACTTGGGTGTATAAAGCCTTTATCCAGATTCTCCTATAGTTGTTTCTTTAGATCCTCAAGCTCCAAAACATCCATTATATATGAATTCTTGGATATTGGAAAATACCTAGGTATAATATCAATCGAGAATTGAACATCTCTTCTAGGAGGAAGACCAGGAAATTCCTTGGGAAACACTTCAACGAATTCCCTCACAATAGGCATGTATTCAAGGATGGTTTCTTCCTTAGAATCCATCATCCGAACAAGTTATGCATGGTCATGTTACAGTAATATCCATGCTTGAGATGATAGTGCTAAAGAAGATTCATCCTCCTCCTAGCAATTTTATAGAATCGGGGTTCGATCCTCCATATAGAGGGTGATTTCCCTCTCATGGAAATTTATGTTGGCTCTATATAGGGAAAGCCAATTCATGCAAATAATTGTATCAAATTTCAACATAGGGAGTATGAAAAAGTTTTATAGTAATTTTAATCCAAAAATTATGACAATGGAGGAGTTATATTCATGGGATGCAATAATTTCCTTATCTTCTGTTCTCACCGACATCTCTAATTCCATGATTTGTGGTGGTGTTGGATTATTATAAAAAATTTTTAGGATATAAAATAATTCATATAACCAGAATAAAAAAGTACATTTACTATTCTTGAATGGATAAGTAGCGTACCCTTCACCACTTCATTTTCAGGATTTTCTTAAGTGATAGTGATGTCAAAATCTCTCCCTTGCTGTCTTGGAGGTTGTTGATTGCTTCCAAAAACCCTTGTCTTAGGTAAATGGTTTGAAAATTACCCTAGATATTTGTAGTAAAAGAAATAAAAAATGTGTTGAGGGTCAAACAGAGTGTTCCTATCCATTATCATAGCAGCGAGTTTTTCTTGTTGTAAATTAATGGCCAGGTTCTCTTCTCTTCAACACCTAAAGAATTTCCTCATCCCATTCAAGAAATTTCTGGGGTGCTTCTTTTTTCACCTTTAGGAAGTGGGTGATAGAATTTCTTAGCACCGTTGGATTTTTTCCATCAGAACGCAAGAATTAAAATCCACTTTCTGCTTCTTATCCCCATGATACGCCTAAGATTCTATAATCTCCATTTCCATTTTGAGGTCACATCAGACAATTTATTCATAGCTATCAAAGTTATAGATCACTAGGGATTTCTGTAGGCTAGGTTTTATCCCACTAAAGAAGCGGTAAACCTTGAATTATGAGGTAACGAAAAATCCCGAGGTGTATCGTGCAATAATTGTGAAGTTTTCCTCATACGATCCAATGGATTCATCATTTTTTTTTCTTGAGGGAAAGAAAGTCCTTTTCCATCTTATGTCAGAGGGTATGAAGAAAATATTTATTGAGAAACGTTTTTCGGAAATCCTTTCATTCCAATGCCTTGATCTCTTCCTTAGGCTTCATATTTTTGATCAATGTACACCATTTATCAGCTTCAACCTCCATATGATAATCACCCATAAGAACCTTCTCTTGTTCGGAACATTGAAGGATGGAGAAGATCTTCTCAATGGAGTTGATCCATTGTTCAACGATTGATGGATTAGATGATCCATTAAAAGTAGGAAGCCTTTGTCTCATGAAGATCTTTATTGTAGCTTGTTATTTCTTAGGGGGGTTGGAAGTTCCTGTTGACCCATGATTCTATTCAAAACTTGAGTTAACTGAGAGAGTATCATGACAATGTTTTTGATTCCCACTCCCATCAGATTGGTTATCTCAATAGAATAGTCACCACATTGATCTTCAAATCGGTTGTTAGCCTGAGTCCTTATATTACTGATCATTGGATGGAATAAAAGGATAGTTATGGGTAACACATAATGTGAATCCAATGACAAAAGGGATATCTTATAAATTACATTTATTTATTTAACTTATAAATTTATAGGCTTCAATCCAAGTTATCCATGATCTACTTCCCAACATATATGATCAGGGGAATTTTTTTTATACCCTTAATAAAGGTTCCTAATAAGATTATGAATTTAAAAAAGCATATCCCTCAGTAGTGTTGAACCAAGAGTGAATCAAGGTCCGTTTTCGTGCACCAATTCCTATTCGAGTCTAACTCAAAGTGGTGTTTTTGGGTTTTACCCCTAGATACAGCTATTCCAGATCCACCTCTACTTGTCCATATCCAGAGAGGGATATATTTTCATGATAAACCACTTACTATATACTCAAAAAAATTTAGGTATGTTTTTATTATACTTAGTCTTATCCCTAAGTCTTTCACTAGGGTTTTCTAATCCTAATCCCAAAAATAACTAAACCTATCATCTGATACCAACTATAACAACACTTCTCTTTATTACAAACTTTAACATTATTTATTACATAAACTTGTACTTAAGAAAACTCTGAGTATTGATAGGTATAGTGTCTTGTGAAATTAGGAACATTACATGAAAACATAATACATAAAATACAACATATTTATTGAAAACTTATTTTACATGACCGCAACATTCCTTCATACTTAACATTGCATGGGATAACCTGAGGACATACATAAGAAAAGGGTGAGCTATAAATCCCAGTATGGGAGTAAAAAAGACATAAAATGAAGAATATAATACATTTTAGGAAATAGGAATATCAATGGTGCATAATAGAAACATGAACATAAAGGCATTATATAGCCTGATTATCATAACATGGAGATGTGGCAACAACATTTAACATGATATTAGCATGAGCCAAGGATCATTGCACATGGATCATGAGTAAAACCTCATTGTACATGAATTTGAATGAGTAAAACCTCATTGTACATGAATTATAATGAGCCACCACTCATTACACATGACATATCATGATACTATTCTTTACCAAATGCATTGGAGTGATATCAGGGTGCACCCTTCTTAATCATTTCATTTCATGCATAAGTGTGCCACATAGGTAATACAACATGGATTTATTAAACATACTAATTTATTACCCTAATAAGAGACATGGAATAAATAAATATAAGTCATAAATAAACAATTATATGTGCATAAAAGGTGAATACCCTTGATAAATAAATGGTTATGGTATTCACTTACATGATGATTTTTGGCACGGGAAATTTTGGCATTATAACGACGTCAAATAGAAATCATAAAATTGGTTGATGAGAGAGAAATGGGTATCTCATCTTTTGTAAATGAAATTTAAAGTAAGGGGGTAATGGAAAATAATATACCAACATATTTAATAGAATTTAGATGCATAATATAAAATAATTTCTTGAATGTAAATGAGGAGAGAAAAATCCCTTACGGAATTTTGGCATGGTAACAGGTGTCCATGGAAGGAATTAATGAGAGAGAAAGGGGTATCTCATCATTAAAACATAAGGAGGTTCGTATAAGGGAGGTTTGAAATCATTCCCCAACATTTTTAATTGAAAATAAAAGGGCATAGCAGTATAAGTAAACTTGGACATAAATAAGGAAGGAAAGTGAGGATCCCTTACTTGAGTGTGTGTCTTCAAGAGCTTGAGGATGGGATTATTGAGATCTTGGAGCACCTTGAGAGGATTATAGAGAGAGGAGAGAAGATTAGATATGTGCTAAAATTATTTTGAGTGAAGAGAAGTGGGATCTTTGGAGGGTTTATATAGGAAATGAGAGGGGAGTTCTTTAATATTTCAGAAACTTATGTTATGGAATCTGTATAATTAAATATTCAAAACAAAAAACAAACCCATTGTTTTTTACCATGGTTTTTTCAAAAGCGGAGTGGAAAAAATTATTTTATAATTCCAATGGCCTAAATTATTAAAATATTAGTCTTGATTATGTGGAGGTGAGTCACACTCTTAATGAAATCATTTTAAATATGTTAAAATATTTTATAAGTTTTAGAGGGTCCACTAAGGCAGTGTAAAATTAATCAGAAAAATATAAAATCAAATTATTTGAAAGGAAAAACAAATATTGTCTTAATATACCTTTTATATTATTTTATTACACCAATATTGGGTCATTATGATGTCATAAAACACATTATATATTTAAACGATATTTAATTTTTACCCAAAAATTTTACTCTCTCAGAAAATTATGAAAAATTCACCGTTAGATAATTTTGACATCTTGAATCCAAAAATAATATTCATTTTATATAAATAATTTTTTAAATATGTAAATTTTAACTTTAAAAATAAAAACTGACATTTATTGAAAATTCATGGGTTTTGACAAAAACACATTTCAAACCTTAATAAAAATTACAATTTTATAAAAATTTTATGATAATTTATATTTAATAAAAAGTAATTTAGTTATAATATTTTATTAAAATATTATTTAATTCAAAAATCCATTAATTTATCAAAATAAATTTCTTAATTGAATATTAACTAAAAATACTATTTGTGATTCAAAAACCATTTACAAAGTAATAATAATAAAATGAATGTATATTTTTTATTCTATAAAAAAATAATGCACATAATCATAGTATGAGGATCTTGTTACATAACCCTTTATAAAACCCACATAAGACCCAAGGTTAAGGTGTGCGATGGTGATAGACTCTTGGGGCGACTCAAATAACATCGCTCGGGTGGTAATCTCTATTAACTTCCACTTCTCTCAAAGGTGATTCTGTTCAAGCTTAACGTTTTGAAGATCATCTTGGGCTTGTTCCATAGTGAAGCCCAATGATGATACCTCCTTCCTGAGCTCTGAAAATTGGGCTTCATATGGAGAAATTCTACTCGATGAGGTCATCCCTTCCTTTTTCTGAGTAAATTAGATTTGTTAAATCCATATATTTATACTAATCTTATGATCCTTGTTTAACAGCTATATTAGCAATGATAACAATTATTAACGGTATTTTAAAATACAAAAACATAAAACTAAGGAAGTTTATATGTTTTATATAACCATTTTACATAGTAAGACATTTAATTAGATCAAGGGGAATTTTCATTAATAAAAGTTTGGGTCATTACCCTCTACCAGCTATTCAGTGGGTCTTCTGCTCACTAGAGAACCTACCACCATGAAACTTGGTAGCTGGTGCAGTTTATTATTTCCCATCATCTTCCATGGCCTCCCTAGATTTATTCTAACACCTCTTAAAGTTCTTTCAAATTTGGATTTTTGATTTTGAGACATGATATAACACATGCCCAAGACTTAAACAAGATCATCCTGTCATCTTTTAAATCACTCTATGATCTCCTTTTGTTCAAATAATGTTACCACTTTAAGTTAAATTAAAGTGACTAAAAAACACTAAAATGAAAATGTTAGATACATAGGTGGGTGTTTCTGATCATGAAAAAACCATGAGATAGAGAGGTATAATAATATCCCCATTTTGATGATTACAAAAACTTAACATAAAAAAGATAAAATAAGTGTAAATCAATAGTGAAAGAGATAAAAAAATAAGAGATCAAGATAATATGATCAAGAAATTAATAAATCTAAAATGAAATATCCAAGATAAAAATATCAAACATTAATTTCAAACCCCCTTTGTAAAATTAATTAATCACTATACTAAAGTTTAAAAATATTTCACCTTTGAAAACACTAAAATTATGAAACTTCTCACGCTTTTTAAAAATAAAATTTTAAAAAAATTTATCCCCCTTTTAATTCTAATAAATTCAACAAAAAATCTCTTAATTTTTTATTATAAAAAATAAAGCTAGGATAGGAAAGAGAAAATTTTAGGAAAACTCAAGGGAGATTTTTAAAAACCCAAAATAGATATTTTTAAAATAATTTTATAAGGGAGAAAACAATTTTGAAAAGTAGAAGAGAAAAATATTTTCAAAAGAATAAGACAAAAAGATTTGGAAAACACTTATTAATTTTAAAATATCATTTTTATAGGATTATTTAAGAGAGAGTGTGAAGTTAAAAAAGGGCACATGAGTCTCAACCCAGTTGGTGAGGTATCCTTAAGTGAATCCACGAGACCTAGGTTCAAAACCAGGTAGAGGAATATTTCCAAGGGCACTATAGAAATACTGTAGTAGGTACTGTAGTAGGTACTTTAACAAAACTATACACTATGTGGGTACTATAGCAGTCACTGTAGTAGTTACTATAGCAGGTACTATTAGGTACTGTAGCAACTGGAACTATTCACTTTGGGCCACTGGTTTGGGCTTGGAGTCCTTAAGGATTTCGGTCCGCCCAAGCCTTCAAGTCAGTAGGTATTTTGGGCCACCTTTAAGGCCTTCATGCCACCTCAAGGCCTTTGGGCCACATGCAGTTGTCCCAGACAAACTCTACAAAAAAGGAACAGCCCTAGAAGAGAATTCAGATCAAGTGCACTCACCAGAGTAGAGCCCAATTGATTTTTTAGAATGAGAGGGCATGATTATACCATCGGGACTAGCCTGTGATTACATGGGAAGCCTATCCAGACGACCATGCAAAGGTGGAGAGCTACTATCATGATACAGATGCTGGGGAGGGGCAGTTCCTTGTAGATAGTCTGGTTGAATTCCCTAAGACCTTTGGGTCATGTGATCTCCTAAGCCTACAGGACATGTAATCTTTAAGCCTATGGGCCTTGTAAGAGTTATCCCTCATCCCTTAAAAGGGGGATTATCAAAAATCAGTAAAAATGAAGGCCTTCAGGCCATTCAGGTGGGGTGTGAAGTTAAAAAAGGTGTGAAAAATAAAAGAGATTTAGAAAATAATAAAGAATAAGAGAAAGAAAAAAGAAAGGAATATATATTTAAGAATAGAAAATGAAAAATGAGAAAAAAATACAAAAATAAAAATTGGTACATAACTTTTCCATGGTACTAATTTTATCAAGAAATGGTTTTATCTACATTTATTGATTTCATCATTTGAAAAAAATTGATGAATTCACTTTGAAGTGAAACTATACTTTGAAAGAATCATTCTATTTTCATTTTAATGATGAAAAATCAAGATTAAAGATAAAGATACAAGTATATATGGAAATTTTTACTCATCATTAAGATTTATTTAATAGAGATAAAAACAAACATTTAAAAAGAGTTTAAACATAAATACTTTTATGAGTTTTGAAAATCAATTTATCTAAAAAAACTAGTAATAATATTATATTTTATTATTTTTAGAAAATAAATTTTAAAATTTTTAAAATAAGATAATTTTTTTTGAAAATAATTTTGAAGACAAAAGATCCCACTTAAGGGAGAATTTTAGAATTAAAAAGTGGAAATTACCCCGTTAAAAATATTGAATGAGTGAGATAAATGGATCATAGACAAGTGAAAAATAAAACAATAACTTTAAGGTTTAAAAAAATATTTGAAATAAGCTTAATTTTTAAGGATTTTTAAAAGATGAATTAAAATAGCCATATGTCAAATGTAAAGTGTCACAAGAGAACCAACCAAAATTCACCTTTAATGAATTTCAAACAATCAAGGGATAAAGTTTTAGTTAAAATATTTATGAGTTGATATTTCATCCTAATGAATTATAATAATATATCACCCTTTTGGAAGTGGTATCTTAAGAAATGGTTACTAAGGTAAATGTGTTTGGTATGAGAGTGATGGATTAGTTATTTGGAAATATTAATAACACTAGTACTATCATACTTAATAAGGATATGATAAAATGTAAGCCTGAATTCTATTAGTGTGAGTTTTATCCATAGTAATTGGGTGTAACAAATCCCAATGGATATGAATTCCACTTCGTCTATAGAAAGAGAAACCAAGTTCTTATTCTTACTACTCCATGTGATGAAAGATTTTCCAAGGAGGTGGAATGTAGCACTTTTTCTTTTCTTATATAGTTGGAATCCTCCAAAACCAGCATTGGAAAAACTAGTTAATTAAAAATAAGTTTCTTTTGGATAAAACAAATTGAGATTTTGAGATATTTTCAAATAAAAAAATCATTATAACATATTTGAGATGAGAAAATGAGCACAAAGACATGCACTAAACATGATACCAAGATGGATCGTAATAAGGTAAATTAGAATACCAATCATACTTATATAAATCTTATTGTCAACTAGATTACCATATTCATCCAATGTTAGTTTATAATTTGTAATCATGGGTATTGGATCAAAAGAGTTTACAATATCATACAAGAGGTGGGGTGAATTGTAGTTTAAAAACATTAAACTAAACACAAATCACAAATCCTCTTTTAGTGAAAATATCAGACACAAATATCATCTGATTACTAGAGAAAAAAATCTGGATTAGAAACTACCCTATTATGTTAGAACTATTTATTGGTATCACAATTACACTGATAATATAGTTTTTTAGAAAGATAAGTATTCAAGTTGACTTTATAATACATGCATAACATAAATTATAACTTGAGAAAACAAATAAAACAAAATATTATAAAATTAAGAATGAATTACAAGATTATAAAATATTTTACTCTTTAACCTCAAGATTTAAGGTAGTTAGAAAATATGACTAAAAGTATCCAAAATTTTATACCTATTATAAAGGTTTGTCTTTCCTTACCTATAAATCCCTCAATACGATGATTGGTATAGCTCTGTATTCCAAAATCCTAGAATCCTTCAATCTGATGGATTAGTATTAGATCCATATTTCTTAAACAAGAAATCCCTTTATATAATTATTGGTATTCGTATTCTTATCCTCAAAATCCCTCTATCTGATGGATCAGATTCACCTCTATCTTCTTATCCCCAGAATCCCTCAATCAACACCATGATTGAATTTAGTTATTAAAAAATAAAATAGTTCTAAAATAATTACAATCAATATAGAAATTACTTAGAACATCAACTCTCTAAAGTATTAAAAAGACTAGGAATGATAAGTTCATGAAGAGTAATCTTTATACAATTTGAGTTGTGAATGCATCCAATCCCATCTCTTTAAATGACCCCTTATTTATAGGTGAAGCTCAAATGGACATATTGTTGAGTTGGTTGCAATGGTGTCGAATATCTTTCACTTGACAACTCATCTATAACAGAATGTACAACATCGTTTATTTTAGCACAATTATAATGCTATTTTTTATTCTTTCAGATAGAAATAAATATTTATATTCCGATTATACACTTTGGATAGTCTGACGAAATTTTTTATTGATAGTCAATATGATAAACTGAGGTTCAGTCTAATGTATTAGTACCAATGTTAGTCTAATGATCATGAATTCTTTCAGTCTCATAGACAAGATATAAGTCTAACCACTAGTTAGAAAAAAAGTCAGTCCGACTAATCAGATGCACCTTCAGCCCAATTGATCAGAATGAATAATAAAAGTTTATATTTTTAATACATTAAACTATTTCTATGTATGGTATAAAGTAATGTTTTTTCACAAAAACATACTAAAATACTTTGGATATAAAAATTTAGTAAACATAGTTTTAATAAGGTGTTTTTGATTTCCAAAACTAATGGAATGGAAAAGTAAAAAGTTATACTTTCAACTCAATAATATCCCCCTTTTTGGAAATCAAAAAACACAATAATTAAATGAAAATAATAACTTTCACGAACCAGCCTGGGTACCCTGGTAACTCGATGACTGAGCCGACCCTAACATGACTCAAAGGGCGTTCTCTATCCCCATAGGTTTCCGACTAGCACCTGTCATCATATAACATGCAAGTGGGAACAAATTTTCCACAAAACATAATAAAAGTAAAAGAAGAAAGAAAACATGCATATCGAAAGAAAAATCTATTGGGAGAAAAGTACTAGAATACAACAAGGCATAAAAGCACAAAGTACTACAACCCAAAACACTAAAATGGGGAAAACAACCCCAAGGTCCCTAAAGACACAACTCACCAAGACCACGATTCAGTATCTAGATCCACCTCCAAGAGATACCTTCCCTTTACTTGAACCTAGAAGAAGAAAGTCTACAAACACCTGAAGGAAAAAGTAGGGTGTGATCCTTAGACTAGTATTATAACACCAAAAATTCCATAATAGATTCCAAAAATTGATTAACCAAAGTAAATAATTTTAATTTTAAAGGTAAAAAGGTAGTCATTTTAAAACCAGATTTAAACAAAACATGTTATAAATTTTCAAAATGTTGAAAAGATACTTTTAAAGAACCGACTTTACTTTACAAGATATGTAATATTTCTAAAATAATGCCTTATTTAAAACATTCATATAAAATATTTTATAAAAATTCAATAGGAATGTAAAGGAATTCAAACCACATTAGAATACATTTATATATAAAATATAAATAAAAAAGAGAGAAACATGGCCATATGCTAAAAGGTACGATAGTATTAACCAACTATAGGATTCTGCACTCTCTAAGTGAACATAGAAAAATGAGTATACTCACATCCCCCTGAGACTAGCTAGAGGTGACTCGCCACCCTCCTATCGAGGATCTGACCCACCAAAAGTATGTTATAGAATGTTTTTATAGAAAATAGTGTATCCAAATAACTCACTAACTACCTAAGGATTGTAATTTATATTACTTGTTGGGAAATTTATTTTAAGACTACTTAAAATACAATAAATACCATTATTTCATTTTAAAAACTTTAATTTATTTCCATTTAAAATCAAAAAATATTTTATTAAAAAACACGCCTCTTTCACAAGATAAAACCACTGGGTTTCTATCAAATCATTTTAAGTCATTTTCATGAGTTTGAAATATATTCAAAACCAATTCCATCATTTCCACAATTCATTTTCACAATTAAATTCAATAATTTAATCAAAAAAATTTCCATCAAATCCACAATTTAAATCAACCAATTTCCAAAAACCCCCAATGCCAACGAAGGCCCTAGAATAAAATCCTCACATCTTAGGATTGATCCAAATCTAAACACAAGAGGTCGGTGGGAGAGAGGAAACCCACATACCTCAAGGAAGAATGCCCGTCGTACTATGGACATTGAAGGAAAAGGACTCATGAATGATACCTCACAATGGATCTAGAATAAATAAAGAAGAAACATCAAACTTAGATCAACAGATTTGGTACCATAAATCTAGGGCGTTGCTGCAATCAACCGCAATGAAGAACTGGGAAGAACACTTACCTTAAGAGACACACCAAAGACACAACAATGATCCAAATCCAATCAGATTGATCCAGAAGGAGGGGCACCTCTGAAAAATGCCTAGGAAGGTTTATGGTTTGAGAGCCAAGAGGTATGGAAAGAAAATACCAAGAGAAACTCCCAAATGCATGACTTACATTTGGGTGTGGGCTGAGTCATGACGTATACCCAAGGGTCATTATGTGTAGAACATTCTGGATAAGTTATGCCAAGAAAACCATCACCTTAGGTTAAAAACTAATATTTTTTCCAGTCATGTCATGTAGTCCCTAGTCAAGATGTGTACCTCAGGTACATGACGTGTACCTCAGGTACACAATGTGTACCTACTCTACAACCTAAAGAAAAATAAAAAAACCCACTTATAAGGACTTTAAACAAAAATTGAACTTAGAAAAAGAAAAAACTTACTCAATCAAGGTAATAGGATGTTAAAACCTCCCCACCATAAAAACTTTCTACCCCCAGAAATCCTGTGAAGAATATTCCATGCCAAAGAGATGAGACTATTTCTCCCTCATAAGTGCCTCATGTTCCCACATCTTGTGATTATTAGAACCATGTTTCCATAGTACATGAACCAAAGGTATCATACTCCCATTAAGTAACTTGGAATAAGAATCAACTATCCTGACTAGTCACTCAGTAAAAGATAAATCAGGCTCGATATCAAGATCACTCCTGCTCAAAACGTGATATGGATCAGATAGATACTTTCTCAACTGTGATACATAGAATATGTTATGTATCGACATCAGCTGTGGTGGAAGTTCCAAATGGTACAAAATCTTCCCCACCTTCTCAACAACCATGAAAGGTCCCACAAAGCAAGAGGAAAGATTCCATTGTCTCCTAAGCCATTGATGACATAACCAAGGTGAAACCTTCATGAAAACCTAATCAAAAATTGAAAACACCAAAGGTCTACAATGTCGATCAACATAAGACTTATATTGGATATATGTTGTCAACATCCTCTGAAAAATAAACTGAATATTAGTGGTCATCTATTTCACCAAGCTTGGTCTAACCAAGGAACTTTCACCAACCTCCAAAAAACACAATGAAGATTTACAAAGCCAGACATACAAGGACCTGAAAGGTTTCATTCTGATCATGGACTAGTAAATGTTGTTGTTTGAAAAAACAACCAACCCTAAGTAATCATCCCAAGTCTCACTAAAGTCAAGAACATGGACGCACAACATATCCTTAAGAATATATATAACTCTTTCTCTTTTTCCATCCATCTGTAGATGGTTGGCCATGCTCAAATAGACCTAAGATCCTAGTGACTCTTAAAGGCCTCTTAAAAAGCAATAAGAAAACTTAGGATCCCTATAAGAAAATATATCAAATGGAAATTCATGAAAAGGAAAAATCTCTTTCATGTAGAGACTTCTCAAATACTCAATATTGGTTGTATCTAAAATGGGTGTAAAGTGGTTCGACATGGCCATCCTGTCAATCAAAACCCAAATTGCATTATTCTTTCTCAGGGTACATGGAAAACCTACCGAAAAAGTCTATAATGATCTCATCCTACTTCCTAGTAGGAATTGGAAGTGGATAAAGTAAACCTGAAGGTTTCTGATGCTCGACCTTAACCTGCTGGCATGTATAGAAACAAGAGACAAACTTAGCAATGTCCCATCTCATTCTCGGCCACCAGAACTACCAACGCACATCATAGAACATTTTCGTTATCCATAGGTGTATAGACCATTGGGAGTTATAGAAATATCCCATCAAAACCTTCATTGCTGATAACGACACAACAAAGAGGTTCCGATAACATAGAACAACCTCTTTAGAGAATGACCTCAAGGCAACTATCTCCCCACAATAAAAGGATTCTAAAATTCTATAAAACTCTTCATTAAGATATTGATCATGAAGAATCATCTCAAGAAGGATAGATATCAACTGAACACTGGATAAAGAAACCTTATCCCCTTACTATTGAACTTCAATATGCAATTGTGCAAATAGATCCATCAAATTCCACTCTTCTGAGGATTCTTTCACCACTTGAGTTGGAAGTTTCCTACTCAACACATCTACAATGACATTCCCTTTCTCTGGGGTATAGTTGATGTTAAATTTGAAAGACTGTAGGTACTCTACCAATGCCTTTTTTAAAGATTAAAATATTTTTGAGAGAAGATATAACTCAGGCTTTGTGGTCTAAATACACCATAAACCTTTCGCCAAAAAGGTAGTGCCGCCAGCTCTTAAGTGCATGCATCACTACTGTAAGTTCCAGGACATGGATTGGATAATTATTATCATGTGTCCTAATATGATGAGATCCATTTGATACTATATGATCACCCTATTTAATAACACATCCCAATAATGAACCTGATGAATCACAAAAAACCACATAGCCCTGGATTTTGGAAGAGTCAAAACTAGTGCAGTAGTTAATAGACATTTTAACTCAACAAAAGAACTCTGAAATTTATCATTCCATGCAAACATTACTCCCTTCTAAGTCAGAGAATTCATCAAAGAATATATCTTTGATAATTATTTCAAAAACCTGTGGTAATATCCATCTAATCCCAAGAAGCTCTGGATCTCGAATACATTTCGTGGTTGCTCCCAAGTCATTATAGCCTTCACCTTCTTAGGGTAAACCGATATACACTATTAAAACACTATGTGTCCCAATAATATAACTTCTTGAATCCATAAGTCACACTTTGAATGCTTGGAATAAAGGTGGTGATTTCTCAGCAGACTCAGAAATGTCCTCAAATATTTCACATAATACTCCTCAGACTTGGAGTAGACAAGAATGTAGTCCACAAAGACCACCACAAAGGTATCCAAATGCTCATGGAAAATATTTTTCATTAAGGACATGAAAAATACATGAGCATTTCTTAAACCAAAAGGAATAACAAGTTACTCATAGTGGCCATACCTACTCTGAAAGGAAGATTTTGGAATGTTAGATTCTTTTATCCTTAACTTATGGTAACCAAATTAAAGGTCAATCTTCAAAAACCAATTCTCACCTTTCAACTGATCAAACAGATCATAAATCCATGGAATAAAATTATTTTTATTTACTGTAACTCACTTGATCTTTTGATAATTAAAACATAGGTTAAGTAAACCATCAGCTTTCTTGGCAAAGAGAACTGGTGCTACCCAAGGTGACGCACTCGGGCGAATAAAGCCTTTCTCAAGAAGAACTTCCAACTGGGAGTTAAGCTATTTCAATTTAGTTGTATCGATTTGGTAAGAGGGAACAAAGACTAGTTGATTTCCATGCATTAAGTTAATAGAAAACTCAAACTTTCTCACCCATGGAAGACTAGAGAAATATGAAGGAAACATGTCATAAAACTTGATAACGACTGGTGGGAGATCAACACTCATTGAATCCTTCTCTAGATCAAAAACAAATTTTGATATCACTATCCCCAATTCTAGATAAGAAGGTCCGACTCTACTCGAAATTGTGTCCCAATCTACTTGATAAACAAGAGGCACACCATTGGGTGTAGTAATGTAGACCCTCCGAAGATAAAAATTAATTCGGTCTTTATTGGAAATGAGCCAATCCATATCGAATATGAGGTCAAGAGATTTCATATCAAGAACTAGAAAACTCCAAGATAGATCAGAATCTAATATAGAGAAGACACAAGTAGGACTACATATACCATGATCACTCTTTGTACCAAGGGTTAGAGGGGAGTTTCCAATTATTTGGGTTGGAGACTATCACCTGGAATCATACAACCTACAAGTACGAAAAAATTTGCCACAAAACATAGTAGAAGTAAAAAAAACAATATGATATGCATATGAAAAGAAAAATCCACTAGGAGTGAAGTACCAAAATACAACAAGGAATAAAGGCCCAAAGTACTACAACTCAAAACACTAAAATGGTAAAAACATTCCCAAGGTACCTAAGGACACAACTCACCAAGACCATGGTTCAGTAGATAGATCCACCTCCAATAGATCCCTTCCCTTTACTCAATCCTGGAAGAAAAAAGTCTACAAACACTTGAAGGAAAAAGTAGGGTGTGAGCCTAAGCCTAGTAGGATACCACCAAATTTTCCATAATAGATTCCAAAAATTGATTAACCAAAGGAAATGCTTTTAATTTTCATGGTAAATGGGTTTGGAATTTCAAAATCACATTTAAAAGAAACATGTTATACATTTTCAAAATTATGGAAAGATACTTTTAAAGAACATGGTTCACTTTACAATAGATAGAATATTTCTAAAATAATGGCTTAAGTAAAACATTCATATAAAATAGTTTATAAAAATTCAGTAGACATGTAAAGTATTTGAAACAACATTTTTATAAATTTATACCTCAAATATAAATAAACAAGAAAGCAACATGGTAATATGACAAAAGGTACGATAATATTAACCAGCTATAGGATTCTTCACTCTCTAAGTGAACACAACAAAATGAGTATACTCACGTCCCCCCAACACTGGCCAGAGGTGACTCTTCACCCTCCCATCGGTGATGTAACCCACCACAGCTATGTTATAGAATGTTTTTATAGCATAGAGTGTATCCAAATAACTCATCAAATACCTAAGGCTTACATGTTCTCTTACATGATGGGAAATTTATTTTAATAATACTTAACATACAGTAATTCCCATTCTTCCATTTCAAAAATGTCATTTTCATTCCATTTAAAACCAAAATAGTTTTTTTAAAAACATTCCGCTTTCACAAGATAAAACCACTGGGTTTCTATCAAATTATTTTAATCCATTTTCATGACTTTTAAATATATTTAAAACCAATTCCATCATTTCCACAATTCATTTTCAAAATTAAATTCAATAATTTTTTCAAAAAAATTTCAATCAAATCCAAAATTTAAATTGAACAATTTAAATCAACCAATTTCCACAAACCCATAACACCAAAAAAGGCCCTTGAATAAAATCCACACATGTTAGGATTGATCTAAATATAAACAAAAAAGGTCAGCGGGAGAGAGGAAACCCACATACCTCAAGGATGAACGCCCGTCGTACCATGACCAATGAATGAAAAGGCCTACTAAATGAGATCTCATAATGGATCTAGAAGAAACCAAGAAGAAAAATCTAACTTAGATCAGAAAATCTGGCACTGCAAAGCTAGGGCCCTACTATGATCAACCACAATGAAGAACTGGTAAAAACACTTACCCAGAGAGATGCATCTCAAACACAACAATGATCCAAATCCAACCAGATCAATCTGGAAGGAGTGGAACCTATAAAAAATTCCTAGGAAGGGTTTTGGTTTGAGAGACAAGATGTATGTAAAGAAAAGACCAAGTAAAACTACCCAATGAAGGACTTACAGTTGGGCCCATGCCAGGTATTGATGTGTACCCAAGGGTCAAGATGTGTAGCCCATGCTGGATAACTTATGCCAAAAAACCCTTCACCTCATGTTAAAAAATATAATTTTTCCATTCATTTCATTTAGGCCTGGGTCAAGATGTGTACCTTAGGTACATGACGTGTACCTCAGGTACATGACGTGTACCTGCTCTACAACCTATAAAAAACAAAAAAACCACTTCTAAAAACATTGAACAAAAAGGGAACTTATAAAAAGGGAAAACTTACCAAATAAAGGTAACATGATGTTAAAAAAATACTTAAAAACCTCTTTACTTTTAATTTATTCAAAGATAAAATTAATATAAAACCCCTCTTGATTTTATAACTATATCATAAACTGATGGAAAGTATTCATAATTTGTGTTCTCCCCCTTAGTAAAAAATTATTCCTCAAGAATTTCTCCTCCTTTTATAATTTCCCCCTTAAACATATATCTTTCAACTTCTCTAATACTTTATCCCCTTAAAATTTTTCCTTTAAAGAACTAATCCCCCTTTATAAATCTCTCAAGCCTTTTCCCCCATTGTTATTTACAAAAAGTCTAGGGAAAATATATTTCCAGAAATGTTAGTAAGAGATAACATATGAAACAATTTTTATGAGGAATAAATAATCATCCAGGAAATAAATGGATGAACATACATCCAATAGTAATTGGAAAACATTCAAACATAAAGTATTTGTATGAAAAGTTATTCACATTCATCAAACATTACCACTTTTTTTGGACTTATGATTTACGGATTTCAACTTCCTCAATAATCTTCTTATTTTTATATTTGATAAGAAACAATTCATCTTTACATGTTTTGAGATGATTATTCTCTAACTCTAAATTGAGAACCCTTTCTTTGATAAATTTTACTTTTTATGTCCATTCATCAGTTATATCCATGAAATCTTAAACAAAATTTACATGGTCCCATAATTCTATTGATAACTCTTCAAAATAAAATTCCATTTCTAAAGAAAGTTTCTTAACTTCAATGAGTTTCTCATCATGATCACTGAGATCAATTTATACTTGATTAGACAACTTTACCATCTAATTATAGGATCTTTTTTGAGTCTTGTACTTTTCTTACCTCAGTTTGAACAACTGATTCTATGATAACTTTTAGAGATTTTAATTTCTTATTAAGGATATTCTGAATGATTTTACATCTCTCCACAAAATTTGAAAAATATGGAATGGTATCACTTATCCTTATCAATGTTTGAAAAATTAAATCAAAAACTTTCTTTGAAATAGTTTCCTCTAAGCCTGATAATCCTAAAGATTCTTTAGGAGGTTTCTGTTTAGAGGATTCAACATCTGGTTTTTCGCCTCATTTTTTTTATTTTTCCTTTATTAAAAACATAATATATTCATAAAGTTATACAATGTACACATCCATCTTAGATTATTTTTTTTTTCTGAAAATTTGGTGTGTGATTTTTGATCTTTTCATTTGGATTTAGAGAATAAATTTCTTTCGTAATTTGAAGACAACTTTTCTTTTTTTGATGATGATCATTTTTCTTCTTGTTTCCCTTCTAAGTTTGCATCCTTATCAGACTATGGAAGTAATGGGGTTGAGAATTTAGATGATCCTTATTTTTTATTTTCTTTTAAATCTCTATAAATATGGGTTTTTTTATCATCATTTTATTCTTCTTATTTGGATTCTTCCTCTTCTTCTTATTTGTCTTATTTCTCCTCATGTTCTTTTTCTAAATATTATACATTTATGAGAACTCCTTTACTAACATTCTTAGAAATCAATTTTTTTCTATAACCGATTATTCAAAAAATTCTTTGTGTTTCCCTTATTAGAAACTAAGGAAACTATTTCATGAATATGTGAGGATTCAAAAAATTCCATACCAACATCTAGAATGAATTGATCTGTTTGAGAAGTTGAATGAATCATATTTTTAGAATCCCTTTCAACACATTTTGAATAAATTTCAAAAACCTTGGACTATTCTAATATCTTATTTTGTTTTCTCCATTTCTCTTCTTCTTTAAACTCATATTTAGTATGAATCTTTAAGGCTAAGACCTCTACTTTATCAAGCCCAAATTTTGTATCTCCATGTTTCTTTTTTTCCTTATGTTCTATTTACTTTTTTAATTCATCATCCAATATTTTCTTTTATTTATTATATTTCTTTGGTGGGGAAGAATCAAACTTTCTGTTCTTCTTAATGTCCTCTGATTTCTTGGAAGGTTGATATTTGGATATAGCCCCATCAACTTTTTAGACAAACTTTGTTGTCTTTAAATCAAATTTAACCTTCATTATTGAAATTTTTTATTCACCAATGAAGGAAAATTTCTCTCTCATTGGATAAGTTTTGTTGTAAACTTTTTATAGTTTCATACACTTTACAAGAAACTTATTTATAAAATAAGGGAACATAATGATCTTTGAATTTATTGAAGAATTATTAATTTTTTCCACCATACTAAAAAATAAGATTTACTAAGTTAACATGCCTCATATTTATTATGAAATCCAATAAAAATATATCTAATACCTTTAGGTTGTACCTATCACCCTTTCTTGGTATAAGGCACCCCTGCATCCATAATGCTATGAATCCCGTGTTTGTTGAAAGATGTGAGACTTTACTATCTCTCTCATAACTTGAAAAAAAATAAGCTCAAGACTTTTACTTTTCAAAAATTTCAAGTCTATCTAGTAACTTGTGTGAGGGTAGATAAGATTCACCTCCAAAAGGAATAACAACCAAATATTCTCCTTGTTTTTATGAAAGATTATATTTCTTATAAAAAAAGTAAGAGACTTTATTCTTACGATCTTTAGATAAAAATTCTACTAAGGCATAAAATTATAACTATTTTATGATAATGAAAATCGAAATCCTTGTCTGGTTTTTCTACACATACATTTTCACTTACTTGAAATGAAATAATACTTTTGAGGATAGAGTCATACCTATCATACCATGATCTCTAAAAAAGATGTTCTGTAAAAACTTTTCTATTTGTGAAGTCTTTCTTAGTGGCCATTGTATTGTGGAAGTTTCTAGTAGTTAGAAAAATTCCAAACAATTGGAATGAGTACAAGGGACATGATTTATTGCACACAAGCTAATAACTGATGTGGGACAAGGGATTTCCCACCCTTATATAGGAACATAGAGGTGATGGTTCATATTCCAAAAGTTTCAATGATTGAGATTAGAACCCTTAACTGATCTGATGGTCAAGATTTAATTGAAATAAGTTTTAAAATATGAACTCTTAAAGTTTTAACAAAACTTTTATCAAATTACACATTAGTCTAATTAGAAAAATTTTAAGTTTGAAAATATAACAATTTTTTGATACTAAATGAATAATTAATCAACAACATGTATAAACTAACTTAAAGGAAAAGTGAAAAAATTAAAAGAAGAATTCCTTTTGGAGTAGAAGGTTTCATTAGTACAAGTAACCAGTTATTCTTGGTTTTTGTAATAAAAAAATGATTATTATAGTTTGTAACAAAAATATTGTCTCGAAAATTTTGTAATAAAAACATATTTTGGAAAAGTTTTTAACAAAAATATTGTTAGGAAAAGTTTGTAACAAAAATATTGTCTGAAAAATTTGTAAAAAATTTTTAGTCTATAAAATTTTTAGTTCAAAAAAAATTAATAATACAAAATAATTTTATAGAGAATTTTCTTAAAATTTTTGAGTCTTGAACATTAATTATGATAAAAACTTAAAATATTTAGAAAACAAAAGTTTTTAGAAAATTGAAAGTTTTAAGAAAACTAAAACTTTGGAAAATAAGAATATGTACCCCCAATTAAGATAAGTTAATTAATATAATAATATTTTTATACTATAAGTAGATATGAATAATCACTTAACATTGATCATTTCTAGTTTCTGTTTAATTTATACAAATCTATCAAAACTAAGGGGATTTTTAAAAATATCATCAATTTATTCTTACATTTTGATGAATTGTAAATTTATATCTTCTTTTAGAGTGTGATCTCAAAGGAAGTTATGTATAATATCTATGTGTCCATCATGTGAGTGATGTGTTGAGTTTTTAATTAAATCAATTTAACTTGTGTTGTCACACAAAATTTGAGTTTTAGGAAAACTCAATCCATAGTCAGTGTGTGTGTGTTACATATACAACAATTGATCACAACAACTTCTAGCTACCACATATTTAGCTTCAGTAGTGGAAAGTGCTACTGAGTGTTGTTTCTTACAATACCATGAAACTAACACGTCTATTAATAAATGACATGTTTTACAATCACTTTTACTATCCATTCTATATCCACCAAATTCAAAATTTTAAAAAAATTTAGTTCAAAATCATTTCCCGAATAATTGAATAAGCTTAAATCCATAGTCCCCTTAAGATAGAGAAAAATTCATTTTACATTTTTAAGTTGATATTATTTTGGATTGGGTTAATATCTAGCACATAATCATACTAAAAACATTAAATTCATATGACTAGCTGTTAAGTAAAGTAAAATTCTATTCATACCTCTAAATGTCTATTGATTTACTGGTTTCTCAGTTTTATAAAGATATAAAGTATTAGAGTTTATGATAGGAGTAATCATACTTTTTGGGTTGTTTTACATGAATTTATTAAGAATATATTTTATATTCTTATTTTTTGATATAAAATTTCATTCTAGTTTATGATAAATTTAAAAACCTAGAAAGTATGTTAACTCACCCATCATACTCATTTCAAACTCAAACTTCATAAGATCCATAAAGTAATTTGTTAATGTTTTTTGAGTGAAACCAAATATAATGTCATCAAAATATATGTTTATAATAATAATGTTTTATTAACTTATTTTATAAAAAGAGTTGTATCTACAACTCCCTTAATAATTTTTTTTTGTAACAAAAATCCAGTAAATTGGTCATACCAAGCTCCAGAGGCTTGTTTAAGTACATAAAGTGATTTGGTAAGTTTATAAAAATGTTATATATGTTTTTTATTTTCAAAATTATGGTTCTTTTCTATTTAGAATTCCTCATGAACATATCCATTAAGAAAATCACACTTCACATCCATTTGAAATAGTTTAAAATTTTAGAATGTAGCACAAGATAGACGTATTAAAATAGATTCAAGTATTGATACTAGAGAATATGTTTCTTCATTTTCTATTCCCTCTTATTGATTATAACCCTTATAAACAATTCTATATTTACTTCTAACTATTATTCCATTTTCATCACATTTATTATGAAAAACCCATTTTACTCTAATTATACAAGTTTCTTTAGGTTGCTCAACCAAAGTCCAAACATTGATCCTTTCAAACTCATTGAGCTCATATTGAATGGATTTTATCCAATCCTTATAACCTAAAGCATCATCAAGATTATTAGGTTCAAATTGAGATAAGATATCTAGATGTTCAATTTCATTTCTCAAAGAACTTCTAGTTTAAACTGGTTGATCTACATTACAAATGATATTATCACTAGGATGATTCCTAATAAAAAAAATGACTTATTAGGTTTTAAAAAGTCTTTTCTTCAGTAATAGGTTGAAAAAATTATTGAGGAATAAATTTAGAAACATATTCTAGAGATATTTCCTAATAATAAGAAATTTATGCTATAGGTTGAAGATCAGTTTTAGAAATAACATCTGAAGATGTTGTTTGGAGTTGTTTGAAAAAAATAGACAATTTTCATCAAAATTAACATGCCCTATTTTCTTAACAATACTTTTATTTTTATTAAAAACTCTATAAGACTTACTAGTAGTGTAATGGACTAAAAATATTCCATCATTAGATTTTGGAGAAAATTTATGAGTATTATCTTTAGTATTCAAGATGAATACTTTTCATAAAAAACTTTGAAGTATGACACTTTTGGTTTTATTACCATCCACAACTAATATAGTGTTTTATTAATAAGAGGTCTAATTAAAACTAAATTTATAGTATAACAAATAGTAATAACTAATTTAGCCCAAAAATGTTTATCAACTGAATATTCACTCAACATGGTTCTATTAATCTCTTGAATAACTCTATTTCTTATTTCAACTACACCATTTTGTTGTGGAGTCCTAAGAGCTGAAAATTTATGTACAATACCTTTCTTAATACAAATTTTTTTAAAATTATAATTTAAAAATTCTCCACCATGATCACTATGAATAGTATCAAGGATATATTTTTCTAATTTTTAACTCTGGATAATTTTTTTTAAAATAAATTAAGGATTTAGATTTTCTTTTAAGAAAATAGACGCGTGTGCATCTAGGGTAATCATCAACTAAGATATACACATAGTATTTTCCATAGATACTTCCAGTTTGTGTAGGACCAAATAAGTCTATGTGTACTAATTTTAAATCATTATATTTTGATACTTTACTAATAGATTTAAAGATTGACTTATATTGCTTACCATATTGATAAGGATCACAAAATTTTGAAGAATCAAACCTAAGTTATGGTATATCTTTGACAAGAATTTTCTTAGTCAACTTAGATATGTTTCTAAGGTTATAGTGTCCTAAAATTATATGCCATAACCATGATTTATCTTCCATATCAGTAATTCAAGGTAAGTCTTGGCACCTACGTTCTTCTAAGTTTAAGGTCTATAAATTATCATACTGATTGGAAGAAAGAATAAATTCATCTTTAGAACTATGTAATATATATTTTTCATTTCTAAAGATGAAAATATAACATTCTTTACATAATTGATTTATTCTTATAAAGTTGTTCTTATGTTCTATAACAAATAAAACATTTGAAATTAAGGATTTTTTAAGAAGAATAATGTTACCTATACCAATGATTTCTCCTTGATAATTTTCATCAAAAGTTACTTTTCCATTTTTCATCTTGATAATATTATCAAAGAAATATTTATTTCTAGTCATGTGTTTGGGGAAACCCATATCCATATACCAAATTTTTGTTGTTGTTGATACTTTCTCTATTTTACTGAAAACAAATAAATTAGTTTTTCAGAACCCAAATTTTCTTGGGATCAGTATTACCATAAAATAATATTTTAGGTAACCATATTTGTCCAAATTTATTATTTTGAACAAATTTCATTTCCCTATAAAGATATGATTTATGATAACCTAGGGAATTAACTCTATTTAAAGAATATTTATTTTTCCAATGTCCACCAATTTGACACTTTGTGAAAAATTGAAAACTTTTAGTAACAAAATAGTTATTACTAAAAATAGGCTTTTGGTTCATAAAAACCAATGTTTTATTATCATTATAAGGTATAATTTTCTTATACATCTTATCAAAGTTTTCCTTACTAGTGGTAAACTTAGATAAAAGTTTCCTTAAGATAGAAATCTTAGAATTTAGATTGACAACTAAAGTTTTATCCTCATTAGAAATAGTATTAGAACTATGTTTTTCAAAATTAGTTTGTAAAATATTTTTCTCAAAAATAATTTTCCCAAGATATTTAGAAAGACTATACTTTTAAATAATAGTATTATAAAGATATTTAGAAGAATATGATATTTTAGTAGTTAAGATAGTTATTATTGAATATTTTTTCACAAGTTGTTCTTGGTAATTATCATGTTTTTTATAAACTTTAGAATTTTAATTTTCCTGAAGTTTAGAAAACATGGATACCTCTTAATAACTAGGTAAGGTATTATCTTCTTTAGATAAGTAAGCTTATTCATAAGAATGTGTATAATTTTTATCATTTCTACTTTTAGGGTAGTTTAATTTAAATATAAATTGGTAAGGGACTTAGTAGCATGTTCCTTATCCATATGAAATTTATTTACCAAATCTATTTTTGAAAATAATACAGTGTTACTATGTCTAAAACTTTCATTATTTAAAGAACTGTATGAAAAACTATCTTATCCACTTTCAATCCAAGTATTAGAAGCTTTGAAACACTTCTTAATCTTAGACATAGAATACTTATTTTCATTTCTGTCAGAATTTATTTCTTTATTATCCTTCCTTTTGAGCTTAAGAAAATCCGGTCCAATGTTTCCTACCTTCTTAAATTCATAAAAAATAACTTCATTAGAGTCTTTCTTGTCATTTTTATCCTTATGAATCTTTTTGCATCTATATTGAAAATAATTCTAGCCAAAAATATTATTCATCATTATAGAAATATTTTCCAACCCATTCTCATAATTTTATGATAGACTAGAATTGGACTAAACAACAACTTTATTTTTCTTTAATGATTTAACAACTTTCTCAGATTTCTGAACTTTAGTAGAAATGTTAAATGTTGTTGCAAAGGAAACACCTCCATTATTATTTTACAACTTCTTAGTATCTCTTTTCAATATTCATGCAAATTTTATGAGGGTACTAATAATATTATCTTAAGTAAGATTAGTAATCTTCCTTTTATTATATAAGGTTGTTCTTTTGGATTCCCACTCATTTGGAATGATTTTTATAACCATTTCAACCAAAATATTATCTTCAATACCTTTTTCCCTAAGATACTATAAACTATTTATAATAGTCTTAAACCATTGGTGTATCTTTGAAATTGTCTCTCTAGGTATAAAATTAAAGGATTGATAATAATAATTATGAAGAACTCTTCTTGTTTTGATAACATTAGAAGTTTCAAAACGTGTTACATCTAAATTTTTACAAATAATATTAACATTTTCACATAAAGAAATATGACTATATATATTGTGAGTCATAAAATATAAAAGAGTATTCCCTAATATATAATTCAATTGATACTCCAAATTTTCTTGATTTGTAAAGGTTGTAACATCCTTATTAGGAATCTTGAAATTAAAAGTAAGAATCAAAAAATTATCAAATCCAGTGTTGATTATAAAATTTTTCACCCTATCTCTTCAGCACTCATAATCATCACTATAAAATATAGGAGGTCAACAAGGATTAATATTTTCAAGGGTTCCAACATTTAACCCTACCATATAAAAAAGTATAATATATTTTTCTAGAAAACCATTAGTGTAAACAAAGTTTATAAACAAATAGTTCATAAAAAAACTTAAAATAATTATAGTTGATAGAAGGAGTAAAAAATTAGGAATTAAAAACAGTAAAACCTCATTTGATACTAATTTTTTGATCAAAAGAGTTTATAATGGAATACAATAGGTGGGTGAATTGTAGTTTAAAAAATTTAAACAAAAAAAACAAAAATCATATTTTAGTAAAATGATCATAGAAAAAGATCATTTGCTAATCAGAGTAATAAAATGGAATTAAAAACTGTTAGATTTTATTAGAACTATTTATTGGTATCATGGTTACACCAATAAAAAATTTTGTTTCTAAAGATAAGTACCAAGACTAAATTTTTAATACAGTAACAACATAAATTATAACTTTTAAAAAAAATAAATCAAAATATTATAAATTTAATAATTACTTACAAGATTACAAAACATTTTACTCTTTAACCTTAATAGTTAAGGAATTTAAAAACTATAAAAAAAGTATCTATAGTTTTATGCCTCATGTAATGGTATATATTTACTTACAAGGAAATTACTCAATATGACGATTGGTATAACTATGTCAACATAAACCATAAGATACCTTGATATGATGGATCAGTATGAGTTCTATCTTTCTTGACCAAGAAACCCCTCGATAGGATGATCAGTTTATATCTTCTTACCCTCGGAAGCCCTTTATCCGATGAATCATATTCACCTCTATATTCTTATCCTCTAAATACCTCGATCAATACCATGATTGGATTCAGTGATTAAAAAGAGAAAATAGTTTTAAATGAGTTACAATCTACACGGGGATTCTTTTGAACTTGGACTCTCTAAAGTATTACAATGACTAAGAATGATATGTTCATGCTGAGTAATATTTAAACAATTTGAGCTGTGAATTCATCTACTCCCATATATTTAAATGACATCCTATTTATAGGTGAAGCTCCAATGGTCATATTTCTGAGTTGGTTTCAATGGACTTATATAGCTTTCACTTGATAGCTCATCTATAATTGAATGTCCAACATTGTTTAGTTTATCATCATTATAATGCTATTTTTATTGCGTTCAATAGAAACAAATATTTATATTCTTATTATAAAGCTTTGATAGTCACATGGAATTATTTATTGATAGTCAATCTAATATACTGAATGAGTTTCATTATGATATATCAGTGCCAATTTCATTCCAATGATCATGACTTTTGTCAATCTGATAGACAAGTCATAAGTCTAACCACTAGTTAGAAAAAATTCAATCAGACTAATCAGACCCACCTTCAGTTCAATAGATCTGATTGAATAATAAAATTTTATATTTATAATACATTAGAATTATTTCTATGTATGGTATAAAGTAAAGTTTTCTAAAAATACATACTAAAACACTTGGGATATAAAAATTTAGTAAACATAGTTTTAAGAAGGTGTTTTGGATTTCGAAAACCAAAGGAATGGAAACATATAAATTTAGACTTTTGAATCAATAATGGGTATACTAATTTACTTAGGATGATCCATTCCAAATAATTTTAATATTTCATTGGTTTATTTTACTTGATTTATAAAAATACCTTTATTTATTTGAGAAATTTGAAAATAGAGAAAGAATTTGAATTTACCCATAACTATAATTTCAAATTATTTTTTCAGTAAATTGGAAATTTAAAAACAAAGTGATTTATTGGTAGAGACAAAAATTACATCATTAATGTAAATTTTAATGAGTAATAAATCATTTGAGATGTTTTTTTAGAAAAAACTTTGAAATAACGTTTACCATTTTGAAACCATTTTAAAGAAGAAAATTTGAAATGTATCAATACCAATCCTAAGGGGATTATTTTAAACTATAAATAAATTTAGTTAATTTGAAAATAAAATTTAAAAATATATGATTTTAAAAACTAGATGGTTGTTCCAAAAAAACATTTTCATTGATAAAAACATTTAAAAATACATTTTCACATTCATTCCAAAGAGTTTGAAATTAATATTAAAGGTGAATTATAATAAGATACAAATGGATTCAAATCGTGCAATAGGTGAAAATTTTTCATCATAATTTATTCCATTTTCTTGGTTATAACCTTTAACAATTATATGAGACTTATTTCTAGTCATATTACTAATTTCATCTAATTTTAAAAAAAATACCATTCAGAACCTATGATGGGATGATCATTAGGTCTTTCTATGAGAGTCCATATATCATTATGAGAGAATTTATTTAGTTCCTCTTATATGGTAAGTACTCAGTTTTCATTATTAATGGTGTCATTGAGGTTTTGGGGTTCAGAGTGAGAGACAAAGGCAAAGTGTTCAACCTCATTTAAGTCCAATATTATAGCATGAGTTCCTACTTGTAAATATCCAATGAAATTTACAAGGGGATAATATTTAGATTTTTTAAAATCCTTAGGTAAATAATTTGAAGAATATTATTATAATTCTTCAGATTATTTACTTTTCAAAGGTTAATTTAAAAAATAATTTTAAAAATATTTTTAGAAATAAATTTTTGGAAAATTTTCATAAAAAACAACATGGATTGATTCCTCCACTATTTTAGTCCTTTTTTAAAGACTCAGTATGACTTTCTTGAGTTGGAGTTCCCATGAAATATAACTTCATTGGATTTAGAATATAATTTTTTAAGATTTTATTTGGTGTTTAAATTAAAACATTTTCAACCCCAAAATTTTAAAAATATTTCTTTAGGATTTTAATTTTTCCAAAGTTCATATGGGGTCATTTTGATAAAAGGTCTTATGAGAACATGATTAATGATATATAATTCTATATTAATAGCCTCACCCAAAAATATTTTGGTAAATTAAAATCATTTAAAAGAGTTTTAGTGAGTTATTAGATAATTTTATTTCACATATCTAAATACCCATTTTTTTGAGGGGTTTGGATAGTATAAAAAATTGACTATAATATTCATAAGAACATAATAAATCATAAAATTCCATATTATCAAATTATCCCCCATGATAAATTCAAATAAAAATAACATTAAAACTTTTTTCCATTTAAAATTTTTTAGAAAACTTATAAAGTCTTTACAAGATTCAATTTTATGAGATAGAAAATAAACCTAAGTGATCCTTTTAAATTTATCAATAACTATAAAAGTATTGAATTTACATACTATAATTTCAATTTTATATGGTTTTAATAAATCAAGATTAATTAATTCAAGATATTTTGATGTGGTAAATAAAATGTTTAATTTTAAGTTAAGAAATTTACAAAAATAATTTTTGAAATAAATTTTAAATCCACTATCACACAATTAACTAATTATTAGATAATTGTGTTTTAAGACTTTGAAAAATAAAACATTTTGAATAAGAGTTTAGTTAGAAAAATTGATGGTACCTTCATAGATTATCTTACCCTTATATTTATCACCAAAGGTTATGTGACCTCCTTATACTTTATTGATTTGATTGAATTTTTATAGGTCTCCACACATGTGTCTTGAGAAACAACTATCTATATACCACAATGATTCTTGGGGGTTTCTCATAAGACACTTTTCCTACAAAATCAAACAACTAAATGGTTTGGTACCCAAACAAACTTGGGTCCACTAATGTTGGAAAATAAAGATTTCAGAATTTATATTTTTTTTATAATGATGTATTCTTTTGGAATAATTGGTTAAAATATAAATTGATTTTGGTCTCCCATATCTTGAATTCTTGCAATCGAATTCATATATTAAATGACCAATTATTTTACAATAATTTAAAATTTATCTTGTGAGAAACTAATTAGCCATTGAAATTAGATAATATTAATTTAATATATATTATAATATTCATATTCTTAATTATTCAGAAACCCCATTTTTAGTGCATTTTATAATTTGAACATTATTTCACATCATGATTGCAATTCTTGCTTAAAGTGCACTATTACTTGGTACATTTTGAGACACATTGTTAATCCTCCACTGATATTGATTTGAATTTCATATTTCATTTAAATATTTCCTATTTCATTTTAAATATTTAATTCTCCTGGATCACTTGAATAATCACATTGGAAAATGACCAAACTGGGCCTTGAACGAAGAACATTCTGAGCGAAGTAAATTAGACATTAGCCTAATAAAATGACTATTGCGGACAAGATATAAGTCCAATGATTCTAAAATTTAAACTTGATATATATGAAATAATGGGTAACATCTAATTAAATATTTTAATAATATTATTATGTTTTTTAATGGAGTTATAGGTGGTCCAAGTTGAAAATGAAATTTTGGGCCAGATTCTATGGGTTAGAAAAACATCCCACCATTTCTATCATATATCTGAAACCCAAAATAAAATTGGGATGAAATTTTATTGGAAATTATGATAAATATGAGGATTAAATTTATTATTATATATACCACCCTAACTCATCCATCTAAAATCTCATTTATACACATATTCTAGAGGAATGAAAGATGGATTCCATTTCTTGTCAAGGGTGGAAAAGTCCACATTCTACAAAATTTCCACCACACCAGGCCTACCATAATCATGTGGGAATAGTTGGACTATTTGGGTATTTAACCAAGACTCTTTAAATTTCTTTTTAAGTTAGTGGTGGTGGAGGAGTTATAGGCTTCTTGGTGTTTGTTTCAATGTAATGTTATGATGCCACTTTGTCATTGTAATCTCATTTCTTTCTCATGAAATTTGTTTGAATAACCTTAGGGTTTAATAAAATTTCTTAATTTTATCTTATTATGGTATTCATATACCACATTGATACCATTTCATCATGGAGTGATTTTATTCAAAAAATTTATTAAATTATTCACACAACAGTGGCGTGATCATTATTTCACTATTTTTCTTCTTCAACTCCACCATCATGGGTCTAATTTCTTCTTCCATTGAGAGTGTAACATCAATTTAGGGATAAAAATATTATGGGTTTATCCAATGGAGTATAAATGAGATATATTGGGTGTTATTTATCAATTTATTAACATTTAATCACTTATTTTATTTAAAAATTTCATTTGAAGATCTTAAAACTTCATCCTTGTTGAATTTTAAGGCCACACACTTCAAGTTATAATACAAACCTTTACCTTGAAGTGCTCATAAAAAAGATCTTCCAAGTTTATAGGTGATTATTATTAGGCTGTGTTGGTATTAAACTAGTAAGTGATGATTGTAGTTATACTTATTTGAATGAACCCATCTCAAATTTAAGAAATTGAAATAGTCAAAAAAGAATTCATCCAATCCACCCCAAGTGATAACCTATGATCAAATCATTCTATAAAATATAATTCACTTAGGTCTCTTAGTGTTAATTAGGCCACCTAAAATCCAACTCAAGTTTTCCACTTCATAGAAAAAAATCCATATAATGTATATGTATGTAGGTTTCTTCTTAGGTATCTAAGGATTCAACAGCCCAAGATACACCAATCACAAAACCATTGGGAGAAATCAACAAATTCAAGTCCATATCCATTCTTTAAACTGGTCAGTCTAATTTGTTGGAAAAATCATCTATTCAAAAGGAACTAATTCTATTGAGAAATTTTTAAAATGAAATTTAGTTCGATTAAAATTCTCGACCAATGTCTAAAAGTGTTAGCTAACCTGAGCTCAAATTCAAGTCCCATACATCCTCTCTAAAATATTTTATTATAGGGGATAATCAAAAAAATTATATCATCATTTCATCCTATATTGATGATAATAAAGATATATTCATCCTTAATGTCTTAGGAAATAATGAAAAAGTAGCTGTTTCAATTTTTTTTGATATTCCTTAGATTTTATCACTCATTGGAACACATAGGTTTGTACAGAATAAAAATTATAAAAAATGTATCAATCTCAATCTAATAAAAGTGGTGAAATATGAAATCCTCAAAATGTTGAAAGTTGGTATTGGGTAAGTTGGGGGGTCCATGTTGAGATAATGAATTTAAACTAAGTTCATTTTGGGAGGAAACCCAACATCATCTAGGATTTTAATTTATCTCATTTTATTTTATTTTTGTGTATCTGTGTTTAAAAAAATTCAAAAAAAGGAAAATATTTTTTTCTTCTCCTTAACTTCTTGTTCATTTTTTTTTATTTTTTTTATTATTGTGTGTAAAATATATATATATATATATATTTGTGTTTTTATTTATTTATTTTAAAACAAATGGTGAAAGAAAATAAAAAGAGAAAATAAAAAAATAAAAATATAATAATAGTTTTTTTTCACAAAATACCACACTATAGGTTGTGGGGGAAACCTCATTGTGACTGGTGAAGTTGTGGGACTCGAACCTATGACCGAAGGGAGACAAGGGAGTTTACCTTGCACTTACCTACACTCAATAGCACTTCCATCTTCTTTTTTTGTATATAAACTTATATTTTTCAATTTATATATATATATCTATATAATTTTGTTTTTTTTACTTATTTCTGGTATCAGTATTTGGTTTTATAAAATAAATATTTTCATTTTTCTCTTCCTTTTTGTTGTGCCTTTTTTTATTTAAGGGAACATATCAGGGTTTTCATGGTTTCTAATTTGGTTAGTGTGTAAGAATTCTATATCCAAATATTCTTCTCCATTATACCATCCATTTTAGGGAGTTGATGAGTAACATCGAGATTGAAGGATCAATTGGTTGTGGTATGAACTTCATTAGTATACCAATAGGTGACATTTTTCCATAACTCATTTTAAAATTTAATTTTTTAACTCCTCTCATCTACCTCTCATTCTTTCTAAATATTATTTTCTTTAAACACTATGGAAAATGTTATTCTAAGTTGAGGGGGGGGGGTGAAATAAAAAATTTATTTTTGTGTTTATAAAAAACAACAATTTTATTTTTAATAAATATTTTAAATGAAAATAGTATGCCGTAATGGAAGTAAAAATTTATTTAACCTTGAATATGATAATACACATTTAAAACTTTGAAACTGAATATCAAATAATTTTTTATGCCTTAATTCTAAGTTTAATCTGTGTATAAGTTCATGAGAATATAATTTAGAAAGTGTAGCTATCTAATGTGATTTTTCATCATTAATATTTTCATATATTTAATAAAAAATTCACAATGAAATTCCTTTGGATTTTGGGGTATTAGTTTATGTTATTGGGTTCCGATAATAATTGTAATAAGTCTTCTGATAATTTTAATTTTAAAATGAGTATTCGAAAAAAAATCATCAAAAATATATAAATAAAAAAAATTGCACCTAGAAAATTGAAATGACCTAATGTGTGTATTTTAGAACTTTGGGATCATGAATCCATAGTTGTTTGGCCTATAGTTTAGAATTTTATCTCCATTTTTGTTAATTTTATTTTTTTTTGATTAATTTATCTCAAGATGATTCTTGAGTATGTGAGTTTCACTTGGTTCCCTATGGACTTTGAGCTTGGTAGTCGTTGAAAAAGTATTGATACATGGCTTAACTTGGTTGAGTGAAATTTCAATTAATATGGAAAAATTGAAAAAAAAAACATTCATCTTAAGGTTAAAACTTGATTCCACCTAGCGCTTCTATCTTTTTTCTATTGAATAAAAATGAACCCCCATATATATTGTGATGCACAAAACATCATCATGATTAATTTAAATTAGATGAAATGTGTTGATGAATTTGAAAAAAATAATGGTCTTGGGCTTGGGATATTCTTAGGAACCTATATTTTGTTAAATTATATTGATGGGTTTCGTAATTTTTTGGTATGATGTATTTTGGTGAGAATTTTATGTTAATATTTTTTTAGAAAAAGGAATTCATTTTCATATTTTTGAGATAATTTTTTCTTGGGACTCGAAAAACTCAAGTTAGGGGTGTTATTAGACACTGAAATAAGCTAATATTAAATGTGTATATTTATATGATTAATTATTCATAAACACTATTTTTATTTCATTTTACAATTTGAACATTATTTCACATCATGATTATAATTCTCACTTAAAGTGCACTATTACTTAATACATTTTGAGACACATTGTTAACCCCACAATAATCTTTATTTGAATTTAATATTTCATTTTAATATTTCCCATTACATTGGTAATATTTCATTCTCCTAGATCACTTGAAGAATCAAATTTTAAGATGAACAATGCGGGCCTTGAACCAAGAACATTCTGGGAAAAGTGAATTGGATTGTAGCCGAATAAAATAACTGTAGTGACCAAGATACATGCCCAATGATGCTCAAATTTGAATATAAATGCCCAATGATGCAAAATATACATGTAAAATTATTAACAATAATGTGGAACATTTAATTCAATTGTTTACTGATCTAATTCTTATGTTTTAATGGAGTTCTAGGTGGGCCAAGTTGAAGGTGAAATTCTGGTCTAGATTCTATGGCCCAAAAAAAATCCAACCATTCCTATCATATCTATAAAAAAATTCCAATTGGACTGAAATTTTATGGAATATTAGGGTACATAACTTAATTCAATTTCTTCGTATCTAGAACACCCAAATTCATCCATATAGAAGCTCATTGGGACACATATTTCAAAGTCATTCAAGTTAGATTCCATTTTGGTTTAAGGGTGGAAAAGTCCACATTCAACAAACTTTCCACCACCCTAGGACTACCATAATCAAGTGTAAAGACTTTTAGTATTGGGGGATCTACCCAATTCTCTTTAAATTCCTATTTATGGTAGGGGTGGTGAAGGATTTAGAGTATTCTTGGTGTTTGTTTCATTATAAGGTTATGAAGTCATTTTTTCTTTGTAATCTTGTTTATTTCTCATGTAAGTTGTTTGGATCACCTTAGTTTTTAATAAAATTTCTTCATTTTCTCTTATCTTTTTATTATTAAATCATGTTCATACCTTTACCTTAAGGAGTGATGTTAATGTTTTCTAAAATTCTTCACACAATGGTGGATTGATTGTTATTTCACTATTTTTCTTCTTTAATTCCACCCCCATGAGTCCACTTCCATATTCCATTGAGAGAATAGAATCAATAGAGGTATAACCATATTATGGGTTGATACAAGGGAGTATAAATGGGATGTATTGGATGTTATTTATCACTCTATTAATTTATAATCACTTGTTTTAATTGATAATTTTTATTTATGATCTTAAAACTTGATCCTTGTTGAATTTTAAGGTCACACAATTCAAGTTATAATATGAAAATTTACCTTGAATTTATCATAAAAATGATTCTCAAAGTGTATAGGTGATTAGTATTAGGGTGTTTAGGTAATAAACTAGTAATTGATAATGATAGTTTTACTTCGTTGAAGGAAACCTTCTCAAATTTTTGAAATTGAAATATTCTAAAAAGGAATTAATCTAATACACCCCAAGTGATAACCTAAGATCAACTCATTATCTCAATTTGAATTCACTTAGGTCTTTTATTGTTAATTAATCTACCTCAAATAAAACTCAATTTTTTCACTTCATATCAAAAAAAATCCATAAAATGTATGTTTCTATAGGTTTCTTCTTAGTTATCTAATGATTAGACAACCCAAGATGCACTACAAGCGATAGATTCAAACCTAAAATCTTCAGTAAATTTGGGTGAGACCAGAAACATTTAATAAAAGTGGTTTTTGATGGATTTTTAAGGTTATTTCATGATTTCAAAAACTAAGACCTACCTGATTTTCCCATGTATTTGAGATCCCAAAATTTTATTTTGATTATTTTCACCTTGAGTGAATTTGGAAAGAGAAATTTTGAGGTCTTTAATGGTATATTAAATCTTATTTATATCCAGTTGATTTTTGACATTTATGGATAATTATTATTTTTTCCTTGAATATAATATCATTTTCTTTTTGAAGTTGATATTTTTCTTGAATCACTTACTTATATTTCTTATCAATATCTTTATATAATGAATCAAGTTGATGAAAGTAATTTTCAAGTTGATTATGGGAATATTTTAGATCTTCATAATTAAGGTGACTTGAGGAGAATGAATAATAATAATAAAGGGAAGAGTTAGGAGAAGAAGAATAAGTGGAGGAAATAGTGTGTGTGTGTGTGTGGGGGGGGGGGGGGGTACTAACCTCGATGTATTTATCAACATGTTCCATAAGGAACTTAGGGATTAAGTCACATGAATTGGATAAGGGTGTTGAGTCCATGGAGTCATAACTTTCACTCCTTGTTGTATCTTTGGAATCCTTATTTATTTATTTTATTTTTATATTATTTTTATAAACATGGCATTACAGGTTTATGTGACTCGTTTTATTGAATTAATTTCATGTCACTTTAGTTTATTCCTTTTTATTTACCTTATTGGATTAGTTATAAAATTTATTCTTCTTAAATAAATTGAACATTTTTTTTGGTGTGTTGATAAAAGTCTTGAACTTTAACTTTGGGTGAATCATAATTTCTGTCTTTGAAGGAAATTATTTTCTTTACTTATTTGACTTTATTTTCCTCCTTATCAAATTTCCATTTCATCATAATTTCATACATCATTATAGAAATAATGAGTTATTTGACTTCCATCTTATTTACATCTTTAACTTCTTGTATAGCTGTGAATATGGGTGCCCAATTTCATGGAAGTATATCTTTTTCACTAGATATTCTATATAGAAATAATTACCAATAGAATATCTACCATTGAAACTGTCAATAAACCTCATAAATATAATTGCAATAGATTCAATAGGATATATAGAGAAACTTTTAAAATATTTATGATACATATATAATCTAGTGTATTTAACTTTATCAGTGCCTTCATGTGCGTCTTCTAATAATTTTCATATTTCATAATCCTTTTTACATATATAAACCCAATTAAACTCATTTCAATCAAGACCAAAATTTAATAAATTGAAATATTTTCTATTAAATTCAATGTTTTTAACATCATCAAGAGTTCACTTATCTTTAGATTATTTTTTTGGAATATATTCATGCATAACCATTTTCAACACATGGTAACTAACACTACTATGAAAATGTTGACATTTTATTTTTCCAATACAATTAACTAGTTACATAAAAAATAAGATCATGCGAATAATAATTAGATCCCATTATAAAGTAATACTTTGAAATTGATTAATATTTGAAAAAAATTGAAGGAAGATTTTGAAAACTAGATTTTTTTTTGATAAAAACACAAAGAACTCCTTTGATACCAATTATTGGACAGAGAAATGGAAATAGGAGGTGAATTTTCCTTTTAAAAAATTAAATTAAATTCTAAGATAAATATAAATTCAAATCTAAAAGATATTGAATTGAAAATATAATAAAATGATAATGTATATAAATAGATGATTGATAAATTCAATATGTATCAAATAGATAATATCAAATATGATTAATCATGGAAATTATCATATCATAGTTATGTAATTATCCATGTCGATGTTGAATGATGAAATCATATAAAGTAAAGACAGTGGAAACACATTTTATTAGGAGTTTAAACATATATTGATGTGATCCCCTATGTCTCCACACCTTGAATAAAGAGGTAAATATTATTAATACCTTGATGTTGGAGGTGATCAAGAAACACATCCCTCACAATTTTTGTTTGTGAATACCCTCTTGAGCTTCCTCTGTAGTTAAAGAACCCATCCCTCACTTTTTTAGAGTGAAAACCCCTTGGAGAAAGGTGATGATATGGAGAAAGTTTTATTGGTGAAAACCCATTATAAATATATTCACAAATCTCTTGAGATATTTATTATAATTTGGGATGAGATATTTTAGATAAGTAGTGAGATACTTTAAGAGATTAAGAAATAATAATGGAACTTTGATAGGATTTTGATATTTTTAGAAATTTAGCATCGATTCATTTATATAAAATGATTGGTAACCATTATTTCTCTAAAAAGTAAAAAATAACACCTTTTATATCCTATAAAATGATCAATAATATTCTAGAATTCATAAGGTGCATTGAATCCAGGGAAGACTTCCATAATGGATATTTTTACCATAATAAATTTCATATTAGAGAACCTATCCCTATAGCATAAAATACCTGATTTTCTCCACTGGGTAACCAATGGAATAGATATAAATCAATGCTTCTGGAATTCCCCCAATAGATAGCTAGTGCACCACCATTGGGCAACCAGTTGACTATTGGAGAAATAATATGGTTCTATCTTCACCATCAGCTAGTCAGTGGTACTATAACAACCCTTATCTTTATTAATCACTTTAACATGATTTATTACATAAAATTTAACTTAAGAAAACTATGAGGATCAAGAGGTCCAGTGTATTTGGGGATTAGGAACATTACATAACAACTTAAAACATGAAATATATATCTTTATTGAAAACTTCTTTTACATGACCACAACATTCCTTCATACTTATCATTGCATGGGATAACCTGAGGATATGCATAAGAAAAGGGTGAGATATAAAGCCCAGTATTGGAGTAAAAAATTCATAACATGAAGAATATAATACATTTTAGGAAATAGGCATATCAATGGAGCACAAGACAAATATGAACATAAATGCATGATATAGCATGATTATTATAACATGGAAATGTAGAAACAACATTTAGCATGATATTAGCATGAGACAAGGCTCATTGATCATGGAAAATGAGTAAACCATCATTTCACTTGAATTATCATTAGTAAACCCTCAGTTCACTTGAAGTATCATGATATTAATCTTTACCAATGCATTGGAGCACTATCAGGGCACACCCTTTATAAACATTTCATTTCATGCATAAATGTGCCACATAGATCATACAACATGGATTCATTAAAAATCATAATTTATTAAAATAATAAGATAGGTGTAATAAATAAATTTAAGTCTTAAATCAACAAGTACATGTGCATAATGGGGAATACCCTTGATAGAGAAATGTGTATGGTATTCACTTACACGATGATTTTGGCATGGAAAATTTTGGCAGCATAACGACATCAAATTGAAATTGTAAAATGGGTTTATGAGATGGAAAGGGGTATATAATCATTTATACATGAAATTTTCAGTAAGGGGGTCATGGAACATAATACCCCAACATATGTAATGAAATTTAGATGCATAATATAAAATAATTTCTTGAATGTAAATGGGAAGAGAGAAATTCCTTACAGAATTTCGGCATGGTAACAGGTGTAAATGGGAGGAATTAATAAGAGATAAAGAGGTCTATAATCATTCAAACGTAAGGAGGGAATTATGGGGTAGGTGATAAATTATACCCCCACATTTTTTATTGAAAATAAAAGGGTATAACAACATAAACAAATTTGGAAAAAAATAATAAAAGAAGAAATCCCTTAGTTGGAACTGTGATCCCAAAGGATTGGGAGAGGCTTGAGAGAGTATTATAGGAATATTGGGGAACCTTGGGAGGATTATATAGAGATTAGGGAATATTTTGGTCAATCTCCAAATGGTTTTTGTGAAGATGAATGAGATATTTATTGGGTTTATATAGGAAAGGAGAGGGAATTCTTTATTTTTTAGATTTAGGACACCACAAATTAAACTAATCATAACAACAAACCAACCTATGGTTTTTGACCATGGTTTTTTCCAATGGGGAGAGGAAAACATTATATTATAAGGAAAATGTTATAACATATTAAAATATTAGGCTTTCTTATGTGGAGGGGAGTCACACTCTCAAGGAAATCATTTTAAAAAGTTAAAAATATTTTATAACTCTTGGAGGGTTCACTAAGGCACCATAAAATTAATCAAAAAATCTAAAATTACATTATTTTAAAGGTAAAAAATATATTTTATGAAAATAATTTTTATATTATTTTATTACATCACTACTGGGTCATTATGATGTCATGAAATTAATTCTATATTTAAACGATATTTAATTTTTACCCAAAAATTTGACTTTCTCAGAAAATTATGCAAAAATAACTGTTAGATAATTTTGATGTCCTAAATCCAAAAATGATATTAATTTTATATAAATAATTTTATAAATATGTTAATTTTCAATTTTAAAATAAAAACTTACATTTATTGAAAATTCATGGGTTTTTACAAAAATATTATTCAAACCTTAATAAAAATTTCAATTGTATTCATAAAAAATTATATGATCATTTATATTTAATAAAATTAATTTAGTAATAATATTTTATTAAAATATTATTTAATTAAAAAATCCACTAATTCATCAAAATATATTTCTTAATTGAACATTAACTAAAAAATACTATTTGTGCTTTAAAAAACATTGACAATGTAACAATAATAAAATGAATGTATATTATTTATTATATAAAAAATAATTCACATAATCATAGTGCTAGGGTCTTGTTATATAACCCCTTATAACAACCACATAAGACCTAAGATTAAGGTGTGCAATGGTGACAGACGCTTGGGGTGGCTCAAAAAACATTGCTCAGGTTGTAATCTCTATTAACTTCCACTTCCTCTATAGGCAGTTCCGTTCAAACTTAACATGTTGAAGCTTGGCTTGGGATTGGTCAAGAGTGAAGCATAGTGACGCTACCTCCTTTCTGAGCTCTGAAAAATGGGCTTCTTATGAATCAATTCTACTATATGAGGCCATCACTTCCTTTGTTTGAGAAAATTGGATTTGTTAAAGCCCTATATTTATACTAATAATGTGATCACTATTAAATGACTATATTAGGAATGATAACAATTCTTAACAGTATTTGAAAAATCCAAAAACATAAAACCAAGGAAGTGCATAAGTTTTATATAACCATTTTACATAATAATACATTTAATTAGATAAAGAGGAATTTTAATTAAAAAAAGTTTGGGTCGTTACAATATTCCACCATTAATAAAATTTTCCCTTGAAATTTCCTTTTCCTACACTAAAATAGATGAGGGTAACTGTGGTTCATCACTTCCTCTGATTCCCACATTTCTTCTTCAAACTTGTGGTTTCACCACAACACCTTGACGAGGGGCATTGTTTTATTTTGTAGAACTTTTTCTCTATGATATAAGATCTTCATAAACTTCTCTTGATAAGAGAGGTCATTATCTAATGGTACCACCTCTAGATTGAGTACATGCGATGGGTATGGTATGTACTTCCTCAAGAGTGATATATGGAATACATCATCTACTTGATATAGGTTTGGTGGGAGTGCTAGTCGATAGGCCACTGATCCAATGCGATCAAGGATCTTAAAAGGGCCAATGTACCTTGGACTAAGATTTACCTTCTTCCCAAATATCATAACTTTATTCCATAGTGATATGTGTAAGAATACCATGTCTCTAACATCAAACTCTAGGTCTCGTCGATGATTATCGGCATAGATCTTTTGTTGACTCTGAGAAGATTTAATGTGCTCCTGAATGGTCTTAACCTTCTCCATCATTTCGTCAACCATTTATGGACCTAGAATTTTTCTCTACCCAACTTCATCCCAACATGCCAGTTTTCTTCACCTCTTCCCATAAAGGGATTCATAAAGATCCATTTGGATACTTGAGTGAAAACTTTTATTTTAAGATAACTCAATGAGAGGAATATATTGATACCATCCTACTTTGAAGTCCATTAATCATGCTCTCAACATGTCCTCAAGTGTTTGGATAGTCTTCTTATATTGGCCATCCATTTGAGGATGATAAGCTAAACTGAAGTTCAGCTCGGTATTCAGAGCGTGTTAGGGACTCTTCCAGAAATTGTAGCTGAATCTTGGATCTTGATTGTATTCAATCAATAGTGGTACTCCATGCATCCTTACCACTTCTATGATGTATATCTGTACTAGTTGATCCAATGAGAAATCCTCCCAAAATTAAAATGAAGTGTGCAGTCTTTGTAAGAAGATCCACATAACCCAGATAGCATTGTTTCTTTTGGATGTCTTTGGAAGACCAGTGAAAACGTCCATGGTGGTGTTTTCCCATTTCCATATTGGTATGGGTAATAGTTACATTATCCTCTTAGACTTCTTCCTCCCAGCCTTCACTTGATGACATATCAAGAAATTTTATGTATACTTAGCAATATCATTCTTTATGTTATCCCACCAATAATGATCTAAGAGATCTCGATACATCTTTGTGTTTCCTGGGTGAATGGATAAATTTGAACTATGTGCATCATCCAAAAGTTAATTCTTTAACTCCAGATTTGATGGAACACATAGCCTTTCCCAAATCTTATAATTCCTTCTTAATTAACATTAAACTATAGAGATTTCCCTTTTTTGATAGTTTTCACTTTCTTTTAAATTCCCACATCATCCTTTTGATCATCCTTTAACCTTTCCAAAATATACATTTGAGAAATCATTTTGGAAAGGATTGATGATGTTCCCTTCTTTATGATTCCCTTGTCCATATTCATAAAATCTAAGAAGATTGGATCCTTTTTAATTCTCATCAATGATATAATCACTGGGTCCTTTCTATTTAGAGAATCTTCCACCTTATTCACTTTCCTAGGGTAGTAATGGATTGAGCAGTCATAGTTTTTGATCAGCTCTAACCATCTTTGTTGGTTCATGTTCAACTCTTTCTGTGTGAATATATACTTGAGGGTTTTGCAATATTTATATATTTCACACTTCTCCCCAAAGAGGTAATGTCACTAAATTTTTAAAGAAAATATTTTTGCAGCCTACTAAAGATCATGTGTTGGATATTTTTTCTCATGAAATTTCAATTTCCTTGAAGCATAGAAAATGAATTTGTCATTTTTCATCAACACATTGCCTAGTCCCTTCTTTGAAGCATCACTGAATACCAAAAAAAGTTCTCCACTTATGGGTAGTGTGAGCACAAGAATAATGATAAGCCTTCTTTTCAACTCCTTGAAGGTATCTTTTCATTCATCACTCTAAGAAAACTTGACTCCCTTCCAAGTTAGCTTGGTAAGAGGGTTGGAAAATCGTGAGAAATTTCTTACAAATTGGAAATAATATCCAGCTAACCCCAGGAAGATACAGATATCTGTCACTGATGTTGGCCTCGACCATCCCTCAATTGCATTTATCTTAGAGGGATCCAAAAATATCCCATTTCTTGTGATGATATGACCCAAGAATGAGACCTCCTTCAACTAGAACTCACACTTTCTATAATTTTCATAGATCTTCTCCTTTTGCAAGGTCTCTAATACAGTTCATAGATTCTCCTCATGCTTCTCCTTGGTTTTATAGTATATTAGAATATCATCTATAAGGACTACCAAATTTTTTTCGAAGTAATATTTAAAGACTCTATTAATCAAGTCAATAAAGATTTCTAGATAATTAGTGAGTCCAAAAGGCATTACTATGAATTTGTAGCGCCCTATCTTTTATGAAAAGAAGTCTTGGTGATATCCCCTTTCTTCACCCTTACTTAGTAATATCCCAACCACATATCCACCTTAGAGAAGTATTGTGCTCAATGTAGCTGATTGAACAAGTCATCAATTCATGGAAGAGGATACTTGTTCTTTATCTTGATTTTGTTGAGCTCATGATAATAAATGCAAAGCCACATTGACCCATCCTTATTCTTGACTAAGAGGACTGATGCACCCCATGGTGAAGTACTTGGGTGTATAAACCCTTTATCCAAATTTTCTTGTAATTGTTTCTTCAGCTTATGAAGCTCCAAAAAGACCATATTATATGGATTCTAGGATATTGGAAACACCCCAAGTATAATATCAATCTATAATTCAACATCTTTTCTAGGAGGAAGAATGGGAAATTCCTCGGGAAACACCTCAGTGAATTCCCTCACAATAAGGATGTCTTCAAGGATGGTTTCTTCCCTAGACTCAATTATCTGGTCAAGATACACATGATCATAAATAAGTAATATCCATGATTGAGATGGTATTTCTAAAGAATATTCATCCTCCTCTTTGAACTTGTATTGAATTAGGGGTCAATTCTTCATATGGAGAGTGATTTCCCTCTCATGGAAATTTATGTTGGATCTATATAAGAAAATCCAATATATGCCAAGAATTGCATAAAATTACACCAGAGGTAGTATGATGAAGTTCTCTGGGAAGTTCAATCCACAAATTATGATAGGGAATGAGTTATATTCATGGGATGAAATAATTTCTCTATTTTCTATTCTCATTGACATCTTTACTTCCATGATTTATGGTGGTTTTGGGATTGTTCTACTAGATTTTTAGGATATAAAAGAATGTGTAGAACTGGAATCAAAAAGTTTGTTCACTATTATTGAAATAATAACTAGCGTAATTGTCACTACTTCATTGTTGGGGTTCTCTTTAATGGTAGTGATGGAAAAAGATCACCCTTTCTACCTTGGAGGTTGTTAGTTGCCTCTAAAAACCCTTAACTTAGGGAACTGGTTTGAAAAGTTCCATATTTCTTTGTAGTTGAAGAAATGAATAGTGCGTTGAGGGTCAAATAGAGCATTACTCTACTCTATCGCATTATCAAGTTTTTCTTGCCAATATTTAATGGCCAAGTGATCTTCTCTTCCACACCTAAAGTATTTCCTTGTCCCCTTCAGGAAGTTTTTGGGGTGCTTCTTTCCACACCTTTGGAAAGTGGGGTAATGGAATTTTTTAGCACTATTGGATTTATCCATCGAACCACCAAAATTAAATTCCACCTTCCAATTCATATCCCCATGATACCCCTAAGATTCATCGATCTTCATTTCGACTTTGAGGGCACATCGGACAATTTCATCATAGCTATCGAAGTCACAGATTGCTATGGATTTCCATATGCTAGGTTTTATCCCACCAAAGAAGCGGCCAACCTTGAATTCAGGGGTAATGAAAAATCTAGAGGTGTATCATGAAATCCTTGTGAAGTTTTCCTCGTACTCTCCAATAGATTCGTCATATTTTTTCTATAGGGAAATGAAGTCCCTTTCCATCTTAAGTGATAGGGTGTGAGGAAAATATTTATCAATTTTTTTTTCAGAAATACTTCCATTCCAATGCCTTGATCTCTTACTCAAGCTTCTTATTTTTGATCAATTTCTACCATTGATCAGCTTCACCCTCCATACAATAAGCAGCCAAAAGAACCTTCTCTTGTTCGGATCATTGAAGGATAGAGAAGATCTTCTTAATGGATTTGATCCATTGTTTAGTGATTGAGGGATCATATGATCCATTGAAAGTAGAAGGACTTTGTCTCATGAATCTCTTCATTGTGGATTGTTCTTTCTTGGGGGGGGGGGGGGTTGTACATTCCTATTGACCCATGTTTCTATTCAAAAATTGAGTTAAATGAGAGAGTATAATGACAACGTTTGCGATTCCTACTCTCATCATATTGGGTATCTCATTAGAACAATCATCACATTGATATTTGCTTAGATTATCTGCCTGAGTCCTCCTATTACCAGCCATTGGCTAGAATAAAAAGAAAATTAAGGGTAACACAAAAAGGGGAATCCAAATACAAAAAGAGATAACTTATAAATTACTTTTATTTCCTTAACTTATGAATTTATAGGCTTCAATCTATGTTATCAATCATCTACTTCCCAACATATATTCCTGGAGATTTTTTTATTCACTTAATAATCGTTCATACTAATATTATGAATTTACCAAAGAATATCCCTCAGGAGTGTCAAACCAAGAGTGTAGCAAGGTCTGTTGTTGTGCACTAGTTCCTTCTCGAGTTTAGCTCGAAGTGGTGTTTTTGGGTTTTACCCCTAGATACATTTTCACTAGAGCCACATATACTTGTTTTTATCTAGGCATGATGTATTTTCTTGATAAAAAAATTACTCTATACTCACCAAAATTTAGAAATGTTGTTATCATACATAATCTTATCACTAAGTATTTCACTAGGTTTCTCTAATCCTAATCCCCAAAATAACTAAACCTATCCTTTTAACAAACTATAACAACTCTGCTCTTTATTACTCACTTTAACATGATTTATTACATAAAATTTCACTCAAGACAACAATGAGGATCGATAGGTCTAGTGTATTTGGGGATTAGGAACATTAAATAACAACTTAAAACATGAAATACACATCTTTATCGAAAAGTTATTTTACATGACCACAACATTCCTTCGTACTTAGCATTGCATGAGATTACCTGAGGACATGCATAAGAAAAGGGTGAGCTATAAAGCCCAGTAAGGGTGTAAAAATGGCATAACATGAAGAATATAGTACATGTTATGAAATAAGAATATAAATGGAGAACAAGATAAACATGAACATAAAGTCTTGATATAGCATGATTATCATAACATGGAAATGTGGAAACGACATTTAACATGATATTAGTGTGAGCTAAGGCTCATTGAACATGGAACATGATTAAAACCTCATTTCAATTGAATTATCAAGATTAAACCCTCATTGAACTTGAATTATCATGATTAAACCCTCATTGCACTTGACATATCATGATACTAATCTTTACCCAATGCATTGGAGCGCTATTAGGGCACACCTTTTATAAACATTTCATTTCATGCATAAGTGTGCCACATGGATCATACAACATGGATTCATTAATAATAATAATTTATTCCATGAAAAAGATATGTGGAATACATAAATTTAAGTCCTCAATCAAGAAGTACATGTTCATAAAGGTGAAAACCCTTGATAGATAAATGGGTATAATATTCACTTACATAATGATTTTGGCATGGGAAATTTTGGCAGTATAATGACGTCAAATAGAAATCGTAAAATGGGTTGATGAGAGAGAAAGGAATATATCATCATTTATAAATGAAATGGAAATTAAGGGGATCATGGAACATAATACCCCAACATATTTAATGGAATTTAGATGCAAAATATAAAATAATTTCTTGAATGTAAATGAGAAAATAGAAATTATTTAAGTAATTTCGGCATGGTAACAGGTTCACATGGGAGGTATTAATGAGAGAGAAACAGGTCTCTCATAATTAAAACCTAAGGAGGTAAGTATGGTATAGGTTTGAAATCATACCCCAACATTTTTAATTGAAAATAAAAGGGTATGAAAATATACTGAAATTTGGATAAAAATAAAAAAGGAAGAAATCCCTTACTTGGAAGTGTGATCCCAAAGGCTTGGGAGAGGATTGAGAGAGGATTATTGGGAGCTTAGAGAACCTTGGGAGGATTATAGAGATATTAGGGAAGAGGTTGGTAGAGATCCAAATGGTTCTAGTGAAGAGGAATGAGAGATTGAGTGGGTTTATATAGGAAAGGAGAGGGAATTCTTTATTAATTAGGTTTTGGACCCCACACCTTAAAATAATCAAAACCACAAACCAAACCATGGGTTTTTCCATTTTTTTTCAAAATGGGAGTGTAAAAAATAATTTTATAAGGTAAATGGAATAAATTATTAAAATATTATTCCTTCTTATGTTGAGGTGAGTAGCACTCTCAAGGAAATCATTTTAAAAAGTTAAAATATTTTATATGTCTTGGAGGGTCCACTAAGGCACCATAAAATTAATAAAACAAATATAAAATCAAATTATTTTAAAGGTAAAACATATATTGGACGAAATTTTATTTATATAATTTTATTAAATCACTATTTGGTCATTATGATGTCATAAATAACTTTATATATTTAAACAGTATTTAATTTTTACCCAAAAATTTGATTATCTCAGAAAATTATGAAAAAGAAACTGTTAGATAAATTAGAAATTTTTAATCCAAAAATGTATTTATTTTATCTAAATAATTTTATAAATATATAAATTCTCAATTTTAAAATAAAAACTAATATTTATTGAAAATTCATGGGTTTTGACAAAAATAGTTTTCAAACCTTAATAAAAATTTCAATCGTATTCATAAGAAATTATAGGATCATTTATATTTAATAAAATTAATTTAGTAATAATATTTTATTAAAATAATATTTAATTAAATAATCCACTAATTCATAAAAATATATTTCTTAATTGAATATTAAGTAAAAATACTATTTGTGCTCTAAAAACCATTTAAAAAGTAAAAATAATAAAATGAATGTATATTATTTATTATATACAAAAATAATGCACATAATCATAGTGCTAGGATCTTGTTATATAAACAGTTATAACACTCATATAAGACCTCAGGGTAAGGTGTGTGATGGTGATAGACTCTTGGGGTTGCTCAGATAACATTTCTCGGGTGGTAATCTCTATTAAATTCCACTTCTCCTGTAGGCAGTTCTGTTAAAGATTAAAGAGTTAAAGCTCAGATTGGGCTTGGTCAAGAGCGAAGACCAATGATGCCACCTATTTTATGATCTATGACAAATGGGATTCGTATGGAGAAATTATACCGTATGAGGCCATTACTTCTTTTGTCTGAGTAAATTAGATTTGTTAAAGCCCTATATTTATAATAATCATGTGATCATTGTTCAACAACTATATTAGAAACAATAAAAATTATTAACAGTATTTTAAAAATCCCAAAACATAAAACAAAGGAAGTTTATAAGTTTTATATAACCATTTTACTTAATAATACATCTAATTAGATCAAGGGGAATTTTTTTAATAAATGTTTGGGTCATTACAGGTACTCCACTAGCTGACTGGTGAGTCTTCTACTCACTAGGGAACCTACCACTATGGAATTGGGTAGTTGGTTCCCTGAACTCAATATCATATGCATCCCGATACTTAGAATCATATTTTATGGATTCCCTATCTTTATTATAACAACTCTTAAGGTTTTTTCAACTTGGTTCCATGAACTTGAGACATGATATAATATGTTTCCAAGACTTCAAAAATATTATCATTCCATATTTGAAATTACTTAAAGATGTCCATTTAGTTCAATAATTTAATAAATTAAAGTTAAATAAAAGAGACTGAAAAATACTCAAATGAAAATTATAGATACATAGGTGAGTGTTTTTGATCATGAAAACACCATGAGAGAGTAGTAAAATAGTAGGCTATAGTGTGGTGGCATGGGGCCTAGTTTTTTTATCTATACCTTTTGAAGGGATCCACAACATGAATTCTTACATGTCTATGAATTCTATAATTTCCATCCTTCCTAATTTGAAACCTAGGTGACCTAAAGGCCTCTTTCAAATACTTTAATACCCCTTTTATATGTTTTAAACTATGAATATTAGAGATCGATTCTTTAATGATTCAAGGTGAGTTTCTTTGTACATTGGTCTTGTACTCTACCATTTCTTTGTTTCATGATATGGTGGTTTCATCATCTATATTTTTTCATGGGTTTATCCTCAATTGTTGATAGAGGATTCTAGTTGGAATGTTTTTTAGGGATCATTGACTCCCCATGGGAGATGTGATCATAATTTGGTGCTTATTGTTCCATTATTTCCTAGAGAATGTTGAAATATTTAAGTTGATGTAGGGGGTATATTATATTTATTTAATTTATGTGAAAGTGTGAGATTATAATTATTTAATACTTTTATTAATTATTTAATTAACCCAATTAAGATAATAATATGTGAAATAAAGGAAAAATAAATTATGGATTTGGGTTATTATGACTGTATGTGTTTTCAAATATGTTGATGTTGCCTCTTGAATTGTTGGATAGTGTGTTATCTAATTTTTATGGTTATTATTGTGTTTATCATGGTTTATTTTCTAAAAATTGTATTACCAACAAAAATTCATGATTATTATGAATTTATTAAAGAAATATTCATGTAAATTTATAACTATTCTTCCTTTAATTTTTGGAAATATAAATGTAATATTAAAGGCATGTTTATGTTGATTCATAGTTATTGATTATTTTATTTTTTATAGTTTACTTTTTGCTGAAAACCTATTCATAATAAATTGGTTAATCCAATATTATAATTAAAATGGTTGTTTGATAAAGATAAATTTTTAGGGATGTGTGAGCCCATCCTTTTTTATTAAAGGCTAGAATGCCTTGGTTCTATAGACTTATTTACCATGTGAGCATGTTTTATAGAAAATATATTTGCTGATTTTTTATGTTTGATCTAGAATGGTAGTTCCTTGATGTATTTTTATTATGGTCCTATAACATATGGAAATGTTTGTTGTGAAATGGGTAGGGATGTATAGGGATAAAGTGGCAAAGATACAAGTGATGTTAGGTTTGATTATAATATGTACAATAGTGGCAAAAATCACATCATGTTGATCAGGATGAGTTAAGAGATAAGATTTCTCATTGATACATGTACTATTCTTATTTAATGGATAATTATTGGATAATTATTTTATATGGTTTCTAAATTATTTATGTCATTTTAATCTATTCATGATGAGTGAATATCTGATGTGGTATCTTAGTATGAGTCCTAGAGTAACAAGAAAATTTTGAAATGATAAATGTAATTAATAATGATTACTTAGTATGGGGTGTTATTTATGGAAGTAATGATAAATTTTATATATATCAATGGAAACCATAGAGTGTTTAGGATGAATGATCTATATGCATGGGAATGGAATTTGGAAAATTGAAATGGGTTATGAAAGCACGCTGGTTTCTAATGAGGTTTAACGAATGAAATAGTTAAACTAGATTTAATGATGGGTTAATGAATGATGGGTAAATTAATGGATTCAACAATAAATTTTAGTAATTTATAATTACTATGTGGAATTATTTATTTAATATTAAAAAGGATTCTTGTGTTCATGTTTAAGATCTATATCTTAGTAGTGGTAGTCGAGTATCTTTTGTGATGGTATCTTAAGATGAGTCTAAGTCTAGGTATTCTACCTTAGTGTGGTTTTGTGTGATATATCTTATATTTTATAATTTCATATGATTCAACACCTGGTTTAGTAGGGAAAATTATACACAAATGTTTTGGTGGGTTTTTTCTCCAAATTCTAGGATGGAAAGGGAATAAATGATTGACTTCTCCATGTCCCCCACTCTCCCTTAAACTGTAGTATTATGTGTGAACTCACATGGGTTATGATTGATCTCAGTTTTAATATAAATTAATGTGTGGGATGTAATATATTGTGGTTAAAATACATACTTGTATCCAATCATGGTATCTTCTACTTCCCATAGGTGTACATTCAGGGGATGTGATGGATTGAGGTATAATGAATTTACATGGGCTATTGTTGATTTTGTGATACTACTTATTTATGGAAAAGATAATGATGATGAGTATATTATAGGATTAATGAGATGAAAATGGTTATGATATTTACGCATGAAGTGGTAGATATCTTATATAATGGATGAGCATAGGATAAGAGCCATTAAGGGGTGAGAGTGAAAAAATATCAGGGAAGTGGAAGTGAGGTGCCTTTATTTATATATATTTTAATGTAAAAATATTTACTTCTATACTTTACTTAGTGAGTGAGCCATGGTGGGTATGGGAAAATTATTTTACCTATTTAGGTGTTGAGTTGGTTTCATTTTTTTTTCAGGGGGATTTAGTATGATTCTTTCAAATTTTTCATGAGAGGTTTTAGGGAGGATCTTATTGAGTAGAAATGTTATGCTCAATATATGTATATATAAAGTATTTTTAGGACAATAAGATCTAGTTGGTGATATATTTGAGTGTCACTATCTCGAGGAGTTGTTCATAATCTCTTTATGCTTCATGGTCATTATCAAGGATTCTTTTTAAAAAATTTAATTGATTTAGTTTTGTATGAAACTATATTATGTACTGTGATTTATTATTATTTATGTATATTGTGGGTTGGTGGTCCTAATCTTATCTATTATTACTTAAATTCATATATGAGGATAATTATTCCCATTTTATGGATTATATACCCTTGATGATAGTCTTTAACCCATGAAATATTGGATGTAGACTTTGCTTTTCATTATCTCCCTCTATTCACAATCGGCCCAAGAGGGGTACCTTTGGAGGGAGGGATTCATAACAGAGTGGTTCCAAAGATGATGTTTCATGGATAATATGAAGTTTGGAGTTAGGAACTGGTGATGATACATGGTTTGGTAGAAAAAAATCATCCAGACTTAGTAAATTTTGTAAAAAAGGGAGAACAATTAAGACATAGGATTTAAGATACCTTTGTGATCTAATGCAAGGAAATTTAAATTTATTTAACATACTAAGTGAAATGATAATTTTTATGTATAATATACCTAATTAAAGATCAAAAATCATAATTTTATGCGTCTGTGTCTGATTTGGGTAAAAAAATGTGAAATTAGGTTAAAATGAATGAATGAATTAACCTTAAATGTTTTATATTATGGGTTTAAGAGCCCCTAAAATTTGTTCTTTTTAAAATATGGGTCCAGGATGATTTAATCCTAAATTTAGTGCTAAATATTTTCAATATGATGTTTCAACAAATGATTGTAGAGTATAGGTCTATAATGATGAGAATTGGAGGAGGGAACTCAGAGAGTTTTAACATAGGGGACGACTGAAGTATGAGGTCTCCATTTCAGATCGATAGATTGAGGATTGATTGGAGGAGATGGAGATAACCTTTAGTTTGATACATTCTTAGAAGGATAATTGGATTTCATTAGTTGTGATGATTCTATGTTGGGAAATGTTGTATTGGTGGCTCTTATTCCCTAAGGATCATGGGGAGTCAGATGTTTTGTGGGAAAATTTCCAAGAACAGTTTTAAGATGAGTTTCTTTCTTAAACTGTAAAGGCAGCCTATCAGTAGGATATTATTACCCTTTGACAGAGGAGTTCTAGTGTGTGGTAATTCAATGTCCTATATAATAAACTATTGTGTTATGATTCAAAATTTCTTCCAGATAAGGATGATTGGGAGGGAAATTTTGAGGAGGCTTTGCATTCATAGATCCAGCACCAGGTCACCCCATTTATTCTTAAGTCACATATTAAGGTGTTGATGAGGGAATATGTCATTTATAGGATGTTTTTTAGTACCATATCATTATGATATTGGATTTTTTAATATTTTTTTGTGATGTAATGTTATGACTATAATTTCATAGTTTCCTAATTATAAGAATAAGTTTTAACTAACAAGGAGCATGTTCTAGTCTTCTTCAACTTTATTCACCTAGGAAATTAGTTTGTGAAACCCTAAAATCAGATTGAGTGTGGTTTATTTTTTTCTTGAAAAGGTCATGGATATTATAATATAGAGTGTTATACCTTCCTAACTAGTTAATTTGAGGCTGATTGATTGTTTTCTAGATCATCCATTGAAGCAGTATCAACCAAGGAAGCAATAGCAGCTGGTTATTCCAACTTATGATTAGTAGAGAGGGGATAGGAGTAAAGAGACTTATAGTTACCTTGTTGTTTACTATTCTAGTTGGATATTTAGCTAGTTTTTATAATGTGTACAGATATTGTGATTTGGTGTTGGGGAAACACTACTCTTGGGGATACATCCTTTGTTTATGGATAAAACCATATGAAATCATCCATGACATGAATTGGTTATATTTAGTGTAGGATATTATTGATTATTTTAGTATGCATGACATATATTATTATTTCTATGAAAATTGGGTGTATTTATGTATCACCCCAAGCTTCCACGGTATGCTTCTCTTTGAATAATACTGTAGCGTGTGTTGTATGCAACTTCGAGATTCTAACACGCCGTGACCAATCAAAGTAGCCGTTATGGATAGTAAGACCCATTTTTTGAAATTTTATACATTTTATCTTTCAAAATGGACTTCATTTTTGGATTCAGAATATCGAAATTATCCTAGGATGAAATTTTGGTACTTTTTCAGATAACTTTTATATTTTGATGAATATTGAAAATTAATAAATTTTTATTAAATTTTTTTAATAAAAATAATTAATAGTGATAAATTATGAATTTGAGTAGTTTTAAAGTATATTTAGAATATATTTTTACCATTTAATACAATATTGGTCATTGTACATAATTTCACAATTAAACCGGACATAAACGAGTATCAATCTTTTGATAGTTATTATTTCTTAAAAACACGCTTTTTGTTTTGACAACGGGAATTAATTTTAAATTAATTTCTGGAACTTCTGTGTTTTGAATTTGGAAAAATGTATTACATATTTGGAATCAAGATTTCCAAATTGTTTAAATAGTTAACTTTAATTTTTAGACATTTTGAATAACTACTTTGGTAAATATTTTATTTACCATGGTTAAAGGCTAAATATGGTAAATAAGGGTAAAAAAATAATATTATAATAATAATAAATTACCCTAAAACGTGTCCTAACCTTATTGGTGGATACATGTCCGACCATGGTCATATTTGGGTCGATTTTGGAACCCCATGGAGCCACTTGTAGGTGATAGGGATAGTTTATATTAATTAAGTTAAAGTAAATACAAAAATGACATAAGCATATATCTTTCAGAAATTTTTTTTACATAGGGTTATATATGTTATATTTTCAACTATAAATATTAATTAGAAAGATAAAAAGATTTCCTAAATAATTGTATTTTATTTATAATTTTTAGACATTAAATAATTTAATTTATTTATGACACAATGATGATGCAGTAATTACTGTATCAATGAATGATTAAGATAATTGATATTATAAATACCCAAATAAATGTAATTTGAGACTTTTTATAAATTAAAATAATTTTCTAGGTCACTATGACATATTAGGATTGTTTATATAAATTTTTTTTGAAGTAATAATGCTCTTATGAATTTATCAAAAACAAAATACCCAATAGTGTCAAAATTGACATAAAAGAGTTTTTAAAACAAATATTATATTATTAATTTATATTCAGTTCTTAAAAATCTAAGGTTCATAAAAGAAACTTATATCATGATAGTTGTATCATTAATGCACCACATGGGGGTTTCTTGGAGGTATATAGTAAGTTTATTAACTATATAATATAAAAATATAAAGTGACATAGTAAGTGTCAAACTAATTAACTAAGAGTTAAAACTAAAAGATAAGGTTAATATAATGACCCAAACCTGTCTAAATTCTATTGGTTGAGTGATTTTCGACTCATACCCACCTTAAAATTTAAATAATCCACTTTTGAGCCATTATAAACTAAATATAAATTTATTATCAAATAATATTTCTATATTTTCCTAAGGTGCCCCTCCTCCCCCTTATAAAAGGACACCACTTCTAACCAATTATTCACACTTTAAAAGCCTTTTTGTTCAGCCAACCCCTGACCAAATACTCTCTCAACTTACCTCACTTAAACCTATAGGCCTTAGTTTGATCAGAAAGCCAACCTAAGGATCCCTTTTGATCAAATCAAAAGGAAGAATCCGAAGAAGAGGTAATGTTTTCACCACCCTTTTTCACGTTCATTTCTTCTTCAAATTCTTCTTTATTTGTTATTCCCATTATAAAATAATAACTCCAGTATATCCTATATACTGTGATATTATTATAAATATGGTACAACCATATTCAGTATTCTATCCATCCTTTGAATGACATGTCACCATACGTGCGTACATACGACTTACTGTCTCCACGCCGTGGTGTAATTGTTATTCAAAACGTTATTATTTGGATGGGTATAATAATGATGAATAATTCATGTAAATAATATATATAACATGATAATTATTCTGTATATATGATATAATATCCAATTATATATTATTTTAATATCAAAAGAATGATATTGTCGCTCGTGCGTACGTACAGACTACCGTCTCCACGAACGCGATGAGATTCATTCCCCATCATATCCATTCAAGACTAATTTTCATTTGATGATTAAAAGTAATGTTTAATAACTTTATATCATTCTGGATATTAATAAGGTACAACCTATCCATAACAAACACGACTTATGTAACAAAACATATAAAAGAAAATGAGTAAGTTAACACCCAAAACGACGATAATACTAAAGTATTATTAACAAAGCATTATTAGAAGATCATATATGATATCATAATTATGTATATGGTTCTTGTATAATTTAATAACAATTTTTTTAACTATTATACATGAGGTTAACATACCATCGACTAAGGAAAAGTACAAGGTAATGGTTTATTTCCCAATCTCTTCATTATCCGAGGTTGTTTATACGTAATTATCTACTGGGACCTCTTTATCATCCACATCAATGTTTCTTAAAAATGTATTTCAAAAAATTCTTACTATTTTACAGAATATAGGTTAAAGTCATTTATACCCTTGTTTTACTTTTTATAAGAAGTTTATAATGGAATCTTTTCGTCATTTTCCAAACAAGGTCCTTTTTAACCCTTTTGAAAAAATTAAGGTAAGAATGTCTTTTTTTAACTTATACGGTGGGTGTGGATATTTTCCACCATTGTAAAATCTTAAAAGCTTCCCTTACAAGCTTATAAGAATATTTTCAAGTAATTTTTTTATTTTATAATTATGTGACTTTTAAATGATATCAAAAAAAGAGATATTTATCTCAAATAGTTTTGATTTCATCTATGTCTACATCCTTTGATAGATTTTAAGCTTATTTGAAGTTGATTTATTATGATACAAAACATATATATTATATTGAATGTTTTGTGATATGTTTTACTATGGATGTGTTATTTTTACACCATTCATGGTTTATGGAGAAAGTATTTACATTTCATATGCTAGTTTTAATACGAATGTTTATGTTATGTTTAATCCTGTTCATATGAGGAATGCATTGGACTTAGTAAGTGACGGGTGGAGCCCATTATAGCTCCTCAATGAATCAGTAGGTCTCATGAGACAAACTAGTGTCTTGGCACGAGGCCTCAACAAAATCTTATTTCTAGTCTTGCCACGAGGCCTTGGCTATGTGGTTATGATAGTCTGGAATTATGCATTCCATCATTATGAAAGTGGTTATTGATATTGCATGTGATTATTCAACTAGCAGAATATCCATGGGAATAAGTAAATGGAATTATTTCATTTTATCTTTGCCATATTATGCTAAAGTTTAAGTTTAAAAGGCTTTTGTTTTAGCTATACATTTCCTTAAATGTTTATGCTTATTTATGAATGTTTCCGCTATATTGTTATCCTTACTGAGAATCTGAGCTCACCCCTCTCAATGTTTTATTTTTCCCAGGATGTGAAGAAGTAATTTATAAATGACCTACATGGATAATATGAGGGGATATTAAGACAATATGTTGTTGTAGTAGTTTTAACTTTATGATGTAATGTAAACTTTATGAATGTATCTAATTATTCCAAGGCTACTAAACTAATTGGTCTTTCGAGACTTGATCTTTATTATGATCATGCCAATGTTATGTAATAATGCACCGACTCTGGGAAACTGGGGTCGGGGCGTTACAGTTGGTATCAAAGAAAGTTTAGTACAAACCTTGGAAGCTAGATTTAGATAATCTCTGATTAGAGCACATAGACCTAAGATGGACTTTGAGTATTAGTATTGAAGAACTTCGTAGAATTTTGGTATTGTAGAGATTTTGTGAGTTTTATGAGCAATAAATCCTTTTCTGGATATGAGCAGGTAGAGGCAGCTCTGGCACAGATGTACCTAGGGGTAAAACCCAAAAACACCGCTTTGAGCTAGACTCGAATGGGAACTGGTGCACGACAACGGGCCTTGCTGCACTCTTGGTTACGACACTCCCGGGGGATATGCTTAGGATAATTCTCATTTTCTTTACAAAAAAATTATGAATGGTTTATGAGTATATAATTCTTCAAAGAAAACATTTTTATGATTATGGATTATATCCATAAACTGTTCAATTTATGTTAAGTGTTTTACAAGTATGGAATTTTGTATTTTGATTCATAAACTGATATAGTTTATGCCATTGTTTAGAAATGGCACCAAGTGGAAGAAATGGAAATTGTATCAATGCACGCACTCTATGTAGGGATTTCCCTCCTGCTCAAGATAATTATAGTGGAGCTAGTGATGTAACTGGTGCTGATCAACTTATCACCATACTGGGACAACTCACTCAGGTTATGAATAATAACCTTACACTTATGGATCACCCTGATCCACAACATGGAGGATCAATGTTATATCTCTTCATGAGGAAAAAACCACCAACATTCAATGGGAGTACAAATCCATTGGTAGCTGAGCAATGGATACGTTCCCTAGAGAAAACATTTCAGGCTTTGGGGAGTAGTGAAAGGGAAAAAGTTATCATGGTAGTTTACCGCCTCACTGGAGATGCTGATCAATGGTGGTCATTGATTCAAAACATGAAGGAAGATGATGAAGTATCAAATATGGAATGGAGGTATTTTAAAGATCTATTTTTATAAAAATACTTTCCTCGTGACCATCGAGTAGATATGGAAAGACAATTTCTGAGTCTGAGGCAAAAGGAGAATGAGAATGTCGCAAAGTATGAGGCTAAATTTACAAGGTTAACAAGGTATGATGGAGATTATATATTTAACCCAAGAATTAATATTGATAGTTTCTTTTATGGGTTAAAACCATTTCTTCATCGAGCATTAGTCTCACAATCCTTCTCGTAGTATGAAGACATTGTCTCATGTGCTATCAAAACAGAAAATGAATTCTCTAAGTCTTATGACTTTAAATAAAATCAAGAGAAGAAGAGATCTGGTGATCAATCTAGAAATGGAAATAAGGGGAAGATGGGAAAAGTTGAAAATCCATCCTGCAGTAAATTTGGGAAGAAACACCCCGGTACTTGCTTAAAAGGAATGAGAGTCTGTTACAAGTGTGGTGAAAAAGGCCACCAAGCTCATGATTTCAAGGGAAATAGAGTTACTATCAATGTGGAATGATATAATTATAGAGAGATGGGAAATTATGCAAATGAATGTCCTAAGCGTCAGGGGAAATTGCCTCAAAAAAGGCCAAGGGATCAAGGCCAAGCTTATTATATCACTACTGCTGAGGTAGAAGCTCCGAAAGGCATGGTGGCAGGTAATTTAATGGTTTCCTCAAGTTTAGAAAATGCTTTATTTGATTCTGCATCATCGCATTGTTTCATATCTTCCCAGTTTGCTAAGAAAATTAGATATTTCAAATTTGATTTAACAAAGGAGTTTTCAGTTAAAACTCCAAAGGGAAGTATCATTACAACAAAGTTTTGTGAAACAGTCCCCATTAGAGAACATAAATGTTCTTTATCCGCTGATCTCATTGTCATACCTATGATTGAGTTTGATATAATCCTCGGTATGTATTGGATTTCAGACCATAATGTGGAGATTTATTTTCAGAATAAGGAGGTTACGATTTTTGATGATGATGATAAAGAACACCTTATTTTTAGATCAGAATCTTCACCACCTAATTCTTATCTAGATCCACCCCCAGTAGCTCAACTAAATTAAATTATTGGGAAGGAAGAGAATGAAATAACTGTGGGTGAGGAAAGGAATGTTCAAATAGAGGATGTACCTATTGTGAGAGAATATATAGATGTGTTTTCAGAAGATTTACCTGGACATCCTCCAGAATGAGAAGTTGAGTTTTCCATTGATTTAATTCTTGGATCAAGGCCTATATCGAAGACCCCTAATAGAATGGCCACTGTAGAATTAGTGGAACTAAAGAAACAACTAGAGTAATTGAGTAATAAGGGATTTATTCTCCCAAGTGTTTCTCCATGGGGAGCCCCTGTTCTTTTTGTTAAAAAGAAAGATGGATCTATGAGGTTATGTATCGACTATAGGGAAATCAATGATATAATAATAAATAACAAGTATCCTCTACCTCAAATTGATGATTTATTAGACCAACTACATGGAGATCAATACTTTTCAAAGATTTACCTTCGATCTGGATACCATCAGTTGTGTGTGAAGAAGGAAGACATTCCAAAGATAGCATTTCGAACCAGGTACGGGCATTACGAGTTTACAGTAATGCCTTTTGGGATGACTAATGGACCCTCTATATTCATGGATCTAATGAATAGAGTTTTCAAGGAATATGTAAATGATTTTGTGGTGGTATTTATTGATGATATCTTGGTATACTCCAAAAGCTACGAGGATCATGAAAATCACTTGCGCATTATCTTGAAGACTCTGAGGAGGCATGAATTATATGGGAAGTTTAGCAAGTGTGAATTCTGGCTTCAGGAGATTTCTTTTCTTGGCCATATTGTCTCTAAAGATGGAATCTCTGTTGATCCTTCTAAGACCAAGGCAATCCAAGAATGGCCAGCACCTACAAGTATAACTGAGGTATGCCGTTTTATTGGTTTAGCAGGTTATTATCGACATTTCGTCCAGAATTTTTCCCGATTGGCTAACCCATTAACAAAGCTCACACGTAAAGGGGTTAAATTTGTTTGGAAAAAAGAGTGTGAAGAATGTTTTGAAGAACTGAAGAGAAGATTAGTCAATGATCATATATTGACTCTACCATCGGGGAATGATGGGTTCGTTATTTATTGTGATGCATCGAAGAAAGGACTTGGTTGTGTCCTTATGCAGAATGATAGGGTTATTGCCTATGCATCACGACAGTTGAAAATTCATGAGCAAAACTATCCTACTCATGATCTCGAGTTAGCAGCTGTGATATTTGCTTTGAAGATATGGAGACACTACCTCTATGGTGAAAAATGTGAGATTTATACTGATCACAAGAGTTTGAAGTATATTTTCTCACAAAAAGAATTCAACATGAGGCAAAGGAGATGACTTGAATTACTCTATGATTATGATTGTATGATACACTACCACCCGGGGAAGGCAAATAAGGTGGAAGATGCTTTGAGAAGAAAAGATCATGGAGTTTTGAACAATATGAGAATTGAAAGGGATCCAATTTTCATGGATCTAGTGAATATGGACATGGGAATAACCATGGAAGTTGAAACATCAGTTCTTTTTCAAATGGTTTCCAAACCATCTTTACTAGAAAATATTAAGAGTTCTCAGACCGATGATGAAGAATTTCAAAAGAAGATTAAAGCTATGAATGATGGGAGATTGAGAGACTTTGTGTATGAAGAAGGAATTTTGAAATTCGGGAAGAGACTTTGTGTTCCCGATATACCCGATTTAAAAAGGGAATTTTTAGACGATGATCATAGTTCCAATTTCTCTATACACCCTGGGAGCACCAAAATGTATAGAGATTTAAAGGAACATTTTTGGTGGGACAACATGAAGAGGGAGATTTCTGATTTTGTGTCAAGATGTATGGTTTTTCAACAAGTGAAAGCTGGAAGGAAACAGCCTGGAGGAGTTATGCAACCTCTTCCCATAATTGAGTGGAAATAGGATAATATCACTATGGACATTGTCATGGGACTACCAAAGACTCCTAGAAGGAACGATGCAATATGGTTCGTTGTTGATCGTCTTACCAAGTAAGCACATTTTCTTGCTACAAGGGAAGATTTACCACTTGAACATCTAGTAAGACTATTTATTAATGAAGTTGTGAGACTTCATGGAGTACCCCTATCGATTGTTTCGGATCGAGATCCCCATTTTACTTCGAGATTCTGGAAGAGTCTTAGGAAGGCCATGGATACTGAACTTCATTTGAGCACTGCTAACCACCCTCAAACAGATGGACAATCGGAACGGACTATTCAAACCTTATAAGACATGTTGAGATGTTGCTCACTTGACTTTATTGGTATGTGGGATCAATATTTACCTATGGTAGAATTTTCCTATAACAATAGCTTCCATTCAAGTATTCGGATGGCACTATATGAAGCGTTATATGGAAAGTGATGTCACACACCAACCTGTTGGGATGGCGTTGGTGAATGAAAACTTGTAGGCCCAAAACTAGTGGAAGAAAATATGGAAAAGGTGAAGGTAATCTAAAACCACATTAAAGCAGCTCAAAGTAGGCAGAAGAGCTATGCTGACAACCGAAGAAAGGATTTGGAATTTCAGGTGGGAGATCGTGTTTTCTTGAAGGTATCTCCATGGAAGGGAGTTATACGTTTTGGAAAGAAAGGTAAATTGAGTCCAAGGTACATCGGTCCTTTTGAAATTCTAGAACGAATTGGGGCTGTATCTTACCATTTGGCAATGCCACCAAATCTCTCCAAAGTTCACGATGTGTTCCACGTATCAGTGTTGAGAAAATACATTCCTGACCCAATGCATGTACTCACCTATGAGGAATTAGAACTGGAACCCGATCTCTCTTATTGCGAAGATCCCGTTAGGATTCTTGATACGAGAGAACAAGTGCTAAGAAACCGGACAAACCGTCTGGTAAACGTTCTATGGAGAAACCATAAAATGGAAGATGCATCATGGGAACCCGAGGAACTTATGATGAAGAACCACCAGAGTATTTTTATGTAGTAATATTTTAGAAATTTTGAGGATGAAATTATTTTAAGGAGGGGAGAATGTAACACCCCAAGCTTCCAAGGTATGCTTCTCTTTGAATAATACAGTAGCGTGTGTTGTACGCAACTTCGAGATTCTAACATGCCGCGACCAATCAAAGTAGCCATTATGAATAGTAATACCTAAAATTTAAAATTTTATACATTTTATCTTTAAAAATGGACTTAATTTTTGGATTCAGAATATTGAAATTATTATAGGATGAAATTTTGGTACTTTTCAGATTACTTTTATATTTTGATGAATAGTGAAAATTATTAAATTTTTATTAAAACCAACTTTTTTTAATCGAAATAATTAATAGTGATAAATTATGAATTTTAGTGGTTTTAAAGTATATTTAGAATATATTTTTACCATTTAATACAATTTTGGTCGTTGGACATAATTTCACAATTAAAACGGACATAAACAAGTATCAATCTTTTGATAGTTATTATTTCTTAAAAACACGCTTTTTGTTTTGACAGCGATAATTAATTTTAAATTAATTTCTGCCACTTCTGTTTTTTGAATTTGGAAAAAGTGATTCCATATTTAGACTCAGGATGTACAAATTTTGTAAATAGGTAACTTTAATTTTTATACATTTTGAATAATTACTTAGGTAAATATTTTATTTACCATGGTTAAAGGGTAAATTCGGTAAATAAGGGTAAAAAAATAATATTATAATAATAATAAATTACCCTAAAACGTGTCCTAACCTTATTGGTGGATACATTTATGACCATGGGAATCTTTTGGTCGATTTTTGGACCCCATGGAGCCACTTGTAGGTGATAGGGACACTTTATATTAATTAAGTTAAAGTAAATACAAAAATGACATAAGCATATTTCTTTTAGAATTTTTTTTTACATAGGGTTATATATGTTATATTTTTGACTATAAATATTAATTAGAAACATAAAAATATTTCCTACATAATTGTATTTTATTTATAATTTTTAGACTTTAAATAATTTAATTTATTTATGACATAATGATGATGCAGTAATTACCATATTAATGAAAGATTAAGATAATTGATATTATAAACACCCAAATAAATGTAATTTGAGACTTTTTATAAATTACAATAATTTTATAGGTTACTATGATATATTAGGATTGTTTATATAATTTTTTTTCGAAGTAATAATGCTGTTATAAATGTATCAAAAAAAAATACGCAATAGTGTCAAAATTGACATAAAGAGTTTTTAAATCAAATATTATATTATTAATTAATATTCAATTCCTAAAAATATAAAGTTCAGCCAAGATACTTATATCATGATATGTGTATCATTAATGGACCACTTGGGGGTCTCTTGGAGGTATATAGTATGTTTATTAACTATATAATATAAAAATACAAAGTGACATGGTAAGTGTCAAACTAATTAACTAAGAGTTAAAACTAAAAGATAAGGTTAATATAATGCCCCAAACCTGTATAAATTCTATTTTTGAGTGGTTTTAGACCCATCCCCACATTAAACTTTAAATAATCCACTTTGGATCCATTAGAAACCGAATATGAATTTATTATAAAATAATATTTCTAGATTTTCCTAAGGTGCCCCTCCCCCCCTTATAAATGGACACCACTTCTAACCAATTATTCACACTTTCAAAGCCTTTTGGTTCATACAAACCCTGCCCAAATACTCTCTAAACTTCCCTCACTTCAACCTAGAGGCCTTATTTTTATCAGAAATCCAACCTAAGGATCCCTTTTGATCAAATCAAAAGGAAGAACCTGAAGAAGAGGTAATGTTTTCACCACCCTTTTTCTAGTTCATTTCTTCTTCAACTTCTTCTTTATTTTTTATTACTATTATAAAATCATAACTCTAGTATCTCCTATATACTATTATATTATTATAAATATGGTACAACCATATTTAGTATTCTATCCATCCTTTGAATGACATGTCACCATACGTGCGTACGTACGGCTTACCGTCTCCACGCCGTGGTGTAATTGTTATTCAAAACATTATTATTTGGATGGGTATAATAATGATGTTTAATTCATGTAAATAATAAAATAAAATGATAATTATTCTGTATATATGATATAATATCCAATTATATATTATTTTAATATCAAAATAATGATATTGTCGCTCGTGCGTACGTACGGACTATCGTCTCCATGAACGCGATGGGATTCATTCCCCCATCGTATCCATTAAAGACTAATTTTTCATTTGATGATTAAAAGTAATGTTTAAGAACTTTATATCATTATGGATATGAATAATTTACAACCTATCCATAACAAACACGACTTATGTAACAAAACATATAAAAGAAAATGAGTAAGTTAACACCCGAAACGACGATAATACTAAAGTATTATTAACAAAGCATTATTAGAAGATCATATATGATATCATAATTATGTATATGGTTCTTGTATAATTTAATAACAATGTTTTAACTATTATACAGGAGGTTAACATACCATCGACTAAGGAAAAGTACAAGGTAAGGGTTTATTTCACAATCTCTTCATTATCCGAGGTTCTTTATACGTAATTATCTACTGGGACCTCTTTATCATCCACATCCATGTTTCTTAAAAATGTATTTCAAAACATTCTTACTATTTTACAGAATATTGGTTAAAGTCATTTATATCCTTTTTTAACTTTTTATAATAAGTTTATAAAGGAATTTTACATCATTTTCCAAACAAGGTCCTTTTTAACGTTTTCGACATAATTAAGGTAAGAATGTATTTTTTTAACTTATACGGCGGGTGTGGCTATTTTCCACCATTGTAAAATCTTCAAAGCTTCCCTTACAAGCTTATAATAATATTTTCAAGTAAATTTTTTTATTTTATATTTATGTTACTTTTAAATGATTTCAAAAAAAGAGATATTTCTCTCAAATAGTTTTGATTTCATCTATGTCTACATCCTTTGATGGATTTTAAGATTATTTGAAGTTGATCTATTATGATACAAAAATTCCCTATTGTATTGAAGGTTTTGTGATATGTTTGACTGTGGATGTGTTATTTTTACACCATTCATGGTTTATGGAGAAAGTATTTACATTTCTTATGCTAGTTTTAATACGAATGTTTATGTTATGTTTAAACCTGTTCATATGAGGAATGCATTGGACTTAGTAAGTGACAGGTGGAGCCCGTTATAGCTCCTCGATGCATCAGTAGGTCTCATGAGACAAACTAGTGTATTGTCATGAAGCCTTGACAAAATATTATTTGTATTCTTGGCATGAGGCCTTGGCTACGTGGTTATGATAGTCTGGAATTATGCATTCCATCATTATGAAAGTGGTTATTGATATTGCATGTGATTATTCGACTAGTAAAATATCCACATGAATAAGTAAATGGAATTATTTCATTTTTTCTTTTCCATATTATGCTAAAGTTCAAGTTTAAAAGGCTTTTTTTAGCTATACATTGCCTTAAATGTTTATGCTTATTTATGAATGTTTCTGTTATATAGTTATCCTTACTGAGCATCTGAGCTCACCCCTTTCAATGTTTTTTTTACTAGGATGTGAAGAAGTAATTTATGAATGACCTGCAGGGATAATATGAAGGGATATGAAGACAAGATGTTGTTGTAGTAGTTTTCACTTTATGATGTAATGTAAACTTTATGAATGTATCTAGTTATTACAAGGCTACTAAACTAATCGGTCTTTCGAGACTTGATATTTCTTGTGATCATGCCAATGTTATGTAATAATGCACCAACTATGGGAAACTGGGGTCGAGGAGTTACAATTTATTATTGAGTTAGACCCTCATATGGGTTATAGGAATGTTGAGTCACTATCTTCCTTAAAAGTTTGGTTGATGTTGAGTTCTTTGGAGGATTAGTTAGTGGTATTTCCCAAGGTTATTTAAGAGTAACATGTTTCCTTCCTTAAAGAGGTTGTGACACTACCCCCTAAATAATATATTGAGTTTAGTATAGAGTTACTACTAGGTGTTTATCATATATCGATGTATTTGTATATTATATAACCTTAAAGGTTGAAAGAGTTATAGATTCATGTTTATGATCTCTTATAAAGGGGATTATTTCAGTTGAGTGCATCATCATTGGGTACTCTGATTCTGTTTGTCAAGAAGGATGATAGTAGTATTATACTATGTGCATATTACAATTATTTGAATCAGGTGATGGTGAAAAACCTCTACCCTCACCCATGGATTGACAACATATTCTATCATAAACCAACTCAGGTTATCCCCAAACAGGACACCCGAGCTAGTTGTGGAAAGGTCCAAAGGGAATTCCTGATCCCCATGATATAGAGAAAAGTTCTTTGGAATCAACAAGAATTCATCATGAATGATTTTTCCAATAAAAAATCAAGCATATGATAATTGACATAAATAAAAGAAAGACAAAATGCTGGTACAAAGTCAACAAGTGTAAGAAAAAGAGTCCAAGGAAATTAAAATTCCAAACAAAAATAGGTAAACCAAATTAGTTGAGACCAAAATAACCTATCTCCATGTGATATGAGGAAAAACATAACACCATGCCACTAATAAAATCCCACACCTTGGTAGCATGGTACTCTACACAACCATGTATCACCTTTCCTTTACCTACGTCATATAAAACAAGATCTACAGACACCCAAAGGTATGTGTAGGGTGTGATCAAAATAATACCAGTTGGATCCAACAAAAAATTTCATAAGAAGTATTTATAAAAAAACCAATCATTTTCATTTTAAGAAAATTCAAGGCATGAAATATAGATTTTCACATTTTATGATTAAACATGGAAATCCACCTTTTTCAAAATAGTTTATAAAGAATTTATAAACAAACCAGTTTTCAAAGAATTTATCAACAAATCTTTTTTCAAATAATTTTTAAATAAACCCTTTTCTCACAAAGAATATTTAAGAAAACCATTTAATCTAAAATAATTTATAAATAAACCATTTACTTTCAATGTTTTAATAATAAATCATTCATCAATTAAAACCACATAAACATATCTTAGGGTGTATCTAATCCGGGGTATCTAGGATCATAACATAATATTAGTAATCAAAGGCTACCCAGTGCACAAATTACCATAGAAAACTAGGAATATGGGTTATAGTTCACTACAAAGAGTTTCTCACAACCACAATAATATTAGGACACTTGGTGTGTACACTGACCTTAGAAACTTAGTATAGAGGTAAGAGTCGAGTCCTAAGAGTGTCTCCCTACCTCAACAATGACCATACTTGGGGTTTACCATTTTTCACAAATAAAATAATTTAAAAGTAATTTCATATATAAATAACCATGAAACCATTTAAACCATATAAAAAATTATTTTAAATCACTTTTCATTAACTAAACCAAGGAGAAACTCCATTTTATACAAATATCCAAAACATGAAAATTTCAAAAAAATCACCAATCACGCCTTTAACAATTTAAAAAATATTTAAAAATGAGAGAGTAAGAAAGGTTCATTAAACGAGACCTTTGATGAAAACACCTACCTCCAAACAATAGGCATTTCTAAAAATTTTACAGAATGCATAAGCCATGATAAAGAGGTCTCTATAGTAATGAGGGAAGATCTTAAACCAAGGAATCCACAACAAAAATTCTAGATTCATCCATCCCTTAGATCAAAAAACAAAATAAGAAACACTTATCATAATTATCAATAAAGAATAAATCTATATCTCCTAGTGAATGATCTTCCAATAAGGTAGAATAGGGATAAGGCTGAGAAGAATGAGATCACCCTTGGAATCAACTTGAAAATAATAAGGGTTAACCAAATGATCACCCTAGAACTAGTTATAACGATGACCCTAGAAAGGTCAGGAAAATGAGAGGATTAATAGAGGATAATATAATTCAAAAATTTTCTTAATAATACTCCATTAATAAACATATGTGATCCAATCAATAAGAATAACTTCTTCCAGAAGACCAAGAAGTTGATTGACTATTTCAAAATTCTGAAACTATTAACGCCACCGTGTGGTGGGTGTTCACCATGCTCATGGTGGTATCAATTTAACCACACCCATGAGCCTGAAATTTTTATTGACCATGTAATAGAATATAATTTATAGTAATTCTAGATCCACTATGACCTACACAATGGCATGGTGGAGGAAAATATGATTATGGTGCCTAGGAAGAATCCCCTCATCCAATTCTTAAGACCATGCCTCACACCAGGCGTGTTGGTTTGACCCATGGTATATAAGAAATTATATAGATCAACACATCCTAGAACACAATATGGTCTAACCTATGTTGCACCAAGAAAATAAAAAAACCCCCCATTTGGGAAACCAAGCACCAATTAACACATCTTGAACCCAAAATAACCTTCCCAAAGCCCAAAAATACATACCATAAAACTAGGGATTTGACATATTCTATTTTTTAAATGAAGATAATTAGTTCCTAAAGATTTAAATGCAGTTTGGATATCATCAAATGTGAGTAAAGGATGATGATATCATGAATAATTCTTTAAGATGTCATTATGGGAATTACGAGTTTATTGTGATTCCTTTTGGATTTATAATTGTGTTAATGGGACTGATGAATATAGTGTTTCATGAGTTTCTGGATCGGTTTATGGTGTTATTTATCAATGATATCCTTATGTTCTTCAAGATAGAGAATGAGCACATTGAGATTTTTTGAACTGTGCTAGGAGTTATTCAGTTTCACTGATTATTTGGGAAGCTAAAGAAGTGGGATTTCTGGACCCATATGGTCTTTTTCTCACGGTATTTAATGTTTCAATATGAATTAGTTATGTTTCATTCGAATATTGAGGTAGTTTTTTCTTAGGTATCCCCAAATAATGTTGTATAGGCGAGGAGTTTCCTTGGTCTATCTGGATATTATAGTAGGTTTATGCCAAATTTATCTCAGATCATGAATCCTATGAAAGAATTTACTATAAAAAATATACTTTCATGTGGAATGAACAATTTCAAGTTACATTCAAGTATTTAAAGGAGAATGTGATCATAATTACATTTATTCATCTACCAAAGGATTTCATTGGGATTTAGGTTCATTGTGATGGTTTTCATCTTAGCTTGGGTTGTGTGTTGATATAGTGGAGAGTGGTTATTTTTATGAGTCTCAACAATTATATCCACATGAATGTAAAAAAAATAACCCAGATCTTGAGCTTTTTGTGGTATTTTTTTATTTGAAGTCATGGAGAAACTACCTTATCAGTTAATTTTTTTGGTCTTCATGGATCATAATAGTTTTAAGTATGTCTTATCCCTGTATGATTTGAATTTATGGAAATGAATGTGGATGAAAATATTATTGGATTATGACTTTGATATTTCCATTACACCTGGTAAAGGGAATGTTGTGGTAGATGTTGGAGTTAGTGCCTTAGATAGGTAAGAGAACTAGAGAGATATAGTTTTCTAGTCACCGAAGATAGTGACTTAATACTGCTTGACAATTATGAACCTATCTCCTATAAAGAGGAATTAGATATATTAGAATATTCAAGATGGAAAGAAGTTATGAATTATGAATTGAATTCCATGTATCAAAACAAAATTTGTGTTCTGGTCAATTTTCCAGTTTATATAAATCATGTAGGGTGAAAATGGGTATTCAAGAGAAAATTGGATATATAAGTTAAAGTAAATACCAATAAATCAATCCTAGTAGCTAAAGGGTTTAAACAACGTCAAGGAATTGAATATGATGACACCTTTTCACTAGTTTCTATGTTTAAATACTTCATAATTCTACTTTCTATAACAACTTACCCTAACTATGAAATTTTAAAGATAGATGTCAAAGCTGATTTCCTTAATGGGAACCTTAAGTAAAATGTCTATATAACACAACTAGAAGGGTTTGTGACTCCAAGTGATTCCAAAAGGATTTTAAAGTTTCATAGATCCATTTATGGATAGAATCAATCATCTAGGTCATAGAAAATTTGATTCTATAAAGCTATAAAATAATTTTGTTTCATTAATAATTAATGTGATCCATGTTTTTACAAAATTTTTAGTGGAATGAAGTCATTATCCTAGTAGTATAGGTTGATGATATATTACTTATTGGAAAAAACATACCAATCTTAAATTATGTAAAAGGACTATTTAAACAAATGCTTCTCTATGAAGGAAATAGGTGAAGTATCTTATATTATAGGGATCATGATCATTAGTGATAGATCCAAGAGGTTACTTGGACTAAGTCAAAGTACATACATTAACTAGATAGTAAAGATATTTTGTATGGAAAAATTCAAGAGGGTATTGGTTCTAGTGTCACATGGTATACATATTTCTATGAAAATTATGTCCCCATACACAACATAAGAAAGATAGAATGAGTAATATCTCATATGCTTTAGCGATAGGATCAATCATGTATGTTATATTATGTACTAGACTTGATATTTTATATACATAGGGAATTGTAGGTAGATATCTAGTTGATCTAGGAGAAAAACATTGGTCTGAATTTAAGGCTATCCTTATGTATATAATAATAACTAAGGATATGTTCCTACTTTATAGAGGAGATGAGGAACTAGTCATCAGGGGTTTTACTGATTCTAGTTTTAAAAAAGATGATAATAATTTGAAGTCGTAGTCAAGATATTTTTTCTATCTAAATAGTGGAGTTATGAGATGAAAGAGTTCAAAAATCTAGTTTTTGTTGATTCTATTATATATTTCAAGTATATATCATCTTATGATACATTTAAGGAATCCATTTTAATACAAATTTTTTTCCATGATCATGATGTGGTACTTATCAGTAAAGACCATATCACATTGTATTGTGATGATACAATAAATATGGATCTTCAAAAAGAAACAAGGTCCCACCAATAAACAAAGAACATACTTCTAAAGTATCACCCCTTGAAGTATTTTTATCAAAGGGATGCAGTTATAGTAATAAGAGTTCTAATATAATAAAATTTGGTGGACCCATTGACTAAATACCTATCTCAGTAGAAGCATGAGTATCATGTGAGAGCTATCAGACTAAAGGTTGTTAATAGTTGTATCTAGTGAAAGTGGGAGTCTGTTGAAGTTGGTAACCTAGAACCAAATTATATGCACTTTATGATAAACTATATTCATTTTTTTTAATATTAATAAACTCATTATCACATCATGATTATTCTTCTGTGTGATATAGTATTTGATAATGTCCTAGGAGTATCTATCACACTGAAAGGTCATATCAGTTCCCTACTATGTTGATAACCTAGACGTTCCATGAAAGTATTCTTAAATATATTTTATATAGATGGATTAAATTATTTGAGTTACATAAATGATATAGTATATCATGGGAGAGACTCATAGTATTTTTAGGCACCTTATCAAGGTGTACACCCTTAGTAATATCCGGTGTAAAATATTATGAGAACGAGATCCGCCATTAAGAAATATATATTTATATGTGTCATTGGATGTTCCTGTCTACGAACATGTTCATGGATCCTTATATTTTAAGATTATTATTAATTAGTATTATAAATCACATACATTGAGGTATTGAAAAAACCATGATGACATATGTTCATGGAGAGATAGGATACGTTGGGTCTATCATGAGTTATATTTCATTAATGAATAATGCAATAAAGGATCTTTCCATTATGTTCTTTAATAGAATTTGATATCTCAATCCCTTTGGTGGAAGTTATATATCTAAAATAAATCCATAGACATGGTGTTATATAGGAAAGTTTGATTTTTAGAAAGTCAAAAAAGAGACACCAAGCATATAGGTTGATGACACCAGCATACAACCAGTTTGATTAGAGATATCATGATAAAGAGATTATATTCCATATTAAGAATTTTTATGATGTATTATGTCATTGCAACATTAAATTCTTTCTCTATGGGTTCCTTGGTATGTTTTTAGACACTAACCTTGGACTTTGGCTACTTGTCCTAATGGCTCCAAGAAAGATATCTAGAGAGTCACACACTAAGTGTATCCAGAATCTTAGTTAAATAATATATTATGATTTATTATTTAAAAAGTCGAATAAATATTATTGCCACACATAGTTTAATAATTATTCATGTTTTCTTGATCACATATATTCTAACATTGGTTATTGGAGAGAATATTATGTGAGTGGAATATTAAATAAATATTTATTTTCTATTTAGTGAATATAGTATTTATTTTTTTATTAGATAATAATGTTGTGATATTTAATTATTAAATAAATATTCATTATTTAGGGGCCAATAAATATTGTGGTAGAATGGCGGGCTGAGTTAATAGGTCTGGTGAGAAATAATATATATATATATATATATATTGAATACTATTTGATTAAATAATATTTAATTTAATTCACAAGTTAATCATATGTCAATAAATAATAATAATATTATTATTATAGACACAAGGTTCTATAAAGATTAAATAAATATTAATGCGAATTTGTGAAATTATTTATTTCTAACCTTAGAGATATATAAACCCAATTATGTTATCTTTTCAAGTGATCTAATTAATTTTGTTCTACACAATGAAATCTAGAGAATCCTATAGAACCCCTAGAGAGCTCCATTATCAAAGAATACTCTCAATAGTAGAGTGTGATCTTCCTCGACCTTCCACTCTCAAGTCAAGAGATATCAAATAGAATCCTTTAGAAGTAATTATCGAGGTGATCAAAGGTTAATGACACAAGTGATAGGATCTTCCATGACAACACACAAAGCTTCCTACGATGATATTAGGATATTTGTGGAACAAGTGTGGATCACTACTAGTGGTAATCTAATCCCGATTCTTATAACACAATGATGGTACAATATAGAACCGTTGTCAGATTCATTAATGAAGAAATAATTTATCACAAGGTCATTTTTAATTGCATAAATTGACCTGAAAATTAAATTTTTATTATTCAAACACTTTTAAGGAAAAATTGAGAAACCATGGTTCAACCACAACCTACAAAGAACACATTTTACATGCCAGAATTCAAATTAAAAAACATTCAACCAGAACTAGCATCACCGCGCAAAAACCCTCATCACGCTGCCTATTATAGAATTCAAAAGAGAGACCATAACATAGAAAATCCAGAAAATATCATGATCTACCGGGAGTGCTGCCCATATCCTATTCCACATCATCACCATCATCAAACTGCATCGTCATCATCTCGATACCCATGTCCACCATGGAGAACCACAAAAAATGTAAAAAACCAGTCGTCGTCTCCGTTGTCCCTTCACCGACGTGAAAAAAGTGATGCGCTTCCATGGCCTGCAAACCGTGATCTGGAGCCTCGAGCCACAAACCTTGACACACCGTAGCTCCCATTATCATCCATAGCACCACCAAGAATAGCCCGCTGGAGATCCTTGTCACCAGAACCGCGTCACTTCACCCTTGTCATCACCATCGATGTTGAATTCATCACCACACTTGAAACAAAAATCACCAAACTAGATACAAAAAGTAAAAATTTCATCGAACGAGCATAGAAAAATCATTCGTAAAATACCAAAAAACCTCATCACCCAAAACATTTAATAAGAAACACCATGTAGATCTTTCAAACTAGAATCCATCTTTAGAAGAGAAAATTGACTCTGGTCATGCCTGGAAACCCGAAGGCCGCCACACCATAGATCCCAAAACCCCAAAGATACCTCTGCACCAGATCCGATTGGGAGAGGCACCAAGGATCGTGAGGTCAGAGAAGAGCTTTAAGAGACTGAGGGCTCAGAACACCACCATCACCGAGAAAGAAGAAACCCAAAAATAGAACAAACAAAAGCTAACCCACACTGGTAGTGCCTGGAAACCCATAGTTCGCCGAATCCCATAACCCAAAGCCACATTGTGACCATCCCACCAGCTTCGACCAGGAGAGGCGCAGAGTCAACTGGGGCCAGAGCAGGGTTAGAGAAGCTTAGGGCTTCCATAGAACAACCGACGGGAAGCTGAAAGGGCCGGTGGAGGAAACCCATTGCAACTATCATGAGAAGGAAGAAGAAGAAATCAAAATGAAGAAGCAGCGGGAAGAAAGGGACTACGACAGAGAAGGAAATCGGAACAAGAGGACGCTGAAGAAGAAGGAGAGAACCATCACAGCTGAGGAGTGCCTGAAAAACCCTAGAGGGAAGCCGAGAACAGAGAGGACCACCCAACGAGTGGGGTTCCATCCTCCATTACTTAAATTAATTATAAATAATATATTGAAATCCTACGCTTTGGTTCCAATGTTTATCCATTTTCTATATTATTTGATTTAATTCCACTAACCATGATGTTAATTATCATGTAAATATAAAATTAATCATTGATCATGACAAAAATAAAATATGGGCATGACCCATCATATGCTTTCACTGTGCCCAGAACCTGTAGTGATGCCTTTTCATGAACCAGATCCAAGGCACCCCTGATCTGGACACTTGGTCCATCCCATGACATACCTAGGGTGCATCCCTAATCACCCTAAGATTATGACTAGTACCAAGGAATCCAAAATACATTAAAGGGAATGATTACACCCAATAAATCACATTTCACTCAGATATTCCAATTAGAAATCCAACATGACCACTCCATGTATTACAAATATATGTACAACATCAATAAATAGAAAAAAAATAACTATAAAGAAAAAAACATAGCTAGAATTCACATACAAAAAAATAAATAATAAATAGATAACTACAATGGTTCAAAGACCAGATCCAGAAAACAGGAGGTCAACATGGCCGATATAACAATGATACAAAACAAAATTTAAATAACCAATACAATATTCATGTGACCACATGGTCAATATCCATACATAAATATATATTCCTCCACGATTTATCCCAAGAATAAACCTGAACCTAAAAAATATCTCGATTCCATTAACATTGAGTGGAAACAATAGGGTGTGATCATAAAATAGATCAGTAGGTAAGAACCACAGAGTCCATGTGTTTCATTTCCCAAAAAACCATAATTTCTAATTTTAAAATACATTATTGAAAATAAATATTTCTCTTTCAAAGAAAATAAATCACATGTTTTTATTTAAAACCATCATAAAAACTCAAAACAAATTTTAAAGAAACATTTAAACCTTTATTTTTAATTTAAAAATAACCATTGAAAATACTCTTTTAAAATACACTTCTATAACAATATAAGAATAATATTATAAGGAACCAATGGAAAAAAATCTAAAAAAATTAATTGAACCAATAAAGTAGTAATATAAATATAGAATATTTCAAATGAAAATATATTCCTTAAATAGTATGACATACCATGAAAGTGAAGAAATAAAATAAGTATGATATATAGGAAATAGTAAAAGATTGGCACTCATGGTAAATTATAAAACATCTCATGAGAAGGCCCTAAACATACTAAGGTTAGAACCATCTATAAGTATATCAATATATTACCAAGTCTATAACCAGCTAGCTTCTATCAACTAACCTCATTGGTGGCACTTCCCTATGGCCTCTGATACCATAGTTGATCTAGTCCATCTAATCGAGACTATACAGTAATCATATCTCTTCCCTCACTAAGATTACTAGGATCATCATGATGATAATAATGGGAGTTGAGGTATAATTTTCATATAATATATCAAACACAAATAAATATAAGTTAAACACATGTTCTCAACCTACCTCCCTACACCTACCCATGCGAAACCCCTCTCTAGGAGAAAGCAATAACATTACAACATACCTAAAGGATATGGATTCCATGGAGGTGAAAAATTTATTTGAAAGACCTTTTTAGGTACCAAATGAGAATTATAATTTAAAACTAGTAATAATTTTATAATAAAACATTTTTATTTAGAAAATACTTTATCAAAGTGCCACATGGACCTCTAGATCATGATTTAGAAAACACACATTATTAAAATATCATCTAGAATCATTTTATATACTATGAAACAATTTTGAGAACCTATGTTTGAGAGAAGGAATCCTATGAAATTCATATATATATATATATATACTTATATGCACACACATATATATATACAAGAAAATAAATATATATGTACATAACCACACTTTTATATATATATATATATTCATAAGGAATATCAAAGGAAAAAATGAAGAAACATAATTTAAATAACACCCCAAAATCAAAAATCTATAAATAGAACTACCAATACCTCAAGAAATAACTTACGTAAAAGTATTAAAGTCTAACAATCATTTCAAGCACCATAATTCTTTGAAAATGACACCTAGACATTTTAATAAACACTTAATATGAAAATACATTTAATATAAATACATAAGTATTGAAAACCTTGGAAATTTATTTGAAAAAAAATATAGATTGAAATATCTTTAAAAATCATTTATATATATAAAAATATTAATTAAATTTAAATGAATTTTAAAAACTCCAAGAATATCATGGTGTTCTTTGTAAAGAAATGGAATAGAAACACCAACCTAAAATGGAGTGTGGATGTAAAAAACTTTCAAATATGAAAGTAACAAGGCCCAACAAACCAAAAACACACCCTAACATCAAGGGAAATAATGGATTTGGGATAAAACCCCACCATAATGTTCAAAAAACATGAAATCAAGGCTATAGAATAAATAAAATAAGAGATATAGGAAAAAGGAAAGCGGAAAAGAGTGTTTACATTGAGAAACACTAAGAAATCAAGTAACGAGGGACCAAATATTAAAGTAGGAAGGGGGGATTTCCAAGAACCTCTCTGCCTAGGAATCATGTGAATGAGATAAGGAGAGACACAAAATAGAGTTTAAAATCATAAGGGAAAAAGGGGAAATCCAAACTTTTCAAACATCTAGACAGGTTGCATGGTTTGGCCATATAGTTTTTGAAATCCTACACTAACTATTCAAAATGCATCTATTGAAAATTTTAGACATCCACACTATTTTTTATGGTTATTACCAACCATTTAGGTTAATTTTTAGCCTTGCGTTGAAACTCCACATTTTTAAAATTTGAACCAATTTGACCTAAAACTCAAGGAAAAGAAAAAAGACCATCAAATAAATAAAATAATAAGAAAAAAAAGGTAGGGGTGTAAAAATTATCCCTAACATAATGATTTATACCCACAAAAATTCATGGAGTTTTGAAGAGAAATGAAAATAAACCCAAGTATTTACCTGAAAAGAGAGACACTCCTTTAACATTCTCTTCCAATTTCATTAATATCAACTAAAACCATTACACAACAGTCCATATCCAATATAAAACTCACACCTGACTATTACAATAAAGAGAAAATTAAATGGAAACCCACAATGGTCCTATTTCCATTTAAGGTTCTAGATAGAATGGTGGTTTAAAAAAATAAGTTAATCAAAGAGAGTACAACCAAACACGACATGAGATTTTAACTAAATGAACTCAAATGAAACACCTGATAAAAACACAATCCATAATTTAAAAAATGAAACTATCTTTCCAATCAATCATAATATATGAAGTAACCGAAAAACTAATACAAAAATCTATGATAAGTAGTGAAGTAGTAAAATAAATATAATACAAGTAAAGGTTACCAAGGGTTACCTAAAATGATTAAGTGAAACTTCTATCAAGATTCCAATGTCGGTAAGGATTTTTTATTTTTTACACCAATATCCAAAAAACATAATTTATAAAGGTTCCCTAGTAAACCATAAAGATATAAGGTATTTATAGAATTAGAATAAGAGGTCTTAGAATGACCGAACATACCACACTAAATGCATATGAGTGAACGCTTCCTCTCAGATTAAACATGAATAGAAGAAGGAGACTCCTATAAATCATGTAGAACTAACAAAAAATAAAGAACTAATATATATAAAATTAATAAATGAAAATAATTATTTTAATCACCATAAATATTTTAAATGTTAAATTCATCATTTTAGTAAACAATTATTATGAAAATTAATTTAACAAGAAAAAATACAATTTAAAAAACATTGAATTTTTTTTTGAAAACAAATATATAGCCTAACATACCTTTAAATAAAATTTATATATCCAACAACATGAAAAATTAAATTTAAATGAATTTAAAAAATTCCAATCATCTCATGGTGTGAATTAGAAAGGAAATTAATGGAAACTCTACCTCAAACAAAGCGAGGATGTGAATAAACACTCAAATATTAAAGGAAAAAGGCCAAATGAACCAACTAAACACACTAAAATAAAGATAAATAATGGATTATAGTTAAAAAACCACCCTAGTGTTTAAAAAATAGTAAATATAGGAAATATAATAAAGAAAAATAGATATAGAGTAAGAGGATAAGAGGAAGAGAGTGCTTATATTGAGAAACACCAATAAATAATGTAAGGAAGGACAAAATCATAAAGAAGGAGGAAGGGAAATTTCCAGTAACCTATACCCATAGGATTATAGAAAAGGGGTGAAGGGGAGACCCTAAATGAAGCTTAAAATACCAAGGGTAAAAGGGAAAATCTAAATTTTTAAACACATTGACAGGATACAACATTTGGACTCAAAATTTTATAAATTGTATGCCAATTATGAACCCCTCACTAAATTTATGTAGTCATATTTTACCTGAGTCTGGATAATCTTGGATAGTGATGGAATAGTTGGTTATTATTCACATTAATGTGGGAGTAGTTTATGGTAAATGGTGTCTTTAACAAATGATGGTGCAATCATATTTAGTGAAATAGGTGGAGGAGTACTAGTTAGGGGACTCTGAGGTAGAGGCTTTCAATGATCAATTTATTTATGGTTATGATTCTAAGGTATGATAAAAGGATGAATAAAAAAAGGTGTTTTTATCAGAATATATTTATTCCTTCAACAATGTGTGTTGTGGTTCTCTATGAGTTTTATAGTTTACCCTTTTCAGTACATAATAGTGTATCTAAGATGTATCATTCTATGATAGGCTAGTTTTAGTGTCCTATAATGAATCATTTAGTTATAGACTTTTTCTATTGATGTTTAGTATACTAGTGGGTGAATGATAAGAATTGTGTTCTAGGTGATTTTATTTAGTTTCTTGATACTCCCCAATGGATGTTAGAGAAAATTTCAATGTACTTTGTCATTTTTTACCTAGAGATTATGGAGATTATGATGTTATATGGGTGATCGTGGACTGCTTGGAAAATTCTACTCACTTATTAGTAAATAAGGAGTTGAACACAATGAAAGGTTTTTTCATGGAAGTACCAGAGGGAGATAATGAGGCTTCATGGGGTTACAAAATTAATTATCTTTTATTGGTATCCTTATTTTACCTCTAGGGTGTGAAGAGGTCTCAAGTATGCTTTTGGATATCGGTTATTCTTGAAAACCATTTTCAACTGCATATGGATTATTTGATAGAGAAGACCATTTAGACCATAAAAAACATATTCTGTATGTTAATTATGGAATTTGGTGGTTCATGGGTGATTTAACTTCCCTTGGTGTATTTTTATTATAATAATAATTATCAATCAACTATTGGTATGTCTCCAATTAAAGAACTACAATTCCAAACTTACTGATCCCCAATGGGTTGGACCATGGTTAGAGAGTCAATTATTATCGAGCTGAAATTGGTAAAAATAATGGAAAATAAATTATAGGTGTTCTATGAGAGAATAAAGGAAGTTAATGATTATTATAAGTCCAATATTGATCATAGGAGGAGATATATAGAGTTTGACATTGGATATAAAATATTTTTAAAGGTTTCTCATCTTCATGGGTAGTAAAGGTTTAATCATGGGAGAAATATTTCTTCATGATTTGTTGGACTATTTGAGGTTTTGATGTGTGTTAGATTTATTATGTATCATTTAGAACATCCACTATAAATTATCTAGATTTATGAAGTCTTCCATGTGTCACATATTCACTGGTATCTTCATGATTATTTTTACATAATTCACTAGGGTTATCTGGACATTGAAGATGGTGCAAACTTTGAGGAATGGCCTATCAAGATTCAGGACCATCAGGAGATTCTATTTCATATGCATGTTATTCCTTGTTTCATTTCTTGTGAAAAAATGGTGACTTAGAGGATAGAACTAGGGAGTGGGAGTCACAGACACGTGCTTAATATCTAGAGTTGTTCTATGGGTGATATTACTTGTTAAGATATTTTGTTTAGTCGTTATTGAGATGATTTGTAAGAATATTCTTATTTTATGAGATTTTTTTTATATTGTGTGATTTTGAACTCTTTTCTTATAGTAGGATAGTTTTGTTCATGTTGTAGGGAGATAATTGAGAGTTATCTCATGGGGATGTTGTTTGGAACCCCTTTTTTCTTATTTCTATATCTATTTTAGATTCTTGAGGAAGGGAATTGTTTATGAGGTATCTGATGTAAGGTTATGGTTCTTCCCAAACCCTTCATTTGCGAGTTCTATATTTTAGAGGTATCTAAGAATGGGGAGGAATGTACGAAGTGAATTTTGAGATATATTTTTATTTAGATGATTATTCTAGGTCATAGAGCCTTAGGTTGTTTTATAGGGGTTGGTTTTCATTGTGTAAATGGAACCTAACATGTATGTTTTGGAGATATTGGGTTTTGGGATCCCTACATCCTAATAGGTGGATATGGTGTGGTGATATGGGTGTCAATTTTGCTGTCTCATCCTTTTGAAGGGTCACAACGACATGGGCGTTACCTGTGTTTTGGAGACCTAGAGGGTGTCTATACTGAATTGTGTATGGTTATGACATAATGCATGGATTGAACCACATCCCTACATAGGTTTGTAGGATCTATGAGATAGATACATGGGGTTTGTGCCATGGATTCCAATGGAACAAATTTCTATGGAATGTTCTGACTTGTTTAACTATAGTTTAAGGAAAAACACTAATGATTATGGAATGGAAAATAAGGGTTCATTATGGTTATGTTAAATTTCAAATTTGTATAAATTATTATATGCCTTAGAATTCTCATATTTCTTTCCTTCCTAATTTGAAAACAAGGTGAATAAAAATAATCTTTTAGACACTTTGAGATTGATTATCTATGCTTCAATTCCTAGACTTTGGAGATTGATTAATTCATGATTCAAGGTAAGTTTCTTCACCCATTGGTCTTATTATCTATAATTTCTTTGTTTCATGATATAGAGGTTGCATAATATCTATTTTCACGGGTTTACCCTCCATGGTTGACAAAGGATTCTTATCAGCATGCAGTTTTAGGGATCATTGGTTCCTTGTGGGAGAGGTGATTAGATTTTGGAACCTGTTGTTTTGTTCTTGTTCGGAGAATGTTGAAATCTTTGTGTTGAGGTAGGGGATATGTCTTATTTCTTTAATTTAATTTAAATTATGAAATAATCATGATTTAATACTTTGGTTAATGATTTAACCAACCAAATAAAGATAATAATACAAGAATGAAAGGAATAATGAATTATAAAAGTTGTTTATTATGATTTTATATGTTTTATACTATGTTTATGTTGCCTTTTGATTTTATAGATAATATGTTATCTAACTTTTATAGTTTTTTTGCGTTAATAATGGTTGATTTTCTTGAAATGTGAAAAATAATGTAAATTAAAGATTATAATGAAATTATTAAATAAAGTTTCATGTATATTGATAACCATTATTCCATGAATTTTGAGGAAATATGGAAGTAATGTTAAAGGAATGTTTATGTTGATTGACAAATATCTATTAAATGATTTTTATGGGTTTATTATCCTTAAAAACCTCTTCATAATTAAATAATTTATCCAAGATGAGAATTAAAATGGTTTTTCCTAATGATAAATTTGTAGAGTTGAAAGTGATCCTTCTTGTTTTTTAAAGGATGAATGCCTTGGTTTTATGTACTTAATTTTCCCGTGAGTGTGTTGTGTTGGAAATAATTCTTCGGGTTTATATGATTTATCTAGGATTGTTGAAAATTGATTTTTTTTGATCATTAAATTATAATGGATGGAAATGTTTGGTGAGTATTAGGTGAGGATTTTTGAGGCTAAAGTGGTGATAATGTCGGTGATGGTGAGTCTAGTTATATTATGTGTAATAGTGTCAGATATGACATTGAGTCGACTGGGATGATTTTAGATTTGGTCTTACTCATTAATAAATGCTTAAATCTTGTTTTTTGGATAATTAATAGATTTTTATTTTATATGTTTTTTGACTACTTGATACAGTTTGACTATATGCACCATGAGTTCATCTTTGACATGGTAGTTAAGGATGATTCCTAGAGTACTTAAAATGTTTTGAAATGATAAATAGAATTAATAATGAACCCACAAGATGGAGTGTTGTTGATGGAATTAATGAAAAATGTTTTATATATTAATAGAAAAAATTGATTGGTGAGGATGAATTCTCTATGAGAATGGGAATGAAATCTAGAAAATTGAAAAGGGTTATGAAAGCATGTTGGTTTGTAGTGGGGTTTAATTAATGAAATGGTTGAAATATATTTAATTATGGGATAAGGAATGATGGGTAAATAATTTTATTCTTAATTGAATATTATTAATTTATAATTAATTAGTATAATTGGTTGATTAATTTTAAAATTGATGCTTGTGTGTATGTTTGAGATCTACACCATAGTGTTGGTGTAACACCTCACCCCGAGATCCATCGAATCAGTGCTCTGGGCTAGTGTGCCACATGGCCCTAAGCATGCCTCCTCGTACGCCAGAGGCTGCTGACTAGTAGTATAGTTTGAAGGTGGTATAGTGGGGAGACTATAACCTCTAATTATATTCACAAAAATGACATAATAATAATAAACATATAAAATAATCTAGGTAAAAATCATAGATAAACTAGTAAAGTGATAATAAATAAGTACACAATCGCATGCACTAACAATAATAGTAAGTCCTACAATACCAGTATCCTCCATGGTGGATAAAATATAGGGAGGGATAAAAATACCACAAAATAAAATAGAATTTAAGAACTCATCGCAACTGGTCTTGAGTCATATCGGTCCCACAATCCAACTCCACTCTAACATGCTAATAAAAACATCAAACAACAACCCCTTTCCCTAAAAGGTTCATACAATAGTCTTAAAAATAATAGAATATCTCATGGATAAAATAAAAAGAAAGTAAATAAAACAAAACCTCCAATATTGGGATCTGGGGTGACACTCAAGGTCAGTCCTACCCACTTTTTCCAGTGTTAGATATCTCTGATCAGGGTGATGGGTCTCATAACTCATACTGATTCCAAGGTGATCAACCATGGAAAATAAAACCATGAAAATAGAAGGTAATCCATGGGGGGTACAATGAGAATTAACCTCTCATTATATGATAAAAAATACATAAAAATCATCCATAAAAATTTTCCTTGTCTAAACCAAGCGAATCTAAGGAATCAATCCTTTGTATTCTAAAACTTTAATTCAAAGAACCACATGTACAAGGCATTCAGAGTATCAGGATTGAAAGGAATACTAGTTCACATCCCATGGTATTTTTTCACATACAATCAAGTAGAATATAGGTAGCTCATACTATGACTTTCATAAGGATACCCGAGGGAATCCATGACATTATTCTACGGCATTCAAAATTTAATACATCACTTGAATCCAAGGAGGATCCACTATAAGGAATTCACAATGTTTAATTGGTTTAGAATCTATGGTAGATCATGGAATTATATAGATTTTTACATCCTTGAATCCAATAAGGTATCCTTCCATAGAATTCAAGTGAGTCATATAATACCCTGAAATTTTTAAATAACACTATGTTTTATAATTTACATGACATAGAACTAATAGATTTATCAATTGTGAAATATTAATATTTAAATATTACCATTATAACCAAGCCATTAAATTAGAAAGTATGAATAATAGTAACAACATTATATATATATATATATATATATATATATATATAATTTCCACACTCAAGTATATGGAACTATGTATGGATCCATTTATTTTTTTCCTTTTATTTTTTGGGTCGCTTGCAGGTCGGGAGAGGGATTTTCAATAGTGGGTGGTAGTAGGAGGCCACCGACTAACTGATGCTGGCTGGAAAAAATACAAAAGTATAAAAGTTTCATTATCTAGATAGTGGTGAAACACCTAATAATTTATGATTTATTTTATTTTAAATAAATTCAATCTTTTTGATATCTTACGATGTATGCAACATCATGTTTAAACAACACACAATATTCTATTAAAGTATTATTTAAACATAACCATTATAATGTAACCATTAAATTAGATGGTATGAATATGAATAACTAAATTATGGTAAATTTATATATTTGAAACAAATTAATTGGTCATATATTTATTATAAATAAAAATAAGAATCATTTTAATGTAAAAGAAATGTTTTCTAAAAAACTGTATTTTTTAAAAGAAAACGGTTTCGTTGCATATTGCACACTCATTATAGAGTTATTTTTTTAACATTATATAAAATTTATTTAATAAAATTAACTTAATTTTTTCAAATCATCATATAAAAATTATTTTATGGTAAATTTTAGTGATTTTTCTAAAAAAAATTATTTGTTTGATGAATAGTGAGAAATATTGATATTTGTTGAAAACTGCATTTTTTAAAAATAATTTACAAAGTTAAATTGTATTTTAAATATGTTTTAAAGTAAAATTATATCAATTATATTATAATTTATCTAATTTAGGTCATTTGGGGTTAATTTTATGTTCAATTTCAATATAAAAACTTTCTATACTTATGAGACTTTTCTCTATGGAAATCCGCCTTTTCATCATGTGTGCAGGTATAATTTTAAATTAGATTCTACCAATTATGTGAATTGAATTTAAAAATATGAAATAAATTTTGGAAATAATAATTATTATATTATCTAATAATTTCAACTAAAATTTTTACCATTTTTAATAGTAAAAATAGTAAAATTTAACTACCATGGTTTGGGTAAAAACTTATTTACCTAGGGGTTAAACTAATAAGATAAGGGTAAAAATGAACCTAAAACTTATAAAACACCCATTTTATGGAAATATTTATACCTTATCATCTCTAAGGGTCGATAATTTCCATTTTAGAGGCTTTTTTACATGTTAAAAACGTTGGAGTAATTGTTTCTTTTAAAAAATTCCATGCGTGTGCTCTCCCCCACTTATAAAAGGACACCCCCTCTCCTCCTCACTTAACACTCAAAAATCCAGTTTTTTTGAAAAATAAATTCCCAAATAACATCCATACTTACCAAAACTCATACTATAATCCTTTTTTTGATCATAAATCCATCCTAGGAAGGATTTTGGTGTAAACCTAAGGAGGTCGTCTGATGAAGAGGTAACATTCCTAGATGAGTGTTTTTATTTTATTTTTTCTTACACCTAATTAAAATATTATTAAATCAGGGTATTATAATAATTCCAGTATCTAACATATTATTATATGTTATTATTTTAATTTCATGACCTATATCTATCTACTCTTCCTTCAAATAGTAAATGAAACTGTCTATCATGTGTACTGCCGACTACTGTCTCACGAACCGATTTAATTTGTTTTCCATCACCACCTTTCAAGGATTGATATAATGATGAATTTGAAAACTTTATATTATATTTATTATATTATTTTAATTTTTTAATTTTAATATCAAATATAACTTTTTTGTGTTCCATTTTGTTTAAAATATGAGAACATCGCTCGTGTGTACGGCAGACTACCGCCTCACGAATCAATGTGATTCATTTTTTACTTACACTTTACATGGAGTGTAATAAGGATAAAATTAATTAATATATGTGATATATATATGATATTATATTTATTATTTAAAATTAATATATTACTAACTTTCTTACCCTTTCATTCATTAAGGGAATGATATCGTCACTCATGCATACGTACGACCTACCATCTCCACGGAGCAATGTGATTAATTTTCCATGTACAACATTCAAAAAGGGTTATAAAAATGAATATATTGATTAAATATTATATTTATAACATTAATATAATTATGTATAATATGGATATATATACCATTCACAAGAACTATAACTTTCATGAAAAAATGTGTATGATAAAATAAGGAAACTAACACTCGAAACAATAAAAATAATGAAATATTATGAAAAAATGGGAGGGAAAATATAACAATAGGGTAATATATGATATTATAGGTATTAATATGGTTATTTTATAAATTAATATCATGATTAAAACTATTTTACAGGAGGTTAAATTTCCTTAAATAAGGTAAAGCATGAGGTTAGATACTTGATCTCAATTTCTCTTCATTGAGGAATATTATATTGTTGTGCACCTAATTTATTTTATATGGTGTAAATAATGACCCTTTTATATATAATATCACGAATAATTAATAATTTATGTTATCTTAAATTTTAATTCTAATTATTTAATCCAATGAGATTTAACATGAAATTTACCAAGTTGTAAAGAATTTCATAACTCAATTTATTTTTATTAGGTTATATTACTTCTTCATTTGACTTTGATATTCTAAGATAATGTGTATAATTACTTTTTATCATATTATGTTTTATTTATGATTTTTCCATATGTATTTAAATTTTATACACAGAATCTATTCATTGATTAGTTAGCACTTCAACGTTATGGTCATTGTAAGGGATTTTGTCTCAATTTCAATTTCATTGAGACATATTTGTTAATATTCACCTATTCACTTTTATGTTGTGTATATACTACCCCATTGATGTATTTAACATGAATAAATATTTATTCATGATGTTTAATGTTTCAATTCTATCTTATACATATTCTTTGTATCATTGATATGAATATTGCATAAACCATATACGATTCTTACATATGATATTTACTTTGAAAGTTATTTGACTAATTAGGGAAATATTGATAAATCCATGTTCTTTAGTCAATGAGGATAATTTTTGATAAGGAATATTATTCATGAATTAAAACAATTATTCTATACCAAAAATGTGGGGGTAAATCCCCTTTATGAAAAAAGAAAAAGAAAAGGGGAAACCCTTTTGTATTGGGATAAGGGAAAACCCATTACAAGCCTATAGGCCCAGAGGCACATAGCCTTAAAATTTAGTGACCCAATAGCCCAATGGGAAAAAATACATTACAAAACCAAATCCCATTACAAATACAAAGACAAATTCACAGTGGATCAAGAAACTATTGAAACAAAAAAAATCTAGACCTAAGGTCAAGGAACTCGAGTAAACTGCACTGGCCTGAGCACCACCATGACGAAGCAGATCCTACACATAAGCCCTTTTAAATACCATTCCCAACCACCATTTACCTCCATTACTACCTATGGACCACCTTCTCTACCACCAAGCTGCCTGAAACCCCCACCATAGCCTGCACAAAGAGCCACCACTAACTCCCATGGTTGAATCTAGATAACTCACACCCAAAAAAATCATCCATGATATAGGGCCACCAAACACCACCAAAGTCACCAGATTTGTAGATATATTCATAGCCATCCACCGAAGATGCACCACAACCAGATATGAGATAGTAAATCCACAAATACACCTCCACTTACCACTCTATTCCATATTGATTATTCTTTATTGATTCATGATAGATTCTATTGTATGTAATCCTTACAGATCATTTGAGATCATCTTTATTTTGTTTCCTTTCATAAGGATATGAAGAAAAATTATTTTAATTGGTTTTCAAGGATGAAATTCATTTTTTATTTATTTATTAGGTTTTATTTTATAATCCCAATGTAAAATAGGTATCATTCATGTATCTAGTTATAAAAAAGAGCTAAACTGATTAGTCCTTTGGGATTTGACCCCTCGTATCTATGGAAATGTAATAAAGTAGGCACTGGATCCAAGTTTCTAGATTATTCATTGTTATAGGTGGAGTCCTATAGCTACATGGTCACAACATGTAGCCACTGGATCATCAGTGACATCACTAGGGACACAAATTAGTTAGGTCCTAATAGTAATTTAGCTTGAATTTGATTCTTAATGCCCCTTAATAATTCTCTTCAACCCTAATTTTGTTTCTCTCAATTTTAGAGGCTCTTGGGTAAAATTTGGTTCCCCTATCTATTAGTGAATTATTTTTTGGATTGAAGACTTGTCTCTCCATTCTCCATAATCTGGTAAGTGGACTCCTTATAATATTGTTTCTCCTCTCTTTATCCATGATTTTGATGTATCATGAGACTATATCATTGGATATAGTATAGACATGGGTAATTCACCTTGTTTTCATCTGATTTAGGTTGTTGAAAATATTATCTTCATGTCTCCCATTACTGATCTTAAATAGGAAACATCATTTCATCATTCTCATGGTATGTGACTTTATCCTATGGTCGAACCCTTAGAATGCCTTATGTTCATTGATTATTTCATTTGGTTTTGATTATGAAATTGATTTTTAATTATGAAATTATGCTTTGAGGGCTATGTTATGTTTTAAGAAATGTATTTTTTTTCTAGAAAATATTAGAGACTCATGATGTGTTTTATTAATTTACTTAAATATTTTATAAAATGGGGAATGAGTTTTCATGTATGGAAAGTGGTGTGGATCTCTATAGAAATTGTTTTTATAAAAATTTAGTCCTATATTTTAAATGGATTATGCAATGGAAAATATTTAATAAACATGGTTTTGTATTTTTACTTAGAAAATGTTTATGGAACATTATTTTCGATCCCTTGAATGTAATGATGATGTAATATCAAACTTGGGAGACCCTGGGGCATAGGAAAAAACTAAACAAAAACTATCCCTAGTAAAGTTAGCTATCACTAGGGTAGGTTTCTTTGATTTCATGGTGACTAGGGGAAAGCCTTTATAAAGGACCAAGGTTCCCATACTATAGAAGTTACATATGACAACTAGTGTTCCTTAGAGTGCCTTAGTGGATTTGTTGTGTATGCTCTAATTTCATGTTTGTTTTCTTTGATATTACATTACGTACATGATCTTTTGATATGCTTACATTCCCACTTTTCATGTTATATGAAATTATTCTTGAAAATTGTTTATTTATATATTTATACCAGTGAAAATGTGATATATCATATTGCTCTATTTTATTGAATGTGGCATGATTTTGAAAAGAAAACCAAGGGATGTTTTATAAATGTAAATTGAATTCTTATGATGTATTTTAGAGATTTATTTTTAATATGAACTATGGGATTATTGTGGCTAGATATTTTGTATATTACTTGGTGGTATCCTACTAGGAATTTATGATCACATCCAATATTTTACTTTAGGAGATTGTATCCTTTATTTTACTGGATATATGTAAAGGTAAGATCAACATGCGGAGGATGACTCTCCTTATTCATGTTTCCTACTAGTGGGTTGGGATGGAGGTGACTTATGGTCATGTAGAAATGAACCCAAGGGTTGTTTCATGTTTCATGTTATTGATGGTATTCTTGTAGTGTTTTTAGAACTATTATCCAAATGTTGAATGTTACCTTTTTTATTGTTATTTTGATATATGATATATTTTGGTTATCTACTTTTTTACTCTATTTCTGTTATATCATATATTTTTTGAGGGTGAAATCATTCCCATATTCTCTTTTATGATACTCTAGTGCTTGTCACTAGACCGTGGTGATTGATAACACTCTTTATGCCTTATAAAGTGTCAATTTAGGTGAAGTTATGTGTTTACCTTGGTTGTTCTATTACAAAATTGTTATCAGATAATTAAATTGGTGTAAAGACTATGCTCATGGTTACGTATCACCCTCTTGTGTCTTGGGGGTTGTTATTAGAAGAAATATAAGACTATTATAACTTGATGGGTATTGTGGGAGTGTTCTTGTCTATCTCAATTTCATGACAATCCTTGAGGTACCATTGGAAGTCCTTGGGTGTTTAGTGTTCTTGTCTAAGGTTTTAGCCATTTTCCTTTAGTTCTTTAAATTATGTTTATGTGAAAGGAATTGAATTCTATTTTGACTATTTTATATTCTCCTATTTTTAAATTATTGATACTCTATGAATAAGTATTAGGATTTCTAGTGAGGAGGTTATAGTGAAATCAACATAGATGAATTCTCTAGTCGATCCAATTCTATTGGAAACATTCATTCATATAATCCAATCTATGGGAAAGGTGGCCATTGTCTAAATAAAATGATAGTTGGATCATGATTTAGAGTTTACTAAGTAGTATCCCCTGATATTTCCTAGTAACAATGGTCCACTACATGTTGAATAATGAATCAAATGTATCAAGATTATTTTCCACCTTTTAAAAACTCTAGTGTACTCCAAAGTTGGATTCAATATTTGTATAGTTGAAGGGTTGGAGAGGAAGTGGTGTAAATCTATCATATAAGATAATTTACATGAAGATATCACTTGTAATACCTTAAATAAGTCCATAAACCAATAGTTTTATCCTGAGACACTAAGGGTGGTGAAAGCATGATATTTTTTTACTTGGGAGCAGGGAGAACTTTATGTCAGCGAGTATGCTTCTTGGTTTGTTGTGTTGGTGCACTTATCTCAAAATATCTTTTTATTGATTATCTCAAGGAATGGATGATTGAAATGGTTTTTAGGGTATATATATAATATATTCTGATTCTTATGTGCCTACCCACCTATGCAGAGGTCAGGGATAAATAAAATATGCCTAAGGAAGACCTATAAGGGAAGAGATGACTCTTTAGAGTATTGGTGATAACAAGAGATAGATGGAGTTTGATTCTATGTCAGAAAAGAAAGCAAGATGAACAATTGTATGGTGGAATTATGGGTGCACAACATAAATTAGGGTAGAGTCAGGTGGTCTAAAATTGAATCATGAAAAAGGGATACCTCAAAATTGATTCTCAGGATACACCCTAGGTGTGTCACACTTGGGGGAAATTTGGTTTTCTATAGTGTTTCTATGAGAGATAATCCCATGGAATTAGATCTAGACACATATTCACCATGTAATATTGATCTAGAACTAATTAAGCTAAAGGGGTGGGATCTCAACTTCATGATAAGGGTGTTGATCATATGGAAAATAAAGGGCAATATGAGTATGGAAAATTGTATGCAATAGACTGTGCATGCCAACGAGCCTATACCCGAGTGGTAGAGGCTCTTGCTTGGAATCTAAAATACCCATGATAAAATTTGGGTGGATATGAATTTATGGTTACTGTAGCAGTATTGTATCAGTACTATAATAGGTATATTACAATACTACAGTAGTCGAAACTATTCATCTGATTTGGCACTTTGGGGAAATGATTTGGGCCTACGGGTATCAAGGCCTTTGGGACACTAATGACCTTTAGGCCACTGGGCCTTCAGTCCACATTGATTTTGGGCCACCAATGGACTTCAGGTCACATGTTCTTCTGTCCAAAAAGTACAAGAAGAAGCTCAGGAAAACCACATAGAAGTAGGCCCAAAAGGGGATTCAGTGTAGCAACCACCAGAGCAGAGTTAAACAGATTGGAATAATTAGAGGGTATGACAACTACCATCGATACCAGGAACTGTGAAACTCTACATGGGAAAATTCTAGCCAATAAATAATATGTGGTGGGGAGCCAGGTTCCTTAAATGTTGTAAATTTTGGGGAGGGGTAGTTCTAGTGTAGTTTGGTGGGGCCATTGAGTCATGTATTGGGAATTGTGCCACTAGGCCTTCAGGTAAAGGGGAGAGAGAATCCCCTACCTTTAGGGAACAATTACAAAATATTAGTATGGAATTATTAAGAGTTTGGGAAGACCATGGGAGGGATTTAGAGATTAATAGATAGAGTAAATTAATTTTAAATGGGTTATGAGTAAAGAGGAGTATGAGTTTGGTTGGGTATTTATAGAAAAAGTGGGGAATTATTTATTAATTTCTAAACTTAGGTTTTGGACTCTATATGATAAAATAATCAAAAACACAAACCTTACCATAGTTTTTTCCCACAGTCTCTAAACAATAGAAGGGGTTTTCATTATTTTATAAGTATAAGAATTATACTAATTAAAATAATACCATTGGTGATGTAGAAGTGAGATATGTTCATAAATAATTGATTTTAATACCTTACAATATAATATAGATAATTTAGGAATCCTTAAAGGATTATAATATTAATCAAATAAATTCAAAAAAAACATTACTTTAAATGTAAAATAAAATTTATGTTTTGTATACTCATTATAGTATTTATTATATTTATTTTGGGCTATTATGATGTCACAATACAAATTGTATATTTCTATCGTATTTAATTTTTACCCAAAAAATTGAATCTCTCAAAAGATTATAATAAATTCACCATTGGATAATTTAGACATGATAATTTTAAAAATAATATTTATTTTATAAAAATAATTCTTTAAATATTAGAATATATACTTTTAAATAAAAATCCAATTTATTGAAAAAATTGGTTTTTACAACGATGAAAATTTTATGACCCTAATAAAAATTATATTGGACTTAATTAAATTATATAATCATTTATATTAAATTAAATATTAATATTTTATTAAAATAAAATTTATTTAAAATTTTATTGAATTTATCAAAAATAGTGTTTCAATTGAATATATATATATTTATATCCCAAAAATGTAATTTTGTTTTCTTAATATCAAAATATATTTTTAGAAAACTCATTAATTATTTATAAAGTAATATTAAAAAGAAATAAATATAATAATTATTTCATTTAAAAGAAAATATAAAAATTTATACTGTTAGGTTTTAGATACATAACCCCTTATTACACATGTTTACACCCTAAGGGTAAGGTGTTCTATGGTGACACATTTTTGGGGTGGTTTGAAAAACATGGTTTTAGCCATGATCGTGATAAGCTTGAATTTATCCAATAAAAAAATTCACTCATATTTCATTTTTTGGATATCATCTTGGGTTTGGTCCAGGGAAAATCCCAATGATACCATATCCCTTAAAATATCTAATAAACGGGCTTCATAGGGTACAATCCTACTGGTCGAGGCCATCATTTCTTCTGTCTATGTCAATCATAATTTATCACAACCCTTAATATATAATAATCTTAATGGTAACTATAAAAAATATATATTATGAATGGTTATGACTCTTAATGGTCTTTTAAATCTGATTGGATATATCAGTCCAAAAAATAAAGAAGTGAATGTATTTTCTATAACTATATCACTAGATAAGGAATTTATTCATTCAAAAATGGAATTTAAATTATATAAGTTTGGGTCGTTAAATTATTCCATAATTTAGAAATTCCATCCTCATAATTTCATTTTATACACTAAATAAGATGAGGGTTCTTTTTTTCATCTCCTATTTTGATTTCAAAGTTACTTTCTCAAACAAGTGGTTCTACCATAGAAAATTGACTAGGTGAGTTTTCACAGTTTGTAAAATTTTTTCTCTATAATATAATATCTTCACTAGATGATCCTTATATGAAACATCATTCTCCAATGGTACCACCTATGAATTCAATACATGTGAGAGGTCTGATATTTACTTTCTTAATAGGGATACATGGAACACATCATGTACTTGAGATATGTTAGGTGGGAGTATTAGTCGATAATCCCCAACTCTGATGTGATCAAGGGTCTAAAATTGGTTGATATATCTAGGATTAATATTTTCATTCTTCCCTAACCTCATGAATTATTCCATAATGATATATGAATGAACACTTTATTTTTGAGCTATAACTCTATGCCACGTCGATGATTTTCTGTATATATTTTCTATCGATTTTGTGTGAATTTCATATGAAGTTGAATGGTTTGAACCTTCTATGTTATATATTGGATAATATTCAGTCCTATAAACTTCATCTAACTATCTTCATCCTAGCATGTCAGAGTCCAAAACATCTTCCCATAGAGAAACTTATAAGGTTCCATTAGAATGATAGAATAGAGAATGTTGTTATATGATAACTCCACTTGGGGAAGGTGTTGATCCTAGAATCATTAGAAATCCATAGAACATGATTTTAGTATAACCTATAGATTTTTAATGGTTATCTCAAACTAACTATCCATTTGAGGGTGTAATTAGTACTAAAACCCATCCCTATATCTAACTCTTGCTAAAGGATTCTCTAAAACCTCAAGGCAAACCTTGATTCTTGATTTGATAAAATGGAGAGTAACGCTGCATATAATCTTAAGAATTATCTTATATATATATATTGGTGAGTTGGTTAAGATATAAATATTCCTGAATATTAAGGAAATGAATTGTATTTTTAAAGAGATTTATTGACTGTTAAATTTCTGGGGGTGTCCTACCTTGAAATCCATGGTTATGTTTTCTAATTTCTATACTGTTATGTAAAATTATTGAATCATAATAATAGACTTCTATCATTAAACCTTGAATCCTTGGAATACCAAGAATTAAGATAAACATTTTATAATCCATCACTTCATGTTATCCCACCAAAAGTTTTACTTTAGATCTAAATACATCTTAGTGCTTCACAGATGAATAGAGAAGGATGAGTTGTGGACATCATCTTGAATTTCCCTCTTCAAATATAGTTTTTATGGGAAATATATCCAGGTTACAAACATTATAACTCCATCTTCATCAAAGTTGAACTTTGGAATATTCATTACCTTTCTCTTTAGAACCTCATTATATTTTTGTGCCTCCCTGATCCTCTCAATAATGGATGGTTGAGAAGTTATTTGAGAAAGTTAGGATGAATATCCTTTTATTATTCTCATATTCATCCTTTGCATGTATAATAATATTATATCCCTTTCAATAATCGTCATGGATAGGTTTTCAATATCCTTTTTACTTAGATAATCTACCACCTTGTTCACCTTCCTAAGATGATAATAGATTGAACAATCATAGTCTTTGACCATCTATAACCACCTATATTGGTGCATATTGTGCTCCTTTTTTGAATATATACTTTCCACTTTTATGATATATATATATATATGTCACACTTATTCCTATATAAATAATACTACCACATTTTAATGAAAATATCACTCTGTATAATTCCAAATAATGGGTTGAGTAGTTTTATTCATGATTCATTAATTTGTGGGAGACATAGGCTATCAATTTTTCATCTTACATGAGTACACAACTCAATCCTTTTTTGGATGTATCAATATAGATAATAAATACTTTCCCATCGATGGGTAATGTGAGAAAAAGAATTGATATTATCTTATTATTTAAATCTTTAAATATATCCTCACATTCATCATTCTATAAAAAATTTACTCTATTCTGAGTTATCTTTGTTATCAGGACTTACAATCATGATAAGTTTATAAAAAATTGATTATAATACCAAGATAATCCAAGGAAACTATATATCTCCATCATATATGTTGGTTTGGGCCATCATTAATTGGCACCATTTTTAAATAATCCATAGATATCCCATTTAAAGTAATAAAATTCCCTAGGAATGTTATTTAATCTATGTAACACTTTAAATTATTGTACTCTGAATATAAATTTTCCCATTTCATGGTATTTAGAACAACATTCAAATTCTCCTCATGTTCCTCCTTTATTTTAGAGTATATAATATTCTTATCTATAAATACCAACAAATATTTGTTAAGGTAATCCCTAAAGACTCTATTAATTAAGTCCTTGAAGATACATGAATCATTAGTGAGTCCGAATGGAATCACTATGAATTCATAGTGCCCATACCTTATATAAAAAGTGGCCTTCGGGATATCCTACTTCACCTTTACTTGATAATATCCCTACAGAATATCCACCTTGTAAAAGTACTATTCTATATGTATCTTACCAAACAAGTCATCAAACAGTGGAAGAGGATAATTGTTCTTTTTCATGATCTTATTGAGCTCATGATAATCAATGAAGAGGTGCACTAACCCATCCTTATTCTTGATGAAAAGGACATGTTAACCACATAGAGATAACATTGGGAGTAGAAACCCTTTATCTATATTTCTTGTAGTTTCTTATTCATATCTTCAAGTTTAATAGTTTCTATTTTATATGAAGTCTTAAATATTATAAAATCTCTAGGTATAAGTTTTATTGACCACACAACCCCCTGACAAGAAGTAAGACTAGACAATTCTTTAGGAAACACATCATTAAATTACCTCATAATGGTATTGTAATCAAGGATGGTATTTTCTATAGTCTCAATCATTTAATCTATATACACTTTTTATAGATTAATAACATCCATGCTTGAGATGATGATTCCAAAGGAGACGCATCCTCCTCTTTTAAATTATAATGAATCAAAGGGGGATTTTCAATATGAAGAGTGATTTCATTCATAATTTTTTTTATTTTGGATCAATACAAGGAAAACCAATGCATACCCATACTAAAATATAATTCTACTAATGAAAGTATCATAAGGTTCACTAGGAAATTCATCCCAAAAAATTTAATAGGGGATGAGTAATATGATTGGGATTCAATAATTTACTCATTTGTCTACTTCATCGATAACTCAACTTCCATATTTTAAGGTGGTGTTTGAATAGTTCTATTAAAATTGCATGATATGAAAGAATTAATTGAACCAGAATCAAATAGTATGTTTTCTATCCTCGAATGAATAACTAGTATGCATGTCACCACTTCATTTTTAGGATCCACCTCAATGAACATAATGAAATAATATGCCCCTTTATCTATATTCCTTATAGGTTTTTTTATCAATTATCATTGAAAAACCTTGGATTAGTGCAATGATTCTCATAGTGTCTCTATTACTTGTAGTTAAAACATTGGATAACAAGACGAGGGTTCACTCGAGAATTTATTTCTTCTATCCCATTGGTTGGTTTCTCCTGTCAAAATTTTCTAGATAGGTTCGCTTACTTCCCACACCTAAATTATTTCCTTTTCCCCTTTAGGAAATTTCTTGGATGCTTCTTCCCACAGTTTTAACATGTGGGATGTTGGGATTTCTTTCCCCCATGAGATTTATACATCATACCACCAAAATTAAAATCTATTCTCCACTTCTTATCTCTATAACCATGAGACCCTTGAGATTTTCGGATATCCATTTCAACTTTGAGGGAACATCAAAAAAATTCTTATGGCTATCAAAATCTATAATCACCAAATATTTTTATATACCCAGCTTTATCCCACCAAATAGGCATTCAATTTTACTTTATGAATCATTGATAAATCCAGAGGCATATATTATTGTTATTTTGAAGTTTATGTCAAAATATCTAATGGATTAATCACCCTTTTTCTTGAGTAAAAATAAATCCATCTCTATTTTAAGTTAGAGAGTGGGAGGAAAGTGTTTATTGATTTTTTTTCTGGAATTATTTCTATTCCTTCGTTTTGATCTCTTCATTGGGATTCCGATTTTTGATCAAATTCTAATATTGATAATATTTTCCCTCCATACAATAAACAACCAATATGAAACTATATTGATTAGATAATTGAATATAAGATAATATATTCTCAATGTATTTGATACATTGTTCCATGATTAAGGGATCATAATATCTAGGGAAATTCATAGTTCTTTGTTAGATAAAGGTATCAATTGCAACTTTCTATTACTTAAGGGGATGTGGGTGTTTCCACTAATTAAAGTTTCTATTCAAAACTTGAGTTAATTTAGAAATTATTTTCATGAATTTTCCATTTTTCTCTCATTAGGCTGAGAAGATCATTTGGGAAGTTTTCGAATTTCCCCTCACATTGGTTGTTGGTCTAGTTCCTCATATTTTAAGCTATTGACTAAAATATAGATAAAATTAAGGATGAAAAATTTTAAAATATTAAATACATAAAAGGGAAAATTTGAAAATTTAATGGATAACTTATAAATAACATATATTCCTTAACCTATGAATTTATATGTTTCATTCAAAGTTAACCATGGTCTATTTCCTAACATAAAATTTAATGGGCATTTTTGTTCCCTTCATAATGGTTCATAAGGAGCATCTAAATTTACCAAATCATATCTCATAAGAGTGTAAAACTAGGTGTAAAGAAAGGTCTCTTTTTTATTCACTAGGTGATTATCAAGTAAATTCAAAATATACCCTTTACGGGGTTATTACCCCTTGGTACAATATTTCAAGAGCCATATACACCTATTGTATCCAAACAGGGGTTATGTTTCTTGATAACCACTTAATCTATACTTCACATGAATTTTAAGGATGTTTTCATATGTTTAGTATTATCCCTAAGGCTTCCACTAAGGTTTTCTAAATCTAATTCCAAAAAATATATAGACTTTACTCTGATACCAACTATGAAAACCCATATATTTAATACACATTAATTCATGATTTACTAAACAATGATACACATAATATGATCCAATAAGATCAGGAGGTCTAGATTACATGGAAATTCGTTACATAGAATAATAACATAAAATAGGGAGACAATGAAATTATTTAAAAACTCCATAACATGCCTTTAAAATCAATTGATATTTTAATATTTCATGGGATAACCTGGGGATGTAGGTAAGAAATGAGTGTGTTATAAAGCCCTGTAAGGGAATAATAAAATAATAACATGATGAAAGTAATAAAATTGAGTAAAGAGAAATATCGTTGTGAAATAAAATGGGTGATAATCACAAACATAAACATCAAATCATGATATAAGATGATAACTTTAAGGAAATATAGGAATGTGGAAACAAAATAAAACATGAAATCATAAACATAATTCAAGTATAACCACTAAGAAATCATAACATAGTGCTATTAAGATAACCTCCAATGCACCATAAGTGGTATCTCATGAGATAAAAACATTACCCAAAGCATTTTAGGACTATATAATTCTGAGCCCACCTGTTACATTTATATAATGTGCATAAATTTGTGTTCCACATAGATCATACACCATAAGAATTCCTTTCATCACTTTTAATCCCATGGTTCATAAGTTAGGGTTATATACATGGAACTACCTCATAAATTAATGATTAGAACATCTAGGTGAATACCTTTGAGTGGAAATGGGCATGGGTATTCACTACACAAATAATTGGTATGGAAAAATCATAGGATAATTTCGGCATCATAACTTATGTATATAAGGATTCATATAAGGGTTTAATAAGAGTGAAAGTTGGTATATAATTAATTTTAAATCATAATTATAGTAAAAGTGAATTAAAAAACACATTCCAACCTTAAAAGTTGGAAATAAAATGTCATAATACAAAGGAAGTTGTTGAATAAAGAGGAGGAGATAATCCCTTACATTGAGAGGGTGCTTCAAAAAACTTAAGAGGAGCTTCTTAAGAGAATGGGAAAACCTTGGGCTGGATTTATAGAGGTATAGGTATAGGGATTGGAACTTTATTCTACATTGGGTTTGAGTGAATAGGAGTGAGATGTTGGGTGGTAATTTATAGAAAAATAGAGGGGAATTATTTATTAATTTCTAAACATATATTTATACTCTATATCATAAAATAATCCAAACCACAAATCTTACCATGATTTTACCAATGTTTTAGACCAAATAGAAGTTTTTTCAATATTTTATAATGATAATAACGAGAATCAATAAAATAATACAATTGGTTATGTGGAAGTGAGTCATGTTCATAAATAATTGATTTTAAAACCTTAAAATATAATATAGATTTTGGAGGATTCATTAAAGGATTATAAAATTAATAAAATAACTTCAAAAATGCATTATTTTAAATTGGAAACATAATTTTGGTAATGGATACTAATTTTATTATTTCTTATATTCATTTTTTGAAATTATGATGTCATAATACATACAATATATTTATCCAATATTTATTTTTTTTCCCAAAAGTTCGATTATCTTAGAAAATTTTAAAAAATTCACCGTTTTCTAATTTTAAAATGAAGATTTAAAAAATAAAATAAATTTAATAAAAATAATTCTATAAATATGATAATTTATTTTTTTAAATAAAAATAATTATTTATTAAAAAATACTGGTTTTTATAATGATAATTATTTTCTAAACCTTATAAAGATTATATTGGACTTCATTAATTTAAATTATCATTTATATTCAAATAAATATTAATATTTTATAAAATTAAATTAATTTAATAAAATATTGAATTTATCAAAAAGTGTGTCTTAATTGAATATATATATATATATATATATATATATATATTTCCCAAAAATACAATTTGTATTTCTTTGTATCAAAATATAATGTTTATAAAACTCATTAATCATTTATAAAGTAATAATTTAAAGGAATAAATATAATCATTATTTCATTTAAAATAAAATATATAAATTCATACTTCTAGTTTCTAGATATATAACGCCTTATTACACTCATGTGGCACTAAGGGTAAGGTGTAAGATGATGACACTTTCTTAGGGTGGTTCAACGAACATGGTTTGTGTTGTGATCTTAATAAGATTGAAATTATACCATAAACTAATTTTCTTGTGTTTTGGTTATTGGATATCATCTTGGGATTGGTAAAGGGTAAATTCTAATGATGCCATCTCCCTTTTAAGCTTCTATAAATGGGCTTCATAGGGTTCAATCCTACTAGTTGAGGCCATCACTTCTTCTATCTATATAAATCATAATTTACCATATCCCTTAATATATAATAATATTATTGTTCATTTTACAATGGAAATATTACCAATGGTTATGAGTATTAATGGTATTTTAAATTCAATTGGCTATATCTATCCAAAAACGAAATTAGTGAATGTGTTTTCTATAACTACATTAATTAAAAAGGAATTTATTCATTCAAAAGTGGAATTTAATTTATAGATGTTTGGGTCATTACACCAATGGATTCATTAATGTATTTTAGAGTGAGTGGGATCCACCATCGAGAAGAGTGAGTCCAATTTCTCTTAGTTAAAGTTTATCTCTTGCCATTTGTTAGAGTTGTTTCTTGATGTTGTTAATCCAAATCTTAGTTTTCCTCTTCTAAAAGTGGTGTGTGAGTATCTCGATGTTTTTCTTTATGATTTTTCTAGGTTTCCACCCTATAGGTATGTTGAGTTCTCTATAGACTTAATTTTGTGGATCAGACCCATTTCTGAACTTTCATACCATATAGAACCTGCTGAATTAAAATATTCTAAGGCTTAGCTATAAGATATTATGGATTAGGGATTTATTAATCCCTGTTTTTCACCTTGGTCATTGCTAGTGTTATTTATAATTAAAAAAACGAGAGTGAATAGATTTAAATTGATTACCAAAAACTCAAACAAGTGACTATAAAGAACAAACATCCCTTATTGATGAATTTTTTATTAGATTAAGGGGTATCAGTGGTTTAAAAAAATTGATATGAGATCTAGGTACCATCAATCGAGGGTCATAGGGGATGATATTACAAAGATAGTGTCTAATAGTAGGTATGGGAATTATGAGTATTTGGTTATTCCATTTGGCCTTACTAATTCTCAGATGGTGTTTATGGAATTGATGAACCAAATATTTCATCAGTTCCTAGATTCCTTTATGGTTGTATTTGCGGAAAATATTATTATTTATTCTATATTAGAGCATGTTGAGAATCTGAATATTATCCTTATAATCCTGAGAGAACATCTTATGAATTGAAATATATCCAAATGTTAGTTCTAGATTCAATAAGTGGAATTTTTGGGCCATGTAATTTGTAAGGGAATATCAATTGACCTTGAAAATATTTACATGGTGATGTATTGGGTGAGGACTAGGATTTTATTTTAGGTATATAGTTTCTTGGGATTGGATGGTTATTATAAGTGATTTGTTTGGGACTTCTCTAAGCTTTCATCTAATATGAAAGAGTTGGATCTTAAGGGTATAAAGTTCTTTTTGGAATAACTAGTGCCAGAATTATTTTTTGGGTTTGAATTTGAGATTGAATTCATCATTGGTCTTGATTATTCCAAAGATAGGTGCTAGTTATGATGTCTAATGTGATGCCTTAGGTATGGTTTTTGGTTATTTTTTTCTATAGGGAAGGCATGTGGTAGTTTGTGGTTCATGTTATTTTTAACATTATAAAAGGAACTATCCCACTCAAGATCTTGAGTTGATGGTGATGATGCATGAACTTAAAACTTTTATTCAATACCTCTTTGAGGAGTGGTTTACTATGTTTTTAGAATATATGAGTCTAAAATATATTTTTACCTTGATATATCTCAACTTGAGATGAAGATGTTGGGTAGAGTGTCTTTAAATTATTATGATATTTATTATATTATTAGTAAAGGTAATTAGGTCACAGATTCATTGATCATGAAATTACTGACTGAAGAAATGAAAGAATAAATGTAATAGTGGTTCTTGATGATATTTTTCACTGAGATTCACTTGGAAGAATATAGAGATGAAGGAAAAGTATTACTAGCATATACTTAGGGAAGATCACTCATGGATGATCAAATTCAACTTGGATAGACTGTAAATGTTTAGTGTAAACATTTTATCAAGACCTTTTTTGGTGGGGAGACATCAAGTGGGTGGTCTCAGTCTTCTAATAGTGCACTATTATTTAAAGATACAATGTATATTCCAATATAATTGAGATATAAGTTGATGGAGACTAGTCACCACTCATGTTGGTCCGTACACATTATAGCTACCAAGATGTACCATGACTTGAGACATAATTATTAGTTGTTGAGTATGAGGTTTTTTATCATGGGTTTTGTATAATAGTGCCTCACATGTCAAAAAATTAAGATGAAACATCATATACCTACTGGGTTGTTGAAATCATTACCCATTTCGGTTTGGAAATAAGATGGGATAGTCACATAATTTTTGATTGATCTAACATGTGATCCTAGTGGTGAAGATTTGATTTGGTTGATTATAGATTAAATCATGAAATCATCACATTTATTATCTATTAAGGAGTCTACAACAATAGAGGATCTTGGGTGATTTTACATTTATTAAAATTCATGGTTTTCCATCAATTATCATTTATGATAAAGTACCTCTCTTTACATCTTTGTTATGGAGTTTTTTTAGAAAGGGATGGGTATATAGTTGATGTTGATCATGAACTTTCATCCATATACATATATAAAAACTGATCAAGCCATCCAGATTCTTAAAGAAATCCTTTGAGAATGTGTGTTTGACTTCAGTGGATCATGGGAGAAGAATATACCCTTAGTAGAGTTTTCCTATAGCAATAGTTATCAGGATTCCATCTGGATTGTGTCATTGGAGGTATTGTATTGGAGGCCTTGCAGGATGCCTCATTGTTGGGATGGGATTGGAGAACGATCCTTGGTTGGACCGATTATCATTCAGGAGATTATAGATATCATGTTGTTGGTTAGGAATAGATTATCGATAGCTCAAATTCACTAGAATCTTATAATGAACAATGTATTCATCCATTTGAATTTGAGGCAGGTGATTAGGTATTTTTCAAATTTCACCTTGGATGTGATATAGTCACTTGGGGGAGTAAAGTAAGTTATAACCTTATTATATCATCCCATTAAAGATTTTGGAGAAACTTTAGGAAGGTGTATTATTGTTTAAACTTATATACTCATTTGAAATCAATCCATGATGTGTTTCATATTTCCTAGTGGAATAAGTATTAGTTGTACCCTTCCCACATGCTTTAGTGGGTGGACATTGAGATTGAACCCAACACTTCAGTGGTTGAAATACTCATTCAGATAGCAGAATAAAAGTATAAATAGATGCATTGAAATATGACACCATTGGTTTGAGTGAGATGGAAAAGTGGCAGGGAAAACTATGAGACATGGGAGCATGCAGCCTTGATATTGCAACAATGGCCTTATCTTTTATCTAGTTTGTGATCATGTGCCTTTTAAGGATATAATGATCTTATCATGGGGATATTTTTCACACCTGAGTATGAGGAACTAAGTATATATCCATATAAGTTTTTTAATTCCATTTTCTTGTCACTCATAGGTTAGGAGATGGATTTTTGGTCTTTGATGGTAGTTGGAGTCCATCGGCTATCCAGTGAAGGGAATCATCTAACCAGTGCTGGTAAATAGAAATTTTGAAGGTTTATAGGTGACACCAACCAGCTGGTGGAGTCCTATAGCTATTGGTTGACTACCTGTAGGCACCAGGTTGTCGATGACATCATTGGGTATGTGAATTAGTGAGGTTCTAATAGTCATTTTTCCCTAAAATGTTTTATTAATAACCTTTAATTCAAATCTTTAACCCTAATTAAATATTTCTCAATTTATAGGCTCCTTAGTGACATTATGGATCTATCCCCTGTCTTATGGTGAATCAATATGCATATTCAAGACCTGGCTCTCCATTCTTCATAATCTGGTAAGAGGAATCCTTCTAAACAAGTTTTTCATCTCTTTCTACATTATTTTTATGTATCATGAGACTAGATAATTAGATATAGTGTAGACATGGTGAACTGACCATATTTTCTTCAAATTTAGGTTCCTGAGAATTTAATCTCCTTGTCTCCCATTACTAGTCTTAAAGAGGAAACATCATTTTTTCATTTCTATGGTAGGTGACTCTACCCTATGGTCTAACCCTTGGAATTTAGTATGTTCATTAATGACTTACTTTTGTTTTTATTATGAAATTTATTTTTAATTAGGATTTTTTGTTTTAGGGAAATGTTATGTTTTGAGAAAGTTAGTTTTTGAGGTAAATCATTGGACACTCGTGATGTGTTTGATAAATTACCTTAAAGATATTTTAAAACTGAAAATGTGTTTTTAATCATGGAATGTGGTGTGGATCACTATAGAAATTATTTTTTAAAAATAATCATGCTCTGATTTGAAATGGATTATTCCTTGGAAAATATTTATGAAGCATGGTTTCAGTTTTTTTCCTTAGAAAATTCTTATGAAACATTATTTTGGTTTCCTTGAATGTATTGATGATGTCACACTTGAGATACCTTGGGGTATGGGAAAAAACTAAAAAAAGACTATCTCTAGTGGAGTTATATATCACTGGGAGAGGTTCCCTTGATGTCATAGAGACTAGGGGGTAGCCTTTTTGATAGGTCGAGGTTCTTGAACTATAGGAGTCATGTATATTAGCTAGTGTTACTTAGAGTGGATTAGCTATTTGGTTGTATACGCCCTCATGTCATGAATAGACCACTTTTTTTTCTTTGATATTACATTACATGAATGATATTTTGATATTATTACTTTCCCCCTTGTTTATGTTATGTGAAATTATGCTTAAAAATAGTTAATTAATCTGTTTATGTCATTTAAAACTTGATATGTCATATTTATCTGTTTTATTGAATATGAAATGATTTTTAAAGGAAAAATAAGGGATGGTTTATAAATGGAGAATTAATTCTAATAATGTATTTTAGATATCCATTTTGAATGTGAACTAATGGATCCACATGACTAGAAATTTTATAAATTCCTTGGTGGTATCCTACTGGGAATTTGTGCTCACACCCTACATCTTCCTCTTGGCACTTGTAGCCTTTGTTTTATAGGATACATGTAAAGGGAAGAAAATCATGTTGAGGAATACTCTCCTTATTTATGTTTCTTATTATTGGGTTGGTATGGAGGTGAATTATGGTCATGTGGAGATGGACACATGGGTTGTTTTAGGTTATATGTTGTTAATGGTCTTCTTATGTTTTGAGACCTTGTTGTCCATATGTTGGATGTTACTTTTTCAGTTTTTATTTGACATGTGATATTTTTTTATCCATATTTTTACTTTATTTAACTTATATCATATATATTTTTTAGGATAAAATCATTCTCATATTCTCTTATATGATACCCAAGTGCTTTTCACCAGCCCCTGGTGATCGAGAAAGAACATCTGGCATTATAGAAGGTCAATTTGGGTGAAGTTATGAGTTTTGTTGGGATTAAATTATATATATATATATATATATAGGTTTTATGAAATAAAATATATTGATAAATTATTAGGAAATAATCACTCAATTTTTCTAAAATTCATTTTATGTTTGAAAAATATGTTTACTTCTAAAATGAGATTTATTGCCTTTTTGTGAATGGATATTATAATTAATTTCTAACACATAGAAATTTTATTTTATAAAAATGATACAATTTTTTAAGTCATTACATAAAAATTATATTAGGGTTAAATTTTGGGAATTTTTCAAAAAGATTAATTTTTCGGCGAATAGTGAAATAAACTAATTTTATATAAAACTATATTTTGTATTAATGTATTTACAAAGTCCCTTTTTGAATTTATTTTAAAATTATATTAGTTGATTTTATTAAACATAATATAATTAATTTCATTATAATCAATATTATTATTAATTTTGGTATAAAATAATTTTTATACTTAAAATCCATTTTTCTTGAAAACCCATTATTATTGGGTCTAATAGGTTTATTGAAAAAGTAATTTATACCACTTAGAGGAAATGAATTTGATAAAATGGATTCCATATTTTCAATAAAGAGGTTCAAATTTGTAAATTAGTTTCATTTTAGTTTAGTTATTACTAATAGTAACTGTGGTAAATATCTGTTAGCTCAGTAAGGTTAAATCAAATCATTAAGGTTAAAAATAATGTGATAAGGATTTAAAAATATATAAATAATAAATACAAAATAACACTCTTTTTATTTTAATATCTCTAATATTTCTTTAAGCATAAAATATTTTATGTTTGGTTATATATGTTTATTTAAAATATGAATGAATTTATTTTATCATGGTAATTTATTTTAATTTTTAGTGATGAAATAATTAACTTAGATGCTTCTGCAAAACTAACATAGTTCTCGTTCAAACAGTATAAAAATTATGAAAATTATTTTAAAAAATATAAAAGTAATATTTTTTTGGTTAAGTTATGATGTTACATGAATTTTTTTGATAAATATACGACATTGGTGATGTTTTAAAAGTTTATATTATAATTACATTATTGTCTTGATTTTTTTAAAGTCAAATTATGTGAATAGTTTAAAAAATGACTTTAATGGTGATTTATATTAAATAATATTTTATTCATTGACATAAAATTCATAAAAATATTATATTTGGAAAAGTGAAAGGGATATATTATATAATATCTACCATTTTACACTTATGGTCCACCTTTCATTTTTATAGTAAATTTCTTGACCCTAAAGAGTAAAAAACTTTGATATTATTGTAAACGTCAAAGGGGTTAATGTGGGTTAAAACATAGAGATATGGATTAACACATCACCTAAACTTAAATAAATTTTATTAGATGAGAATATTTAGGCTCCTAATAATCCTATATTTGAAATAAATCAAATCATAAACTCTTTTCCATTAATATTCATTTATATTAAGTTTATACTTTAATTAATTCCAAGGGTGCCCCTTCCCTAATTTATAGAAGTACTCCTCATATCCTATCTTACCCATATATTTTGAGCACTCTATATAAAATAATACATGCTAAAATACCTTCCCAAATTTCATCTCTAAGACCAATATGTTTTTGAATCATTAAAATACCAACCTAGAAGGAATATGTTAAAGGCCAAAGTTGGTTTTCTAAAGAAGAGGTATAACTCTTAATCGACCATATTCATATTAATTATTATTCAACCTAGATATAATGTTCTTAAAAAATGATTAAAAATTAAAATAAGTATATAAACTATAATAAAAATTTACTATTACTATGTTAAAACCCCTTTTCATCTCATTTCCATCAAATGGTTAATGAAAACATAATTCATGTGTATGTGTGGACTAGCACCTCTACAAAGTGGCGTGTTTCATTTTAATCACTCCTCTAAAAACTACATATAATGATGGATTTAATTTATATAAATGATATTAATTAAATAATTATCATTTTTAAGTATAATATATCATCTATATTCATTCCATTCCAATCTTTAAAAACAGAATCATCACACATGCATACGTACAAACTATAGCCTCCATGTAGGGATGTACTTTTTTTTTTCAAAAATCACCTCTCGTGGAAGGATATGGTTATGGATTTTATGAAGTCATTTTATGTTTATAACATGACAATTATTTTTTAAAGGTGCTATTTTATTTTATTTCTTTATTTTCCATCCAATTAAAAGTAAAAACATCACTTCTGTGTACGTGAAGACTCCCACCTCACAAGCAGATGCATTTTATTTTTTGTAACTGAATTTCATGATTGAATATAAAATTGTATTTTTATGTATAAAATTTATAATTATTTAATTATTATTACTTTTTATATGATATAAAAATTACCTATTTTACCAGATTCAATATATCAAAGTCATTGTGCAATTATGAACCGAACGTCCTCAAAATACCTGATGCAGACTTAATAGATTAAGTAATTAAATATTTAATTGAAATAAATTAAATAAATTGTTTATGATAATGGAATAAAACATAAAAATTATATTAAACAATTAAATTATTAATATATTTTAATTATATAAGAGTTAAATGACATACATAGTGATTCATGACTCAATATAAGGGGTTTGTTTTCAATTTCCATTCATTAGGATATACTTCTACTTAGTTGAAAATATTATGAAATGATTATGTATGAAATGGAATATGATTGTATGATTTTTCATTAAATATTGTTTTATTTGGTTTTAAAATTGTTTCAAATAGTCACCCTAATGATTAATTCTCACTTCAATGATACAATATTTATAAGAATTCTTCATCTCAATATTGTTTCATTGATACCTGTTTAATGTTATGAACCTATTGATATTTATGGAGTGTATATACTACAAACTTGAAATGTTATATTATGTATCCTTGTTAATTCATGATATTTAAAGTCACTATTCAAATTATTTCATCCAAGGGTATTTGACTTGAAAGTTACTAAGTGGTAAGGGTTTATCGTCTCAAATTATCTTATTTGGGACATATGTTATGTTCTACACATATATTATTTTATGAGTGATATCTACCATTACCTTGATATTTTTTATAATTAATATCATTATTTTAATGGTATTTAAATCTTAACAATAATTTATTTCTTTATGAGGGTTATGATTTAAAAGTTAACAAATCGGTAAGGATTTATGTTATAATCTTGTTTCTTTTTATGATTTTTTATACTATAATTATGTTGAGGGAAATTTTATTGATATTATCCATTAAAAATATATATTTTATTATAATATATTGATTCCTATAATTTTAATGTATTAATTCCATTTTTTTTATTTTCCATATATAAAATGATTGAGAATTGTTTTAAAATAAAAAATGACTTTATTTCTTCTTTGGTCAACAAACATTTTATCCCATGTTAAAAAAATTCAAAATTATTCTATGAAAGTTTTTTAATATACTTTTAATGTTCTAAAAAGTTTATTTTTTCTAAATTTTAATTTATTTAAAAATGTTCAAAAATAAATATTTCAAAAAAATTTCCAAACAATTCAATTTTAACATTTTACAAAAGTGTGAAAATAATGTTTTGTTTTAACATATATGACATAAATGGATTTTCCCAATTTCATGATCATTTTTTTTGAATATTAATTTATATGTTTCCATGGATATTTTCAAATAAAATGATTTTCTTAGTGTTCTAGGATTTTTTTAGTTTTAAATGTTATTAAATGGAAAGAATATTTTTTCATGTTTTCAAAGAAATGCTCAAATGATCTTTAAAAGGAATTTTAAATCTATGATAGTTTTATTGAAATGAAATCATTCATGCGTTTTGTTTCATGATATGGTACTTGTACATTATTGATGAAATCATGATTGGGGAGTGAACCCAAATACTCAAGGGACTTTTTTTGAGATATGATCAGTGGGTCTGTTATATCCCTCCAATGCATTGGGTAATGAGAAGGAGTTAATTGAATCAATGTTACTCATAAGATATGATAGTGTTATGTTACTCATAAGAGATAATGAAGTTAAATAATTTTAACTTAATCCTAAAAGATGATCGAGTTTACCTTTTATAGGTTAATTCTAAGAGATATGAGAATTATCTTATTAGGGGATTACATAATGAATGTTTGATGTTCCAAAATACCTAAAAAGTTTTTCAATGCTTACTATAAGATCTAATGGATCATTTTTTCAAGTATTTTTTCCACATGGATCATGATTGTTGAATTATATAGCTCTTATATTATGTTAAATGTTAATTATATGTCTCATTATTTATGATCCATGATTTTATGGGAATTAATTCTCTTATGTTATGCTCATGCACTTTGATTATATCACCATATCCTTTTGATCATATTATGATCACTAATGACATTCAATTGTTAATGATTATGTATACCCATACTGAGAATTTTATATTAAAATTCTTATATTTTCCATTTTTTGAGGTTATGAATAATGATGTTAAATGAATTATTAATAGAAGGGTTTTATGTGTGACACATTTTATGAGATATTTTGAAGATATATTGTAAAATAACAAAAAATAGTTATAGTAGAAAAAATGACCACTTGAAGATAAGTGAATTGTTATGTAAGAGTTTTTTATAATTCTCTAAAACTCTAAACCTAAAAGGACTTTTTTTAAAAGTTGGGGTCAAAGGATATTTTTATTATTATACAAATGAACCTTTTTTCTTTCTAAATATATGGAAACTCGTTACATAGCTCGAAGGACCATGGATCATAGACTAAATTTGAGTTTCCTAAAGGCTCTGAGGTATGAAGCCCTAATACTAGGCTTAAAATTACATTTTTATCTCAAAGGACCCTTCAATGAATAGTAATATCACAATACACGGGCTACTATAGTACCCTCTACAGTACCTCCATTGTTATAGTTCCTACAATAGTACCCACAACTACTACAATGTCACCACTTCAACAGTTCCACTACTGATATAGTACTGCTACAGTACCCCCCATGAATTCTCTCCTTCCCAGTTTTGAACCCAGGTATTTTGGATGTAGGCTTAAAAGGTTTAGCACTATATCCAAGTGTTTGGGTTTGAGGATAATATATTTGGTATCATATATGGTTTAGTTAACTATGGAGAATAAGATGTTTTTATGTGAGGTTAACTTTATTGTTATAGATACCATCATGGGTTTATATGTTTAAGGTTTATCATTAGTTAAAAGGAATATACCCCCCTTTATAGGTTTTAAGTGATGGGATTTGATGGAAATTAATGATATTTTGGGAGACATTTTATTGGTTTGAAGTATATTGAACCCATACATTCAACATGAATGATTATTTTGGAAGAATTCCATTACATCTTTGGGGATGTAAGATAAAAAAGTATGAGATAACATTTGAGGTTAAGACTTTATTTAATTTTGAGGTTATTGTGGTAAAATGGGATATAAAGATATTTAATTATATAATGATTTAAGTCAAACCTTTAGTGTTATTTTTTAATTTTTTACATTAATTTATTTTTTATTCATATAAATATTTATTCATTTTGGTTAGTATATTACCTTATTCTAACTATTTAGATTTTGGTTAATGTATAAAGATAAGAGGGATAAAATTTTATACATTTTTGGGTCATGATCTATTATAATTTGATTTTAGTGATTCATGAATGAAAAATTTATCTCAAATATTCATTTTTTTGGAATAAGATGTGTGATATAAGTGGAAATTGATCAAAACACAATAAAAGGATGAAATTGTTCTTATAAAATAAAATAAAATCAAGTAATAATATTTTCTTATGTTCTTAGTCTAGATGGTAAATAATTCCTAAACCATAGGAAAGAGATATTAAAAAAATGTTGTCTTATTACCTTCATTTTGATGAAATGATGGTCGTTTTCACACCTTATTGTGTTAAGGTTTTTAGGTCATTGAATTTCTCTTGATAATTCATTTTCTTATGATCAATGTTATATATCACTACAAATCAGTATTTAGAGATTTATTTTCTTATCCATATCCATATTTTTACTTCTCACTAACATTATTCTATTTTAAAACCCTGTTATATGATTTTCAAGATGACCTTCATATTTCCTTTTCCCTCTTTTCAAAAGGAAGTGTTATTAACCCTTTTTATGATGTGGGTTTTCACCAAAGTTATCCAAAAATGTTTAACCTTTGATTACTAAGTTCAAGATAAAATTGTGAGGATGCAATTTATTAAAGTGGGGGATAATGTAATATATTGATATTTTAAAAAACACTATGTTTTAATAATGTACACAACATGCAACACTGTGCTTTAATGACTATGATACATTTTATTTAAATATGAAACTTATAATATAATCATTGAATTAATGGGTATGAATAGGATTAAATGAATTATCATACATATATAGGTCCTATTAAATAAAAATTTATTGATAAATTATTAGTAAATAAGTATTCAATTTTTAGTAGTCATTTTATGCTTCTAAAATACGTTTTCAACAAAAATAGTTTTTGTTGCTTTTTGTGATTGAATATTATAATTAATTTAGGACACATTTAATAATTTTATCTTTTAAAAAATGTCATAATTTTTGAAAATATCATATCAAAATTATCTTATGGTGATATTTTAGTAATTTTCCAAAAAAGATTACTTTTTCAGTGAATAGTGAAATATAACGATTTTATAGAAAACTATATTTTCCATCAAAGTATTTAAAATGTCCCATTTTTTTTTGAATTGATTTAAAAATTTAGTTATTTCATTTTGATTAAAAATAATCCAAATAATATCATTATAATTTATATTATTATTATTAATTTTTTAATAAAAAAAATTTAAACATAAAATCCATTTTCTTAAAAAACAATTTTTATCGCATTATAGAGGTTTATTTTAAAATTAATTTATGAAAATTAAAATAAATTAATTTGATAAAATTTATTAAATATTTGGAATAATTTTTTTTCAATTTTTTAATTATTACCATTTTATTTTTGATCATTATTAATAGTAAATGAGGTAAATATTTATCACGTCAATAATGGTAAATCAAGAAATTAAGGTTAAAAATAACATGATAAGGCTTTAAAAAAATATCTAACACCTACCTTATTTGTAACATCCTAGATCTGATTGCCACTCAACTGGTGCCCTATACCCAGTTGACCACATGACCTCAAGTAAATTTTCCCAAATGCCAGAGGCTGCCGACTAGCAGTGAGGGCCTAGGGTATGATAGTGGGGAAACTATTCCCTAATTGGAAGAGTGTAACACATTAGAATAATAAAATAAAATAGCAGAAGCTATAAACAGTATATAACTGGAATAAATAGTGGAATACTGATAAGATAAATAACTAAGCATCATTCAAAACCAAAGATGATGCATAATGTCACCTGTTCTAGGAAAGCAGCCAAACAAGTAATCTACAGTAATACAAAATATATGTCTCAAAATTACAAAAGGAACAAAAAAAAAGAAGCACGTGCTTGTCTCAGTCCAAAAGAAACAAAGAAGGATCACAAGCCTCATCTCGGTCCCATTATCTCTGTCTCTTAATAATAACATCAAATACTTGTATGAGGGCACTTTCCTTGATCAACACCTATAATCATATAATCCATTTGGGTCTAAAAGCATGACCCAAATAGGGTATGAGACTAAATCCTAGTAGGAAACCACCAAAGGCATATGCCAATATATTAATGAATATATATATATATATAACAGGAAGTGTACAATAGTGAAATTAGTAAATAATAGGTACTCAAAAGTAAGCACAATAGATGTCTTAGAAGACAATGGTAAACAGGTATAAGTGAAGACCAAATCCAAGATTGTGCTCTGGCTTAGCAGGTGTGTCATAAGTCATCAATTTCATTATTCAAGTTCCATTAATTATATAAAGTCTTGAGGTCTGGCTTAAGCCTCATGGACCCACCGTATAAAATTAATTGTCAACTTGTGATATAATAATCATTTAATCATTTTTCTAATAGAGCCCATCCTAGGTATCCCTCAATGGATCCTTGGTTTGATCACAATTTTAAAACATGACTCAATGAGCCTGACCACCCTATCCGTGGATCGCTCATGGACTTTACATAATTAGCCTCTTAATCCCATCAATCATCAATTAAGCAAGACAATGGTTCAACCAAGGTATATAAGATGTAATTTGGCACATGATCCTAAACCTGTCTTTGTACTGAGATTGTGGATCTCCCAATGCTAATTAACTCTTTTTATCATTTAATTTAATTTCACATTCCATCTCAGAAGCAAAAAATGTGAATTAAACTATAACATGGATTTAACATAAAAATATCACATGGTCACAATTTACATAATAAAAAACACATGTAAATTAAACTGTTACATGGTCAAATAAGTATAACTCATGTGGGAAATTCTTATAATGAACAATACATTTTTAACAACAAAAAAATGGGAATTTAAGTCCATCCTCATAGGAATTCTCATCCTCATGTCCATATAAGGGAAACAAAGCCAAGGGGTGGCCCTAAATCAAGGTTCATAACCATAAACATTATTTCAAATCATCTAATCAATTAATTAATCATCAATAGGCAATAACAAGGTTCATTATTCAATCAAGTGACACCCTAAAAGTGGGAACATTGCACTTCGACATATATAAACATCAAGATAATTCTTGAAAGGTACAAGGCCACCTACCTCGTCATAGTACGACTCTCCTTGTCCATCATCGAGCTTTGATTCACCCTATAATGGAGTATATCTACAAAATGGGTATAAACATTCGACCTTTAATAACTTGGTTGGGAGAAGAAATCAAGAATAAAGGCTCAAGAGGAATCAATATCTCACTGAGGGGAATCTAATAGATTCGATGGTGTTTTAATTGGATATTGAATGATGAATCGGGAGACAAGGCTTTTTTCGTATTTTCTGGGCGTTATGTGCATCGAAGGTGAGTTGTTTCTATCCATCTAAAAAAACAACATACTGTCCTACTTATTAATTAATTAAAAAAAGTACCCGGCGTGTACTTGAGATTACACACTGTGTCTGTATAGTTTTCTAGCCCGACCTTTACGTGGCCGTGTACTGGGATTACATGGTGTTTAGCCTTAAATACACAACATGTACCTATAAGTACACGATGTGTAGTTCCCAATCACATTGTGTTATAGGCCTATAGCCATCCCCTCAACCTCTTTTCCCCCATTTTCTTAAATAAAAACTAAAAAGGAAGGATCCATACCTCAATAGAAGTACCAGGTTCTTACAAAACTCACCCCTTAAATAAATCCTTCCTTGAATTTCAATTCCATGGGTGGTGAAGAAATATCTGAGAACAAATACAACCACTGTAATCATACATTGGCCTCCCTCTCCCAAGAATCATCGTACACTCGACCGTGCTGCCATAGAACCCATACCAAAGTAATAGACCGACCACGGAGAACCTTTTTTCAATGATCTATAATACAAATGTGATTCTATTCAAAGGACACATCTTCTTGCAACTCCACTTCCTTAGGTAGAAAGGTGTGAGACAGGTCTGAAAAGTAATGTGGAAACTAAGAAATGTGGAAGATGTTGTGCATAACCCTGTACCTCTGAGGTAACTACAATCGATTGGTAACTGGCCCAACCCTTTCTAGAATCTCAAATGGGATGACGTACCTTGGTGAAAGATTACCCTGTCTCCTAATTCTCTTATGTCCCAACCTTGGTGAAACACTAAAGAAAACTCGATCCCCAACCTCGAACTCTAGAGGTCATCTGCAGTGATCAACATAATATTTATAACAAGACTACACAGTAACCATCTACTTCTGAATCAACTGGACCTACTCAGAAGTCTTCTACATGAGATGTGGTACTTGTAAAGATGCCTCACCTGCCTCCAACTAGCACATGGGTAATCGACATGGCCTATCATACAAATCCTCAGAAGGTGCCATCTTAATAGTTTCTTGGAAACTTTTATTGTAAGAAAATTCAACTCAGGTAATATTCTTATACCAAGAGCCCCCAAAGTATTAGATTCATGATCACAGTATGTCCTCCACCAACTTTATCATATGATTTGACTGGCCATCAATATGAGGGTGGTATATTGTGCTTAGAATCACTTGTGTACCCAGTACCCTCTGAAAACTATGATAGAAACAAGATGTAAATTGGGAATCCCTATCTAAAAGCATAGAATGAGGGACACCATGAAGTCATACCACCTCACAAATATAAAACTTCAGAAGCTCATCAATACCTAAGGTCTCCTTGATCAGCAAGAATTAAGTGAGCTTTGTAAGTCTATCAACCACTACCCACAATTCATCATTTCCTCAGGGAGACCTCAGTAAACATGTCATGAAATCCATCACGACATCATCCCATTTCCACTTTGGAATAGGTAACTGCTGTAAAATCCTGACTATCCATTGATGTTCCACATTTACCTGCCAATAGGTGGAACATATTATAACAAAACCATCCACATCTCTCTTCATACCCTCCCACCAGTACTAACGACACAAGTCATAGTACATCTTGGTAACTCCAAGATGCACTATCTAATCCTAAGTATGAAACTCCTACATCAACTCTTCACATACGTCCACTAGAACCCAAAGAAATCCGTGGATCTGCAAGATATCATCATCACCTTCCATCCAACCATGAGATGGATCCTCACCAGCTACACTCTCCCGCAATACTAGGCATTTAGAATTTGATAGTTATCTCATCCTCACTCTATCCATAAGGTTATAAGTCATAGATATATAAGAAAGGAAAGTCTGTCCCTGAATATCATGCACCTCCAAATACATCTTAGAGAACAATTCAATAAGCTGACACTTGCTACTAGCCTCATGTACTACCTACATCTGAGTCCTCCTACTCAGTGCATCAGCCACTCCATTTCCTTTTCCAGGCATGTTGGAAAGCTTGAAGTCAAAAGACTGAAGGTGTTCCACCCACCTTCACTACCTCAGATTTAAATCATGCAGATGAAAGATTTACATGAGACTTTTTTGGTGTCTATACACCAAAAAACGCCCCCTTAATAAGTAATGTCTCCAACAGCATAAAGAATGAACAATTGTGGCTAACTCAAGATCGTGCGTTAGGTAGTTACTCTCATATGGTCTCAATTGCTGAGACCCATACACAACGACTCGATCCCACTAAATAAGAATTTCTCTTAGCTCGACACCTGATGTGTTTCAGTACACAATGTATCTCTTTTATGGATCTAGAAAAATTAGTATCAGTGCTGACGTTAATCTCCCTTTTAGATTATAAAAGGCTGTCTCACAAGAATCTAACCATACATACTTCACACCATTCTTTTTAAAGCCCATCATTGGCACTGCTAAGCATGATAATTCCTGTATGAAACACTTGTAGTGACCAATCAACCCTAGAAAACTCCACACCTCAAATACATTCTTGGGCTTCTCCCAGGTAACTACTGCTCTCACCTTCTCTGGGTCCACTGATACTCCCATCTCCAAGATGATGTGACCTTGGAAATGAATCTGATCTATCCAAATGTGTCACTTTGAGAGATTCACATATAACTAATGATCTCTCAATGTACTCAAAATGACCTCAATATGTGTGGCATGGTCATGTTGGTTGTGAAAATATACCAAGATATCATCCACAAAAAATAGTTCCATGAAACACTTAGTTTTTTGGTATGGAACACTCGGTTCATCAGTTCCATGAAAACTATTGGCGTGTTTGTGAGACCAAACGACATAACCACACACTCACCGTACCTTCCATGAAATGTGGTACGAGGTATTTTTGAAGATCAAACATGTACCTAGTGATATCCTGACCTTATGTCGATTCTCATGAACACCCAATATCCTCTAAGATGATCAAAACTGTCATATATCCATGAAAAATGATATAATTTTTTAACTGTCATCTAGTTTAGTTTCCAATAGTCCACGCATAGCCTACAGGTATTATCCACCTTCTTTGAAAAAAGGACTGGAGAACCCCATAGAGAAGTACTAGGATGAATAAACCCCCTTTCTTCTAAATCCTCTAGATGAATCTTGAGATCTTCGAACTCCATCGTAGCCATCCTATAAGGAGGAATGGATACAGGTGAAACTCATGGAACTATCTCAATAGAGAACTCTACCTCTCTTACAAGAGGTAAACCTGAAAAGTCTCCCAGAAAACATCCCTGAAATGATCAACCATTGGAGGTAAATCTATTTGATTTGTTACCTAGTCATCTAGATATAAACAGAAAATTTGAGCTATCATCCCACTCAACCCACAAGGCTCAGGTCCAGCTTGGCTTGCCTGGACATCCCACTCTCCCTTGTGTATAAATGATCAACCTTCTGGTGACATAAAACTCACCCTGCGGTGATAGAAATCGATGAAGGTTTGAAATTAAAATAACTAATCCATTACTATTATGACATCAATTCCTATCATCTCTAAGACACATAGATCCCAAACGAAGTGACACCCACCAATTTTAAGGGGGAACTCCTTGCACTGTCGCACACTACCGTTCTAATCCCTAACAGAGATTCTAGTTTCATAATGTCATTAAGAGTAAAAACAAGGAGCCATAGGCTCACCACAATATGAAAAGATATCAAACTCTACGAAAACCCTATATCAAATAGTGAAAAAGATAAAAAAGAGGTGACTAGAATAGTACCTATGACCGTAGAAGGCCCGGGGACCTACTCCTACCGGGTCTGTTGCACTGTATAAGTTCGGACAATACTGCATCCCTAAGACACTTCCTAGATACCCTGATCTGATCCTCCTTACTATCATTGAGATCCTAGGGTCTGGTTTCCACAACCACAACCTCTACCTCATCCTGAATGACCTGAATCATTCTAGTTCCCTGACTGGTGAGAAGCTAGGAACCCTTCTCCTGAACATGGAGTTTGTGCATACCCCCTCTCACTAGATGCTGGTGGAAACTTTTTGTAGAAATTCTATAAGTGGACCATATTTCCACAAGATCATCACTCTAATGGGTCCATCAGGAACTGAGGTTGTGTATGGCCCATTCTTCTGCAATAGAATCACCTCACTAAGCTACCAGAAGATATGTTTTGGGTAATAGATTCACCGCGTGTAATCTTTAGACAATTCTTCCTGCTACCATTCAAAAAAGTAACAGATCTCGGTACCGAACCACCCTAGATCACACCTCCAGATTCCATCTAATTCTACTTAGTAATTAGTTCTTGGTTCACTATATCATATAAATTAGTCAGACCGAATATATTCACCTTCAAGAAGATGTTGTACCCGATACCATCATCAAATCACCTAGACTTTGAATGATCATCACCCATCATAATAGGTGTGAAGATATGGAGCTCTGTAAAGTGGGGAGAGTAATATATAAATGATATAATTCCCTGCTCTAGAAGAATAAATTAATGGTATTTGTCGGTCATAAACATATTGGGATGGAAGTAGTCATGTGAGGCTGTTTGAAAATCTTCCCACACCGTGTCCCGCTGATTCTCTTTCTTTGTGGTAACATCCCACCAAATCTTGGTGGAATCACAAAACATATAATTAGTGAGATTTCCCATAATCTTTGGAGGAATCTCAAGATGCTTGAATATTGATAACATGGCCTCTAGCCATGAATTTGTAGCCTATGGCCCACCTTCCCCAGAAAATGTGGTTGGATGCTGATGTTGGAACACTCGTGTCAGATCTTCCATAGAGATGGTAGGTTGTGGTACTCCCTGAAAGGTCTGTATGAAACTCATCAAACCTTCACATAAAATTGAATCAACACATGCATTCCGTATAACAACTGGTTCCGTAAATGGAATGAATGGAGGGTTCACTTGTTGAGCATGGCCTACCACCTATAGGGTATGATAATCACCACCCTCCTAGAGTACCACTAGAGGTTGTTGTGGTGGAATTTCTCTATAAATTCCAGCATATACACCTTAGTATAAGATTATTCATCAAGGTACATAGTTCAAGAGAAGAAGAACAGAAAATGATAAGAAAATCCTAAATAGTTAACAAAATATGCGTACATGGTGTATAGGGACAATACACACAATGTACACTTAAAACCTTACATGGTCGTGTACTCCTTCCATCCTAGGCATGTAAAAACCCCAAGTATAGGGCATGTAGGTATCATACACGGTGTGTATACTCAATCTTTCACATGGTCTTGTAACTCCACCTGCCTTGGATGTGTAAATGTCCTAGATACATGGCGTGTCAGGCTGACACAAGGTATGTCAGGATGACACATGGTCGTGTCAGGCTGACACACGGCGTGTACTCAAGTATTTCATCTTGGACATGTACTTTTACATGGCTAGAGCTACACGGGTCTTCTTATGTAAGACTACATGGGTTGTACATAGGGTACACAGTGTGTTCTAATCAAAACTTAACAAACCATGTTTTCTCTCATATGGCCGGTGACACGGTCATCTACTACATGACATGTACTCCGAGTACATGGTGTGTACTTAATAAAAGTTTTCTCTTCCGGAGAATAAGAACACATGGCATGTGTTCATAGGACCACACACTGTGTTGTATGGGTTTCCAGATAGTAAGCCTCATAAACTTCCTCGGAACCCCTATTTTTTCCAAATAAAGAAACTGTGTGCCAATTTTCGATCCGTGTGGGCCCATAATCTCCACAAATCAAATCTTGGCATCATATATAGCACATAACAACAAAACGTATATCCCATGGCCAAAATGTGATCCATTAAATTCTGATCCAAAAGCGCCTATACACCTCAAGGATCAAAGTTTTTCATCCATCCAATTCAACCATAACACGTACCAATACACTTATCACAATAGCATGAATATCTATCACGATACCTATCACAAAAACATGCATATCTTGTATGAAAATCTATCACAAAAACATGCAATCAGTAATGCTCTCTAAATGGAATTGAAATAATGCATTACATGTGATTTCTAAAAAGTTCTTATATAATGCATGAGATGGAATTCCATTATCTCATCGGGTTGTAATAAAATAGAACCACAATGATATCAATAATAATATCACAAAATAAGTTCACCCAACGGTGAAATTTAATCAACTATAATAGATCAATACCAAAAATCCAAATTCAATTTGAGGTAATTTGGATTTTCCATGTACATGGGGTAGTAACTCTTAACATAGCTAATTACCAAACTCCATTTCCTTCTTATCTATTTCTAATGTCTCCAAATAGTAAGACAAACCAGAAAATCAATTTTTTGATACCACTTTGTAACATCCCATATTCAAATTCCACTCAACTACTGCCCCATACCTGATTGTCCACATGGACTCAAGCACATTTCCCAAAACACCAGATGTTGCTGACTAACAGTGAGGGACTATGGTGTGATAGTGGGGAAACTATGACCTAATTGGAAAAGTGTAACACATTGGAATAATTATATACAATATAAACATTAGAAAACAATATATAATTCAAATAAACAGTAGAAGATTGATAAGACAAATAACCAAGCATCATTCAATACCAAATATGATGCAACATGTCACATGTTCTAGGAAAGAATCCAAAAAAGTAATATATAGTAATAAACAATATAAGTCTCAAAAGAACTAAATAAAAAAAAGAAACTAAGAATCATCACAATCCTCGGTTTGGTCCCATGCTCTCTGAATCATAACTAGCACATCAAATACTTGTAGTAGGGCACTTTCCCTGATCAACACCTACAATCATATAATATGTTTGGGTCCAAAAACATACCCCAAACAGGGTTTGAGACTAAATAATAGTGGGAATCGACTAAAAGTCTATGCCAATATTTCAGTGAAAATATATATATAATAGGCAGTGTACAATAGTGAAAGCATTAAACAGTAGGTAATCAAAAGTAAGCACAACAAATGTCTTAGAAGACAGTGGTAAACATGTATAAGTGAAGACCGAATCCAAGCTTTTTTATTTGATTAGAAGGTGTATTATAAGTCATCCATATCATTATTCAAGTTCCATAAATTATATAAAGTCTTGAGGTATTCCCTAGGCCTGATGACCCCCCATATAAATTTAACCATTAACTCATAACATAATAAGAATTTAATCATTTAATCATTTTCCAATAGAGCCAAGCCTGGGTATCCCTCAATGGATCCTAGGATAAATCAAAATTTTAAAATAAGACTCAATGATCCTAACTACCCTATCTGTGGCTCACTCACAGCCTTTACATAATTAGCATCTTAAGCTCATCCATTATATTTTAACCAAGATAATGGTTCACCCAAGGTATATAATATGCAATTAGTCACATGAGCCTGACCTTGTCATTTTATCGAGACTGTGGCTCACCCACAGCTAATTACCTCGTTTTATCATTTAATTCAATTTCACATTCCATCTTAAAAGAAACACATGTGAATTAAACTATCACATGGCTTTAACATAACCGACTCATGTGGGAACAATTTACATAATAACTAACACATGTAAATTAAACAATTACCTTAAAAAATAAGGATAACTCACATAGGAAATTCATATAATGAGAAATAAATTTTTAACAACCCAAGAATGGGAATTTATGTTAAGCCTCATAGGAATTATAGGCCATATGACCATCCATGGGAAACGCACCCAAGGGGTGGCCCTAAATCAAGATTCACAACCCTAAAAATTATTTCAAATAATCTAATCAATTACCTAATCATCAACATTATTCAATCAAGTGACACCCTAAAAGTTTTCACATGACACTCTAGCATATATAAACATCAAGATAATTTGTGAAAGGTAGAAGACCACCTACCTCGTTATAGTACGACTCTCCTCATAAATCATCATGATTTGATTCTCCCAAGAACATAGTAGATCTAAAAAATAGGTATAAATGTTCAACCTTAAAAAAATTCATCAAGAAAATAAATTTGGAAGAAAGGATCAAGATAAATTGAGAGATCGCTGAGGGGAATCCAACCGATCTGATGGTGTTTGAATCTAAGATGGAATGACGAATTGAGAGCCAAACCTTTGTTCTGATTTTCTTTGCATTCCATATGTCAAAGGTGATTTGTTTCTACCCATTTAGAAAAATGACATACTACCTGACTTATTAATCAATTAGAAAAAACACACGACATGTACTTGAGATTACACGTTGTGTCCGTATAGTTTTTTGGCCCAACCTTTACATGGATGTGCGCTGGGATTAACTGGCATGTAGCATTACATACATGGCATGTACATAATAGTAGACGACGTGTAGTTCCCAGTCACGTTGTGTAACATGCCTACAACTAGCCCCTCGACCTTTTCCCCCCATTTTCTTAAGTAAAAAATGAAAAGGAAAGATCCATACCTCAAAGGAAGAACCAGGTTCTTACATTATTTCTATTTTATGAGTCTACTTTGACCATCATCATCCAATATTCTATGATATGGAAACTTGGTTCCATTTTTCTTCGATAATTACCTTAATATTATTTTAAGTAAACAATAAATATAAAATTTCACTTTCTTTGATTTTAATATCTATAATATTTAGTCATTGGTATAAAAAGGATTTAAATTTTGTTATAAATGGTTATTTCAAATATTAATGATTTTTTTTATCATGGTAATTTATTTTTTATTTTTAGTGATGAAATATTTACTTTAAATGCTTGTGTAATGCTCACACAGTGCTTGTGAAAGTAGTAGAAAAAATAAAATAAATGATTTTAAAAACTCTAAAAGTAATATTTTTTATTGAATTACATTGTTACATGATTTTTTAGATAAATATAATATATTATTGATATTTTAAAGGTTTAAATATTAATTAAATTACATTATTTATTTTTTAAAATTTAAATTATGCAAATAGCCTTGAAAATGACTTTAATGGTATTTTATGTTATATAATATTTTATTAAATGATTTAGAATTCATAAAAATAACATCCTTTTCCAAGTTAAAGGGATATGGTCTATAATATAAACCATTATCCAATTTTGGTTCATTTTACCTTTTATATTAACTTTTTTACCCCTAAAGAGTAAAAAGAATTGATATTGTGACAATCATCCAAAGGGTTAATGGGGGTTAAAACTAATAGAAAAGCGATAAAAAATAACCTAAACTTATATAAATTGTATATTATGAGTTTATTTAAACTCATAATAATCCTATATTCTTAATATATCAATTTAGTACCACTTTTCCCTGAAAATTAATTTATATTAATTTAATACTTTATGTAATTTATTGGGTGCCCCTCCCCTCACTTATAGAAGAGAACCCCCTGTCCAATTTTCCTCACAATTTATTAGTAATATATATCAATAGATACTTGAATAAATACCTTTAAAAACTTTATCTCTATGACCAATAGGATCTTTTATCATCATAAGGTCGATGTAGAAGGCTTGAGTTTAAAGACAAAGGTAGTTTTTTGGAGAAGAGGTAAAACTCTTAACTGAGAATTTAATTTTAATTATTATTCTAACTACATAAAATATTATCAGAACATAATGATATAATAACATATATATCTAAAATATAATTAAATTTTATTATTACTATAGTATAACACTTTTTCATCCCATTTTCCATCAAATGGGAAATGAAAACATCATTCGTGTGTGTGTGTGTGGACTACCACCTCCACAAAAAGATTTGTTTCATTTTCCATCACCACTCCTCATGAATATTTATAATGAAGAATTAAGTGTATTTATATGATATTAATTACATAATTATATTTGTTTAAACATAAAATATCATCTATATTCATACCATTCTAATTGTTAAAAATAGAATTATCAAACGTGAGTACGTATGGACTACCATCACAACGTATCGATGTACTTATTTTTAAAAAACCAACTCTCATGAAAGGTTATAAGGATGTATTTTATGAAGTTATTTGATTTTTATAACATGATAATTATTATTTAAATGTAATATCATTTTATTTCTTTATTTTTCATCAAATGATAAGTAAAAATATCGTTGATGTGTATTTGCGGACTGCCACCTCATGAGCTGATAGATTTTGTTTTTCATAACTACTTCTCATGAATGAATATAAAATTTTATTTTATGTATAATTTTTTCTAATTATATCAGGATTATTACTTTGGAGATGATGCAATAATTTCCTCTTTTACCATGGTCAACAAACCAAATTTATTTTGTAATTATGAACTAAACATCCTCAAAACACATGATGTGGAATTAAATGATTAAGAAATTATATATGTCATTGAAATAAATGAAATAAATTATTTAATGATAAGGGAATAAAACTGAAAATATTATTAAGAAATTAAATAATTAATATAATTTTACTATATAGGATTTAAAGGACATACATAGTAAGTTGGGACTCAAGGTAAGGGTTTTATTAACTCAATTTCCATTCATTGGGTTATACTTCAACTTCATTTATTATATTATGAAGTTATTATGTGTGAAATTACCTATGATTATATTTTTTGTTTGTTTTTACACTTAATTTATTTTGTTTTATATTTTTTACACATAATCACCTATAGGATTAATTCTCACTTCAGTGATATGGTCTTTGTGTAAGGATTCATTATCTAAATATTGTTTCATTGAGACACATTTCATGTTATGAACTTATTTATGTTTATAAGGTGTATATACATCCCCTTTTAAATTTTATATAATTTATCCTTCTTAATTCATAGTATTTAAAGTTACAATTCAAATTATTTATTTCAAGGGGATTTTATTTAAAAGTTACCAAGTGGTAAGGGTTTGACATATCAAATTGTCTTCTTTGGGATATATATTATGTTATACAACTATATTATTTTATGAGTTTTATATAATGAACATTTTATATGTTGTATCATGAATATACTTATGTTAATTGTATTTTAATTTTCACTTTAAGTTATTTATTTCATGGGGGTTATGATTCAAAAGTTACCAAAGTGGTAAGGATGTATTTTTCAACCTCATTTTTTTTTAGGATTTCCTATTATAAATTTACATTGAGGGATTTTTTTTGGATATTATGCTTTAAAACCCATATATTGTTTTTATAATCTGGTTATTACTAAAATTTTCAAGTATTTTTTTACACAAAATGAATAATAAAATGTTTTTAATTAAAACTCATTCCTATTTTCTCTTTGGTTGAATTTTTTTTTCTTCCTTGTACATAATATTAAAATTTGTTATATAAAATTTATTATGTATAATTAAAATGTTATAAAAAGTTCATTTCACTAATTTTTTAATTATTTACAAAGTTTTAAAAACAAATATTTTTAAAAGTTTTTCCGACAAGTCATTTTTACTTTTTAAAAAAGAGTGAACAAAATGTTATCTTTTAATGTATACGACAAGAAAAAATTATCCTGCCATCATGATCATTATTTAATTTGAAGATTAATTTACAATTTTCCATGTTTTCTTTCAAATAAAATTATTTTTTTAAATATTTTGGGATTTTTTTTAAAATTTTATCAAAGGAAAATAATATTTTCTCATGTTTTCAAGGAAATTTTTGAATGATCTTTTAAAGGAATTTTTCATCTATATCAAAATCATTTAATGATTATTATTCTCTAATAGGGATATGATGTTATGATACTATTAAATTAATTTTCTTAATTGTTTTATGATGATGTTTTAAAGAGATTGTTAGGAAACATGTTTCTTTTTTCACGGGTAAATCATGTTTTGATAGTTTTGATGAAATGCAAGAATACATGTGTTTTATTTTATTATATAGTTTTTAGAAAATTGTTGATGAAATAAATATTAGGGTGTGAACCAAAATACTTAAGTTTATTTTTTCAATATATGATGGGTGGTTCCATTATATCTCTCCAATTCATTGGGTAATGAGATAGATTTAACTGGATGTAAGTTACTCTTCAAAAGAAAAGGAGTTATTTTACTCCTAAGAGACCAAAAAGGAAATTAATTATAAGTTACTTATAAGAGATTATATAGTGTACCAGTTATAGGTTATGCCTAAGAGATATGGTAATTATCTAGTTAGGTGGTTACATGATGAATGTTTGATGTTTCAAGAAACCTATATTGGGTTTCAATGATTTCTATGAGTTTGAATAGATCCTAAGGATTATTTTCCCATGGATCATGATTGTTGAATTATACAACTCTTGTATTATGTTAAATATTTATGCCATGTCTCATGATTTATTATCCAAATTTTAATGGGTACAAATTATATTATTTTATGATCATGCACTTTGATTATGTGATCATACCTTTATTCTCATCTTATGCTCATTGATGACATTCAGTTGTTAAAGCTTATGTATAATATTACTAAGAATTTGATCCTACCTATCTTATGTTTTTATTTTCCTGAGTTTATGAAGAATAATTTTAAATTAATTTATTTATAAATGTTTCACATGTGAATAATTTGATGGTATATGTTAAAGACTTATTATGAAATAGTAAAATTTGTGTATAGTAGAAAAAATGATCACATGAAGACATGATTATTTTTATGTAAGAGTTTGTATTAATTCTTTAAAAATTTAAACCTAAAATTTCATTGGGTATGTAAGTGATCAAATATTTATTTTTCATTTTTTAATATTTTGGATGGTTAAATTCTGGTCTCGTTTATTGGTCTCAAATCCATAAATGTAAAGATTATGTTTTTTGCATTGTATTCGGGTGTATGTGTTTAGGGTTGTTATAGTTGGTATCAACGGGAGGTTTAGATAACTTTTTATATCATGATGCTTTCATGTGAGTATAACTTTAGAATTATGGATACAATCATGGTTTATAAGTTTAAGTTTGATCATAATTTCAAAGGAATTAAAACCCCTTTTGTGTTTTTAAGTGATAATATTTTAAGGTGATTAATAATATTTTGGGAGATGTTTTATTAGTTTTAGGTATTTGAAACCATTATGTTTAACATGAAATATAATTTCATAATAATTCTATTATATTTTTGTGTATGTAAGCTAAAATTTATGAGACAACTTTTTAGTTAAAAAATTCTTTAATGTTGAGGTTTTTGAGTTTAATTGGGATATAGGGTTATTTATTTATGGAATGGTCTATCTTGAACATTCAGAATTATTGTTAAATTTTGGATATTAATGTATTATTTCTTCATATGAAGGTTCATTATTTTTTGTTATTATATTACCATGTTCTAAACATTTTGGATTTGGTTAATATGTAAAGATAAGGAATAAATTGTTATACTTTTTTATATCACATGATCTGTTATAAGTTGATTTTTCTGCTTCAAGTATAAAAAAATTATCTTCAATATTATTTTTTAGAATAAGATATGATATATAAATGTAAATTGATCCAAACACAAAAAAAGTATGAAACTATACTTATGAAATTAATGAAAATCAATAAAGTATATTTTCTCATTTTCTTAGTACAGTTAGTAATGGAATTTATTATCTCTAGGAAAAGGATCTTGAAATAATAAATTTATCCTATTAACTTTATTTCTAATTAATTGATTAACTTTTTCACACTTCATCGATTTATGGTTTGGTGGTCGTTGTCTTTCTTTTGATTAGCCAATTTCTTGTGATCAATGTTCTCTCTCACTCCCCATCATTATTTGGAGGTTAATTTTATCTTTTATTCCCATATTTTAACTTCCCACTAATGTTTTCCTTTTTGGAAACCTAGTTATTTGAATTTCTAGATGAACTTAATGTTTCCCTTTCCATCTTTTCAAAAGAAAGTCATATTAACCATTTTTATGATGTTGGTTTTCACCAAATATATTTTTAAATATTTAACCTTTGATTACCATGTTCAAGATGAAATTATGAGTACAAATTTTTTTAAAATGTATGATATTGTAATAACCTAATATTTAAAAATAAAATTATGTTTGATAACATAAATGACATGCAACAACAAGCTTTAAAGACTGTAAAATGTTATTATTTAAATATAACTATTATAACATAGTCATTTAATTGGAAGGTATGAATATGATTAACTGTATTATGAAATATATATAGGTCATATTAGTAAACATTTATAAATAAATTATTAGGAGATAAGAACTCATTTTTTTAAAGTCATTTTATGCTTCAAAAAAACTTTTTCTTAAAAAATGGGGTTTATTTATTTTTTTAGAGAATATTATAATCAATTTATTGAAATTTTAGAAAAATTATTTGATAAAAAAGATATTATTTTTCAAATTATAATATCAAAATTATCTTAGGTTGAAATTTTAGGAATTTTCTAAAAAGATTATTTTTTTAGGGAATAGTGAAAAAATACAAATTTTATAGAAAACTATCTTTTCCATTAAAGTATTTACAAAGTATAATTACTTTTAATAGATTTTAAAATTTATTTAATTATTTTTTAATAAAAATAATCAAATTAATTTTATTATAATCTAAATTATGCTTCATTCTGGTATATTTTTTTTATACTTATAATCCATTTTTCATGAAAAATCATTTTTTGTCAAGTTTTGAAGGTTTATTTTTAAAGTAATTTATGACACTTAAAGAAAATTAATTTAATAAAATAGATTTAATATTTTGAATCATGAAGTTAAATTTTTTTTAATTAGGATTTATTTATTTATTTTTTCCTTATGAGTAGTAACCATGGTAAATATTTGTCACCCTAGTATGGGTACATCGGGTAATTAAGATTAAAAATAATGTGACGAGGCTTTAAAAATATATCTAAAACCTGAATTATTTCTATTTTATGATTTTATTTCAGCCATACTGATCCAATATCTGAATATATGGAAACTTTATGTCATTTTTCTTCGATAATTAAATTAATATTATTTTAAGTAAAGAATACGTACAAAAGCGTCACACTATTTGTTTTAATATCTCTAATATTTTTTCGTAGGGATAAAAAGAAGTTATTTTCAGTTATAAGTAATTATTTAAAATATTAATGATTTTTTATCATCTTAATTTTATTTTAATTTTTAACGACAAAATAGTCATCTAAAATTCTTATGCAACATTGACACAATATTTTTAAAAGTAGTAGAAAAATCAGGTAAATGAATTTGAAAACTCTAAAAGTAATATTTTTTGGTTGAATTATGATGTTTAATGATTTTTTTTATAAATATAATGTATAAGTTATGTTTTATAATTTTATATTCAAATTAAATTACTGTCATGATTTTTTTTAAAATTCATTTTTTGAGAGTGGAACCAAAAATGACTAATGGTTTTTTTATGTTAAATAACATTTTATTAAATGATTTAAAATTGATAAAAATATTTTATGTATGGTCACATATTTTGAGTGGTTTAAAGTTTTAAATGAATTTTAAAATTTCATTTTTTGGACAATCCAAATCATAAACTAAGCATTGGAATGAAAATTTGATCATTGGAACACTTAAAAGTGTTGTTTTTAGATGGGGTTTAATATATTAGAGGGGACTAGGGTGTTTGGTGGAATTTCGAGAGCATATAGATTCAAAAACCTAGTTTTTCGAAAGGGTAAAGGGGGTATATAGTTTTCACATGGTTTGTGAAAACTATGAACCCAAACCATGTGGCCATGTATGGGTTTCACATGGTTTGTAAAAATATGCACCCAAGGCTGCAGGATCACATAAGAAATTTTAGACTTGTTATAAAGGATAAATATATGGTCTACACATTGTTTGAAATACCATGTTCTATCTGGGTAAATGGGATCCATATTAGGCAGTCTTGGCACATAGTTGACACAAAATTTTTCTAACTCTGTGACCAGATCATTCACATCATTAAATTGGGTGAAATTAATATTTTCCACAGTTTTATTTTAACCTTCAATCCTCATTTATCCTCCTCATTCAAAGAGAAAATCCACCCCACATCTAGAGATCTTCCTCTCCTCCTAGGACTTGGTGGTTCTTCCTCATACAGACTCAGAATCGAACATCACTAGTCTTATTTGATCACCCTTGGTTAGTCTATGATTCCTACTTTCATTTTTCTCAGTTTATCTTTCCATATTGAATACTATTTAAATGGGAGAAAATACAACCTATTTTCAGTGTGATTGATTATTTTCTAAATTTCTCTCTATTTTTCTCTAATCAAATTCTGATAATGGATGAGTGAAGTGTCCTAAGCATGAGGTAGGTGGTATACACCTTTTCTATCAATGTCTTGATGTTTAAAACTTACGTCATAGTTCCAAACACCAGAACCTCCACAAATTTATTATAAAATAAGTAATACCTTAAATTTAATGTTGTAAAACATGTTTAATTCTCTATTTTACCTTTTACATGGTTCTAGTTCATTAAACTCAACTCAAAGCACCTCGTGAGGTGGGTTCATTTGAATACCTATGACTATAATTCCCCTTTCGATGCATTGAGATTTCCACCCATGAGTGGAATCCAAATATGAATTGAATTAGGATGATAAGTTTTGAATACCTCTTTCCCCTTGTTGATTTATAAATAAAATATAATAAATATAAATTATAAATGAGATGGATGATCTCTTATCTTATGTACAATATTTAAAATGTTGGGTAAGGTGAAATATATAGTAACACGACCCCTCTTTCTATCACTTGTGAGTGAATTGATTAATAAAGTGTATGTGATGAATTAAATTAATAATGGAAAGAACACTAACATAGCCCTTTGATCCTTATGTAAAATTTTTAATGATAGATACTTTGATATGACATCGACATCACGACATGGCACCAATAATTTTCTTACTTGGGATGCCTTGGATTATTACCTTGGATCTGAATTTCTTAGACCACCTCAAACTTACTTAATGGGTTCAATCCAAGTCTTTAGAAACTTTTATATTAATGATCTCCGTAGAATTAAAGAGGATACCTTGGTTGATGGCCTTGGGTTCTTGACCCATGTAGGTCTAAATTATACCATGTTTTATATGGATGAGCTCCATAGACTCAAAAAGGACGACTTGGTCAATGTCCTTGGGTCCTATCCCTCATAAGTCTGATACTTTATACATCCTACATATTCTAAGGATGATTCTTTACTTATGTGTATAGTTTTACTTCATTTATATACTACTTATCACAACATGTACTGGAATATTTGGTTGTATCACTTTATCATTAAAATTATTATTCCTATTATATCTACACACTAATATAGATTATATTCTGTGAGTTTAATTGTTATAGAAACCATTGGTTATGACATATTAAGTATATCTCATTCCCTTTATTGGTATCTTTTTGGTACCTGGGAAGACTTAATGGTTGTAAGCTAGGATCATGGATTATGCTTGTTGGATATTCCCCTTGATGGTATGGGTCTTAACATAGAGTTTTCAGTCGAGCATATAATCTGTCTTCCTTCAGGGGATAGAGTCTTATAGATTTATTCACTTTCTCTATATTGTTATTGTATGTATACTGCTTTATATATTGTCTCAACATTATGGACATGAATGGTTGTTTATTCATTATTTATTGATGGTTATTTATTATCTTCCAATTATATTTTATTCATCCACTTTCGATGTTTCTTTATCATATATACCATCATACTACTATGATAATGAGGGTATAGTCTCTCCACCGTACCACCATTAGACCCTCACTACTAGTCGACTACCTTTAACAAATGGAGAGGCACACTTAAATTCATGTGGTGAACTAGACCGTGACTCTATTTTAGTGGATCTCGAGTTAGGACATTAAGAATTGGTATCATAGGTATTTTAATTTGTATATTACTATTTTGGGTTGGTATATAGGAGACTAGAAATGTTTTATCACTTAGAATATTTCTCGTGTCTTGGAGTGATCAACCCACACACAAGGAAAATACTACATTTCTAGGTATGGGACTATTGTTTTTATTGTTCGATATTATAGTTAATTATTATTTCACATTAAGTGATTGATTTAATTTATGATACTTATTGATTTATATGAATTGAATTATTTTACCCTTATCCTAGCATTAAAATTAAGTATTGTTATATGATTCATTATAGGCATATAGAGATTCACATGGAATGCATATTCCATGCCATATAGATTGCATTACTTGATTGCTTGATACATGTTTGATGTTCCTTGTGTGATTTTGTATCATTCTTATTTGTATTCCATGTTTAGGTGATTATTTAACATGATTACTTATAAAACATATTTTGTGATAAATTTCCATGTTCACTTGTATTTACTACAATGTGATAACATTACTTGTTATAGTTATGATATATGGTTTATTAAATAAAGTGTATAAATAAACCAAAATGTTGTTTTACCACATAGATTGATGGTGTAATTTTATTTGACTAATCGATTGTGACATATTTGAGTTGTGGAACATTGGTTTCATGGGATGAACATTTGGTGGTTAGGATTAAATGTGTTCCAATTTTCAATTCATAAATACTATGGGCCTTTATAAATTATTTAATAGTGACCCATATAATCGAACCATTATACATATACTTTTTATATTCTAATAACAAAGGTAAAAATTTGGTTTTAGTTACATGAATGATAGTTGTAACTTATAAAGGCTAGTACCTTTATAACTTGGGAATAATGATGCATATAATAGATACATGGTGTGTATATATATAAAGAATTTTTCATATATAACTTCGGAAAGATAACCCATATCAATGGATCTTTACATGATTGGATCATCCCTTTTAGGTATGTTTTATAATTGTATTCTTATGAAATAAACCCACTAATGGTGTTTCAAATCTTAATGATTTAAATGTTATTGGGTTCCATTTAGATGGACCTAGGTTGGAATGATGGTAACCTTATAGGATTCCTTTATTTTGATATGCCTTAGTTCAGAAACCCATGGGGGAATACTCATGATACGTAGGGATGGTTATTTAAAGTGTCAATAACCACTTATACGGTGATACATATAATGTACAGTGACATATTACTGAACTGATGCCCTTAAAATGCTAGAGAAATTGTGGTATGCTTTTGGCCCTAATTATTATCAGAGTCTTTAGTCAATTAAAATACCAATCAAAAACCTAAATGGTGTTTTTATTTATACATTATAATTAAAATTTTAATTAAATAAGCCAATTGTGATATCTTAAAATTAAATAAATAAAGATTAAAAATGGATTTATGAGATAATTGGCCAAAAATGATCTGAGGTGTCAACTAATTAAAGTGTTAATTATAGCTTCCTTTATAATTTATACTTGAATTAAGTATTCCAAAGCCTCTTTAATGTTTAAAATAAATGTGAATTGATGAAAATTGATAAAATAAAATCCTAAAGTGGTGTTGATAGTTAGGACTCACATGTAAGGGATTAGTTAAATGTTGCCTTGGGATGTGCCTTGATCGAGAACATGTGTTAACCATGGATCTCCTTTGGACTTTCTATTATGTTTATTTAGAGTTCAGGTGGTAGAGCATGGTTAAATTTTATGGCATGAACTTGTCATGGAATCAATTCCTCATAGAGAGTCCTAGCTCATCCTAGTAGTGCCTTAAGAATAAAAAGAACTATTGGATGCTCATCTTAAGATAAAAACATCCAAAGTTCCATTCTTATGCTATTTGTATTGATACATGATTCATTGTTCCTAGAGTGTCACCCAGGTTGGATGGGTGGTCATGTAATAAATGGAACCTCATTCGAGGTGTGAGAATCATGTAATGATTAGATTTAGTGAGTTAGACATTCCAAGGGAATGATCATTTTCTTGATAGACCATTTATTCCATTCCATTTTCTAATATGGATGGTGTTGTTGGCCTACAAATTAAATTAATATATAAACACCTATTCACTATTGTGGTACTGAGGTAGGAATAAGAACCTCAGCCTAGTTGGCAAGCTCTCAACAAGTGCATCCAAGAGACCCAAGTTCAAAACTAGGTGAAGAAATATTTCCGGGGGGTACTGTAGAAATACTGTTGAAGGAACTATAGAAGACACTATTTGGTACTGTAGTAGTCAAAATTATTCATCTGTTTGGGATTTCGGGCCATCGGTTTTGGCCTTGAGTCCTTTAAGGACTTCGGGTAACCCAAGGCATTCAGGCCAGTAAGGCTTTCGAGCCACCTCAAGGCCTTCGGGCCACCTCAAGGCCTTTGGGCCACCTTAAGGCCTTTAAGACACCTCTAGGCCTTCAGGTCACCTGTAATTGTGCTAAAATGATCAGAAAAACTCTACAAGGACCAGACTTCAGATGGGGATTCAGAGCAGGCACATTCATCAGAGTAGAATCTAAGAAGATTTTTCATAAATAGAGGATATGACATGTTCATCGAGACCACCTTGTAATTTCATGAGAATCCTAGATGAATAGCCATGTGAAGGTGGATAGATGATATCACGATGAAGAAGCTGGGAAAAGGAGTTCCAATTATAGTCTGTATATTTCCTCAGACCTATGGGTCATGTAATCTCTATGTCTATAGGCCTTGTAAGGGTTTCCCCTCATTCCTTGAAAGGGGTGTTATCAAAAATCAATAAAAAAGAAGGCCTTCGGGTAATTTGGGTGGTACTGAGGCAGTATGTGTTTTTAAACATGGTTCCATAAATTAAAAAGTATAATAGCAAACCATATGTGTTTAGTGTGAATTTTTAATCCTTGAGGTATCACACTTCATTCTTAGGTCATATCTAAAGTAGAGTGACCTAGGTATTAGAGTAATTGAGTTATCACAGTGCTAGTGGATGCAACTGTAAAAGAATTGGGTGTTGTAACACTATCAATCAGTTTAGTTTTTTCATCTATGCCTGATATTAATGATGTACATGAGCTCAGTCTGGGAGAGTACCATGCATAAATATAAAGTAAATTTTATCTAGTGAACTTTTATGTGGTTGGTTTTCCTATCTTTTCAAAATTTTCCCTTGGTAAAAGCATGTTTTCCATATCCATAACCCAAGTTTAGTGGTAGATGGATCATGTTCAATTACACGAGTTCCCATTATCAGTAAATGATTACTAGGAAACTCCTAAGGTGGGGAGTATCGCATTGATGATGGAAAAGTATGTACTTATAAGTTGAGGGAGCACAACCGTAAAAGAACATTTGGTAATGGTCATAACTATTTCTAAAAGCCTGGGGGGAAAGCAGTTTGGGTTATCTAGTCCTTGAGATGATGTATAAAATAAACCCATTTATGGGTTTGGATGGGTCTGGACACTAGATTCAGGCTTAAGGTGAATGAGAGGCCATGAGAATTTAATACTTCTATGGTGTGTTAGTACTTTCAAGGAAACACAATGATGAAATGAGTGGTTTTGTAAACAACCATTGTAAGACATTGTGAGTTGGAATTGGACTATGATGTGATTCTGGAATGATCATGATTACCCTAAGTAACATATGGAAATGGGATCTAGCTCTTATTTAAGAAATTTTATGTTAATCTAGAAGTTCTTAATCCGAGTAACTTGAGTTTTCCTTAAGTCACTATAGGATGATTTAAGTGAGTGTCTCATAACTATTTTTCCAAGGACTACTTACAAGACCCGGGGACCATGATTAAATGATCATGAAATCCCTCGAATGGTATGGAAATCATGGGAAGGTAGTGATGATGCATCAGTATGTACAAATAATCTCTTTCAAAATAAGTCACACATCAGAGGTTTGATTATTCTTATTACGTGTAGTTGGATAAGAATGGTCAGAAATCATGCCGATCACTTAATTTTAGAAATCATAAAAGTGTTTTGGGTCTTATTTTTAATTGTTTATACCCTCTCAGTGTACTATTGTCATAGTGATGATCATGTACCATATCTTGAAATTGTCTATTATATGATGAGATAGAATCATATATACTCCAAGATAATTAATAACCTTTTTGGATCGATAAAAAGACACTTTGAGGGTTGTGATCTAGGAGTGTAGATAATTATAGAGGCATGGAATGTCTTGAGTGATACTTGGATTTTTGTTTAGGAAGGCCTTTTATGGACTCATGGAAACTAGATGATTCATTGACTAGACCACTATGTGTGGTAATGCTTTTAAGATCAATCTATGTTTTTATATGTGAAAATTTTGGATATATAATGAAATATCACTTGTAAATGCTAGATTATAGACTACCTTAAAAAAGATCCTTCGACTCTAGTGGCTGGTTCCAAGTTTATCTTGGACATATAGTCATGCTCAATTGTTTTAATTCGAGTGTGATGATCCAAGAGTGTTGGATTAGGTATACACCTATGTTAATACTATGGAATGAAAAAAGATATGAATTCTTTTGTTAGATACATCACCAAAAGTTGGTTAAAGTCTTTAGTGATCATGATTGAAGAGATCATGAGGTGCCTTGTATTTAAGGCATCATGATCGAGTTTTGGATGCATCAACTATGAAATCATAGAATTTTTGGAGATAGTTGGTCTGTAGTGGATCATCTTTATTTTCTCTTTGTTGTATTTATATGGTCAATGGGTAACTACATCAATCATATCTTCGGGATGAGGCAAGTGTAGTGAAAATGTCAGTTGAGAATTTTTATGGAAAATTTAGCTTGAACATGAAAAATGTGGTCAATTTGGAATTTATAGTTCGATTGGATAAACAAACATTCTAGGAGTTTCGTTAGAATGCTAAGGGTGTTCTTAAATAGAAAATTATTATTGTGGAGGTACAATAATGTGAAATTGGTCATTCAAGATGGAACCTAGGGTGAGGAACACCATAAGATGGATGATGAAAGAAATAAGATGTCATGGTTATGCATCAGGTTTTATGGGTTTGAGTAAGTTCCATCTTGATGTATCAGTTTTGAATATGAGTATTGGATTGAGTTTCAACATCTTAAATACCATGTACTAAAAGTGATTCTTAGATGGGAAATAGGTTTTTAAAATGAAACATAACCATTTGAGAGTAAATTACATGAACTCAAAAGGTTGGGTAATGTTACTTTATTCCTTAAGGCTTCTTGGGGATTAAAAGTTCGAAGATAGGTAGGTTTTAAGGTCCCATCATTTCAATAGGTTGAAATTTCAATGGAATTTTAAACTTTCATTTCATGGATCATTATAAGAAATTCACTGAATTGCGGTGGTTTAAACCGCCGCCTTATTCTTCTATAACGGTTTCAAAAAATTTCCACTAAATTTGGGGTCAGTGTTCAATACATGGTAGTTTCATCAATTTAGAGGTATTTTTTGGAAACCATTGTAGTAAAAACATTTAGCTGTGGTTGGTGTGGTTTTGGTGGTAGTTTGGCCCAGAAAAAATGAAGGCTTTTTAGTTTTGGTTTTAAACACTGCTAAAAAGGTTCATTTTTTCCATAGGAAATTCCATGAAAACCACACCAACCACCACTAAAAGATAACAAAAAATGAAGATAATTTAGTGTAAGTTTTAACTGCCACTATAAAATGCCAATTTTTTTGCATAAAACTGCCGGTAAATCACAAATACCATTGCTAAATTGTATGGTGTATGTATTTATCGACAGTTTAAACTGCTGATAAGTATATATCATTTATTTAGTAGTGGTTTAAACCACCACTAAAGGTAGGTTTACAATTAATAAAATGATGCTAATTCTACCACCCCAGTACTAGTACCCCAGAAAAAAACCTGTGAAAATTTTATATAACACTTGGGGATGGGAGGGGTATATATAGAAATCAAAATACATATACAATGCACACACACAGACACACACACCCACATAAATTCCCAGCTTATGAGTTCATAATAGGAGTTCCAATTTACATCCACCATTTTTAAAACCACTAATAAATTCATAGCACTATAAAATAAATCCAAGAGAAAAAATTTATATCCACCTATCTTTTCAAGTTGACACAACTACACAATCTCTAATCATCATACATAATTGGAAGGGAAACCGGATCCACAACCAACTGGCCTAGAAGTTGGAAAAATAATCCTACGACGTCATCTATAGGATTCCCATAAGAATCAAATGGGACAAGTATATTCTCTCTGAGAATATTCCATACATGTTAACTTTTCATATTTATCTCCATAATTGAATTTTTTCCATCATTTATGAACAAATAATTAGTATAAAAAGTGAAATAAATTTATTCATATTAAAATTTGTACCTATTAAAATCACCCTCTAGTATCCTTGAAAATAACTAGAAGTAGAACCCCACTTCCACTATGACAACCCTGCTTTTATTACAAACTTAAACATGATTTATTACATAAACTATTCACTTGATACAACATGGAAGATTGAGAGGTATAGTGTCTTTGGGGATTAGGATCATTACATAACAACTTAAAACATGAAATACTACATCTTTATTGAAAACTTCTTTTACATGACCACTACATTCCCTCATACTTAGCATTGCATGTGATAACCTGAGGACATGCATAAGAAAAGGGTGAGCTATAAAGCCCAGTAAGGGAATAAACACGGAATACATGAGGAGTACAATACATGTTATACAATAGGCATATCAATAGAGCACAAGAGAAACATGAACATAAAGACATGATAAATCATGATAATCATAACATGGAAATGTGGCAACAACACTTAACATGGAATTAGCATGATCCAAGGCTCATTGCACATAGAGCATGAGTAAATCCTCATTGCACATAAAGCATGATTAAACCCTCATTGCACTTGAATTAGCATGAGTCAACACTCATTTCACATGACGTATCATGATAATATACTTTACCCAATGCATTGGAGCGCTATAAGGGCGTACCCTTCTTAAACATTTCATTTCATGCATAAGTGTGCCACATGTATCATAAAACATGGATTCATAAAACATAATCATTTATTCCACGATATAAGGAATGTGTAATTCATACATGAAACTTTATAATCAATAAGTAAATGTGCATAAAGTTTAATACCATTGATGGAGAAATGGGCATGGTATTCACTACACAATGACATTGGCTTAGAAAATCGGTGCAATTTCGGCAGCGTAACGGTGTGACATAAAAATTCATAAAAATGGTTGATGAGAGAGAAAGTGGTTCCTAATCATATTTACATGTAATGGAAAGTAGGGAGGTCATATAGATACTTGTCCCAACAATTGTAATGGAATTTAGATTCATGATACAAAATTATTTCTTGAATGTAAAAGAGGAGAGAGAAGTTCCTTTCAGAATTTCGGCATAGTAACGGGTGTACATGGGCGGAATTTAATGAGAGAGAAAGGGGTCTCCCATCATTCAAACCTAAATAGGGCAGTATGAGGGAGGTGAAAAACCATACCCCAACAATCATAATTGAAATTAAAAGGAAAAAAAACTTAAAGAAAATTCGACAAAAATGAGAAAGGAAGAAAAAACCCTTACTTGGAAGTGTGGTTCCAAAGGCTTTAGAGAGCCTTGGGCGAGGCTTCTTGGGAGCTTAGGGAACCTTGGGAGGATTTTAGAGAGAGTATGTCAGAGTTTGGACGAACTCCAAAGGCTTTGAGTAAGGAGGAAGTGTGAGATTGGGTGGGTTTATATAGGAAATGTGAGGGAATTCTTTATTATTTAGGTTTGAGACCCCATATATTAAATTAATCCAAACCACAAACCATCCCATGGTTTTTGACCATGTTTTTTGGAAAAGGGAAGAGGAAAAAAATATTTTATAAGTCCAAAGTCCGAACTTCTTAAAATAATAGGGTTGCTTATGTGGAGGTGAGTCACACTCCCATGGAAAACAATTTAAAAGTACAAGGTGTTTAATAAGTCTTGAAGGGTCCATTAATGCTTTGAAAAGTAAGTCAAACAAACCCAAAATCACATTATTTTAATGTTAAAACATATATTGGCCGAACATAAAAATTATAGTATTTTATTACATCACTATTGGGTCATTATGATGTCATAAAACACATTATATATTTAAACAGTATTTAATTTTTACCAAAAAAATTGACCCTCAGAAAATTATGAAAAATTCACCATTGGATAATTTCGACATCCTGATTCCATAAATAACATTAATTTTATCTAAATAATATTCTAAATACTTTAATTTTAACTTTTAAAATAAAAACCGACATTTATATAAAATTCACGTGTTTTGACAAAAATGGCTTTTAAACCTTAATAAAAATTACAATTGTATTCATTAAATTATATGATTATTTATATATAATAAAATTAATTTGATAATAATAATAATATTTTATTAAAATATTATTTAATTCAAAAAAATCCCTTAATTTAATAAAATATAATTCTTAATTAAATAATAACTAAAAACACTATTTGCACTTTAAAAAATATTTACAATGTATCAATAATGACAAGAGAGTATATTCATTATCATATACAAAAAATAATGTACATGAACATAGTACTATAGATTTGTTACATAACCCCTTAAAACAGCCGCATAAGACCTAAGGGTAAGGTGTGCGATGGTGACAAACTCTTGGGGTGGCTCAGATAACATCGCTCGAGTGTTAATCTCTATCAACTTCCACTTTTCCAGTAGACGGTCCCATTAGATCATGACATGATGAAGCTCAGCTTGGGATTGGTCAAGAGAAAAGCCAAAGGATGCCACCTCTTTTCTGAGCTTTGACGAATGGGCTTCGTATGGAGCAATTCTACTGGATGAGGCCATTGCTTCTTTTGTCTGAGTAAATTGGATTTGTTAAAGCCCTAATTTATACTAATCATGTGATCACTGTTCAATGACTATAAAAGTAATGGTCAAAATTCTTAACATAAAACCAAAGAAGTTGACATTTTATATATATGTTTTACATAAAGAGACATTTAACTAGATCAAGATGGATTTCAATTAATGAAACTTTGGGTCGTTACAATATTCTCCCTTAAGAACTTTTTCCCTCGAAATTTCCTTTTCCCACACTAAAACAGATGTGGGTAACTCAGATTCATCATTTCCTCTAATTCCCAATTCACTCTTCAAACTTGTGGTTTCACCACAACACCTTGATGAAGGGCATTGTCTAATTTCGTAGAACTTTTTCTCTACGATCTAAGATCTTCACAGGTTTCTCCTCATAAGAAAGATCATCCTCCAACTGTACCACCTCAGAAGAGAGTACATGTGAAGGGTCTGGTATGTACTTCCTTAAGAGGGATACATGAAATACATCATGTACTTTGGCCATTGTATGTGGAAGTGCTAGTCGACAGGCCACAACCCCGAAACGATCAAGAATCTCGAAGGGGCCGATGTACCTTGGACTTAACTTCCCTTTCTTTCCAAACCTCATGACCTTCTTCCATGGAGATATGCGTAGAAAAACAATGTATCCAACTTTAAACTCAAGGTCTTGTCGATGATTATCTACATAACTCTTCTATCGACTCTGGGCTGCCTTGATATGCTGCTGAATGGTTTTCACCTTCTCCACCATTTCCTCAACCATTTCTAGTCCAAGTAGCTTACGTTCACCAACCTCATCCCAACATTCCGGTGTTCTGCACCTTTTCCCATACAGGTCTTCATAAGGTTACATTTGGATGCTTGAGTGGAAACTGTTATTATAAGAGAACTCAACCAGAGGAAGATATTTATCCCATCCTCTTTTAAATTCCATTGAGCATGCTCTCAACATGTCCTCAAGTGTTTGAATATTTTTCTTGGATTGGCCATCAATTTGAGGATGATAGTCCGTACTGAAGTTCAGTTCAGTATTCAGAGCATGTTGAAGACTCTTCCAAAACATAGAGGTGAATCTTGGATCTCAGTCAGACACAATAGATAGTGGCACTCCATGCATCCTTACCACTTCCCTGATATATATCCATGCCAGTTGATCCAATGAGAAATCCTCCCAAATAGTAATGAAGTGTGCAAACTTTGTAAGACGATCCACAACAACCCAGATTGCATTGTTTCCTTTGGATGTCCTTGGAAGTCTGGTGAAAAAGTCCATGGTGATGTTATCCCATTTCCATTCTGGTATGGGAAATGGTTGCATCATCCCCTTAGACTTCTGCCTCTCTGCCTTCACTTGCTGGCACACCAGGCACTTTGATGTATATTCAGTGATATCCTTCTTCATATTATCCCACCAAAAGTTTTCTCAGAGATCTTGATATATCTTTGTGCTCCCTGGGTGAATAGAGAAATTTGAACTATGTGCATCATCCAAAAGTTCCTTCTTCAGCTCCGGACTTGATGGAATACATACTATTTTCCCAAATCGCACAATTACTTCTTCATTAACATTAAACTCCTAGGATTTCCCATTTTTGATAGCTTCCACTTTTTCCTGAATTCTCACATCATCCTTTTGAGCATCCTTTAACCTTTCCAAAAGAGACGGTTGAGCAATAATTTGTGAAAGGATTGATGATGTTCCCTTATTTATGTTTCCCATGTCCATCTTCATCAAGTCTAAGAAGATTGTATCTTTCTCAATTATCATCATTGATAGAATCACTGGGTCCTTTCTTCTTAGGGCATCTTCCACCTTTTTCACTTTCCCAAGGTGGTAATGTATTGAACAGTCATAATCCTTGATGAGCTCTATCCATATTATCTGGTGCATATTAAGCTCTATCTGTGTGAATATATATTTAAGACTCTTGTGGTCAGTATATATCTCACATTTCTCCCCATAGAGATAATGCCGCCAGATTTTCAATGTAAAGATCACTGCCGCCAACTCCGGATCATGCTTTGGATAGTTTCTCTCATGAATTTTCAACTGCCTTAAGGCATAGGATATCACTTTATCATTCTAAATCATCACACAGCCTAAGCGCTTATTCGAAGCATCACTGAATACCACAAAAATTTCCCCACTTGTGGGTAAAGTGAGCACGGGTGCAGTGATAATCCTCCTTTTCAACTCCTTTAAGTTTTCTTCGCATTCATCACTCCAAGCAAACTTTACTCCCTTTAGAGTTAGCATGGAAAGAGGGTTGGACAATCGTGATAAATTTATCACAAATTTTCGATAATATCCAGCTAACCCCAAGAAGCTACAAATATCCATTACCGATGTTGGCCTCAGCCATCCATCAATTGCATCTGTTTTGGAGGGATCCACAGATATCCCATTGCTTGTGATGATATGGCCCAAGAATGATACCTCCTTCAACCAGAAATCACACTTGTTGTACTTTTCATAGAGCTTCTCCTTGCGCAAAGTCTCTAGTACAGTTCTTAAATGCTCCTCATGATCCTCCTTGGTTTTGGAGTATATTAGAATATCATCTACAAAGACTATCACAAATTTGTCGAGGTAATCTCTAAAGACTCTATTCATCAATTCCATGAATATTTATGGAGAATTAGTGAGTCCTAAAGGCATTACAATGAATTCATAGTGCCCGTATCTTGTGCGAAAAGAAGTCTTGGGGACATCTTCCTTCTTCACCCTTACTTGATAATATCCCGACTGCAAATCTACCTTGGAGAAGTATTGTGCTCCCCACAGCTGATCGAACAAGTCATCAATCCATGGTAGAGGATACTTGTTCTTTATCGCGATTTTGATAAGTTCATGATAATTGATGCTAAGCCGCATTGAACCATCCTTCTTCTTGATGAAGAGGACTGGTGCACCCCATGGTGAAGCACTTGGGCATATAAACCCTTTATCCAGATTCTCCTGTAGTTGTTTCTTCATCTCTTCAAGATCCACAATAGCCATTCTATATGGAGTCTTGGATATTGGTAGAGCCCCCAGTATAAGTTCAATTGAGAATTCAACGTCTCTTTTAGGTGGAAGACCAGACAGTTTCTTGGGAATCACTTCAGCAAATTCTCTCACAATAGGAATTTCCTCAAGGGTGGTTTCTTCCTTGGACTCAATCATCTGAGCCAGATACACATGCTCCTAGGGTAGTAATATCCATTCTTGAGATGATGGAGCTAAAAGAGATTAATCTTCCTCCATAAACTTGTAAAGAATTGGGGGTCGATTCTCTATATGAAGTGTGATTTCCCTCTCTCAACAATTTATGTTGGCTCTATATAAGGAAAGCCAATCCATGCCAAGAATTGCATCAAATTCCACCAGAGGGATTATGAAAAGGTTCTACGGGGAATTCAATCCATAGATTATAACAGGGGAGTACTTATATTCATGGGATGCAATGATTGACCCATTTTCCATACTCACCGACATCTTTACTTCCATGATTTATCGTGGTTCTGGGATTGTTCTACTAAACTTTCGAGATATAAAAGAATGTGTAGAACCTGAATCAAAAAGCACACTCGATATTCTTGAATGAATAACTAGCGTACCTTTCACCACTTTGTTTTCGGGGTCCACTTCGGCAGAAGTGATGGAAAAATATCTTGCTGCCTTGGAGGTTGTTTGTTGCCTCCAAAAACCCTTGGATTAGGGCACTGATTTACAAGATGCCCTGGTTCTTTGAATTTGTAGTAATGAACAATGCGTTGAGGTTCAATTGGAGCGTTCCTCTCCTATGTCACATCCTCGGGTCTTTCTTGCCGACAGTTAACATCTTTGTGCCCTTCTCTTCCACACTTAAAGCATTTCCTCGTCCCCTTGATGCATTTTCCAGGGTGCTTCTTTCCGCACTTTTGGCAAGTGGGGTGTTGGATCTTCTTAGCACCGTTGGATTTATCCATCGGACCTCCTGAATTGAATTCAAACTTACACTTCTTTTCACCATGATACCCCTATGATTCCTTGATCTCCATTTCGAACTTGAGGGCACATCGGACAATTTCCTCATAGCTCTCGAAGTCACAGATCGCTAATGCTTTTCATAGGCTAGGCTTCATCCCACCAAAGAAGCAGTCAACCTTACATTTGGGGGTAACAACAAAGATGGAAGTGTATCGTGCAGGCCTTGTGAAGTTTTCCTCATATGCTCCAACAGATTTATCATATTTTTGCTTGAGGGAAAGGAAGTCTCTTTCCATATTAAGCCGGAGGGTGCATTGAAAATATTTATCGAAAACCATCTTCCAGAAATCCTTTCTTTCCAACGCCTCGATCTCATCCTCATGCTTCGTATTTTTGATCAATGTCCACTGTTGATCAGCTTCACCCTCCATATGATAAGCCGCCAGGAGAACCTTCTCTTGTTTAGAACATTGAAGGATGGAGAAGATCTTTTCAATGTAGTTGATCCATTGTTCAGCGATCGTGGGATCAGATGATCCACTAAAAGTAGGAGGCCTTTGTCTCATGAAGCTCTCGATAGTGACTTGTTCTTTCTTAGGGGGGGGGGGGGTTAATGTTCCTCTTGACCCTTGTTTCTATTCAAATCTTGAGTTAGCTAAGAGAGAAGCGTGACAAAGTTTGCGATTCCCTCTCCCATTGGATTGGGCATCTCATTAGTACAGTCATCACATTGATCTTCACATCGGTTGTTATCCCGAGTCCTCCTATTACAGACCATTGGCTGGAATAAAAGTAAAGTTAGGGGGTAAAAATAAAGGGTAATCCAAAGACAAAAGTTGATGACTTATAAATAAACTTTTATTTCCTTAACTCACAAGTCTATAGGCTTTAATCTAGGATTTTCATGATCTACTTTCTAACATATATTCTTAGGGGCATTTTTATAATTCCCTTAATAAGGGTTCATACTAAGCTTGTAAATTTATCAAAACATATCCCCCGGGAGTGTCATAACCAAGAGTGCAGCAAGGCCTGTTGTCGTGCACCAGTTCCCATTCGAGTCTAGCTCAAAGCGGTGTTTTCGGGTTTTACCCCTAGGATACATCTGTGCCAGAGCCGCCTCTACCTGTTCGTATCCAAAGAGGGATGTATCTGCTTGATAAACCACTTACTCAGTACTTACCAAAACTTAGGGATTATTTTATTATACTAAGTCTTGTCTCTAAGGCTTTACTAGGGTTTTCTAATCCTAATTCCAAAAATAACTAAACCTATCCTCTGATACCAAATATGACAACCCTTCTTTTATTACAAACTTAAACATGATTTATTACATAAACTATTCACTTAATAAAACATGGAAGATTGAGAGGTATAGTGTATTTGGGGATTAGTATCATTACATAACAACTTAAAACATGAAATACAACATCTTTATTGAAAAATTCCTTTACATGACCACTACATTCCCTCGTACTTAGCATTGCATGGGATAACCTGGTGACATGCATAAGAAAAGGGTGAGCTATAAAGCCCAATAAGGGAATAAACACGGAATACATGAAGAGTACAATAAATGTTAGACAATAATAATATCAATAGAGCACAAGAGAAACATTAACATAAAGACATGATAAAGCATGATAATCATAACATGTAAATGTGGGAACAACACTTAACATGGAATTAGCATGAGCCAAGGCTCATTGCACAAAGAGCATGAGTAAAACCTCATTGCACATGAAGCACGAGTAAACCCTCATTCCAATTGAATTAGCATGAGTCAACACTCATTTCACATGACGTATCATGATACTATACTTTACCCAATGCATTGGAGCACTATAAGGGATCACCCTTCTTAAACATTTCATTTCATGCATAAGTGTGCCACATGGATCATAAAACATGGATTCATAAAACATAATAATTTATTCCATGATAAAGGAATGTGGAATTAATACATGAAACTTTATAATCAATAAGTAAATGTGCATAAATGTGAATACCCTTGATGGAGAAATGTGCATGGTATTCACTACACAATGACATTGGCTTAGAAAATCAGTGCGATTTCGGCAGCATAACAGTGTGACATAAGAATTCATAAAAATGGTTGGTGAGAGAGAAAGTGGTTACTCATAATATTGACATGTAATGGAAAGTAAGTAGGTCATATAGATACATGTCCCAACAATTGTAATGTAATTTATATTCATGATACAAAAGTATTTCTTGAATATAAAAGAGGAGAGAGAAGTTCCTTTCAGAATTTTGACATAGTAACAGGTGTACATGGGAGGAATTTAATGAGAGAGAAAGGGGTCTACCATAGTTCAAACATAAATAGGGAAGTATGAGGGAGGTTTTAAACCATACCCCAACATTCATAATTAAAATTAAAAGTTCAAAACAACTTAAATAAAATTGGACAAAAATGAGAAAGGAAAAAAAAACCCTTACTTGGAAGTGTGATTCCAAAGGCTTGAGAGAGGCTTCTTCGGAGCTTGGGGAACCTTGGGAGGATTACAGAGAGAGTAGGTCAGAGGTTGGAAGAACTGAAAAGGTTTTGAGTGTGGAGGAAGTGGGAGATTGGGTGGGTTTATATAGGAAAGGTGAGGTAATTCTTTATTATTTAGGTTTGGGACCCCTTATATTAAATTAATCCAAACCACAAACCATCCCATGGTTTTTGCCCGTGGTTTTTGGAAAAGGTAAGAAGAAAGAAATATTTTATAAGAAAAAGTCCAAACTTCTTAAAATGATAGGGTTTCTTATGTGGAGGTGAGTCACACTCCCATGGAAAACAATTTAAAAATACAAGGTGTTTAATAAGTCTTGAAGGATCCATTAATGCTTTGAAAAGTAAGTAAAACAAACCCAAAATCACATTATTTTAATTTTAAAACATATATTGGCTGAATATAAAGCTTATAATATTTTATTACATTACTATTGGGTCATTATGATGTCATAAAACACATTATATATTTAAACAGTATTTAATTTTTACCCAAAAAATTGTCTGTCCCAAAAAATTATGAAAAATTCACCATTGGAAAATTTTGATGTCCTGATTCCAGAAATAACATTTATTTTATCTAAATAATTTTATAAATACATTAATTTTCACTTTTAAAATAAAAACCGACATTTATAAAAAATTCACCTGTTTTGACAAAACTGGCTTTCAAACCTTAATAAAAATTACAATTGCATTCATAAAATTATATGATCCTTTATATATAATAAAATTAATTTAATAATAATAATAATATTTTATTAAAATAATATTTAATTAAAAAAAATCCCTTAATTTAATAAAATATAATTCTTAATTAAATAATAACTAAAAACACTATTTGTACTTTAAAAACTATTTACAATTTATCAATAATAACAAGAGAGTATATTCATTATTATATACAAAAAATAATGTACATGAACATAGTTCTAGAGATTTGTTACATAACCCCTTAAAACAGCTGCATAAGACCTAAGGGTAAGGTGTACGATGGTGACAGACTCTTGGGGTGGCTTAGATAACATCGCTCGAGTGGTAATCTCTATCAACTTCCACTTTTCCAATAGATGGTCCCTTTCGAGCTTGACACGATGAAGCTCAGCTTGGGCTTGGTCAAGAGCGAAGCACAAGTATGCCACCTCTTTTCTGAGCTCCGACAAATGGGCTTCGTATGGATAATTTCTACTAGATGAGGCCATCGCTTCTTTTCTATGAGTAAATTGGATTTGTTAAATCCCTATATTTATACTAATCATGTGATCACTGTTCAACGACTATAAAAGTAACAGTCACAATTCTTAACATAAAACCAAAGAAGTTGTCATTTTATATAAACATTTTACATAAAGAAACATTTAACTAGATCAAGAGGGATTTCCATTAATGAAACTTTGGGTCGTTACATCCACCTTGGCATTAATATAATTTAATCAAATAAAATTAAGTTCATAACATATATTTCGAAAAATTTATGCAAAAAAAATTAAAAATGAAAATAGATTCACAGTACTAACAAACAAAATATTCATAACAATGAAAATGAATAACTAGACAAATGAAATAAGTGGTTGATAAATTACTTCATAACTATACATATAATCATTTCCCCCTTCAATCTTGTTGGTTTCCTACTCCATTACTTCATCCACCCTTGCTAGACTAATATTTTCATTATCATGATGGACAAATAAGTCCGCTTCTTGATGTTGATGAGATTCAATGTCAGAGGTCAAATATTCCATTTCATCACCCATATCATACAAATATCTTTGTTTTATGTGATCAACTACACTCCACCCTTCATCCACAACATCATTCACATAATATACCATTTTCACTTATGATGATAAGATGTATGGATCATGAAGTTCATGATCACCAACATTCATCAAGCAAGAGAATTTCATAGAAGTAAATTGACAAGAATCTATTTTAACACCTCTAATACTATCAACCCATTTGCATTTGAATAAAACAACTGAAAAATGCTCGTGGTAGTTTAATTCGATAATATCAGTAAACTTTCCATAGTATCCCACTTCAAAAAATGTAAATATACCAATATTTTTTTTCAAACCCTCTTCTTGATCGACTATACGAAATATAAAGCCATTCATGTCATAAGTGTCAAACTTTATAACTTGTTTTAGAGGACCTTGAGCAAGAAACTTAAAATCTTCTAACAACTCTGATTGAGTATCAGTATTCATGATCTAAAAAAACAAATATACATTATTAGATTTAAAAAATATATGTGTCAACCTAATATCCATATTTATTGTAACATTTATGAACTTACACATCATGAAAACCTTTCTACAAGCTCTTTATTAAAATCTTTCATTATATCTTTCTCATTTCATGTTTGGCCTCTCATTCATCTCTTTGTTTGTAACCTCAAATATTTAATAAATGGATCTTCAATTTCACTTTTTAGCAGCACTTATCTATGTTCCTATAATAATTCAATTTCTATTAGTGTAACATTTGAGGTCCTCCCAAATAATCATCCCATAACAAGAAATATTTTTTATTTACCATGTATTCGATAATGAGTTGATGTGTCGTCAACATTTACAACCTAATTAAATCTCGTATTAATATCTTCCAAGTATCTAGAACAAATGTTAAGACACTCCTATGCTAAATAGCCTTCAGAAATAGAGCCTTTAGGTTGAGATTTATTTCTCACGTATGATTTCAAATGCCCAAGATATCTGTGAAATAAAATAGAAAATAATAATTATGTTTTTAATTAAGTTACAATAATTTTTTACTTAACTAAAAAAATATAAATAAAGTACCTCTCATTTGGATACATCCATCAATAATATACGGGCCCTCCTAATTTAGCTTCCTCAACTAAATGCACAGTTAAATGCATCATGACAGTAAAAAATGATACAGGAAAGATCATCTCAATTGCACAAAGGGTCAATAATAATCTCTCCTGATAGTTTTCAAGCTGAAATGGATGTAGATATTTCTCACATAGTTGTCTGAAAAATGTGTATAATTGGAGTACAATAATAGTAACCTTTTCAAGATATAATGTACACAATGCCATTGGTAGTAAATGATGGTAAAAAATATGTGAATCATGAATTTTCAATCCATGTAACCTACAATGATTTAAGTCAACACACCTTGAGATGTTACTTGAATACCCATCAGATACCTTTACATGCTTTAAAATTCAAAAGAATGTATATTTATCCCTATTTTTCATTGCAAAAATTACCAGATCATACTTTTCATTCTCATCTAGCTAGAGATCACACTTTATGTTCATTTCTTGTAAGTCTTTCTAAGAATTGAGATGATCCTTTGATTTTCCATGATCATTAAGAAATTTAAAGATCAATTTTTTACAAACATTCTTCTCAATATTCATCACATCAATATTACGTTGTAACAAATTAAATTACCAATTTGGAAGTTTGAAGAAGATACTTTTTTCTTCCATTGTTCCATGCTGATTTCACTTGAAAATTCATATCAAACTCATTTCCCACTATCATTCAAATGATAAACCTTACTAAATTCTATTTCATCATTTCTAAGTTGTGCCAATATTTTAGAACCAATTAACAAATTTGGATGTGGTCTATGATCAATAAAACTATTGAATTTTGACCTGTTCAACTGAAATCTATGATATTCATCGAGAAATATTTGATGGAACATGAAGCACCATTTTATACTGTGAGTTAGATATTTGGGATCTAAATCAAAGTTACAAACAAGATATTCCAAACTTATGTAAGTGTTCTAACTAGATAAATTCCCAAGTCCAAGGAAGTCACTAATGGTCCACATTAGAGAATCATGCATTTTGAACATTGTCTTAGAAGAAACATCATATGTCTCAACACCGTTTCTCCATAACTCTTGTAATTATTCAATTAAAGGATACAAGTATACATCAATATTATTTCTAGGAATTTATTTTTTAGGAAGAATCATCAAAATGATAAAATACATTTATTTCATACACATCCATAGAGGAAGATTGTAAGAGATCAAAACAACTAGCCAAATGTTATAACTAGTACTCAAATTATCAAATGGGTTGAATCTATTTGTATACAATCCCAATTGAAAATTACTAGATGAGAAATATGGATGTAATGAATCGAATTTCTTCCACGATTGTGAATCTCATGGATGTTTCATTAACTTATCATTGTTATTATCTAAAGAATGCCACTTCATGTGTTCAGTGGTTTTCAATGACATGAATAATCTTTCAAATCGAGGCTTTAAAGGAAAGTAATGCAAAACCATTTTAGGTGTGTTCCTTTTCTTCTTTTTCATGGTATTATGTTGATTTAGACTTCAAACATCGCCCATTGAATATCATCTAGAAGAAGAACATTTTTATCAATCCCATCTTCTTGAATCCTATCACTAATAAATCATACAATCATTCAGACACACATGTATTTTTTTATAATTCAAACCAAGCCTGTTAACAAATTTTTTCATATCATAAAAATAATTGAGGATGTTTTCCTCAAGAAATGAATCATGTAGAAATTCCTATATTATGGACATTTCCTTATTTGTAATTCCACACAAGAATTTGATATGGTTCAACTTGAACAGAAAAGAACGTTTTGAATATTTCAAACATCCACAATACAACTCTTGATTTACATCATAAAAAAATACATGAAACATATTTTTATTAGTGAAGTTTTATCTTATATCAGTCACCATAGAATCAAGATGAGGATCCAATGATATGTTACAATCTTGATCTAGTTGTCCTAAAGTCTCAAAAACATCACTTGTTATGTTGCTATTTCCAGGACCCTCAACGGGTTGTTATGAAATGTTTTGATGTTGATGTTGGTGTCTTTCATTGTTTAATGCATCATTTATAAGGTTTTTCATTTCATTTTCCTTTTTTATGAAGTTGGTTGTTCATTCTATGAATTGACATCAGTGCTCAACCTTTCTGTAAAGTTTGCTTATCCATACCAAATCCAAAAAAAATATTAAGTAGGGAATTTCTTCAATATAAAGAGTTAATAAACATCATCACTCTTCAAACATCTTCTAAATTTACATTTAGAAGATGGACATATTATTCTCCCTTCAACAGATCTATTAGAAATTGAAAAATCTAAAAACTTCTCCAAACCCTTAGCATACTAAGGTGTGTTCCTCGGTAATGTGATGCAACTTTTATCCATGTATATCACAACGTGCCTAAAAAATATTGAAAAAAATTAAAACACATAATTATTACTAAATAGGGAAATAGATTCATATATATTATTTTAAAAAAGAATTTCTTAAATAATGGTTTCCTATATAAATACATATGGAAAATAATGAAGCATTTTAAATAAGGTATTCTTTTCTCTTCTTACTAAAACAAGTTGTATAGGCTTCTCTTAAGTATAAAATCCAAATATTTGTTGTATTTATAAAATCACAAAAAATTAAATAAAATGTTTTCTAGTTCTAAAATTAATCATCAAATAAGGTTGTGTTCAAAATGATGATATATAGTTGAAAAAGACTAAAAAAAGACACAACACCCATGGTAAATGATGGAATGGTTGATAGGCAGGGTATCATATAAAAATGGTTAAATCCAAAAGGAATATTCCCATGGTGTGAGGAAATTTAAAGGCATAATAGTCATTTATTCAACTACATATAATTGTGAAAGACATTTCATGGAGGTTGATTCCATTATGAGCAGTTTTCATGATGTTTTATCTTGGATGATTGAAGGGATATCTAAATCAAACTACAATAATGGCCATTATGGCATGGTGTTTATGCTTCATAAGATTAAATTTTGGCATTAGAGGAAATAACACCACAAACTTGGTGTTTTCTATAAGTGATAATTGAGGAGAATGTGTCACATTAAAACCAAATGGTTTCATCCTAAAGGGTTGTTTGGTGGAGTTTTATCAAGTTTCTCTTGGGTGGTTTGTTGTGCCTTTATTCCTTGGTCATGCTTCAATGTTTGGTTAAGATGTTATGGTTGTTTTTATAGGGTTTATATTTATGAAATTATACATTGGTTAATTCTACAACAAAACCATATAAGTGGGGAATTAAGACATTCCCCCATGGGCTCTATTGAAATGGCCATTTAGTCCTATTTTTTTGGATGGGCCAGACCTATTACATGAGGGTTGGTTATTCCTTCTTCAGTTAGGTAAGTTCTTTAAAGTGGTAATTTTTTAGCCCAATCTCCCATTATTACACTATTTTATCCCCCCTTACACTTTATTTGAGGTTGATTAGAATTTTTTTCACCATACTAAAGTTATTTAATCTTCTCCACCCATCTCTTTTCTTTCTCTTTGTGGTTCTTCCTCTAATTTTGGATGGTTTCATCTATGGATTTAATGAAAATTAAACCAAATAGTGGTGGTTATATCTTTTATTCATGGTTATTTATGGTATTTTGGATATAGGATTCCTAAGTAGGAGAAATGATGCTTGTTTCTTATCATTTGAAAAATGGATTGCTGAAGTGTTTTTTGGGAATTCAACCAGATTAGACTGGAATTGATGGTAAATTCATGGGGATTTTGGTCAAAGGAGTTCTAGAGGAAAGATACGAGCCTTTCACACATCAATGGTCTATATTTTTATGTCATGAATATTCTTGGTGATTTATCGATGGTTATTCCTTATTGGATTAAGTTGGTTAATTATTTATAAATTTTTATAATTAACTATTGGAACCTTGAGGTATGAGAAAGGGGCTCAAGAGCATATTGTTTTTTAGTCTAATCATGGATAGAGATAGAAAATGGGATATTGAATAGGGTAAATATAACATCATGTTAGGTATCCCCTTTAATAAATTGAAATATTCATGCATGAATGTGCATGTATGCGAATGATAGGGGACTGATTTCAGGAATGTGGGTAGGGATTATTTGGGCTCAAAGTGCCTCAAGTTGCTTGGGTTGATCCATATAAAATAAATTTGGGTATTTCATGCTTGGTTAGTAAATTTTAAAAATGACCAATGGCTATATTGGTAGAGATAATGGAGTTATAAACAAATTGATGTACCTATATGTTTTCTTTATTGGTGTAATGACTTGTGTTTGGAATGAGGAGAGCCTTAGTGATCTTGTTTAAGGGTATCCAAGTGGTTAACCCTTTAGGAATGGACTAATTAGCTTTGGAGATTGGGATTTGTCTAAGAACATCTATAGTAAATGACCTAGAACATAGAAACACCTTAATTGAGAGGGGTAGGATGTTTTTAAAGAGTATAGTAGCTTGTGATAAGTTGTTGGTCTTTGGATTATCATGGGATTAGATTGTAGAGGTGATTAATAACTCACTAGAATGTTCCTAGAGTAAATTGGTGATAATAAAGTTGATTCTTAGGATTACTTAACCTCATTGTTTCTGAGGGAATCGTATGGAATCTATGTAACTAGTTAGACACCTTAGTTTGTGGTTGGGTCCTAGTGTTGTTATAGTGATGGGAGTTGGTGATGGAATATACTCCATGATTACCTTTGAAGGGGTGTATGGACTCCAAGAGGCTTAATGTTTAGTGTAGATAGATGTGACCTATTATTCACGCTTTTAAGTGGGGTAAGGACTAAGTGCTTGGAATTTTATTGAGAGCTTGTGTGCCAATATTCTATGATCATGATGGTTGTGTGGTTGATATTGGTCATGGTTGAAATTGGCCATATTGGAAGAAAAAAATACACATATAGGATATATTCTGACATTCACATATAGATATTCCCACATCTAATGGAACTCCAATAAGGTATCTCAAAAACATAGAAAACTCCAATTTATAAATCATAAGGAACATTGTAACCATCTGTAGGAATTTAAAAAATTGTCCTAAAAAAGAAAATCAAATCAGTCACTCAAATCAATTTAAAATGAAAACCAACTAAAAATATCATACCAAGGTTAAAATAATCTTAAAAACACTCAATTGCACTTTAGAAGCTAAATTGACATTTTATCAAACTCTTTATAGGAACACATATATAAGCTTACTAAATTAATTCCTTTTCAACCCTTTTTTTCATCAAAAATATACAATTAAAACACCACTATAATCCATAAAAACAAACCATAATCATGATAAAATCATTTATAATTTAATTAGGAATGATAAATAATTGAAATATTATTTTGGAAAGGTAATGGATAGATACACCTACCTCAATAGTGTGAGAATGCAATAAAACTCTCATAGAAGGAATAAAAACGCTTGATTAACAATCCACACACCAAATAATATATGAAAATTAAACCAAACATAAAAAATATATTAATAACCAAGGGAGGGAAAATGGGAGAATATGAAAAACACATTAAAAATAAGAATAACATTCCTGAGAACCTTGATAAGGCTTCAATGAAAGATCAAGAGTAAGGGAGGCATAGAGAAATGGAGAGGCGCAATGAAATGGAAAGGCATGGTGAGGGAGGAGAGGCCCCGAAGAAGGTAGTGCAGCACTACGAGGGTAGTGAGGAGTGGTGAGGGCAGTGAGGCATGGCGAGGGTGACAAGGCGCGGTGAGGGGTGGTGGAAAGGTGCAACAAGGGGTGGTGAAGGGGGGGGGGGTAGGGATTTGGGGAGTGGGGGGGGGGGGGGGGTCAGGGGTGTCAGGGAAGGAGGAGAGTGTCTTCTACTAAAAAATTTAGTGGTTTAGCGTAAGTTTTTTAGAAACCACAACTAAATTATTTAAAAAAAATATAAGGGCGGGTTAATAAATCATCGCTAAAAAACCACCGCTAAACTATTAGTTTGGTGTAGTGGATGTGAAAAATCATAATTTAATATTTGAAATGAAATTAAAATAATTATAACTCTTAAAATTATTGTTTTTAGATGGGGTTTGAGGACCTAGAGGTTACTTGGGCATTCAGTGGAGGCTTGGGAGCACTGAGATTCAAAAACCTGGTTTTTAGAATGGTTATTGAAAACCATATATCCAAACCATGCATCCCTATAGGGGTGTCACACATTTTTCCAAACAGAGTACCCAAGGCTACATGACCATGAAATAAATTTCAGACTTGTTTTATAGGATAATCTCATGGTATGTACATGGTTTACCAAACCGTGCACTAGTCATGTGAAGGAGGACCCACCTTAGGATGTATTGGAACATGGTTGGCATATGGTTTGGCCAATCATGTGGAAAAAACATGTATATAATAACCCATACTTTACATAAATTGTTATTACTTCATAATTGAAGCATACTTATTACAACATATAACAAAACCATTATAGGACCGTATAGGTATAGTGTCTTTAGAAACTGGGAAACATAAAAAACTAGTTCATAAAGCATCTACATTGTCTCCTGTTTATTTCATCAAATCTAGAGTCCCTTTTGTAATATCCTACTTAATACCCTTCTTCCTGACCTGGGGAAAAGAAAACATAAAAAAGGGTGAGATCAAAATCTAAGTAAGGGTAAACAAAGGAAATATCAATCAAATCATATTCATAAGAACATATAATTTTGAAAATCATAACCTACAAAAGAGATCATAATATCATAACGTGGGATAAATCATAGTAGTGAAATGTAATCCCAATAATCATAACATAAAATATGAAACTTTGAGGCATACACACATAATCATAGAAAATCATTTCATATTAGTCAAGACTCATTTCCAAGAATATCATAGCGGACAAAGTCCATTTCTAAACCGAGTTTACTCCTCGTTTCATTCCTGTATCACTGAACCAGATTAACTTGCCGTTCCAGCTATGTATATCTCATGAGGTATAAATATTTACCCAATTCATTTGAGGGAGATATTGGTCTCAACCATCTCATAATGAAACCATTCTTATGTGTGCCACAAAATCATAAATCATATATCATAGCATTACCCATGAAATAAAAATGGGATTCTTAAACATCATGCCATCATAACGTAATCCATATAAGATAAAAGGACTTCATAAAAATAATTCCATCATAACATAATCAAATCAATGTAAAAATAAGGATATAAACAAAACCCTATATTATCTTTGATGGAAAATAATTTTGATAAAACACTTGAACTCCATTCTTGAGGAAAATATCATTTCTACTTCAAAAACATTTTTCCTTTCTTTACATGTCATACAATTTTAAACTAAAATAAGTTAATTAAAAATAAATATGAAAACTTGTAAAGGAAGCTTCATTGAAATAATGTTATATGAAATCATAAAAATCCATTCATGCCGTATAAGTTAAAAAAACAATCTTCTCGTACATTGGCTGGAAAAGTCAAAAAGTATCTCGTACTAAAAATGACAAAAGATTCCTTTCATATCTTTTACTAAAATTAACCAATAGGTAAAATTGGATTTGAAAAATTTTAGGAGGATAGAAATAATATTACATATTGAGTAAACATGTATGTGGATGATAAATATGCCCCAATAAATTCTGAAGTATAAAACAATCTCGGATAAAAATGAAGTTTTGATATTTTCCCTTACCTTAGGTTTGATATGCTTCGTACATATCCGAACCTCCTGTATAATGATTTAAATAATGTCATTGACTTATTATAGAATCATATTAATTGTTATGATATCATATATGGTCATATTCTTATCTTATTATTAGTAATATTTCATTACTACTTGTTATTCGGGTTTTCATTGCTTTATATTCTAATGCGTGTTTTGTTGAATAGATTATTATTCCTCTTTTTAGGTTATAGATAAATCATTTACATAATGTTATTAGTGTAATATATATCATATTTATTCATTAAATTCATTTATATAATCATTATTCAATGAAGATCATATAGAACGAGTCACATCACATCGTGGAGATGGTAGGTCTTACGTACGCACGAGTGATGATATCTTTCCCATAATTATATGAATGGAATTGGATTTGATGATATAATATTTCAGAATCAGTATCACGTTAAAATAATAATATATAGTTACTTTTTACACCATTATACCCATCCAAGTAAGGTGGTGGTGGAAAACAGATTTCACCACGGAGTGGAGACGATATTCCGTATGTACGCACGCGCGGCGATTTCATCTTCCATAGGATGGATAAAAGGTGAAATAGGGTTGTTTCATATTTATAATAACATATAAGTATATGATTGATACTTATTTTATTACTTATAATGAAAAAAAATAAAGAAGAGGAAGTACAAGAAGAAAGAAACTTGAAAGAATCGGTAGAAGAGATTACCTCTTCCTTGACGTGTCTCTTTTAAACTTCCTCTTAGGGCACTAGAGTTGGTATTTTGGGAAGACAAGAACCTCTATGATATAATTAGAGATGTTAGGAAGTGAAATGGTCAGGGGTTATCTGATCTTTAAGGCTCAAAATTGTGTGAATAGGAGAGGGAAGAGGTTCTCTTTTATAAGGGAGGAGAGGGGCACCTTTGGAAACCTAAAAAATATTAATTTATAATAAATTCATATTCAGTTTATAATGGATAAAAAGTGAATTATTTCTAGGATAGGGTAAGGATGGGTCGAAATCCTCTCAACCAATAGGTTTTAGACAAGTTTAGGTTACCATTTTAACCTTATCATTTAGATGTAACTCAAAGTTAAATAATTTAACTTTTACAGTGTCTTCTTGTATTCTTACACTATATGGTTAATAAACTTTCTATAAACAACCAATAAAACCCCAATTGGTTCATTAATGACATATATATTATTATATAAGTCTTTGGTCCAATCCTTATATTTTTAGGAAAATAATATTAATTAATAATTTAATATTTTTTTAAAACTCTTTTATGTCAATTTTGACACTATTTGGTATTTTGTTTTTTCTAAACTCATAATAGCATTATTTCCTTGAATAAAATTCATCTAACCAACCCTAATATGTTATATTAATATATAAAATTAGTGTAATTAATAAAAAGTATCAAATTACATTTATTTGAATATTTATAATATCAATTATGTTAATATTTCATTAATAAGGTAATTAGTGCATCATAATTGTGTCATAAATAAATTAAATTATATATTGTATAAAAATTATAAATAAAATACCATTATGTAGGAAATATATTTATATTTATAATTAATATTTATAGTCAAATTTATCTTATGTATAACCCTATATTAAAAATGATTTTATTATTAAACTTTGATTTTAACTCTTTTAACTCTTCTTTGAATTAAATAATATTAAATCTCTTAATCTAATCCAAGTGTACCTGAAGGGTAATATTTTATTTCTAAGGTTGTTTTTTCTCAAATCAAACTTATACAATATAATTAGGACATGTGTTAGGGTAATAATAATATCATTTTTACCCTTAATTACCCTATTTACTTTTAACCATGGTAAATAAAAGTAAAAAGTTAGTATTCACAAAAAATATTTCTATATTATTGAACCACATTTTACTTACTGATATCGACTGTGTATCTCATATTTTTGAAATTCCACTCACATAATTGGTAAAATTAAGTTTTATGTAAATTTGCAAATTCTCTTGGGAGGTGGTGAAAGACGGTCAAAAGTTCAATAAAATTTTTATATATCTAAAATTATTATAAAATGACTCTAACGAATTAAATTTAACTTATATAGTTATTATGTATCTATAAATAAATTTAAATAAAACAAATTATTATTTAAATAAAAATTCGGTTTTAACCAATAACTGAGTGTTTTCACTATTCATCAAAAAATTGAAAGTTTCCAGAAAAATTCCAAAAATTCACCCTAGGATAATTTCGATATTCCGAATCCAAAAATGATGTCCATTTTGAGAGATAAAATTTATAAAATTTCAAAATTGGGTATTACTTTTCATAATGGCTATTTTATATAATACTTTAATAACATATCCTTGTTTGGTGAAACTCGATATTGCGTATAATGCAAGATATCAAGGTAGGTTTCTCTTGCGTGTAACGCAAGCCATGACAGGGTTGTGTGTAGTGAATGATTCCTTTAGTGTTGTGTATAACATAATACATAAAAACAAAATATTTCTCATAAAATCTTAGGGTGTTACATTCTACCCCCCTTAAAAATAATTTCTCCCTCGAAATTAGTCACTTCATAACAAAGAGATGAGGATACCTCTCCCTCATAATATCCTCAAGTTCCCATGTAGCTTCTTCTAATTAGTGGTTCCTCCATAAAACATTAACCAAGCGAGTGGTCATGTTTCGTAGAAATTTTTCGCTACAATTCAGAATCTCTATTGGCTGTTCTTCATAAGAAAGTTCTTGCTCCAGCGGTACAACTTCTAAGCTTAGTACATGTGAAGGATCAGGTATGTACTTTCTCAGGAGAGATACATGGAACACATCATGAACTTGAGAGATATTCGGTAGAAGTTCCAATCAGTAAGCTACCTTCCCAACACAATCTAGTATTTTTAAAGGACCAATATACCTAGGGCTCAACTTTCACTTCTTTTGAAATATCATTACTCTCTTCCAAGGAGATATTCGTAAGAACACTTTATCACCCACTTCAAACTCTAGGTCTTTTCTTTAGTTGTCGGGATAAATTTTTTGTCAACTAGGAGCTTCTCTTATGTGTTGCTGAATAGATCTTACCTTTTCTGCCATCTCATCAACAAGATCAGGTCCTAATAGCTTTCTTTCCCTAACTTCATTCCATCAAGTTGGAGTTCTTCATTTATTTCCATAGAGAGATTCATAAGGTGCCATCTGAATACTGGAGTGAAAGATATTATTATATGAAAATTCCACCAAAGTTAGGTGTTGATCCCAACCACCTTTGAAATCTATAGAGCAAACTCTCAACTTTCCTTCTAGAGTTTGAATTTTCCTCTCAGACTGACCATCTGTCTGAGGATGATAAGCAGTGTTGAAACTCAACTCTGTATCTAGAATATGATGAAGACTTCACCAAAACTTTGAGTTAAACCTCGGATCCCAATCAGATATAATGGAATGTGGTACTCCATGCAATCTTACCACTTCCTTCACATATATCCTGGAAAGATGATCAAGAGAGAAATCTTCTCTAATAGCAATAAAGTGTGCCGACTTCGTAAGACAATCAACTATAACCCAGATAGCATTATTGCCTTTGGATATTTTGGGATTTCTGGTGAAAAAGTCCATAGTTAGATTTTCCCATTTCCATTCTGGTATGGGTAATGGTTGTAACATCCCCTTAGACTTCTATCTCTCAGCTTTAACTTGCTGACAGACCAAGAATCGAGAGACATATTCAGCAACATCTCTTTTCATTCCATCCCACTAGAAGTACTTTTTCAGTTCCCTATACATCTTCGTGCTTCCAGGGTGAATAGAGAATGAAGAACGATGAGCTTCATCCAATATTTCCTTCTTTTATTCTGGGATGGGAGGAACACAAACCCAATTCCTAAACCTTATTATTTCATCATAATCAATGTGGAATTCAGGAATGTTTCTCACCTTCTTTTGTAACTCTACATATTATTTCTATGCCTTTTTAATCTTCACATGTATATATGGTTGAACATTCATTTGAGAAAGATAATATTTTCCCCCTTCCATTATAATTCCAAGATCCATCCTTTGTAAATCCATAAATATTGGATCTTTGGTGATCCTCATCATGGATAAGCTAGCATGGTCTTGTCGACTTAATGCATCTGCCACCTTGTTTTCTTTCCCAGGGTGGAAATGAATTGAGCAGTCGTAATCCTTAATCAGCTCCAACCATCTTCTTTGGCACATATTCAGCTCCTTTTGTGTGAAAATATACTTTAAACTTTTATGATCGGTATAAATATCACACGCTTCACCACAAAGATAATTCCACCAAATCTTTAATTCAAAGATCACCGCAACTTATTCCAAATCATGAGCTGGGTAATTTTTCCCATGTATTTTCAACTGTCATGAGGCATAAGCTATCACCATATCGTTTTTCAAGAGAAAACACCTCAATACCTTCTTGGATGCATCATTATAGATCAAAAACCTTTCTCCACTACAAGGAAGTGTGAGCACAAGTGCACCAGATAACTTTATTTTTAACTCCTTTAAATTCTCTTCACACTCCTCCGTCCAAATGAACTTAACTCATTTTCGAGTCAAACTGGTGAGTGGATTAGATAATAGTGAAAAATATTTCACAAAATGTTGATAATATCCAGCCAAACCAAGAAAACTTTGGATTTCATTTACTGTTGTTGGTCTTGACCATCTTTCGATAACCTCTATTTTTGCTGGATCCACAGATATCTCCTCTTTTGAGATTATGTGACCCAAAAATGAAACTTTTTGTAGCCAAAATTCACACTTGGTAAATTTGGCATAAATATTCTCCTTTCTTAGGGTCTTTAATACAATTCTCAAGTGATCTTCATGTTCTTACTTGACCTTTGAATAGACAATGATATCTTCTATAAAGACTACCACAAACTGATCAATATAGTCTCTAAAGACTCTATTAATTAGATCCATGAAGATACCAGGGGAATTAGTAAGACCAAATGACATCACTATAAATTCATAGTGTTCATACCTTGTACAGAAAGCTGTCTTTGGTATATCCTCCCTTTTGACCCTTAATTGATGATACCCTGAACGAAGATCAATCTTGAAAAAGTATTGAGCTCTACATAGTTGGTCAAATAAGTCATCAATGCGTGGGAGAGGATATTTTTTCTTAATAGTGATCTTGTTAACTTCTCGATAATCAATGTAGAGTCTCATTGATCCATATTTCTTCTTAACAAACAGAACAATTTCTCCCCAAGGTGATGCACTAGGTTGTATGAATCCCTTATCAAGATTCTCTTGGAGTTTCGTCTTCAATTCATGCAACTCAATTGGGGTCATTCTATAAGGTGTCTTTAAAATAGGTATAACACTCAGTATGAGTTCTATTGAAAACTCAACTTCAGGATTTGGTGGAAGACCTAGATATTCCTCTGGAAAGACATCATCAAACTCCCGTACAATGGGTGTATTCTTAATCGTGGGTTTCTCTTCAACCATTTGAGATAAATAACCTTCATTTATTGGAATCCAGACCCATAAGATAGAATAAATTTCCACTAGAAGGTTTTATTCATCCTTGCATCGATAGATGATCATTGATTGATCTGGAATATGAAGTGTGACTTCCCTTCCTTGGAAATTGATATGATATACATATAAAGAAATCCAATCCATGCCAAGAATCACATAAAACTCCACTATAGGAAGGATCACAATATTTTCAGGAAGCACTTTCCCACAAACTTCAATCGGAGAAGAATTGTAAACTTTTTATGCGACTGTTGTGCCATTAGGGGTTGTCACAGCTAAATCAACATCTAATTTTTGAGGTAATATGATAATACCCTTATAAAATTTTTCATAAATAAAATAGTGGGTGGATCTAGAATCAAATAAAACATTTTTACTTTAGAGTGGATAGTAAGTGTACCTTTCACCACTTAGTTATCATACTCCATATCGCTGATAGAAATTGCATGCGACTTTCCTTTGTCTTTGTCCTAAAGAGTTTTTTGACGTCGATCATAATCAACAACCCTTGTATTAGGACATTGATTATCATAATGCCCCATTTCATTACACCTGTAACATTGAAGTGTAGGAGGTGCATTCTGTGTAGCCTTTTCTTTGTTCGCATCACTAGACATCTTTTTCCCATCATTGCGGAATTCAAATGGCCGATGACTTTCTTTTACACATTTGAAACATTTACTTGTCCCTTTAAGAAAATTCCCTCAATGTTTCTTTCCAGACATTGAGCATAAGTGAAAAATCATCTTCTTTTCAGTGTTGTCTTTAGATTTCCCTTTAATTCCATTTTCCTCTTCTTATCAAACCCATATGACTGATGGGTTACTCCAATCTATATCTCAACCTTGAGAGCACATTGAACAATTTACTCATAGCTATTGAAGTCCCTTATGGATAACGCCCTTTGAAGACTTGGTTTTAAGCCACTAAATAATCGATCGATCTTACTCTCAGGTTGGATAACAATTCTGGAGTCATACCTTGAAAGTCTTGTAAAATTTTCTTAGTAGGTACCAACAGATTCATCATCCTTTTTATTTAGTTCAAGAAAATCCTTCTCCATCTTGTTAGAAGAATATGAGGGAAGTATTTATTGAAAAATATGTTCTTTAACTTGTCCCATTCCATGGAATCAATTTCTTCTCTTTGCCTCATATTCTTGATAAGATTCCACCATTGATCAGCTTCACCTTCCAAACGATATACTGCTAAGATGACTTTATCATGTTCAAAACATTGAAGAAATGAAAATATCTTTTTAGTGGTATTGATCCATTGTTCATCCACTAATGGATCAGTAGACCCGCTGAATGAGGGAGGACTCTGCCTCATGAAGGATTCAACAGAATGTTTTTCCTTCCTTTGCTTATTTGGAAGTCCTGCATGATTTATAGCTTAAGAAAGTTGTGTGAGCATGGATACAAGATTTTTTATTCTAGCTCCCATAACGTTTGGTTTCTTAGGGGGAAAATCTTTGCATTTCCCGTCGCATTCAGCATTAACACGGTTCTTTCTGGTTCCAACCATTGACTAAAACCAATAAGCATAGTGTGAGAAACACTAATCATAATAGGAAAACCACATAATCAAGAATAAAATTTCACACATTAGGTCTTATCATAGGTTATTCATGGCCATTTCTAAAACACTAATATCATGTTCTATTCTTAGACATATCCTTATGGTTCTTACTAAGGCATTCACATACTTGTTTCCAAAGGTTGAATATACCTTTCCTCTGATACCAACTACAACGACCCATAATTTACAAACATTGTTATTACTTAATAATTGAAGCATACTTATTACAACATATAACAAAACCATGATAGGACCGTATAGGTATAGTGTATTTAGAAACTGGGAAATATAAACAACTCGTTCATAAATCATCTACATTGTATCCTGTTTTTTTCATCATATCTGGAGTCCCTTTTGGAATATCCTACTTAATACCCTTATTACTGACCTGGGGAAAAGAAAACATACAAAAGGGTGATCTCAAATGCTCATTAAGGGTAAACAAAAGAAATATCATTCATACCATATTTATAAGAACATAACAGTTTGAAAATCTTAACCTACAAAAGAGATCATCATAACATAACGTGGGATAAATCATAGTAGTGAAATGTAATCCCAATAATCATAACATAAAACATGAAATTTTGTGGCATACACACATAATCATAGAAAATCATTTCATATTAGTCAAGATTCATTTCCAAGACTATCATAGCGGACAAAGTCCATTTCTGAACCGAGTTCACTCCTCGTTTCAGTCCTATATCACTGAACCAGATTAACTTGCCGTTCCCGACATGTATTTCTCATGAGATATAAATCTTTACCCAATGCATTGGAGGGAGATATAGGTCCCACCCATCTCATAATTAAACCATTCTTATGTGTGCCACAAAATCATATATCATATATCATAGCATAACCCGTGTAATAAAAATGAGATTCTTAAACATCATTCCATCATAACATAATCCATATAAGATAAAAGGACTTCATAAAAATAATTCCATCATAACATAATCAAATCAATATAAAAAAATGGATAGAAATAGAACCCTATATTATCTTATATGGAAAATAATTTTGATAAAACACTTGAACACCATTCTTGAGGAAAATATCCTTTCTACTTCAAAAACATTTTTCCATTATTAACATGTTATACGATTTTAAACTAAAAAAAGTTAATTAAAAATAAACTTGAAAACTTATAAATGAAGCTTCAAGGAAATTATTTTCTATGAAATCATAAAAATCCATTCATGCCATATAAGTTAAAAAAACATTCTTCTCGTACTTTGGCTGGAAAAGTCAAAAAGTATCTCGTACTGAAAATGACAAAAGATTAATTTCATATATTTTACTAAAATACACCAATTGGTAAAATTGGATTAAAAAAATTGTAGGAGGATTATTACACATTGAGGAAACAAGTATGTGGATGATAAATATGCCCCAGTAAATTTTGAAGTATAAACAATCTCGGATAAAAATGAGATTGTGAGATTTTCCCTTACCTTAGGTCCGATATGCTTCGTACGTATATGAACCTCCTGTATAATGATTTAAATAATTTCATTGACTTATTACAGAATCATATTCACTGTTATGATATCATATATGGTCATATTCTTATCTTTTTATTATTAATATTTCATTAATACTTGTTATTCGGGTGTTCATTACTTTATATTCTTTTTCATGTTTTGTTGAATAGATTATAATTCCTCTTTTTAGGTTATAGATACCTCATTTAAAGAATGGTATTAGAGCAATATATATCAAATTTATTCATTCAATTCATTTATATAATCATTATTCAATGAAGATCATGTAGAACGAGTCACATCACATCGTGGAGACGGTAGGCCGTACGTATACACAAGTGATGATATCATTCCCATAATTATATGAATGGAATTGGAGTTGATGATATAATATTTTAGAATCAGTATAATGTTACAATAATAATATATAATCATTTTTTACAACATTATACCCATCCAAGTAAGGTGGTGGTGGAAAATATATTACACCACGGAGTGGAGACGGTATTCCGTATGTACGCACGTGTGATGATTTCATTTTCCATAGGATGGGTAGAAGGTTAAATATGGTTGTTTCATATTTATAATAACATATAAGTATATGATTGATACTTATGTTATTACTTTATAATGAAACAAATAAATAAGAGGAAGTAGAAGAAGAAAGAAACTTGAAATAATCGGTAGAAGAGATTACCTCTTCCTTGACGTGTCCCTTTTAAACTTCCTCTTAGGGCACTAGAGTTGGTATTTTGAGAAGACTAGAACCTATATGATATAAATAGATATGTTTAGAAGATAAATTTTCAGGGTTTATCTGATCTTGAAGGCTCAAAATTGTGTTAAGAGGATAGGGATGAGGTTCTCTTTTATAAGGGAGGAGAGGGCCACCTTTGGAAACCTAAAAAATATTAATTTATAATAAATTAATATTCCATTTATAATGGCTGAAAAGTGACTTATTTCGAGGATATGGTAGGTATGGGTCGAAATACTCTCAACCAATAGGTTTTAGACAAGTTTAGGTTACCATTTTAACCTTATCATTTAGATGTAACTCTAAGTTAAATAATTTAACTTTTACAGTGTCTGCTTGTATTCTTACACTATATGGTTAATAAACTTACTATAAACTGCCAATAAAACCCCAATTGGTTCATTAATGTCATATATATTATTATATAAGTATTTTGGACAAACCTTATATTTTTAGGAATATAATACTAATTAATAAGTTAATATTTGTTTTAAAAACTCTTTTATGTCAATTTTGACACTATTTGGTATTTTATTTTTTCTAAACACATAACAGCATTATTTCCTTGAAAACAATTCATATAACCAACCCTAATATGTTATATTAATCTATAAAATTAGTTTAATTCATAAAAAGTATCAAATTACATTTATTTGGGTATTTATAATATCAATTATGTTAATATTTCATTAATAAGGTAATTACTGCATCATCATTGTGTCATAAATAAATTAAATTATATATTGTCTAAAAATTATAAATAAAATACCATTATTTAGGAAATATTATTATATTTCTAATTAATATTTATAGTCGAATTTATCTTATGTATAACCCTATATTAAAGATGATTTTATTATTAAACCTTGATTTTAACTCTTTTAACTCTTCTTTGAATTAAATAATAATAAATGTCCTAATCTAATCCAAGTGAACCTAAAAGGTAATATTTTATTACTAAGGTTGTTTTTTTGTTGAATTAAACTTATCTAATATAATTAGGACATGTGTTAGGGTAATAATAATATCGTTTTTACCCTTAATTACCCCTTTTACTTTTAACCATGGTAAATAAAAGTAAAAAGTTAGTATTCACAAAAAAATATTTTTATATTATTGAACCAAATTTTACTTACTAATATCAACTATGTCTCTCGTATTTTTAAAATTCCACTCACATAAGTGGTAAAATTATGTTTTATGTAAATTTTCAAATTCTCATAGGAGGTGGGTAAAAGACGGTCAAAAGTTCAATAAAATTTTTATATATCTAAAATTATTATAAAATGAATCCAACGAATTAAATTTAACTTATATATGTATTATATATCTATAAATAAGTTTAAATAAAATAAATTATTATTTAAATAAAAATTTGGTTTTAACCAATAACTGAGTGTTTTCACTATTCATCAAAAATTGAAAGTTTTCAAAAAAATACAAAAAATTCACCCTAGGATAATTTCGATATTCCAAATCCAAAAATGAAGTCCATTTTGAAAGATAAAATTTATAAAAATTTAAAAAGCGGGTATTACTATTCATAATGGCTATTTTATATAATACTTTAATAACATATCCTTGTTTAGTGAAACTCAGCATTGCGTATAACGCAAGCTATCGAGGAAGGTTTATCTTGCATGTAATGCAAGCCAAGAAAATGTTGTGTATAGTGAAAGATTCCTTTAGTGTTGCGTATAACATAGTACATAAAAACAAAATATTTCTCATAAAATCTTAGGGTGTTACATTCTACCCCCCTTAAAAAGAATTTCACCCTCGAAATTCGTCACTTCGTAACAAACATATGAGGATACATCTCCCTCATAATATCCTCAAGTTCCCATGTAGCTTCTTATAATTGGTGGTTCCTCCATAAAACATTAACTAAGCGAGTGGTCTTGTTTCGTAGAACTTTTTCGCTATGATTCAGAATCTCTATTGGATGTTCTTCATAAGAAAGTTCTTTCTCCAGCAGTACAACATATGAGCTTAGTACATGTGAAGGTTCAGGTATGTACTTTCTCAGGAGAGATACATGGAACACATCATAAACTTGAGAGAGATTCGGTGGAAGTTACAATCGGTAAGCTACCTTCCCAACACAATCCAGTATTTCTAAAGGACCAATATACCTAGGGATCAGCTTTCTCTTCTTTCCAAATCTCATTACTCTCTTCCAAGGAGATATTCGTAAGAACACTTTATCACCCACTTCAAACTCTAGGTCTTTTATTAGGTTGTCGGGATAAATTTTTTGTCAACTAGGATCTGCTCTTATGTGTTGCTGAATAGATCTTACCTTTTCTTCCATCTCATCAACAAGATCAGGTTCTAATAGCTTTCTTTCCCCAACTTCATTCCATCAAGTTGGAGTTCTATATTTATTTCCATAGAGAGATTCATAAGGTTCCATCTGAATACCGGAGTGAAAGCTATTATTATAAGAAAATTCCACCAAAGTTATTTTTTGATCCCAACCACCTTTGAAATACATAGAGGAAACTCTCAACATGTCTTCTAGAGTTTGAATTTTCCTCTCAGACTAACCGTCTATTTGAGGATGATAAGTAGTGTTGAAACTCATCTCTGTATCTATAATATGATGAAGATTTTGCCAAAACTTCGAGTTAAACCTCAGATCCCGATCAGATATAATGAAAAGTGGTACTCCATGCAATCTTACAACTTCCTTCACATATATCCTGGAAATATGATCACAAGATAAATATTCTCTAATAGCAATGAAGTGTTCCGACTTCATAAGAAAATAAACTATGACCCAGATAGCATTATTGCCTTTGGATATTTTGGGATGTCCGGTGAAAAAGTCCATAGTTATGTTTTCCCATTTCAATTCTGGTATGGGTAATGGTTGTAACATCCCCTTAGACTTCTGTCTCTCAGCTTTAACATGCTGAAAAACCAAGAATCGAGAGACATATTCAGAAACATTTCTTTTCATACCATCCCACAAGAAGTACTCCTTCAGGTCCTTATACATCTTCATGCTTCCGGGGTGAATAGAGAATGAAGAACTATGAGCTTCATCCAATATTTCCTTCTTTAATTCTAGGAGGGGAGGAACACAAAACCAATTCCTAAACCTTATTATTTCATCACAAAAATTGTGGAATTCAGGAACATTTCTTACCTTATTTTGTAACTCTACATCTTCTTTCTGTGCCTCTTTAATCTTCACATTTATAGATGGTTGAACATTCATTTGAGAAAGATAAGATTTCCCCCTTCCATTATAATTCCAAGATCCATCCTTTGTAAATCCATAAGTATTGGATCTTTTGTGATCCTCATAATGGATAAGATAGCATGGACTTATTGACTTAATGCGTCTGCCACATTGTTTGCTTTCCCAGGGTGGCAATGAATTGAGAAGTCGTAATCCTTAATCATCTCCAACCATCTTCTTTGGTGCATATTCAGCTCCTTTTGTGTGAAAATATAATTTAAACTTTTATGATAAGTATAAATATCACACCCTTCACCATAAAGATAATGCCACCAAATATTTAATGCAAAGATTACCGCAACTAATTCCAAATCATGAGCTGGGTAATTTTGCTCATGTATTTTCAACTATCATGAGACATAAGCTATCAACATATCATTTTTCAAGAGAAAAAAACCCAATCCCTTCTTGGATGCATCACTGTAGATCACAAACCTTTCTCCACTACAAGGTAGTGTGAGCACAGGTGCAATGGATAACCTTTTTTTAACTCATTCAAATTCTCTTCACACTCCTCCGTCCAAAAGAACTTAACTCCTTTTCGAGTCAACCTGGTGAGTGGATTAGATAATAGTGAAAAATATTTCACAAAACTTCGATAATATCCATCCAAACCAAGAAAACTTTGGATTTAAGTTACTGTTGTTGGTCTCGACCATCTTTCGATAACCTCTGTTTTTTCTGGATCCACATATTTCCCCTCTTTTGAGATTATGTGACCCAGAAATGAAACTTTTTGTAGCCAAAATTCACACTTGGTAAATTTGGAATAAAGCTTCTCCTTTCTTAGGGTCATTAATACAATTCTCAAGTGATATTCATGTTCTTCCTTTCCCTTTGAATAGACAAGGATATCTTCTATAAAGACTACCAAAAACTGATCAAGATAGTCTCTAAAGACTCTATTCATTAGATCCATGAAGATATCAGGGGAATTAGTAAGACTAAATGACATCACAATAAATTCATAGTGTCCATACCTTGTACGGAAAGTTGTCTTTGGTATATCCTTCTTTTTTACCCTTAATTGATGATACCCTGAACGAAGATCAATCTTGGAAAAGTATTGAGCTCCGCGTAGTTTTTCAAATAAGTCATCAATGCGTGGGAGAGGATATTTTTTCTTAATAGCGATCTTGTTAAGTTATCGATAATCAATGCAGAGTCTCATTGATCCATCTTTCTTCTAAACAAATAGAACAAGTGCTCCCCAAGGTGATACACTGGGCTGTATGAATCCCTTATCAAGATTCTATTGGAGTTACTTCTTCAATTCCTGCAACTAAATTGGGGCCATTCTATAAGGTGTCTTTGAAATAGGTATAGCACCCGATATGAGTTCTATTGAAAACTCAACTTCACGATTTGATGGAAGACCTAGAAATTCATCTAGAAAGACACCATCATACTCCCGTACAATGGGTGTATTCTTAATCCTGAATTTCTCTCCAACCATTTGAGATAAATAACCTTCATTTATTGGAATCAAGACCCATAAGATGGAAGAAATTTCCACTAGAAGGTTATATTCATCCTTGCATCGATAGATGATCATTCATTGAACTGGAATATGAAATGTGACTTCCCTTATTTTTCAATTGATATGAGATCCATATAAAGAAATCCAATCCATGCCAAGAATCACATCAAATTCCACTATAGGAAGGATCACAATATTCTCAAGAAGCACTTTCCCAAAAACTTCAATCGGAGAAGAATTGTAAACTTTTGATGCGACTGTTGGGCCATTAGGGGTTGTCACAGCTAACTCAACATCTAATTGTTGAGGTAATACGACGATACCCTTATAAAATTCTTCAGAAATAAAAGAGTGGGTGGATCTAGAATCAAATAAAACATTTTCTACTTTAGAGTGGATGGTAAGTGTACCTTTCACCACTTCATTATCGTACTCCACATCGCCAATAAAAATTGCATGTGACTTTCCTTTGTCTTTGTCCTTAAGAGTTTGTTGACATTGATCATCATCAAAAACCCTTGTATTAGGGTATTGATTAGCACAATGACCCATTTCCATACTCATGTAACATTGAAGTGTAGGAGGTGCATTCTATGTATCCTTTTCTTTTTTCGCATCACTAGACATCTTTTTCCCATCATTGCGGCATTCAAATGCCCGATGGCCTTCTTTTACACATTTGAAATATTTACTTGTCCCTTTAAGTCAATTCCCTCCATGTTTCTTTCCAAACTTTGAGCATATGTTAAAACTAATATTCTTTTCAGTTTTGTCTTTAGATTTCCCTTTGAAATCCATTTTCCACTTCTTATCAAACCCATATGATTGATAGATTACTCCAATCTCTATCTCAACCTTGAGAGCACATTGAACAATTTCCTCAAAGCTATTGAAGTCCCTTATGGATAAATTCCCTTGAAGACTTGGTTTTAAGCCACTAAAAAATCGATTGATCTTACTCTCAGGTTGGATAACAATTCCAGAAGCATACCTTGAAAGTCTTGTAAAATTTGATTCGTAGGTACCAATAGATTCATCATCCTTTTGATTTAGTTCAAGAAACTCCTTCCCCATCTTTGTTCGAAGAATACGAGGGAAGTACTTATTGAAAAACATGTTCTTGAACTCTTCCCATTCCATGGAATCAATTTTGTCTCTTTGCCTCATATTATTAATAAGATTACACCATTGATCAGCTTCACCTTCAAACAATATATTTCTAAGATGAATTTATCATGTTCAAAACATTGAAGAACTGAAAATATATTTTCAGTGGTACTGATCCTTTGTTCATCCACTAATGGATCAGTAGACCCGCTGAATGAGGGTGGATTCTGCCTCATGAAGGATTCAACAGAATGTAGCTGCTTCCTTTGCTCGATTGGAAGTCCTGCATGATTTATAGCTTGAGAAAGTTGTGTGAGCATGGATAAAAGATTTTTAATTCTAGCTCCCATAAAGTTTGGTTTCTTAGGGGGAAAATCATTGCATTGCCCAATGCATTCATCATTAACAGGGTTCTTTCGGGTTCCAACCATTGACTAAAACCAATAAGAATAGTGTGAGAAACACTAATAATAATAGGAAAACCACATAATCAAGAATAAAATTTCACACTTTAGGTCTTATCATAGGTTATCCATGGCCATTTCTAAAATACTAATATTGTGTTCTATGCTTAGACATATCCTTATGGTTCTTACTAAGGCATTCACATCCTAGTTTCCAAAGGTTGACTATACCTTTCCTATGATACCAATTATAATGACCCATAATTTACATACATTGTTATTACTTCAGAATTCAAACATACTTATTACAATATATAACAAAACCATGATAGAACTGTATAGGTATAGTGTCTTTAGAAACTGGGAAACATAAAAAACTGGTTCATAAAGCATCTATATTGTCTCCAGTTTAATTCATCATATCTAGAGTCCCTTTTGGAATATCCTACTTAATACCCTTATTACTGACCTGGGGAAAAGAAAACATACAAAAGGGTGATCTCAAATTCTCAGTAAGGGTAAACAAAAGAAATATCAATCATACCATATTCATAAGAACATAACACTTTGAAAATCTTAACCTCCAAAAAAGATCATAATAACATAACATGGGATAAATCGTAGTAGTGAAATGTAATCCCAATAATCATAACATAAAACATGAAACTTTGTGTCATACACACATAATCATAGAAAATTATTTCATATGAGTCAAGACTCATTTACAAGACTATCATAGCGAAAAATGACCATTTCTGAACCGAGTTCACTCCTCGTTTCTGTCCTGTATCACTGAACCAGATTAACTACTCGTTCCAGCCATATATATCTCATGAGATATAAATCTTTACCCAATTAATTAGAGGGAGATATAGTTCCCACCCATCTCATAATTAAACCATTCTTATGTGTGCCACAAAATTATATATCATATATCATAGCATAACCCGTGTAATAAAAATGAGATTCTTAAACATCTTTCCATCATAACATAATCCATATAAGATAAAAGGACTTCATAAAAATAATTCCATAATAACATAATCAAATAAATGTAAAAATAGGGATAGAAACATAACCCTATATTATCTTAGATGGAAAATAATTTTGATAAAACACTTGAACTCCATTCTTGAGGAAAATATATTTTCTACTTCAAAAACATTTTTCCTTTCTTAACATGTCATAAAATTTTAAACTAAAATAAGTAAATTAAAAATAAACTTGAAAACTTGTAAATTAAGCTTCATGTAAATAATATTATATGAAATCATAAAAATCAATTCATGTCGTATAAGTTAAAAAAACATTCTTCTCGTACTTTGGCCGTGAAAGTCAAAAAGTATCTCGTACTAAAAATGGAAAAAGGTTCCTTTCATATCTTTTTCTAAAATTCCTCAATAGGTAAAATTGGATTTAAAAAATTGTATGAGGATAGAAAAAATATTACATATTGAGAAAACATGTATGTGGATGATAAATATGCCCCAGTAAATTCTGAAGTATATACAATCTTGGATGAAAATGAGATTGTGAGATTTTACCTTACCTTAGGTCCGATATGCTTCGTACATATCCGAAAATCCTTTATAATGATTTAAATAATGTAATTGACTTATTACAAAATCAAATTAATTGTTATGATATCATATATGGTCATATTCTTTTCTTCTTATTAGTAATATTTCATTACTACTTGTTATTCGGGTGTTCATTGCTTTATGTTATTATGGGTGTTTTGTCGAATAGATTCTTATTACTCTTTTTAGGTTATAGATACCTCATTTAAAGAATTTTATTAGTTTAATATATATCATATTTATTAATTAAATTCATTTATATAATCATTATTCAATGAAGATCATGTAGAATGAGTCGCATCACATCATGGAGACGGTAGGCCGTACATACACACAAGCGATGATATCATCCCCATAATTATATGAATGGAATTGGAGTTGATGATATAATATTTCAGAATCAGTATCATGTTATAATAATCATATATAGTTATTTTTTACAGCATTATACCCATACAAGTAAAGTGGTGGTGGAAAACAGATTACACCACGGCGTGGAGACTTTATTCCGTACGTACGCACGCGCGATGATTTAATTTTCCATTGGATGCATAGAAGGTGAAATAGGTTTGTTTAATATTTATAATAACATATCAGTATATTAGTGATACTTATGTTATTACTTTATAATTAAAAAAATATAGAAGAGGAAGTAGAAGAAGAAAGAAACTTGAAAGAATCGGTAGAAGAGATTATCTCTTCCTTGACATGTCTCTTTTAAACTTCCTTTTGGGGCACTAGAGTTGGTCTTTTTAGAAGACAGGAACCTATATGATATAACTATAGATGTTGAGAAGATAAATTGGCAGGGGTTGGCCGAGATTTAAGGCTCAAAATTGTGTGAAGAGGAGAGGGAGGAGGTTCTCTTTTGTAAGGGAGGAGAGGGGCACCTTTGGAAACCTAAAAAATATTAATTTATAATAAATTCATATTCGTTTTATAATGGCTAAAAATTGACTTTTTTCTAGGATAGGGTGGGTATGAGACTAAATCCTCTCAACCAATAGGTTTTAGACAAGTTTAGGTTACCATTTTAACCTTATCATTTATATTTAACTCTAAGGTAAATAATTTAACTTTTACCGTGTCTTCTTGTATTCTTACACTATATGGTTAACAAACTTACTATAAACTTCCAATAGAACCCCAATTGACTCATTAATGTCATATATATTATTATATATGTCTTTTGGCAGAACCTTAGATTTTTAAGAATAGAATATCAATTAATAATTTAATATTTTTTTAGAAACTCTTTTATGTCAATTTTGAAACTATTTGGTATTTTGTTTTTGATAATTTCATAACAGCATTATTAATTAAAAAAATACATCTAACCAACCCTAACATGTTATATTAACTTATAAAATTAGTTTAATTCATAAAAAGTCTCAAATTACTTTTATTTGGGTATTTATAATATCAATTATGTTAATATTTCATTAATAAGGTAATTAGTTCATCAACATTGTGTCATAAATAAATTAAATTATTTATTGTATAAAAATTATAAATAAAATACCATTATGTAGGAAATAGTTTTAGATTTATAATGAATATTTATAGTCGAATTTATCTTATGTATAACCCTATATTAAAAATGTTTTACTTATTAAACTTTGATTTTAACTCTTTTAACTCTTCTTTGAATTAAATAATAATAAATGTCCTAATCTAATCCAAGTGGACCTAAAGGGTAATAGTTTATTCCTAAGGTTGTTTTTTGTCGAATGAAACTTATCCAATAGAATTAGGACATGTTTTAGGGTAATAATAATATCATTTTTACACTTAATTGCCCTATTTACTTTTAACCGTGGTAAATAAAAGTAAAAAGTTACTATTCACCAAAAATTATTTTTATCTTATTGAACCAAATTTTAATTAGTGATAACAACTGTGTCTCTAGGATTTTTGAAATTCCACTCACAGAAGTGGTAAAATTACGTTTTATGTAAATTTTCAAATTCTCCTAGGAGGTGGGTAAAAGACGGTCAAAAGTTCAATAAAATTTTTACATATATAAAATTATTATAAAATGACACCAATTAATTACATTGAACTTATATAGGTATTATGTATCTATAAATAAATTTAAATAAAATATATTATTATTTAAATAAAAAGTCGGTTTTAACCAATAACTTAGTGTTTTCACTATTCATCAAAAATTGAAAGTTTTCAGAAAATACAAAAACTTCACCCTAGGATAATTTCGATATTCTGAAACCAAAAATGAAGTCAATTTTGAAAGATGAAATTTATAAAATTTCAAAAAGTGGGTATTACTATTCATAACAGCTAGTTTATATAATATTTTAATAACATATCATTGTTTAGTGAAACTTGGTATTGCGTAAAACACAAGTTATCAAGGGAGGTTTCTCTTATGTGTAACGCAAACCAAGATAGTGTTGTGTGTAGTGAAAGATTCCTTTATTGTTTCATATAACATAATACATAAAAACAAAATATTTCTCATAAACTTTCAGGGTATTACTATGTACCTCATTAAAAGTGGTGAAATAAACCTTTCCCCCCATTTTCTTCTAACCTTTAATCTTCCATTATCCTCCCTATTCACACAATAGACCCCAACCACATGTGGAGATCTTCCTATTCTCCTATAATTTGGGTTTTCTTACACATTCAAACTTAGAATCAAGTTCTATCAATCATGTTTGATTAACCTTAGTTATTATACAATTTATAATTCCTCCTTTATCAGTTTATCTTACTATATTGAATACTATCTCAATGTGAGATAACACAACCTATTTTTAGGGTGTTTTTATATCCTTGAAATTTCTATTAATATAGCTTAAATCAAATCCAGATGATGGATGAGTGAAGAATCATAATAATGAGGTAGGTGGTTTATACCTTTTCTCTTAAAGTCTTGATGTTTATATCTTATCCCATAGTGTTGAATATATAATCACCCATACTTTTCTTCTAAAATTATTAATTCTTCAAATTTATTGTTATAAAATATGTTTTTGTTTCTTATTGTCCCTTTGACATGGTTAGAGGTCATCGACCTTGACTTGAACCTCCCCGTGAAGTGGGTTTGTTTTAATACCTATGACTATGGCACCCCTTTGGGTGTATTGATCTTTCCAACCATGAGTAGAAGATATATATGAATTGAATTGGGATTATAGGGGTTGAATACCTATTGGATCAAGTTGATTTATAATTAAAATTTAATAAATAGAAATTATAAATTAGATGGATGATCTCTTGGATTATGTATAATATTGTAAATGGTGGGTAAGGTTGCATGTACACTATCCTAGCCCCTATTTCTCTCACTTGTGAGTGAATTTATCAGTGAGGTGAATGTGATGAATTAAATTATAAGTTAAAGGAAACAAACATATCACCTTGATCCTTATGTAAAATTTTCAATGATGGATACTTTAATATGGAATCGACATCGTGACATGGAACTGAAAATTTTCGTACTTGGGATGCCTTGGATTATTACCTTGGATATGGCCTTCTAAGAAAAACTCATACTCGATCCTTGGGATCCACCCATGTCTTTAATGAATTTCATATGTATGATCGCTATGGACTCAAAGGGGATTCTTTAGTCAATATCCTTGGGTTCCTGGACCTTGTAGGTCTACATTATACTGAGTTTTCTATTGATCAGATCTGTGAACTCAAAGAGGATTCCTTAGGTCTTGGACCACCTAGGAATGATACTTGAAACCCTCGAAATATGTGGTAGATAATTATTTACTCATGGGTTTTATTTTCATTCATTTATATACTATTTTTCACAACATGTACTTGTAGATTTGGATGCATCACTTTATCATTTACAGTATTAACCTTGTTATATCTTCACACTACTAAAAATTATACACATTGAATAGATTTTTTATAGACACCATTAGTGGTCTACTATTGATTATATCTTACATATTTTATGGTATGTTTTTTGGTACATGGTAAGACTTCATGGTTGTAGGTCGGGATCATGGATTGTGCTTGCCAGTTTTCCCTTTTATGGACTAGGTCTTAACCTAGAGATGGGGGTTGAGCATGTAATCGAGCTACCTTTAGGGGATGGAGTATTTTATTTATTTATTATTCATATATCTAGTCTTGTTTTATTTACCTATTTTATACCTACTACTTTGAATATTTTCACATCATTATGGACATGCATGTTTTTTATTTAGTATTTATTAATTGTCAATTATTATCTTCCACTGATTTGTTATTCATTTGCCTCCTCTATTACTTTATCATATATACCACTATCATAATCTGATAATGAGGGTATAGTCTCCCCACTATCCCACCATTAGACCCTCACTACTAGAAAGTGGCCTCTGGTATATCGGGAGGCATGCTTGAGGTCATGCGGCAAATGTCACGACCCGTCCTTGGGGCCCGTGCCGTGACTACCCCAAGCTCGCCTTCCATAGGCCAAGGGCTGGCGACTAGCACCAAGGCGTAAATCCCGGAAAAAGGGAAGACATTTCCTTTGAAAAGTAAACAAGCACCACAGAGTAAGCAAGCGAAAAAGTAAACACTAAGCCAAAAACTGCAACAAGCGGTGCTGAAAGTAAAAGGGGCCGGAAATACAAGCCCAACTGTAAAGTACAACTGAAAGGGAAAAACAACAACTGAAAAGAAAAGCTGCAGCGTCGAGCCGTCCTCTGGAAGTCCCACCTGAAGGGTGGGTACAGATAGCCTCCACTGCTCCTCGGTCCACCTGACTGCTCCGTGTACGTCCCGCCCAGTGGTCCACCTCCAGGTACCGTCCTGCTCTGCAAGCCTCCACCACGATCAGCGTTGTCTATCGTCTGCAACCAACACAACGTAGTGCGGGAAAAGCCCGTGCAGGGGTGAGTATAAGCTACTTAGTAGGGACCCCGAGACCCCCGAAGGTCTCCCTAAATCCACAAAGGATAAACCACAACGGGAAGACACAATCACGAAGTAACAACCGACACTGCTTAGGTATATGCCCATACATATACCTAAGTCATCAATTCCCGCTTGGCTCCAACGTCCGAGCTCAAGCACAACCCAGTCCACACAGGAAGAAAAACGTAAACCCACACAGGATAGCACAACACAATCCAAAAAGGAGAGTAAACAGTAAATCCACATAGGATAGCTCAACACAATCCACAAAGGAGAGTAACACAAGATTCAGCTCACACATGTATACTTCTTCGGATGACAATAAAGATGATCACTGATCCATCTAAGTCGTCGGACCCACAAAGGATCGATAGGTACTAACCCCCGCAAAGACCCACACAGGATCGGGCCCACACAGGACCTGTAGGCGCTGGCTCACACAGAACTGCTGAGCGCTGACCCACACAGGATCAGACCCACACAGGATCGGGCCCACACAGGACCTGTAGCACTGATCCACAAAGGATCGCTGAGTGCTGTAGTCGTCACAGTCCACTGAGGATCTCTACACAGTCGTCGTCGCAGTCCACTGAGGATCTCTGCACGGTCGTCGTCGGAGTCCACTGGGGATCTCTGCACAGTCGTCGTCGCAGTCGCAACCAGCTCTAGGGTTCCCGCACACAGTAAGCTCGTTCGGGAGGGTCCGCTCCACGAGCCGAGAGGCTGATACATCAACTGACACAAAGTCCGAAGTTGATGTATCCAAAAGTTCCGTATCGTCAATAGGAACTCAACGTCGCAGACGGCACATCAATCGGACGCCCGGTCTGAGAGTTATTGGCCTTTTCGTCCTAGGGGCCCGGTTGGTTTTTAAGTAAAAACCAACCCGACCGTACTCCACCTACGTCCAAACCTCGGGCGGAGTGAGCCAAAAGATCCGTCTCACTTAGAGAAATCCACCAACGCTGCCGGCATGTCAATCGGACGTCCGTAGCTCAAGATATGAGCGTTTCCGCTCGGAGGGCCCGGTTGGTTTCGTGTACGAACCAACCCGGCCGAACCCAAGGTATTCCGAAACCTTGAGTGCGATATACCGAAACGACCGTCTCGATCCAAGGATCGTGTTTCCGCTGACGGAGCGTCATTCTGAGGCCCGTAGCTCAAGTTATGAGTGAAAGACCGTAAATGGTCCGAAGACGGGGGCCCGACCCCCCCCCCCCCCCCCCCCGGGGGGGGTCAGCCGAACCGGGTCGACCTGAACCGGTCCAACCCGGCCGGACCCGGTCCGGCCCGACCGGTCGGACCGGCCTGGCTCGGCTAGGCCGAGCGGCCGAGCAGCTGGACCCGTGCTGGCGAGCTGGACCCGCGCGGCCGCGGGTCCGCTGGCCGCCCCCGCCGCAGCTGAAGCCGCGGCGGTTCTGTCCGGCGGCACGCTGGGGCGCCGCCTCCTCCGGCTGCCGGAGTTGCTCCGGTGGTCCGTTTTCCTTCCCGTCTGCGCTGTTGTTCCTCCCGGGTTCCGTTCTTCACTGCGGGATCAACAAATGGCCCTTGCGTCACGTTTTGTCGTCGCCCACCAAATCCGCACAACCACGAAGAACGGCGGAGGGTTGTCGGGCCGTGTTCATTTGGCCCGCACCCTCCGCGTTAGATAAAAAAACAACGGGAGAAATTATTCAACACATGAACCAACAATTTTAATAAATTAAAATTGTTCATATGAATCTGGTTCTTTAAATTTTAAAGAAACGTTCACGTGAATAAAATATAAACGGGGTATTTCCAAAATAAATCTCTACCTCGTCAAGTCGTCGCACGCGTTCTTCGCGGAATTGCTCGTCGCGGAAGGAGGGGATCGTCGCGTCGTCGCGGAAGGGCGCCGCGTCGTCGCGGAAGGGCGTCGCGTCGTCACGGAATCCCGCGTTGTGTCAACGAACTCAACGGACCAAGAAACAACAGATTTAATTATAAATAATTAAATCCATGTTTTGTTAAAAACCACAAAGGAGATTTAAAAAAAAAGAAACCCGTGATCTCTTACCTCAAGCAGTTGGAGATCGGAGATCAGGGCGGGGAAGAACGTCTCGGATGAAGCGTCGTCAAACACCGAGGGTGACGGCGTTCTTCACGTTCTTCGCGTTCTTCGCATTCTTCGCGAAGGAGGATGAAGGCTCAAGAATTTTGTCAAGGCCTCTCAACGTATAATCCTCCAAAAGTCGTGTTGGTCTTATTTTATTATTATGCCAACAAACGAAAAGGGGTAAGTAACGACCCATTAATTCGCAGAATTAATTCAACGAAAGAAACTGCCCATTTAATTCACGAATAAAACTGCCCAATTAAATGGTCTGTTAAGAATTTAAGAAAATGCGTCAGTTGACTTTCATAAAGACGGGTTTTCGCGGGTGCGTTACTTAGCGGAAAAGAAACGGCGGGCCTCGTGCGGGCTCCACCTCACAAATATCCTACCAAGAGGGTAGGATATTTTTGGATAGCATCCTATCCAGATCAACTCAGCTTAAGCCGCTTTTAAGTGGCTTCAAGTGGCTTCCAAGTGGCTTAAGTGAAATAAAATAAAGTTTGTCAAGCAATTTATTTTATTTCTTAACTTTAATCCCAAAAAATTAAAAACCACACCCGAGAAAACGCAACTCTGGAAGAGGCGTTTCTAAGCAAATACTGGCACTACAATTTCATCGGTGCCCTCAGAATTTGATTCCGGGCACTGGTTCAAAAGTTAGAAAAACCCGCTCGTCCGTTCACTGAACGTACCCGAGCCAAACTTCGGAAAATGATTCCGGGCACACCGGGCCTCGGAATCAGGTGCCGTCAGAAACTGCGTTCTTGTAAAATTTCAAAGAAAATTAAGAAAAAAATTTCCTTGAAATTTACGGGTCTTTACAACAAACCAGATTGGGGTACCATTTTAGTGGCTCCCAGGTTACGACGGTACAAAATATTTGGAAAAGAAAAAATTATATGGTCAGTAACATCAACAATTTTTTACTTATGGGTCACTTTTCATTTTATAGTATCAATTTTGTCCCCTAAAGATTTTTTTGATATTATAATAATCATCAAAGGGGTGAATGAGGGATTAAAACTAGGTGATACGGTTTAAAAAATCACAAAAACTTTTCTAAATTTTATAGGATGTCACTATTTTTACTGATAATAATCCTATATTATAAATATATCTATTTTTTACACTTGTACAAGAAATTTAATTTGTATTAATTTAATACTTTAACTGGTTCTAAGGGTGCCTCTCCCCTCACTCATAAAATGGAACATCCTATCCTCTCTGTATCACACCTTTTTTAGAACTCTTGATCATAAAATACATATCAAAATACCTTAAAAACCATTCTATACATTAAATAGAGTCTCTTTTCTCATCCAAAGACCAACCTAGAAGGATTAAGGTGTAATCCAAAGGTTGTTTTCTAAATAAGAGGCATAACTCTTAACCAAGTGTTTTAATTTTAATTTTTACTATACCTCCAAATATTCTTAAACCATGATGATATAATAACATAATTATTTGGACTATACCACAATGTTATTATGACTATTTTAAAACCCTTTTTTATCTCCTTTTACATCAAATAGGTCCCAAAAACATCTTTTGTGTGTACGTGAGGACCACCACCTCCACGAAGTGATGTGTTTCATTTCCCTCACCATCTCTTAGAGGTATTTATAATGATTGATTTAATGTATATATGATATTAATGACATAATTATCATTATATAAACATAATATATCATATATCTTTCTACCATTCTTATCTTTAAAAAATATTCACTCGCGTGTACTGATGAACTATCGTATCCACATAAAGATGCACTTCATTTTTCAAAAACCGCCTCACTTGCAAGGTAATAGGGAAGAATTTAAAGAATTTATTTAATGTTTATAACATGATATTGATTATTTAAATATAATATTTTCTTTTTTATTTTCTATTCAACAAACATTAAGAACATCGCCCGTGTGTACATGCAGACTACCATCTCACAATCTGATGTATTTTGTTTTTTCTAACAACTTTTCACAGATGAATATAAATTTTTATTTTATCTATAAAAATTATAATTATTTAATGATTATTATTATTAATATGATGAAACTATTACCTCATTTACTATGGTCAACATACATAAGTTGTTTTTCAATTATGAACTTATCACCCTAAAAACACCCGGTATAGACTTTACAAATTAAGTAATTAAATTTGTCATTGAAATAAATAAAATAATTTTTTTAATGATAATAGAATAAATCTGAAAAAAGTTAATAAAAAGTAAATAATTTATATAAGTTTATTATATAGAAGTTAAAGGACATACATAGAATGTTGGTGTTGGAATTGGTGTCCTAGGACCAACTGTTTTTACTTTGGTTACATGTATATTCGATGAATTTAATATTAATAAAATATCTTATTACATATTGTTCATAATTATAAATGATTTTAATGTAATAATTTCCAAGATTATCTACCACATTGATAATGTTGTATCAGTTCCCCGCTATGATTAGAACCTTGAAATGACGTGATGATATTATTAAATATATTTCTATGGTCAAATAACATTATATTATGGGACATATAATTCCTATATTGGGTATGATTACTCATAAGTGGATGATACTTAATCTCATGAAGTTCTCAATTGGTAATATCCAAAAAGAGTGATTACGAGAACATACACACTAGTAGGAATTCCACTTGTTTTAGTATCATCAGATATTCCTATCTATTAGTGTGTGTAATGGTCCTTAGACATTAATATTATCATTAATTCCTATAATTACTCAAGCACATAGATTTTATGACAAAAACTATGACACCATATATTCATGTGAAGTAGGTTATATTGTGTGAATTATGAATGATATGTTATTAATGGAAAATTTGATGAAGTATTTTTAACTTCCATCATTATGGGAGTTGATATTTCAGCCCTTTTATTAGAATAAATCTGTCACATTAAAATTATATGGTCATGGTATAATGATGTGTTTATTTCAGAGAGTCAAAGAAAGACATATTGAGCATATAGGTTGATGAAATAGATGTGCAACCTTCTTGATGAGATATTGTGACAAAGTAATTTTATTATAAAATGAGCATTCATATGTGGTTTTTGATGTGTAGTTGGGGTTTGGCTTAGTGGTAAGAACCTCGTAAGGCTACATGGAAAAAGGGGGCTCAAAACCCATGGGATGCAGGTACTGTAGCAGTACTGTAGTGGTACTGTAGCAGCGGCGGCACTGTTCATCAGCGGGCACTATAGCGGCGGCAGGGCACTGTAGCGGCGACAATACTGTGCGGTACTGTAGCAGCAGGTTACTATTCACAGAATGATAATTGGCCTTAGAATTTGGGCCTACGGGCTATGTAATGGGCTACAAGCCCACTGGACCTTCGGGCTATGTAATGGGTTTCCCTCTACCCAGTTAAAAGAGGACTTTTCTTTGATTTAATAATATGTGGTTTTTGATGTTGCGACATTAAGTTATTTCTCTTGGGTTCCTTGACTCATTGTGAGATAGTAATCTTGGACTTTAGGAAAAATTTATTAATTCTAATGAGAAATAATCCTATAGGGTTACACACTATGTGTTTCAATTTATCTTGATTAAATTATATTTTAATTTAATTAATGGAATAAATATTATTATTAAGATAGAGGAATAATTTTATTCAAAATATTTATTGATGAATGAAATAATTTATTAAATATTTATTTAGGTATTCAATAAAAATAGAGGAGTTATAATTAAGAAATATTATGACTAGTTATAAATATTAATTTACAATATTATTTAATAATATTTTTTTGTGCAAGTTAGCATGCACACAATAAAATAATAATAATGGTATTATTATGTTGAATGGGGTTTGATAAAGATTATTATTTTACTTAAGGGTTAGTATGAAATTAAATAATACTTTATCCTAAACCATAGATCTATAAATGGATGGTTATGCCTATTGTGTAGGTTTAATAAAAAATTGAGAATATAAAATCATTGTGCATAATAGACTTCTCTCTCTCTCTCTTGAATTATTCATCTCATCTTCTCAATAATGAAAAGAAATCCTTCATTCTTGAAGGATCTTGTAGTTATCAACACGAAAAATGAATGAAACTTTATTCACCATGATAACACTCAGAAATAAATTTGAATCACTCAAATATCAAAGAAGCACATTTAGATCACAAATAGAGGGATTCTACACTTGGATCCTCATAATTAAATGAAGGTAATTAGAGCAGAGTTTTTGGAAGATCAACATCATAATTGGAGAAAGTGACTAGGATGATGTAATTCCCTAACCCTAGTTACCCAGAGTCGGTGCATTATTACATAACATTGACATGATACAAGTAATCATGTCCTGAAAGACCGATCAGTTTAGTAGCCTTGAGAGTACTAGATATATTCATAAGTTTTACATTACATTACAAAATAAAAAAACAACCAGAAGATTTTCTCCAATGAAAACATTCATACCACTTAGACTATCCATACAAGTAAGTCATAATATATTTTTTCGCATCCTGGGACAAATAAAACATAGAAAGGGGTGAGCTCAGATGCTCAGTAAGGATAACAATATAGCAGAAACATTCATAAATAAATATAAACATTTAAGGCAATGTATAAGACTAAAACATAAGCCTTTAAAACATAAACTTCTGCATAATATGGAAAATATAAATCAAATAATTCCATTTACTTATTCACATGGATATTCTACTAGTCGAATAATCACATGCAATATGAGTATCCAAATTCATAATGATGGAATGCATAATGACAGACTTTATAACCACATAGTCAAGGCCTTGTGCCACGAATAAAAATAAAATTGTGTCAAGGACTTATTACAAGACACTAGTTTGTCTCATGAGACCTACTGATGCATCGAGGATCTATAGTGAGCTCCACCTGTCACTACTAAGTCCAGTGAATTCCTTATATGAAAAGGTTTAAACATAACATAAACATGCGTATTAAAACTAGCATACAAAATGTCAATACTTTATCCATAAACCATGAATGTTATAAAAATAACACATACACTATCAAACATATCACAAAACCTTCAATACAATATGGAAGATATGTATAATAAATCAACCTTGATCAAGAATAATATCCCGTAATGGGTGTTGAGATAGTTAAAAATGATCAGTAACAATCTTTGAGAGAAATATCCCTTTTTCATGAACTCATTTAAAAGTCACATAATTTATAAAGGAAGTAATTTAAAAGATAGTTTTGAATCAAAGTGTCCCATACCACTTTGATACTTTTCAAAGTAATTAACATTTTAAAACATTCATGTCCATATAAATAAATCCTTAAAATCATTTTGAAAACATGTCCATTAATGAGAAAGGTTTAGAAGAATAAATCTTTAAAACATTTAAAATGTTGTTTCAGGAAAATGTACCTTAAAAATAATCCCTTTGAAAACTATTTTATGAAACATGTAAATGGATTATATATATGTTTCTATAGATACTTACTTAAAAACAACCTCAGATAATAAAGATATTGTGAAATTAACCCCTACCTTGCACATTCCTTTGGTCGAGGGAACGTTTAACCCCATGTATAATGAACATAGTGTGTTATTAAATTATATCAGAACCATATTAATATTTATTATATAATACATTAATCATTTATGACTTTATACTACCAATTTAATAATGATTTCCATGTTAAATTAACAATTTGGGTAATAATCGCTTTCTTTATCGTATGTGTTTTAACTTGTTATTCTTGATCGCATCATTTAGATCATGATTTAAATACTTAAAAAATATAAAACATGATTTATATATCATATATATTTAGAATATAAATATTTTTAATAGATAAATATATGAAATGGAAGGAACTATTTATGGAGATGGTAGGCTATACGTACGCAAAAACGCCGTTTCTGTTTTCATATCGTATTGAATGGAAGTAAGTGAATAAGATATATGTAATTACACACACACACACACACACATATATATATATATATATATATTTATTTCCAGTAGAATTATTATGTATTATATTACATACTTATTAATAATATATATTTTTATAATCATTGTTGAATGGTGAACGTGGGAATGAATCTCATCGCGTCGTGGAGACGGTAATCCTTACGTATGCACGAGCGACAATATCATTATATTGATGATGAAATAGTATTTAATTGGATGGTATATCATATATAAATAATAATTAACATGTTATATTTATTATTTACATCATTTATACTCATTATTATACCCACCCAAACAATGAAGTGATTGAACAACGAACTACACCACGACGTTGTGACAGTAATCCGTACGTACGCATGTATGGTGACTTTGTCATTTATAGGATGGATAGAATAAAGTATATGGTTGAAAAATATTTATAATGACATAAAAGTATGTAGGAGGTATTGGAGTTATTATTTTGGTATTTAAACAACAAATAAATAGGAATTGGAAGAAGAAAAGAACTTGAAAGAGGGTGGTGAAATTATTACCTCTTCTTCCGGTGTTTCTTTTTGAATTGATCAAAAGGGCTCCATAGGTTGAATTTTTGATAAAATTAAGGACTATAGGTTGATTTTAGGGAAGTTTGGAGGATATTTGGGTAGGGTTTGGCTGAGACAAAAGGCTTTGGAGGTGTTATTTTGAGACAAGGTGAAGTGCCCTTTTATAAAAGGGGTGAGGGTCAATTTAGGAAAAGATTAAAATATTAATTTATTATACAATCATATACAGTTTATAATGTCTCAGAATGAATTTATTTAGAGCCTTAGGTGGTTATTAGTCGAAATAATCTCAATAAATTGGTTTTAGATAAGTTTAGGTTACCATTTTAACCTTATCTTTTAGATATAACTCTTAGTTAAATAGTTTAACTTTTACCATGTCTTCTTGTATTATTAAACTATATGGTTAATAAACTTACTATAAACTTCCAAGAGAACCTCATATGGTTCATTAATTACATATATAATATTATTTAAGCCTTTTTTCCAAATATTAGATTTTTAAGAATATTAAATCAACCAATAATATAGTATTTGTTTTAAAAACTAATTTATATCAATTTTGACACTATTTGGTATTTTGTTTTTGTGAAAGTCATAACAACCTTATCAATTAGAAAATTTTATCTAATCAACCATAACATGTAATATTAACCTATAAAGTTAGTTTAATTCATCAGAGGTCTAAATTTACATTTACTTGGATATTGATAATATCAATTATTTTAATATTTCATTAATAAGGTAATTACTACATCATCATTGTGTTATAAATAAATTAAATTATTTAATGTCTAAAAATTATAAATAAAATACCATTATGTAGGAAATATTTTTATGTTTCTAATTAATATTTATAGTCTAATTTATATTGTGTTTAAACCTATATAAAAAATGGTTTAGTTATTACACTTTGAATTTAAAACTTTTAACTCTTCTTTAAATATAATAATAATAAATGTCCTAATCTAATCTAAGTGAACCAAATAGGATCATATTTTATTCCTAAGGTTGTTTTGTTCTAATTACACTTATACAATAGAATTATTATATGTGTTAGGGTAATTATAATATTTTTTTAATACTTAATTACCCTATTTAATTTTAACTGCGGTAAATAAAAGTCAAAATTTACTATTCACCAAAAAATTATTTTCATCTTGTTGAACCTTATTTTACTTACTAATATCAACCATTTCTCTCGAATTTTCAAAATTCAACTCACAAAAGTGGTAAAATTAATTTTTATTCAAATTTGCAAATGCTCATAGAAGGTGGGTAAAAAAAGTTAAAAAGTTTAATAAAATTTTATACATATAATTTTATTATAAAATGACACCAATGAATTACACTAAACTTAAATAGGTATTATATATCTATTTTTACTTAAAATAAATTTAAATAAAATAAATAATTATTTAAATAAAATTTCAGTTTTAAATTATAACGCAATGTTTTTCACTATTTATAAAAAATTAAAAGTTTTTAGAAAAATAAAAAAAATTACCCTTAGCTAATTTTTGTATTCTGAATTAAAAAATGAAGTTCATTTTACAAAATTCATAACATAGATGTTGCATTTAATAATTAAAATTTAATTCCCATTGTTAAAAGGAAAAAGTGGGTTTTAAAAAAAGTAAAAACTATCAAAAGATTGACATGTGTTTATGTCAAATTTAAACGTGAAATTACTTATAATGAACTAAATTGTATTAAATGATAAAAATATAGTCTAATTATATTTCAAAACCATTCAAATACATAATTTAAAAAATTTGTTTTCAATTAAAACATAGTATTTTTCACTATTCATAAAAATATGAAAGTTATCATCGAAGTACAAAAAATATGTCCAAACTAAATTTTTATGTCTCGCTTCTAAATAAGAAGTTAATTTTGTCAAATTTAATATAAAAGTTTCAAGTATTTCATTTAAAAAAAATCACCATTAGTAGGCGGTAAAATTGAATTTTTGAAAAATACTTCCTTTGTCTGAAAAATTGAGTTTATTCTTAATGGGTATCACCCTATGCAATCAACGAGATATTCAAATATCCCAAGTGGAGACAGACTCAAAGATAATCTACAAGGCATTGTGCGGAAGAGGGACTATACCATGGTCTATTATGTATACAATCAGAAAATGCAGGGCGCTCCTTACCAGGGAAGCTCGGTTCACTCACACGTGGAGGGAGGGGAACAAGGTGGCCGGCCACCTGGCTTCTGTGGCGACCCCAGGTATCCCGGTCCAATGTATTTATCATGTGTCTCTTTTTAAGCCTGAGGGGGTGAACTTGATCCAGGGGGATGCCCTTGGCCCTCATTATTTCCGACCCCCATAGACCGGTATGCTCTTTGTTTTGTGCTGTTTTCCTTGAATAAAAATGGTAACGTTGATGATGATGTATAAGAAACACATAATATGGGTGTTAAAATTATATAGAGTATATAATATTCAAAATGTAGTTAATAATATTCATAACCCCTTTTTGAACGGCTAGTTTGGTAAGTTGTGGTGCATTCGAACTCGGTGTTGCGTGTAGCAAAAGCTATTGAATTACTTTAATGAGTTAACGTACTATAAAATCTTAGGGTGTTACATTCTCTCCACCTTTAATAAATTTATTTCTCATAATTTGATATTATTCTTCAAAAATAAATGGTTAAAAATAGAAAAATACCTTTGTGGAAAACCCACATCGAACATTGGATTAATAAAATCTAGTCTTAATTAGAGGGAAATGGAAATGAAAAAGTCACCACCAAATTATGATCTCGATTAGGAGAACACTGGTGGAAATTAGAGACACATAATTAGAGGGAAAACGTAAATATTTATAGGGAGTGATTGAGGTCATAAATCACAAACAAGTGTAAAATTTAGGGCTTCAAATCCATCAATCTAAGATGATGTAAAATATCATCGGTTCAACAAAACATATGGTATTAGGGTAACACATTTTTTGTTTTAATACCACTTCCTTAAATTTTAAGAAAAAATTTATTCATAGAATAAGAGTAAATATATATATATATATATATATATATGTATATATATATATACTTGAAAAGTTGAGTTTCTTCCTTAAACTAATTCCTACCACAAACTCATCTTTCACTCCAAAAGATAATAGAATTAAAAAATATTCTATTTATCCTAATCATATAGGGTTCCAAAAAATGAATTTATAATTTATCTATCAGACCATTTAAAAAAACTACATTATACAAAACAGGACATCATGTATTCCAGTGGTAGGTGATGCACCCTTGTTGCTCTTTGGTTGCAGGTTCAAGTCTCATGGCCTTGTCGGATGCGATGAGTTGTCACCCAACCTCTGGGTTGTCCTTTTTATGAAAATCTAGAAATAATATCCAGAAATGATTTAACCTTAACAATAGTATCCAATGTAAAACATAATCTATTCCAACCTTTATACTTATCCAAAATACTTCTGTCCAAACTCACAGTCCAAAATTTATAAAAAAAGGTAAACACAATGAAGATCCTTTTTTCTACATAATAACATGTGAATACCTTCATCATGTATTCTTTTAAAACACTATAACACCCCAAATTACCATAAAACCTTATTGATTACATTCATGATCCCTTATTCCTTATAGAATACTAGATATACTCCTTCTATCAAAAAATGGTGTAAACTCCAACAATGATGGAATATACAAATTATTAATCAGTTTCAAGTTAATCAAGAATATCCAATATAATTTAATCAAATAAATCATATATTATTCCAAAATCACTACCTCAGTATCAGAACGATATTATGGTTTATCTTTCTCTCAATCATATATTTTACCAAACAATTGACCTGCTATTGATTCACTTTTCCTGGTTCCACACAATATCAAGTCCTTAATGAAATAGTACTGGAGTACAATCCTTATATACTCTATAATTATTATAACATGTACATAATTAATACAATACACAAATGACACAATAATTTAATAAAAACATAAGAACTCTAATCATTCCTATTCATCTTTGGTAGTATCATAACTTGATTATTATCCAATAGCAGCATTTGGGGTATAATCTGATGATTTGGAAATTGATTCACATAGTGTCCCAACTCCTTGTAGATGAAGCATTATACATTTGAAACCTTTTTCTTACCCTTTCAATCACGTACTTGGTGTCCTTTTTCTCCATACTTATGACAAACTCACATTCCCTTCAAGCATTTACCAAGGTGATTCTTTCCACAGTTATCACATATGAGAAAATCCTTCTTTCCCCTCTTCCCTTTATCCATCTTTCTCTCTTCCTTCCTTTTCTTCTCTTTCTTGCCTTCAAAGCCATAGGAATCAGATAATTATTTACTTATCTTATTAACACATGATACTATTTATTTATATGATGATAATATGTGGGAGACTATTTCCCTTTTAAATGTTGGATTAATACCCTGAAATATATGATCCTTCTTAATCTTTCGATCATGCATATTCCTGGAATTATCATTCCTTCTATTAGGAACCCTTTCTAAACAATGGCATACACTTGGTTAGTTTATGAATCAAAATGCATAATTCCAAACTTGTAAAATACCTAAGATTAATTGAAAATATTATGCATATAATCTATAATCATAATTTTTTTAATTTGAGTAAGCATTTACTCCTAAATCATTTATAATGGATTGTAATGAAAATGTGAATTATCTTAAGCATATCCCCTGGGAGTGTCATAACCAAGAGTGAAGAAAGTCCCATTGTTGTGTACCGGGATACCCTAGGTCAAGCCCAAAACTCCTTGTCGAAGTTTTCACTCCTAGGTATATCTGTACCAGAGCCACCACTACCTGTTCGTATCCAGATAGGGATGTATTTCTTAGAAAATACCCAAAATTTCTAGATTACCAAAATTCTAGGCAGTTCTTCTATACTATTCCACAAAGTATATCTTAGGGTAATGTTCTCTAATCAGTGTTTTTATAAATCTATTTTCCATGGTATGTACTAAACTTCCTCTGATACCAACTGTAATGCCTCAACCCTAGTTTCCTAGAGTTGGTACATTATTACATAACATTGGCATGATACAAGGAATCATGTCTGGAAAGACTGATCAGTTTAGTATCCTTGTAAGTACTAGATACATTCATAAGTTTTACATTACATTACAAAATAAAAAAACAACAACAACATTATCTCCATTGAACACAATCATATCCCTTAGACTATCCCTGTTGGTAAGTCATAATATACTTATTTTCATCCTCGGACAAATAAAACACAGAAAGGGGTGAGCTAAAATGCTCAATAAGGATAACAATATAGCAAAAACTATAATAAATAAAAATAAACATTTAAGGCAATTTAAAATGCTAAAACATAAGCCTTTAAAACATAAAATTCTGCATAATATGGCTAATATAAATCAAATAATTCCATTTACTTATTCACATGGATATTCTACTAGTCGAATAATCACATGAAATATTAATATCCAATTTCATAATGATGGAATGCATAATGCCAGACTTCTTAACCACATAGTCAAGGCCTTCTACCAAGACTACACATAAAATTTTGTCAAGGCCTTGTTCCAAGACACTAATGTTTCTCATGAGACCTACCGATGCATCAAGGAGCTATAACGGGCTCCACCTGTCACTTACTAAGTCTAATGTATTCCTCATATGAAAAGGTTTAAACATAACATAAACATTTGTATTAAAACTAGCATACAAAATGTAAATAATTTATCCATAAAAAAATGAATGTTAAAAAAATAACACGTCCACAGTCAAATGTATCAAAAAACCTTCAATAAAATATTAAATATATGTATAATAAATCAACCTTGATCAATAATAATATCCCATAAATGACGTTGACATAGTTGAAAATGATTAGTAAATATATTTGAGAGAAATATCCCCTTTTCATGAAATCATTTAAAAGTCACAAAATTTATAAAGGAATTCATTTAAAATATAGTTTTGAAGCAAAGTGTCCCATACCAATTTGAAACTTTTGAAAGGAATTAACATTTTAAAACATTCATGTCCATATAAATAAATCCTTAACATCATTTTGAAAACATGGACATTAATGAGAAAGGTTTAGAAGAATAAATCTTTAAAACATTTATAATGATGTTTTAGTAAAAAGTCCGTTAAAAATAATCCCTTTTAAAACTCTTTTATGAAACATGTAAATGGATAATAAATATGTCCCAGTAGATACTTACATAAAAACAACCTCTGATAATAAAGAGATTGTGAAATTAACCCTTACCTTGCACTTTCTGTTGGTCAAGAGTACGTTTAACCTCCCGTATAAAAAAATAGTATGTTATTAAATTATACTAGAACCATATTAATATTTATTATATCATACATGATTCATTTATGACTTTATACTACCCATTTAATAATTATTTCCATGTTAAATTAACATTTTTGGTAATAATCGCTTTATTTATCGTACATGTTTTAACTTGTTATTCTTGATCCTATCATTCAGATCATGATTTAAATAATTCCAGAATATAAAAATTGATTTATATATCATATATATTTAGAATATAAATATTTATAATAGATAGATATATTAAATGGAAAACACTGTTTATGGAGACATTAGGCCGTATGTATGCATAAATGCTATTTCTGTTTTCATATCGTATTGAATAGAAGTAAGTGAATAAAATATATGTAAGTACATATATATATATATATGTATATATCTCCAATAGAATTATAATTTCATATATTACATACATATTAATAATATATATTTTTATAATGATCAGTGAATGGTGAACGTGGGAATGAATCTCATCACGTCATGGAGATGGTAATCCATACATACACACGAGTGAAAATATCATTATATTGATTGTGAAATCATATGTAATTAGATGGTATATAATATATAAATAATCATTTAAATTTTTTATTTATTATTTACATTAGTTATACTCATTATTATACCCATACAAATAATGAAGTGTTTGAATAACAAACTACACCACGACGTGGAGACGGTAATCCGTACGTATGCACGTATGGTGACTTTGTCATTTATAGGATGGATAGAATAACAAATATAGTTGTAACATATTTAAAATGAAATAAAAGTATGTAGGAGGTACTAGATTTATTATTTTGGTATGGAAACAACAAAAAATTAGGAAGTGGAAGAAGAAAAGAACTTGAAAGAGGGTGGTGAAATTATTACCTCTTATTTGGGTGTTTCCTTTTGGGTTGATCAAATGGGATCATTAGGCTGACTTTATAACTAATTTAATGACTCTAGGTTGATTTGAGGTAAGTTTAAAGGATATTTCGGAAGGTTTTTGTCAAGAAAAAAGGCCTTGGAGGTGTGATTTTGAGAGAAGGGTAAGTGAGCTTCTATAAGAGGGGTGAGGGTCACTTTAGGAAAAGATTAAAATATTAATTTATTATACAATAATATTCGGTTTATAATGGCTCCAAATGAATTTATTTCAAGCCTTAGGTGGTTATGGGTCAAAATAAACTCAACCAATAGGTTTTCGACTAGTTTGGGTTACCATTTTAACCTTATCATTTAGATTTAAGTCATAGTTAAATAGTTCAACTTTTACCATGTCTTCTTGTATTCTTAAACTATATGGTTACTGAACTCACTCTAAAATTCCAAGAGAACCTAAAGTGGTTCATTAATGATATATATAATATTATTTAATCCCTTTTCACAAACCTTAGACTTTTAAAAATATTATATCAACCAATAATATAGTATTTGTTTTAAAAACTAATTTATGTCAATTTTGACACTATTTGGTATTTTGTTTTTGTGAAAGTCATAACAACCTTATCACATCAAAAAAATATATAATCAACCCTAAAATGTTATATTAACCTATAAAATTAGTATAATTCATCATAAGTCTCAATTCTCATTTATTTGGATATTTATAATATCAAATTTTTTAATATTTCATTAATTAGGTAATTACTGCATCATCATTGTATCATAAATAAATTAAATTATTTAATGTATAAAAATTATAAATAAAATAAAATTATGTAGGAAATGTTTTTATATTTATAATGAATATTTATAGTCAAATTTATATTCTGTGTAACCCTATATAAAAAATGGTTTAATTATTAAACATTGAATTTAACACTTTTAAATCTTCGTTAAATAAAATAATAATAAATGTCCTAATCTAATACATACAGACCAAAGAGGATAATATTTTATTCCTAAGGTTGTTTTTGGTCTAATAACACATATCTAATATAATTAAGACATGTGTTAGGGTAATTATAATATCATTTTTACCCTTAATTACCCTATTTACTTTTAACCACAGTAAATAAAAGTCAAAGTTACTATTCAGTACAAATTATTTTCATCTTATTGAACCAAACTTTACTTACTGATGTCAACCATGACTCTTTTATTTTCTAAATTAAGCTCACAGAAGTAGTAAAACTAGGTTTTATGGAAATTTGCAAATGCTCTTACAAGGTGGGTAAAAAACGTTAAAAAGTTCAATAAAATTTTATACATCTAATTTTATTATAAAATAAATCCAATTAATTAAATTGAACTTATATAGGTATTATATATATATTTTTTACTGAAAATAAATTAAAATAAAATAAATAACTATTTAAATAAATATACAGTTTTAAATAATAACGTAGTGTTTTTGACTATTCATCAAAAATTGAAAGTTTTCAGAAAAATACCAAAAATTTAACCTAACATAATTTTTATATTACAAATTCAAAAATTAAGTCCATTTTACCAAATTAAAAATATATAATTTTCATTTATTAATTAAAAATTCATTCCCGTTGTCAAAACCAAAAAGTGGGTTTTTTTAAAAAGTAAAAACTATCAAAAGATTGACATGTGTTTATGTCAAATTTAAATGTGAAATTACTTATAATGACCTATATTGTATTAAATAATAAAAATATAATATAATTATACTTCCAAACCATTCAAATTCATAATTTAACACTATAAATTATTTTGATTAAAAAAGTTGTTTTTCAATTAAAACAAAGTATTTTTCACTATTCATCAAAATATGAAAGTTATCATAAAAGTTCCAAAAATTTGTCCAAAATAAATTCTTTATGTCCCACTTATTAATAAGAATTTTATTTTGTCAAATTTAATATAAAAGGGTTTGCTATTTCATTTAAAAAAAATTCACCATTAGTATGCGTTAAAATTGCATTTTTTAAAAATACTTCCTTTATATGAAAAATTGAATTTTTTCTTATATTATGTATAAGAAAAAAATAATATGGGTGTTAAAAGTATATAGAGTATATAATAATCAAAATGTATTTAATACTATTCATAACCTCTTTTTGAACGACTAGTTTAGTAAGTAGTGGTGCGTTCGAACATGGTATTGCGTGTAGCTCAATCTATTGAATTACTTTAATGGGATAACGTACTATAAAATCCTGGGGTGTTAAAGATGAGGTAACCATTTCTCCCAATATTAAATAAATTAATTATAAATTTATCACAAAAGTATCCTCACTAGGTTTGGGGTTTTACTTATATCAATATTTGGTGAAAATATCTCATTCTTCATAGCATTCTCATCATGTAAAATATTGAAAATGATCCACCAAATAAAAAAAATTGTTTTACACCCACCAAGTGCTTATAATATGCACAAAAATTTCAAGTGGTATCAGAGTGGTCATGTTAAAATTTATAATTTATAATTTTTTTATTTATAATTACACATTTAAAAGAACAAATTCATTTTTTAGTTCATTCTTGATCTATCTTTAAAATATCTTCTTCATCATATTTATTTCTCAAAAATATTACCAAGATTGGTTAATCATTAATTAATTTTATATATGAAGATCCCATCCAGAAATGCTAAGGATACTATCTAGATAATACAAGAATACATGACATGTACTCATTTTTGATATACCTTATATCCTCATTCATTATGCAAGGATGCCCATGTGGATTCTGGGTCATCATGTAATTAATAATCTGTGTGTGATAAATGAACCATGTGTAGACAATCCAGGGTGGTACACAACTTTTCTAGAATAAAATAAGTGTAGTTTGTCTATGTGTCTTGTAGTCCATGTACTTTCCAGACTAAAACATGGGGTCAAACTACATCATGTAATTAGTACATCTCGTGTATTTAAAACAAGATGCATAATGAATAGAATCTATGTAACTAGAAGTACACACCATGTATCCTATATACATTACATGTACTTCATAAATTTTTGTGAGACGTAAACTTCGATTCCCTAGGTGTGTACTTTTTATATCCGATGAATATAAGTGCACACCGTGTGGATGAATTTCACATGCCTTGTACTTTATCTATTTACATGGAAATATTAAATTTAATTTATTAATACATTAAACCTCATTTACCTAAGTTATGGTTTGGTTATTAAGTTGATAATGCATGATGGTTTTTAGGTTTTATATTGTACTAAATTTTCAATTAATTCTTTATAATATTCGATATTGTGAATCATGTATGGTTTTTTCACACTAAAAACTCAGCCATTAAATTTTACTAGATACATAATTTTCTTGTGATTTGTGTGGAATTAAATTGTCCATTCAAGCTATGAAATTATGATACATTTCATGTACACAACATGTCCTATGAGTGAATTGTTTACAATTTATGTAATGAATCATATTTTCTTCATTTTTTTAGAAATTATTTTTGGAAAATTTCAAGAGAAGGCACCAAGACAACATGCGATTCTGAGGCCCGGTGTTCCTGAAATGATTTTCTAAAAAATGTTAAGTTTTTAATTTATGTGTGCAAATTTTTTCTAAAAAAGTAAAATAACTTTTAAACAGGTTCTCAGATTAGAAATCTGAGGGAACCATTGAGCTCAGAGTAGTTAATTTACCCTAGGCGCAACTTAACTTTAGTCGACATGGGTATTCAATGGAAAAACACGAAAAGGACATAACCATACATAAAATAATTAAATAAAATTATTTTATTTTTAAAATACTAATAACACATAAATGGTAACTCTAATTGAAAATATGAGACTACTATTGAGGTTATAAGGGGTTTATTTCCTTAGGCAAGGTGTAATATCGGCCGGTGTGGGCCGGCTGTGAAAGATATATTTTGGATATAAATGTCATTAAAATATTCTAATAAAAATATTTTATTAATATCACATCGACGTGTTTTATTTTAATACATGTTTTTCAGAGAATTTAGAGTTATCACCATAACCTTGGAATTCCTCTAAGGTAAGGAGACATAGCTTTCTCGATGAACAACAGAAGATCGTGGATCGACGATCAACAATGAACCTCAGATTCAAAAAATATTCACCCACAACAATGAAAAAATGACCATTATTCATCAATGATCAAACTAAATTGAGGTAGGGAATTTGTGATTTGATTTCTTTTACCTGTTCAAGAATTCCATGATGAACTCACACCAATAAATAAATAGATTGTCCCATGGATCGATCATTGTTGCAGGATATGATTTACCTTTGTGGGGGTTTTGATGGGAGAATGATCTTGTGATTATTTGTTGGATTTTGATTTTCATTTTAATAGAAACGAAACACGATCAGCATGAACAACGATCAAGGTTCGTTCCTCTTGGTTGATTTATGATTTTCTTCCACCATTCTTCATTCTTCATGGGCATTCTTCGTTTGGCCAGTGACTTGACATGTTGTGATCAATATATCATTTCACATTCAATCCTTGACTCAATGATATGATATTTTAGATTTAAGACTAGCATGGAATGTTTTAGGTGTAGTGATGATAAAATCAAACGTATTTAAGTGGTTCAGGATAGATAAATGTTTGAGTGACTTTTCAAAGGAATGGATCGTAACATCGATCAAAGTCTAGGGTGATGAAGAACACAACCTGAGGATAGCAGACATGCCTCTGTTTCAAAAAAAAAATAGAGCATTGGAGGAGAACTAGTGGCCCACAGTGGTGGTATGTGGCTATATTATCCATGTGAATGCAGATCATCCATGTTAAATGCCTATGACGGTGGCATGTCGCGGGTAGATGAGGCACAGATGCAGAGGCCACACGGTCGGGGTGTACCGTATGGACCAGTAGGGGACACAGTCGGGGCGAGATAAACTAGTTGATCAGGGCCACTCCAGTGGCCCATCTAGCCTAGCGGTAGAGACCAGAGGCTGATCCTAGTGGCCAAACCTAGAGGCCTAGGCCGGTTTGAGTCAGACCAGGCTGGGTCAGGTCATCCAGGTTGGGTCGGCCAGTGGGCTAGGTTGGGTCCTGTAGGTTGGGTCGGACCCTGACCGGAACTCAATCCATCCTTTTCACTAAAATGTCTATATATTTAAATAGTGTGTAAGATTGATGATCTGTCTATGGCATCGGGACCCTTACAATGTGGTGGTCCTTTTGAGATGGCTTGGTGGGTTTTTAGTTGTATTACTAGAGGTTGAGAGTGTACCCTTGGTATTTTCCTGTGAGGGATCGATGTAGGATCTTGTTCCAATCATAGAAGATGAACCATATTCTGAATTGAGTTGTCTCAGTCTAGATTCAATAGTTGAATCAGTGGGTTGGAGCATGCATCACACTAGGAGGCCCAATCGGTCCTCACTTCTCTTTGTGGTACCATATAAAAGGTTTGTGGAGAAGGTGTGGACAATATTTTTACGGGCACCTATCACCTATCTAGGATGATGTTTCCAATAAGGCCAGGTGTCCCCCAGTGAGACATAGGTGTTAATACCCTATCTGTTTATTGAGATTATATTCCATCCATTCTACTTGACTAGACCTGATGAGTATGCTTCAGGCAGTTTGAAATGGTTGATGTTTGGCTGTTACTTGGTGGCTACATGACATGGGGGCTACAAGACTTATCAACACTCTATGGATGAGAGCTTATGACTTGGAATCCTTTACGATTGTACCTATATTTTCTTCTTTTATGTTCTATAGACATATACCTATGTTAATATGACTATATCTTCTTAGTGTTTTTTTCCCTTTGTGGTATTATTTCATGGTATCTTCTTTGTAATGTTTCTTCTGATACAAATCTATCACGACCAGTCCCAAAGGGGTCTATACCATGACTACCAAAACTCTACCTCAAATATCATGGACTCATGCATAGGTGGGTGTAACCTATTTGTCTTTAGTTGGATTGACCAAACCTCAACTTAGTGGATGTTACAAGTCCTCAGTTTCCTGTAATGGGGCTAGAGTACAAGGACGTCTTCCCTGAAGATGTTCCAGGTTTACCTCCCCACTGAGGGATAGACTTCTGTATTGATCTACACCCTGTGATGCCATCAATATCTATACCATTATATCGGATGGATATTATAGTACTTCATGAGATGAGAGTCTAGTTGGAGGACTTGTAGAGGAAGGGATTCGTGAGACCTAGTGTTTCACCATTGTCAACCCTATGTGGTCTTTGTTGATAACGTCCTAGTGTACTCGGCGTTTGAGAAGGGGCACATGAGACACTTAAGGATGGTTCTAGACACACTTCAAGAGCACCAACTACATGGGAAGATCTTGAAGTGTTATTCATGGATTAGAGAGGTTATTTTATTTCTGGGACATATAATCTTAGAGACTATAATTGTAATGGATCTAGTAAAGGTTGAGGTAGAGTTTTGATGAGCGTTCCCCTATTGAGGTTTCCAGAGGAGGGTGTCTAGTACACAGTGTTCTATGATGAATTAGGAAATGGTCTTTGTTATGTCCTAATGCATAGGAAATAAGTGATTTCCTATGGTTCATTCCAGTTAAATTTAAATGAGCATAACTACACAACCCATGATTTTGAGTTAGTAGTAGTAATCTTCACATTGAAGATGTGGTGACACTACCTGATGGGAAATTAGTTTTTAATTACGTTTACATAAAAAATATAACATTCACTTTAGACCCATTCCATTCAATGTTGGGAACATCCTAAGGTAAAGTCATTTCTAAAAATGTTATGGCGTCCTTAGATTCTTGATCCAAGCACCTGTTTAGAAGTTATTCCTATTTAAAGAAGAAACTGCCTGTGTGATTTATTAAAAACTTAAAATTTTTCACCATATCATTCAAGGAACACGGGGCTCTGAAATCTCATCCCATCTCATAGCCTGGTCTCATAATTTTCCCTATTAATTTATAAAAATAAAACTTGAGAAAATCTGAGTCATTACATTTTTGGTCTTTTACTTTGTGTTTCGGGGTGTCCTACTAAGTATTGTTTTCCTCACCCTTGCATGGGCTTTGCCTAAACATGCCATACATTGTGTAGAAAATTGATGCTTTGACAGAGTCCAAGTTGGACCAGGACCTGGTGGTGGTTAGAGAGAGACCGAACAGTTGAAGTTTTCTTCTGTGGCTTCAGACAACTGTTCTTGTACCTACCCTTCAGGTAGGGTTTTTTGCTGATGTGCTTCAGGACCTTGTGTTGCAGTCTCTTTCTTATTATTGGGCATTTATTCTAGCCCAGTTTTACTATAATGAAATTTACATTTATTTCATACTATGTTGGTTTGTATATAGTGTTATTATTGAATTTTTTTACATATTGTTTTTACTTTTCAGAATATTGGTTTTGGAGATGTGTACGTGTGTACAGTTACTTATGTAAATGCCTCCCATTTGTGTTATATGCCTACTCGGTGTTAGTCTCCAACCCTTGTCCTTTTAGTGGAGCTCTTGGGGTATTCACAGCATGGACCCCTCTAGGATGTGTCATTCCATTTTATACCATACTAAGTAGTTTAGACATGTAATCTATAGGCTGCTTTCAAGTAAAAAGTTGTGTACTATTTTTTTAATTTTTAAATAAAATAAAATTTCATATTTTATTTAAAGCCACAAGATATGGGAATTTAAGGATTATTGGATGAAATAATATAAAAATAATTAATTTATTAATAATAAAATTAATAAAATTAATTCATATTCATTTTATCTCATCGAAGAACGAATTGAAATGAATACTAGCTTGTAATTTTAAATGTTTTATTATTGAATATTTATGACGGATCATGATATTGACTAAGACTTGTGTATGTGTTTTCATTATTTAATTTAAATTTATTGCATGGTATTGAAATTGTTATTTATTAAAGTAAAAAAGATGGATTGTGAGTCATCCTTCCTTCTATTATTATATGGGACCTCTAAGGTTATTTATGTAATTCCCCTTAACGAATCCTTTGATTCCCATCACCTACATTTTGGTTACAAATATATGTAATAAATGGAGTATCCTAATTCACATGGATATGGTTCAAGATGGAATCAAGAAGATTCCAACCATTGTGATACATTGGTGGACATGTGGAATACTATAACTCATACCAAGAACGATACAAGGAGTTTTATCTTAGGTCAAAACGTTGATTTATTGTATTATCAACAAATCAATCATTAGATAAGATCATTATTGGGTCATTTAATTAATTAATTATTTCTATATTATACATTATTTATTTTATGAATTCAATACAATAATCATATAAATAAATAAATAAATATATAAATATGGAATATAAATAAATTTATTATGTGTAAATGTTTAAGATAAACATGGTTAATTACTTAAATAAAATATAATTAATATTTAAAAGACACAAAAAATATAAAACATGATAATTTATGCATAATAAAAAAAATATCAAATATATATTAATTCAGACTTGGCCTTCCATTACTTGATTCGTATTGAAATCCATAGAACTATGTGTTTGACCAACCCTCCCTAGGACACTTAATTTTATTATGGAGTTCTTATGAAGGTTATGTGTAGACTTAACTATCTTACATTAATAGAAGTAACACTTTATAGATTTTGTATAACTTGGAGGTAAGTGTTGAGGAAATCCAAGTTAAGATTTCAGGATTGGAGATTCCAATCAATGGTTCAAAAAATTATAATCCCATAGTTAGCAATTCCCTTCCTACCAAAATACCTTCAAGTTTCTTGACCAATCCTCATTAGGGTTATGTAATGGGGCATATGGATTATTTCTACTAGAATTCCTAATCTAATAATCATTCTGAGTTCAATGGTGAGGGCTATTGGGACTTGATAAAATAATGAGAGATTTAATAAAATTTAATTAATATTATTTTTCACATAATTTGTAATCAATAAAAGTAATAATAATATTTTCTCTCAAATTATAGAATAAAATGGCATGTTCTTCGACCACACTATCCCTATGAACACTTTTGGAGAAAGACCACCTCCTTAAAAAAAGTAACTTTAGAAGTGGTTCAGATTCCTTTGGGATGTGTTGTTCCCTGAATGGAAATATTACTTGCTAGAATAATCATTACCTAATCCCCCTGTGAAGGATTCGAGTGAAGAAGAGTTCCTTATCTATGAAAAACACTTGAATGATACAGTTGACATTCAATGTTTGATGATTTTGTTTTCTAGGGAAATCCTAAAGTATCGTGAAAATATGGATGATTATAGAATGATCAATCATTTCCATGGTCTATACTAGGATATATAAAGATAAAAATGGTTTGAGATCTACAAGTATCTTTTTTGTAGCAAGAATAGAGAGGGTTCACCAGATGGGCCACACATAGTCATGCACATTGTCTACATCGAGCACCTAGATGTTCTAGGGTATAAACTCTTTGATAAACTATAAATTTATCTCATTATTTCAACAATCCCTCATATATTCAATATATTTATTGTAATATTTGACATGAGAAACATTGAGAAGTATCTCTCATATATTTTTACTCCCCTTCTCCAAGTGGATAAGGAGAAAAATCATGGAATTTTTCCATCCTTATGGTGAAAAAACAGAAAGGAAAAGTGAAGATCCATAATGAAAAATTTTCTTCATGATTACCTTCTATGAAGTGAATTATTAAGGGGAATGAAAGGGAATAAGATAATATCTGTTTCAAATGTGGAAAGAAGGGCCACTAGAAGAAAAAATGATCCCAACCAAAGAATAAAGGGGGTTATTTAGGTGCATTTATTATCAAGTGTAACTTATCTATTTTTAAAAATTGGGTATTAGATACTCCTTGTGGTAATCACATATGTATTCAAAGATAGGAACCAAGTAGATTCAGAAATATTGATTGAGGGGAGGTAGATCTATTAGAAACCAATAGATCTAAATTAGTTGTTGTGGTTATCATCGACTAACACCTCACGGTGTTCATGATAATGATCTTCGTTTTAAAGGATTGTTATTTTGTTTCATATGTTACAAAAAATTTATTTTTTATCCAAACATGACATTGATGGATTTATTTTCAAGTTTGGGAATAAATGTTTTTTATTTTATAAAGAAAACATTTTTTATGGAAACACACATTTAAATAATGGTATTTATGTGTTTGATTTCACAAACCAAGTAATGGAAATCGATAACAAAATTTCTTCACACGACTCATACCACACCCAACTATTGAATCATTATCTAGATCATGTAAATGAAATTTTTTTGAAAAAATTACAAAAATATGGATATTTATGTTCCTTTTAATGAAAACCACTTAGTGTATGTCATTAATGTTAACAAAGAAAAACTACTAAATCCTAGTTTAGTGGAAAATTTGAAAGGTCCAAATAGATTTTTTAATTAGTTTATACTGATGTGTGTGGACCATTTCTAGTTGATGCAAGAGGTGGGTACACATACTTGATAAATTTTATTGACTACTTACGTATATATGGATATACCTATTTAATAAGGTACTAATCGGATTCCTTTGATAGATTCAAAGAATACAAGAATGAAGTTGAGAACCATCTTGGTAAGAATATTAAGAAACTCAACTAAAAATATGGTGGATAATATCTTAATCAAGAATTCATTGATTATTTATGGAAATTTGGGACTCTATCTCAACTCACTCTTCCTTATAAACCTCAGCAGAATAGTGTAAGAGAAAGGAGTAACCACACCTTTTTAGAAATAGTGAGATCAATAATGAGTCATGTGATTCTTCCATTATCCTTTCAAGGGTATACATTAAAAAAATAACCAAAAATACTAAACCAAGTTCCAACTAAATCGACAGATGGTATATCATACAAATTATGCAATGTAAAGAAACATGTGTTTTTGTACTTACATGTGTGGGGATGCGAAGCAGTTGTAAAGGAATCTTGTTAAAAAACTTTCGCCTCGATGCACAAGGGTAACTTTATAGGATACCCTAAGGAAACAAGGAGATATTACCTATATGACCCCCTAGAATAAAATGTAATAGTGGTAAGAAAGACTATATTCCTTTAGAGGGAGAACATATGTAAAAATGATATTGGGAGTGAAATAGAATTAAATGAAGTCAAGGCTCGAGGTACTCAAGAATTGGAATAGGAAAAAAATTCCAAAAACCACATGGAAGAGATTTTCCATAGACATAAGTACATTATTGGATTACAAGAGAGGTTAGAGAACCAGAATGACATGGTTTTCTAGTCACTAAGGATAAATAATCATTATTAGTTGATAATAATGATCCTATAACCTACTAGTAATAAATAAGTTCAATAAATATTCCAAATGGAAAGAAGCCATGAATTATAAAATGGATTCCATATACCACTATTAGGTTTTTATTTTGGTATATTCTCCAATGAATGTAAAGACCATTGGTTTAAAATGGGTATTTTAGAATAAACTGAGCATGGTTGAGAAATTCATAACCAATAAGGCATGACTGGATGAAAAAGGTTTTAAATAGCATCAAGGAATTGACTATGATGAAACCTTTTCAACATTTTCAATTCTAAAATCCATCAGAATTATACTTTACATTACAAACTTCCATGATTATGATATTTGGAAAATGGATGTCAAAAAAAAATTCCTTAAGGGAAACCTTCATGAATATATATATATATATACATATATATATATATGACACAACCTAAAGGGTTTGTGACTCAAAAGGAAGGAAATAAGATTTGAAAATTTTAAAAAAGTACATTCATTGATTAGATAAATCATCTAGGCAATAGAATATTCTATTTGATGAGTCTATAATGGAATTTGGTTTCATAAAGAATGAATTTGATCCTTGTGTATATAAATGGTTTAGTGGGAGTGTGGTTATTTTATTAATAGTATACATTGAAGAAATATTATTAATTGGAAACAAAATACCAGTCTTACAATCTTCTATGGACTGGTTGAATAAATACTTGTCCATGAAGGATTTAGGTGAAGCAATATGTATTTTAGAATTAAGATCCACCAAGATAGATCCAAGAGGCTGATTGACCTAAGTAAAGGTAAATATATTGAAAATTTACTGAAGATATTTAATATGTAACAATACAATAAGGGATTATTTCCATCGTAACATGACATTTATCTTTCTAGAAAAATGTGTCCTCAGACACATGAAGAAAGACAATGGATGGAAAGGATTCCATACGTGTCAGCGATTGGGTCAATCATGTATGTTATGATGTGTACGAGGCTTGATGTTTCATATACCTTGAGTACGGTAGGAAGATATCAAGTTGACCCAGGTGACCAACATTAGATGTAAATCAAGACTATCCTTAATTATTTGAGGTGAACTAAGGATATTTTTTTATTCTATAGAGGAGATAAGGGATTATTCATCAAAGGATGTGAAGATGATAGTTTCTAAATATATTAAGATGATATGACATCGCGAACATGATACATATAAAATTTTAATAGAGGTGTTGTGATATAGAAGAGCTCAAATTAGGTTGTTGTTGCAAATTATATAGTAGATTTTGAGTATATTATGAATTTTGAGGCAGCTAAAGAGGTAGTATGGATATAAAGCTTCATCCAAGAGTTTAATGTGGTACCTAGCAATAAATAACCCATAAAAATATATTATGACGATACTATAGTGGTTGGTATCTCAAGAGAGACAAGTCCACATTAGTGAATAAACAAACTTCAAAATTATCATATCTTGAGGTGTTTTCTCATATATTTTCATACTCCTGGACTAAATCCTTGACTTATAAGAAAGATTATTATCATGTGAGGTCTAGTTGATTGAAAGTGATAGGAAGTTCGCTCTATTCATTATGGGAGTGTATTAGAGTTATTATCCTAGGACAAACTATTTGTACTTAGATTACATGTATATTTGATGAATTAAATATTAATAAAATATATTATTATATATTGTTCATTACTCTGCATGAATTTAATGTAATAATGTCCTAGAGTATTTTCCTATTGATAAGTTTGTATAAATTCACCACTATGAAGAGAACCATGAAATTACATAACAATTTTCTTAAATATAGTTTATGGTAAAATAAAATTGCATGATATGACACATAGAATGTGAATGATAGGTGTGAGAACTTGTAAGAAGATGATAATTCATCTCATGAAGTTCGCATTTAGTAATCTCCAAGACAAGAGATAACGAGAATAGTTCTGGTAGTAGGAATTCCACATGTTTTGGTGTAATAAGATATTTCTATATGTGAGTGTGTGTAGTGGTCTTTAAATTTTAAAATTAACATTAATTCATATCATGACTCATTCAGTTAAATTTTCTAACAAAAAAATATTTGATATGTTCATAAAATGTAGGGTATATTTGGTGCATCACGAATGACATGTTATTAATGGATAATATGAGGAAGGATTTTCCATTCCATATTTATGAAAGTTGATATATCAACCCGTTGATTATAAAGAACCATCACATTAATATTCCATGGACATGGTATAACAACATGTTTATTTTAGAGAGTCAAATAAAGACATATCAAACATATAGGTTGATGGCACATATGTGAAACCTTATCGATAAGATATCATGACAAAGAGATTAAATTACACAATGACATTGCGTATGTAGTTTCCAATATTGTGACATAAAGTTATTTATTAGGGTTCTGTGACCCATTTATAGAGAGTAATCTTGAAATTTAGTCAACACCACTTAATTCAAATGAGAAAGAATCTTAGAGTGTCACACACGAAGTGTTTCCGTTGATCTTGATTAATTTTTATTAGAATTTAATTAATGGATTACATATTATTCTCAAGATCGATGAATAACTTTATTCAGTTTTTATCAATTGAAAATATTTATTGAGGAATGAAATGTTTTATTAAATATTTATTCAAGTATTTAATAAACACCGATGAGTTTGAACATACTAAGACTGTGTACAGTGATAAATATTAATTTACATGATAGTAACATAATATTTATTATTGCATAAGTTAGCATGAGTGCCATAAAATAATAATAATAATAATTTATCGAATGGGGTTTGATAAATATTATAATATTATTTAAGGTTTGGTATCCAATTAAATAATATTTTAACCTATAACATATATCTATAAATATATGGTTATGTCTATTGTGTAGGGTTGATCAAAAATTGAAAATAGAGAATTAGTGCACACAATATACTTTTGTCTCTCTCTATCTATCTCAAATTATTACTCTCATATTCTCAATAATGAGAATAACTCATTAAATATAAAATTATATTGAATTGTATAATATAAATAATTCAAGAAAATTGATTCACTGTGCTAGCACCCAAAAATCAATTGGCATTGCTCAAACATAAAAGGAGCACATGTGGATCACTGCTTGAGGGATTCAATACTTGGATACTATTAATGAAATTAAGATAATCTGAGAAGGTATTTTATAATATCAACACCATAATCATAGATATTTATTCAGATGAGATTACCATTATCCCAATCTAAAATAAATTAATTATAAATTTAATGTATAAAGATCCTTACCATGTTCTGAATTTTCCTTATATCAATATTTAGTGGAAATATTTTATTGGTCATGGAATGCACATAATGTACAATATTTTGAATGATCTACCAAATCAACCTATTTTATTTGTTTTATGTCCATAACGGTTCTTCCACTATGCCCAGAACCAATAGTTAAGACTCCAGGTAATGGGTTTCTTAACTCAATTTCCATTAACTAGGTTATACATAAACTTCAATGAATATATTATGAAATGATTTGGTATAGAATTTTCATTACCACCATTCTTCAGAGGTACCTCTCCTAGGTCGAAAATAAAGGAAGAGAGATAATAAACCCCTCAGACCCGCATATAGTAGGCCCCAAGTTGGAGATAAGCACTGATGGTATAAAAATATTACATATAGAAAGAATTATCCTCTATAATATTATTGGACTCTATAATATTAAAGGATTAGGAAATAGGATAAAAATCCACTAATAAACTCCATGAAATAATATGAAAGTAAATGAAACCAAACCATTACATAAAGAATGTGTAAAATAAGAAAATACAAAGAGTCTCTAAATAAATACCCAAATTAAATTCATAAGGTAAAGACATAGATAAAGCTCTAAAGTATAAGATAATAATGTATAACATGGTCCAAGAAATCCTGTTGAAAGTTTAAAAAATAGTTTGTATATACGTGGGGTGAGCATAACATGTATACTTAGTAGGATCATACCCGAAGTATCTATCTCATGCACATGTGAAAAGAGAACCCCAATGAACCAGTAAGAAAATTACAGAACTAACATCACATAAATAGGAAAACTAACCATCCCAATCCTCACAAATGAATGATCACCAGAAAAACACATCCAATTATAGTAATATAATAATAATATCAACAAAAGGGTACCTCACATTGATTTCCCACTAATTTCCAATCTCACACCCCAATGTCAAATGTCTTGGTGCTCCCATCTATTTCATAGAAACTTTCCCAAATTCATCTAGGAATATTTATCATACCAAGCACCCCACATGAAACTATCCATAACAAACTTCTCAAAGACACCAAGGTAACCACATTTCATCTCACCCAAATACACTTGGTCTACCACATTTCACTTCAACCACAATAATATATCTACAATAGTAGGGTATTGTGAACATGAGGGAAAAAAACCCATGCCATCCACATACCATGAATTACCCCCACTATAAACAACATCATTATCTCATTGAACATCAACACTTGTTCACCTTTTTTACTTTTGGACATCACAACCTATACATATCAAACTTGTCTCAAATAGTGAGTGGGGAAGTTGGTGTAGTCGACCATTCATCTTCACAATCTTAAGGTTGGAAAAACACCCCCTAAAAATATTACATGTTGGTACGTAGTGATCGATGTGGGAGGGGTTCATATTGAACTCACAATAAAAATAAAATATATATAAAAATCATAGAGACAAGACCAACCTATGGGTTCATAACAATAGTATCATCCCAACTCACAACATCACCCCCAAAATCCTCACAACTTTCACTACTATAGCTACCACAACAAAATGCATAACACCACACAATAATTACACAAACCATAAGCCACACTCTACCTTTATTTTCAAGTTAATCCAATTTATATATGTTCCCATTACCAACCAAGTTTTATTTATCCAGGCCATTCATTTTAGTTTAATTTTTAACATTTATTCCATTACAATCAATAAACTAGAACAACAAAAAAAACAACACACAAAAACCCATCCTCCTTAATCTAACAAGACCTATATTTCCAATATTTCAAATCACAAACTCTACATATCACAACTACACAACACAACCACTTACCATAATAACCACCACACATCATAACCATAAAAAAACACAATCACTTCACACTTCAATCACCTAACCACCTCACAAAATATTAATTGCACCACACTTTTCACATATCTTATTTCATATTAAAAAAGGGGATTTCAATTTAGTTCATTATTCTCAAGGTAATTCTCACACAATATGGGTTTTCCTATGAAACCAATATATTATAGAAATATACATTATTAGTCATTTACATGTGTGGTGTGTTCAACTAAAAAGAAAAGAAAGGATTTATAATTCAAAATAATCAAGAACATTACAAAACATAATATAATACAAGTTTGGAAGAAAAAAAATAATGATCAATATTTTGGAAAAATACAATAATAAGTAACCTCATGTGATTTCTTCCCTTCCCCTTAAATTTCAATTAACCAATTAATTATCATAATTGAGTCAGTGCATACTATCTCCCTAAAGGATTAAAAAAATCATGATCCATCCTAAATGTTAAATATAAGAAATATAAAGGATAACCTACCATGTATTTTCCCCTTAAAAAAATTATACCAAAGAAATAAAGGAGAGATAAGGTTTTGCCTTTCCTGAAAATTGAAAAGGAAGAGTTTCTGTAAGATGACGAAGATAATCAACTTGAAGAGAGGGTTTTGGGTAATCTAAATGAGAGGAAAATGAATGAAAAAGGAATTTATAAGGGTTTTAGTACTTTAAAAAATATCAGCAATGTGTGTTCATAAAATACAGTGTTGAAAACCACATTTATTTTTCTCAATGGTCTGTATGTCAGAACTTAATTTCAGATTGATTGAAATCTTCCAAAAGGGGTTATAAATCATTAAGCAGGTCAAAATCAATTATTTCATTTATTTTAAGAATTTAAGATCATTGAAAAAGATATTTGGGGGTTACATGTCAAATAGGAATAAGAAAACAATAAAAACTGGGTAAAAATGCTACCTATATGCAGGTTTGGGGTTCTGTATTAGGGTAACTTTTTCTACCCATATACAGTGCTATATAAGGGTTCACATAAGTGTATCTTCAGATTAACCTTATACATGTTGTGAAAATTCCACCTTTTCCTTATGCACAGTAGTTTCTATGTATAAGGATAACTTGTTTTACCCATACATAGTGCTATTCCAAGGTACATTTAAGGATAGATTGATTTTATCCTTACAAAACCATTATAAAAAGTACCTTACCCTTACAAATGTAGTAGTTCCTATGTAAGGATATTTTTTTCTGTAAAAATTATATTTTCAATGAAAAAACTTATTAATTAAAGGAAAAAGGGTTTCTTAACAACATACAAATAATAAGACACATTATAAAAAATTTTATAATTATTTTAAAAAATTTAATGCCATTGAATAAATATCTATACTTAAAAAAAATTATTTTCAAAACCAATTCATCTTTAATAATATAAAATTAAATGAAAATACCACTTTTGTATAAAGCTAAAAAAACAATAAACCTTGAAACCACTAGGAAATATACTTGAAATACAAAGGGGGTTCCCAAGGAAAATTTAGACCTTTATATTAGATACCTCTCAAAAAATTCTCATACACAAGAATTAAAGTAAACCTAAAGTAAAGAAAGGAAATGAAGGGTTTGAACAACCATCCCATGAGATACCTCTCAAGGATCCCATCACAACTAAAACACTGCATCTATCTCACAACAAACTCATTCCAACTACCTCACACAACCATATACACCAATATTAAATCCTACAAACTTCCCAAGAAAATTATTATCAAAACCAACACACAAAATGTCCCCAAAGCACAAAAGTTAAGGAAAATCACTTCCCGTATCAAGATATTATCCTCTTTGGAAAATACTAACTCACCCTCATGATCTTAAAATGTGTCACAATATAACACGACTTGGTTTGTGAAGGGTTATCCCATAATCAATTACTTGAATATTTAATCACACATCATCATCAAAGAAAAATCCCATCTCATAAAACAATAAGATTCATACATCACATCAATAAGAAAAAAATACAAAACACAAAAACACTCAATGTATTGGGAATGCATATGAATATCACTCTCCTAAGTAATATCCTAAGTAATATACTCTAAACCAACATCCCTACATAGAACATTAACCAATGAAACGGTTTTCCACATGCCACCATCTCTTAATGATTCTAGATCACTACCATCTGATCCATGAATATCACATTATCCTAGATATCCAAATCTCCTCAGTCAAATTCATGGGATTCACTGTGATGATATCAATGGAGATGTGACCTTTAGAACATGTCATGGATCTTATAAAACCATGGTGGAATATCCAACCAATATTACACCATGATAATGTGCTCAAACTCCTTAAAAGGACTAATGAATTATGAAGAAATCTTACTCCCCCTATCAAACTTCAACTGCATGTAATAATGGGAAACCTTTAATAACATATATTCCCCAACGTAAAACTCTAAGGGCCTCCTCATATGATTTTTATAAGAATTCTTTATTCCTAAACCGCATTAATCATCCCATGAACAATATAAAACTTCTTTTCCATGCTCTTCACTACATCAAGTTTGAGAACTGAGGACTCACCAACCTTGGATCAACATAATGGATAACAATATGGTATCCAATGAAAAGCATCAAATGGGCATATGAAAATTGATGAGTGGTATTTTTTGTTGTAATTTAATTAAATAAAATTCAAGTGATTTAACAAATACCCATTAAATTCCAAGATGCACACACAATATATCCTCCATTTTTTGGATAGTTTTTACCATCTTTACATCCATCTAAGAGTAGAAATTACCATTGAGGTGAAATTGGGTGTCAAATGCATATTGTAATACTCTCCAAACTCATTTGGTGAAATTAGAATACTGATATGAGATAATGGAACTTGGAAATACATGTAGTCACAAAACCTTATCCACACACCTTCTTTCTGAGACATTCATGAAGCTCAACTTATTGATCACTAGGAAGTGAGATGGATTCATCAATTGATCCATGATTTCCCCATTAGAATCAAATACTCCCTAATATGAGGTTAATACTAAGATGAATTCTATCAATATGTAATTCTACTTCCACATGGGAATATACAAGGGATGTAAAAAACTACATTGAACATGATGTTATGCCTTTCCCTACTGGAAAAACAAACATCAAGCCATAAAATCTACCACTGCCCATTTTATTCCAGGACAAAAAACTAAATCCTAAAACCAAAGTAAAAATTATATAATCTCAATTGTATCACTAAATTTGAGATATAAAACTCATGAAGGACTCCCTCATGCATTTACACTAGAACAAATAGCCTCCCCAAAACAATATCCAATTATAATCATCCTTTGATAATCACTCAAGGGAACCACTATAGAAAGCATGGTTGCATATAACTTATGAATCTAAGTCTCCCCACTGATAACCCTCCACCTAATTTATTAGATAAGACAAAAATGTCATCTAAAACAAGAAATATAATTTATCAACAACCATTTTATCTAGGTGTAGGGCTACCAACTCTTCCACTGGATTACAAGAATATTAAGAATCATGAACTAATTCCCTTCAAAAATTACTTCCCAACACACCATCTATTAAATTAACATTTATCTATTTATAAGATATCTCAAAGTTATAGTCCTAGAGAAACTCCATACACAACTATTTTGATAAATTTAGGTCAATTTGAGAAAAGATATTCCTCAAGAAATTATGATCGAAAAAGAACACAAATTTTTCTTTAATGAGGTAGTGTACCCACATATTTAGTCCATACATGATTGTTTCAAGATTTAGATCATGGGTGGAATAATTATTCTTCTAGGGGTGTATCTTGCTAGACCCATAAGAGACCACTACCTTTTATTGCATTAAGACTCATCCTAAGACCATATGGGAAGGGTCGCTGAACACCCAAAACATCACCCTCTACTAGAAACTAAGACATTAGAGCACTTATCAATATCCCCTTAAGGTAGAAAAAATTTGGAAAGAAATGGTTGATTTATATAAAATCCTATAATTTCCTATCCAAAGATATAAATGAGGATAAAATCCATGAAAAATTGGACACAAACCTCCGGTAATAGCCCAAAAAATCGAGGAAACTATAAACATCTGCCACATTATTGGGTGATTCGTTAAGAAACAACTACATTGATATTATATGGGTCTACATATAAACCCACTAGGACACCACATTAGTAAATAAATTCACTTCCCAAGTCCAAAATATTGACTTAGACAACTTTCCATAGAGTCAGTAGCATTGAAGGACCTACAAGATATATTTGAGTTGATGTACATTATCCTTCTCTAATTTGGAGTAGATCAAAATGTTATCTTTGAAAAATACTTTCAAAATTTCCAAGAAGTCACAAAACATGGAGTTCATGATCCCCATGACCACAACTGGTTCATTCATGACACTGAATGACAAGACTACAAACTCAAAGTTCCCATACATACAACAAAAGGTAGTATTTATGATATCTTCATCCATAACCATCAACTTGTGATACCCAAACAAAACATCAATCTTAGAAAACCAACTAGATCCTCTCAATTGGTTGAAAATATCATAAACCCTAGTAAAATGTTAGTGATTATTGATCATAACCTGATTCAAAATTTTGTAGTTTATAAACAGCCTCATACTACCATCCACCTTCTTGGTGAACAACACTAGAGCACCCCATGGTGACACACTAGGTTGTATGAAAACCTTTTACATAAGATAATATATTTAAATTATCAAATCCCATAAATTTTAGGACACCATATGATAAGGTTACATTGAAATAAGAAAACAATGGGATCCATACCTATAATTCCAAACCAAAACCCCCACATTCTAATAAAAAATTCATGTTGATTATCCACATATGAAAACATGACTATAATATAGAAATAGTTGAAAATTTCTTTCATGTAATATAACTAGTAGATATAGAATATGACATCTTACAGTTGTATATATAGAAATAAAATCTCCCCAGATGGCTGATGCTGCCCTATCATTAATCTACACCCCCCCAAAACACATCAAATAAGATATTTTGGTGTCTGAATAACATAGTCAACATTAAGAGCACATTAATCCTCTCTATGTATTTCCCTAAAGCACAAAATAGATATGGTAAAAAAATAAGTATAAATTTCTTGAATTAAATAAGGCACATAAATGTGTGGATAATAAGATAATCATACCTTGAATTATATCTAGTAATTCTTGTGTTGGAACCAACACAACAAAAAAATACCCACATTTGGCTCCCCTACCTCATTATTAAAGACCACCTCTATATACACACTCAAGTCAAGGTCCCTAAATATGAGGAACTTCTTGAGGCCAACCACTAACTTTTCTATCTATTCTCAATGAAGTATAAGATTGACACCTATTCTGTATAAATGGCCTTATCAGTTGCTGTTATTGAGGCTAATGTTGAACCTGACCACCACCACTCTGATTAGCTCCAGGAACTATTGGACACTGATTTTGATGATAACAGTGGCCTTTGTAGACATATAAAATTATCCCAGACCCCCAAGAAAATAATAGAAACCACTAGACTCAGAAGGCTGAAAATGAATTTTTTTGGTCAACTCCCTGCTGGCCAAAACCTTGAAGGCCCCGACACTTGAGACCCACCACTGATAATTATGATCCCCAAGGAACCCTAATGGTTCCCCTATCACGGTAAACCTCCTAGATATTGCTTATAGTTGATCATATTCACATTTTTCTAAACCAAATAGTATATCAACAATGTAAAAGGAGTTACAATATACTTGATAGAAGGGAGAAATGCCTTATTAAGGCACCACACATGGGACACCTCATTATGAAAAATAATGGGGGTGAAACAAAAAAGATCCTTAAACTTGATATAATGCTTCTGAAATGACCTAGTACCTTAGTGAAGTAAGAGAAACTTTTTCCTCTTCAATGCCTTCATGGCCAATTATAGGAACTTAATTTGGAACTTGTAACATCCCAGACCCGAATAGCCAACCAAATAGTGTTATTGGGCTTGGTTTCACTGACCTTAGGTACACCTCCTTAGATGCCAAAGGCTGATGACTAATAGTGAGTGTGTAAATAGGTATATTTGGGAGGCTATACCCTCTGTGAATGGATAATACACCATTTCAAGTATAATCATAACACATGTAGTGGAAATAAATGACTCAGCAGACTCGTACCAGAACCATAGAGCAGAAGCACATCCAATAGCAGATAAATAGTGGAAGTAATATATAAAAAACTATAGAAAAAAGTAAACATAATAGCATGATAAACAACACTTGTAACCACTACTAAAACAATAAATCATACATCCATAGTATGTTATACATGTCAATATAAAAAAGGGCACCCATGGATAACTATTGTAGCTATATATAAATAAGAATGCTAATATAGTAATGAAAGATAAATAAAAGTAAAAATCCAGCTATGAATAGCCTCAAGGTCCATTCCAATCTCCATTCCAAATAGTACTATGATTCAGCTCCTAAGGTTGATCTCTTACTTATACATAAAACCATAAATTCTACATGCATCTCAAAGGGCCCGTATAGGTTGAGAGAGAAATATCTTTAGGATACCACCCAATGGTGCGTACCTAGTATATGTGTTTAAGAAGAAAATAACACTAAGAAAGGTAAAAATTTCAATGTAATAATAAATACCACCTCCACTAATGGTCAGGAGACACTAGGGAGCATCACCTACTTCAGCCAATGCTAGAATCTCATAAGAAAGAAGATTCCTTGGTCCATGACCCAAGGTACTCATGTAGTCACAAAGTCCTAGTGAACCCTTAGGTTCCACCCCTATCACAAATCCCGACACCATGTGCCTCCTGAAACCATGAGTCTCAAAGTATTGATTTCCCGAAGGCACACCAATAAATAGTATCATATTCCCAAGGACCCCTACTCATAATCTCACATCGGGCCATGGAACAAAAACTAGGGGAATGATGATATCTATCCTAAAATAAATTTTCAGGGTCACGACCTCAATATCAGCGAGCCTTAGCCCCCAACTCGATAGTTCCATCACTATCAACCGAAGGATCGTCACCTTCCATTGGATTTACATGGAAAGAACCCAAAACTATAAATAAATAAACTAAAACTATCAGTGGACTCTACCCACATGAGTGGTCAAAACGAACTTATCACGTATCTACATGTGTGCACATGACTCAATTGGCGATTTGGCCATTATGGGTGAGTGGAAATTTCCAAATAAAGAACCTAACCTGAAACATCTCTAGAACCTCATGACATTGAGACCATGTAACTCAAATATGATGTACATTCCTTCCAAGTATCCCAAGACATGCCCAAACTTAAAGTCACACTACCTCAAACTGAGGTCCACAACGCCCAATACCATGGTCAAAACCATCCAAGAAAATCCAGGAAAAGCCAGACCTAACATCAGTATCACTCAATTCTGATGGTCAGGCCATCCCAACCTTGGTCCATTCCTATCACAATCCCAAGGGTCAAAAAATATGTAATATCAATCATTACATAAACATTAAACACATTTAAGAACTTTAAACATGTAATTAAATTTAATCAAATTCAATTACAATATATAACAACTATAACATAGTATAAATGAGGTATTTAATTCCTATAAATAGCATAGTAAAGGTTTATAAATTTAAAATAAATGGTTTAAATCAAACTAAACAAATATAACCATTTTGGCACCCCGACCAAAATGTCCCATGGAGCGATGACCTCTAACCCAACCTTGCTCGCATAATCAAGGTAAGAGAATTTCCAAAGGCATCCCATGTGTCAAATAATCAATTCAATATGCAACAAAAGTTATAATGGGGTCTCTCTCAAAATACTTGAAGGTTTTCCAAGGGACACACAACCCAAAAGTCTTCAAAAACACAAAAAAGGTTTGCACGACCAACCCCATAATCGTACGACACTCCTCATCTAGGGTCAACCTTTAATTCAGCTTAGAACATGGTAGATTTATAAAAAAAACATAAACTATAAATCATTGATAACTTCACTAAGAGAAGTAATCATGAAGAATATATCAAGAGGAATTGGGAGCATACCAATTGGGTTCCAACGCACCTATGATCATTTGAATCGAGATTCAGAAGATGAATCAGGAGGAAAAACCTCATCCAGTGCTGCTGGTGTGTGAAACCAGCGACCCCTACTGCCCCTCTGCCATAAAAAAGGCTACTAACCATTTTAACAAAAAATGATAAGTACACAATGTGTACTTAAATATACATGTCATGTATATGGTGAATTTTCCCAAAATTATCGACTTCCTTTCCACATCATTAAAAGTTCTTGTCAACATCAGTACACAGTGTGTACAGGTAAGTACATGGAGTGTACTTGAAAAATACTCTCTTCCTTTAAGACACCCCTACATGCCATGTATGGACATCACATGGACAGAATTCACATGATGTGTACTTAGGATTACAGTTTTGTAGTCGGTATTTGGTATGGTTTACCCTTTTCTTAAGTACAACCCAAAAAAAGAAACCTATACTTCAAAGTAAGAACAAAGTTCTTAAAAACTTGCCCGTAATGAAATTCATCCCTGAATTCCCCTTCAAAGGGTGGTTAAGAAACATTCTATAATAACTCCTTCCTAAAGATAAAATCAAAAAAGGTCCATTAACCTATTTCTGAACCCATGGTCCTCTCGTGATGCTTCATCACCCATGAACCTCAACAGGTGATCCTCTGTCACTTCTGACACCCAATAATATCATGTACCACATCAATTTCCACCTTGAGCCCATGGTACCCATGGAACAATGAGGTCCCATATCCCATGGATGATCAAAACAACCTGGTTATTTGCACCTCAATCACAAATGCATAATCGATGCCCTGATGCCCAAGGAACCTCTAGTAACCCATATCCCTTGGATAACCTGAAGTCTGGGAACATCAAAAAACCCATCCAATGATGCTCCTAATTCCAATAATCTCATACCTATATATAATTACACACCTAAGATGGTGCTAACCCACTGACCAGCATCTGGTTAGTCCATATAAATCTTTTCCACATCGTGAAATCACAATAGACATGCCACAATAGGCCATGCCAAACCAAAGAAAAAGGAAATTCATAGCCGCACCCATAGTGTACCTCTGACCATTATTGGCTCACTAGCTTGCTCAGCTCTTGGTAGCTCCACAACGTGCACCTAGCTAGACACATGTCTGCCTGAAGGATGACCTTCCTACAGTGCTTCAGTCGCCAACTACTAACCCCATGGCAGGGTCCCACTCACTCTGCCACATCCTCTGTGTGTAACTGAACCTCAACTACCCTCACCTGGTACCGATCCTGAAATGATTTAAAAAGATTGCGCCTACCTTGATCCCTGCCTACCGACTATTTGAGAAGGTTTCGTACAGAACCTCTCAAGATGACTAACCTTTCCACATGCCACACACTCCTTTGGAGACCTGTCACACAGAGTCCATACATGAACTAGTTGAACACACTAAAATAAAACCACTAATGAACTGCCATGAGGTGGTCTTACTGGGTCCTTGACCTGACTGCCCTGTTGGAACTCATCTCAACCTCATTTCCATCCATTTGAAATATCACCTGAAGTCATCGCTCGGTCCAAGTGAGACTTGTCTGTCAGGTTACCCTAATCTACGAGTGCCTAATTCACCACCTCTGAGAATTAGGCCAACCTAAATATGTTTACCTACACCTAAATTTAATTCCATAAGACATCTTCAAAGAACCTCACTCTCGAGGTTTCATCACTTACCATACTTGTTGCAAAAAGAGACAACTCAGTAAAAGTAGTTGCATAGTCCATAATGGACATGTCACCCTGATAAAGGATCAAGAACTCCTGAGTTCTCTCTTCCCTCAAAACCTCTAGGAAAAAAGTGCTCAAAGAATATATCCTCAAAATCCTTCTAGGTTAGTCCCTCGTGTCTGTGAGCCTGAACCTGCACCTCCCACCAATGCTTCACTGATCCTCTAAGAATATAAGTCGCTAGCTTGACCCTCCACCATGGAGGCATCTCAAGCTACTCAAAGATCATCTGCATGATCTCTATCTAGTTCTCAGAAGCTTGTGGATCACCCTCACCCTAAAAAAGATGTGGGTGTTGTGACTGGAACTATTGAGTAAGATACACCATAGAGTGATCTGTTCCTTAAGTACCTCCATCAATCCCCTACAAGACACATACCAGGATAGTTTATAGCAGCTCGTCCTGCCACGAACCGAATGCCTTCATACTCGGTAGCTATCCTGCCTGCACTGGATCCTAAACCTGATCCTATCCCTGAGCCGATACCTATGAATCAGGCTCTACCATACCATCAGGGGTCTAAACCTGATCATGATCCTATGACACTGTACCATCACCCACCCAATGCTACATCAGGTCTATCTAAGAGGAACCAGATGAATACCATTAATGGTCATAGAACCCACATGTATATAACAATATAGACAATGTAGATAGGGAAAGTAGTAAAAAGGTAGCATATAACAACTACCCTTACTCTCCCCCATCAAAACCATTCCCCATGGCATCCCGACCTCATGGGCTCCTTACCTGCCCTCAATAGATCCAATTATCATTAAATACCTGGGTGATGCCCATCCTAACAACCACCATTAACTCAATCTAACGACTAAGTTAACCAATCATGGTGATCAAAATTACATCAACCATAGTACCTACCTGCTTCTATAAGAGCCAGACCCATTCACACACCACATGCAATTTTTCACATGAATTTAAAGAATGGCATATCACATTTCACATTTGAAAATAATATAAATCATGGAAATTGATATTATTAACATGGTATTATCACTTCAAAAATCATTGGTTCATATATGAAATTAAAATACCCTAAAAATGTGCCTATTTAAAGGAAAACAACCACACCTTGCCTTACCGGGCCAAGGTCTAATTCTACATTACCAAACCGGGTCAAGGGTCAAATGTCACAATCAATAACCATCACAAATCAAGTGATCCACCAAGGTTGAAACATATAAACTGTAATATGAGAAAAAGAAAAATAATAATTTACACCCAAGGAAACTTTGTCTGTCTCTCATACCTAGGGTTACAGGCACCTAAGCACGAGTTCAAAATATAGTTCCGACAACAACCTATCTCTTGTATACCATAATCCAAAATAGTAATACTAATAAAAGAGGCAAAAGAAACTCTTCTGATACCACTTTGTAACGTCCCAAACCTAAAAAACCACCCGAACAATGCTATTGGGCTGGTTGTCACTGACCTTAGGCACACATCCCCAAATTACAAATGATTCTGACTATAAATGAGGGTGTAAAAAGGTATAGTGGATAGGCTATACCCTCTGGGAATGTATAATACAATGGTCTAAGTATAATCATAACACATGCAGGGGAAATAAATGACTCAACAGACTCAAACCAGACCCATAGAGAGGAATCACATCCAATAGATGATAAATAGAAGAATCAATATAGAGACAACTAAAATGGTATATAAATAGAACATAATTCTAAACAAAACTTCTAACTACTACTAAAACAACATGGAATACATCCATAGTTTTTTATACATGTCAATATAAAAAAGGATCCCATTTCTAACCACTGTAGCTACATATAAATAAGCATACAGATACATGAATGAAAGAGAAACAAAAGTAAAACTCTATCTAGGAATAACCTTAATGTCCATACCAATATCCATGCCAAATAGTACTATGATCCAGCTCCTAAGGCGGATCCCTTACTTGTATGTAAAACCATAAAGTCTACATGCATTTCGAAGGTCCTGTGTAGGGTGTGAGATGAATCTCATTAGGATACCACCCAATCATGCATACATATTATAAGTGTTTAAGTAGACAATAACACTAAAAAAGGTAAAAAATTTGATGTAATAATAAATACCACCTCCACTAGTGCTCAGTAGCCACTAGGGAGCATAACCTACTTTAGCCAACACTGGAATCTCAGAAGATTGGAGAGTCCTTGGACCATGGCCGAAGGTACTCATGTAGTCACAATGTCCTGATGAACCCATAGGTTCCACCCGAATAACATAGCCTGACACCATGTGCCTCCTAACACTGCATGTCTCATAGTACCACCATCCCGAAGGCACACCAATCAATAGTATCATGGTCCCAAGGACCCTTGCTTGTAATCTCATGTCGGCCCATGGAATGAAAATTAGATGAACAACAATATTTGTCCTCAAATAAATATCTAGGCTCACAACCTCAATTTCGACAAGCCTCATCCTCCAACCCAATAACATCATTACTATAAATCGATGGCTCCTCAACTTCCACTAGCTTTCCACGATAAGCACCCCCAGACCAAAATTACCTAAATCGCAACTATCATGGGCCTCTACCCACACAATTGGTCAAAATAGCCTCATCAGAGAGTATACTATGCACACATGACTCAATTGGTACTTTGACCATCATGGGTGAGCATAAATCACCAAATAAAGAACCTAAGCCACAAAATCTCAAGCACCTTGTGCACCTATGACCATGTCGCTAAAATTAGATGGCCATACCATTGAAGTATTCCATGACATGCCCAACATGATAGTAACACTACCTTAAACCAACGTCCATGATACCAAAACATGTGGTCAAAACCACCCAAGCAAATTTAGGTGAAGCCCAACCTGACATTAGAATCACTCAATTCTGATGGTCATACTATCCAAACCTTATTCCATGACCATCACCACCCCAAGGGGTAGAGAATTTGTAATATCAACCATTACATAAACATAAAACACATTTAAGCACTTTTAAAATGTAATTTAATTTAAGAAGATTGAATTACACTATCTAACAGCTATAACATAGAAACACTAAGTTATTGAATTCATATAAAGAGCATAGTTAATATTTAACAATATAAACTAAATTGTTTAAATAAAACCAAAACAAATACAACTTTTTTGGAACCCCGACCAAAATGTCCCATGGAGCGATGAACTCTAACCAATCCTCACTCTCATAATCAAGGTAAGGGAATTCTCAAAGGCATCCCATGGGTCTAAAAATAAATTCAATATGAAACAAAATTTAAAATGGGTTCTATCCCAAAATACTCAATGATGTGCCAATGGACGTGCCAACCAAAATTATGAAAAAACACAAAGCAAGGTATGCACCACCTACCTCATTATCATACGATACTCTTCATCTAGAGTCTGCCTCTAATTCGGCCTAGAATGGGGTAGATCTAAAAAAGAGCATAAATTTTCAACCCTAAATAACTTTTTTAAGTGAAGAAATCATGAACAATGTATTTAGAGGAATCGAGAGAGTACCGATTGGGTTCCATCACATCTAACGATGTTTGAATCGGTTTTCAGATGATGAATCAGGAGGTAAAAACTCATCTGACATAGCTAGTTTGTGAACCCGGAGACCCCTACTACCTATATTCTATAAAACACGGCTACTGCCCATTTTAACAAAAAAATAAAAGTGCATGGAATGTACTTAAATATAAACACTTCGTATATGGTGTATTTTCTGAAAATCACCAACCTTCTCTTCACATCATTAAAAATTATTTCCAACATCAATACATGGTGTGTATGGGTAAGTACATGGCGTGTAATTGAAAAATCATATCTTCCTTTTTGATGCCCCTACAGGCCATGTATGTCCATCACACAACCAGACATTACATGGTGTGTACTTAGGATTACATGATTTGTAACCCTAATCCATGCCATGTCAGAGTTTTACAGTCAGTACTTGGACTATTTTTACCCTTTTCTTAAGTAAAACACACACAAAAAACCCATATCCCAAAGGAATAACCAAGTTCTTACAAAAACTCTTCAATAAGTCATCCCATGAAACAATCATCTCCTTCTGCTCATCCATATAAAATGTCCACCACTAAGGTTCTTCAACCCTCATCTGATTGACTTCTAACAAAACACAACACCCTACCTAGTCCTATATCAAAATAAATGTGATGTTGAGATCCTCCAACCACTTATTAGTATTAAAATAAAAAATTATACCCTCATACATTGATAAGGTATTAAACTAAAAGGCATTTAATATCCTCTACCCCTAATCTTCCTCCTTAGTCAGATCAACCCTCCAGCAGTCAACTAGGTCATACTACTGCACCCAACCTACTAAGTATAGATGTAGATGATATCTAGGAGACATAACTGAAATAAAAAAAGATTAATTAATCATGATAACATCTAATTTTATGTATAATCATTAAATTAATTCATTTTAACTCCCAAGATCACTCAATTTTGATAATAATAAAAACAATCATGATATATGTACCTCCCTTGGGTCTCTACTCTTCAAGTGGAACCACTTCACTTGGTCATTTAGTAAACTTAGATTCCTTGAATCAGATCACATGGCCCCCAAAAATATCATTTCCAACTTGATCTCCCTTTCCAATGTCACATACCAAGATCGACTGGAACCGTTTTCCTACCTAACCAAGCAGTCCTCACAGTTCCTAACACAAAAGTTCATCCTATCTATAAAAAACCTAGTATACCACTCTATCACAACCCCCACCATCCAAAGGCACCCCTCTTGGTCCAAAAAATGGGTAAGAGAGATATTTACCCTTGAGTACCACCTTCAGTAGGAACTGAGTTAGTGAAAAGCACTGAGAGTATAAAAATATCACATATAGAAGGCATTACCCTCTATAATATTATTGGATTAGGATATGCGATAATTTTTTTCCAAAAAAGTATGTGAAACAATATGAAATTAAAGGAAACCAATCCACCCCACAATGAATGTGTAAATTAAAAAAAATAAAAAGAGTCTCCAAATAAATACCCAAAATATTTTCCTAAGGCAGTGGCATGACAACAACTCCAAATTATGAGATAGTACTATTCAAAAGAGTCCATGAAGCCCTCTTAAAAACCTAAAAAATAGTTTTCATATATGTGGGTTGAGCATAACATGTATACCCAGTAGGATCATACCCAAAGTCTCTCATGAAAATGTTAAAAGAGAATACTAATACACCAATGATAAAATAGTTAAACCAATAACACCTAAACAGGTCAACTAACTAATCTCATCCTCACTAAGGCATGATTTCCAAGAAATTCATCCAAGTATAGTAATATAATAAGAATCATATTGATAAAAAGGGCACCTTATAATACTTTTCCATTGATTTTCTACCCTCACACCCCAATGACGTATGTCCTTCCACTCTCATCTCTTATGTAGAAACCCAGCTAAAGACACATGGGCTACAACATCATGAAAAAACCCAATGTGCAACTTCCCATCACATACCATCAAAAGACAATTGAAAAAATACATCTCATCTCACTCAAAAATACCTATTACACCGCATAAAATCTCAACCATAGTCATATATACAAAATAGTAGGTTATCATGAACTTTGAGGACATAAACATCATTACCTCATCGTACAATGAATGATCCACACTATAAACCACCTCATCATCTCATTGAACATCACAACTAGTGAACTTTTTTACTTCTAGCCATCATAGACTTAGAAAATCAAACTCACATAGAATAGAGAGTAGGGAAGAGGGGGTGGATATCCATATATCCTCACCATATAGATGTTGGAAAAAAACACCCGACAAGTCATTTGAGTGTCATTACATAGTGCTCAATGTGGTTGTGGTGCATATATAAATCACAATTAAAATACAATATATAATAGTCTCACACACAAGTCCAACCCATGGTTTTTTTTATAAGATTATCATCCCAACTTAAAAAATTTACTCAATACCTCAAAAACTTTTCTATTTTTTCTTCCACCTCTAAATTCATAACACCACACAAGCATGCCAAAAACTACAAGACACATTCCACCTTTCTTTTTAAGTTTATCCAATTTATAGATTTTCCCTTCATCATCTATATTTCATTTATCTATCCCATTCATTTTAGTTTCCCTATTAACATCTATTCCATTATGATCAGGAAACTAGAAAAACACCAACACAACACACAAAAACCCATCCTCCTCAAGAAAAAAATCCCCACATTTCCACCATTTCACATTATAATTACTTTCTTATCACAACTTCCACATATCACAACCACACAACACAACTACATCCTATCGCAACTACCACACATATTTACCACTTAACAACACAATTAAATCACATCATAACCACACCAAAATAAAAAATATTCACCACACCACACTTTTCCCATATCTTATTTCATATTAAACAAGGGTATTACAATCTAATTCAATATTCTCAAGGGAATTGTCACACAAGTTGGGGTGATATGTGCATCCAATTTATTAGTTAGATATACATTCTTAGTTATTTTCATGTGTGGCATGTTTATGAAATAAGAACAATAATGTTTTCTATTTCAACAATCTAAACAACATAAAAAACTCAATATAAGACAAGGCTGGAAGAATAACAAGAATACTCAACATATTGGAAAAACATAAGAACAAGTAATCTCATGTGATTTCTTTCTGTCCCCTTCAAATTAAATTAAACAATAAATTATCATAATTATGAATTTCATATGATCTCCACAATTTATAAACAAAATAACAACCCCTATTTCATGTACTACTAGAAACAAGATAAAGAATCCCCTACCTGGTATTTTCCCCTTGTAAAATTTTATAGCTAAGGAATGTAGGACATAGAAGATCCATCCTCACCTAAAAATTGAAATGGAGTAATTATCACTAACTAATGAAGAATATTTACTTGAAGAGTGGGTTTTGGGATCATCTAAAAGAGAGTAAAAATGAAGGAAAATGGAAGGGATAAGGGTTTGGCTATTCTAAAAAATACCAGCAATTAATATTTAAAAAATATTGCATTGAAACCCCATTTAATTTTCCCACTGGTTTATATATTGAAATATAATTGTGGATTGAAATAAATATTCCAAAATAATTTATAAATAATTAAATAGGTAAAAGTAAATTAATTTCTTGATTTTAGGAATTTAAGAGTTTTTAAAAAGGTATATGGGGGGGGGGTTACAGGTTAAAGAGGAAAAAGAAAACTAGAAAAAACAAGGTAAAAAAGCTACACATATGTAGTTTAGGGTTTCTGTATAAGGGTAATAATTTTTACCCTTATACAGTGCTATAGAAGGACTCACATAAGGGTGTATTGAGCTTACCCATACACACACTTTGAAAATTATACCATTCTCTTATGCATGGTATGTGTTATGTGTAATACTAAATTGTTTTACACTTAAATAGTGCTATTCCAAGGCTCATGTAAGGGTGGCATGATCTTAACCTTAAGTAAAAATTATAGAAAACTCTATACCCTTATGTATGTATTAGGTCCATTGTAAGGGTAAGTTTTTCCTTGAAAACTAATTTTCAATGAAACAAACTTATAAATCAAAGGAAAATGGGTTTATTTGTAACATAAAAATTATAAACCACTTTCCAAAAATATTTTATAATTACTTTAAAACATTTTAATTCCTTCAAATAAATCTATATAAATTAAAAAAATTATTTTCAAAACCACTTTAGAATTAATAATTTAAAATTAAATGACAATACCACTTCTAAATAAAACCCCCAAAAAAACCTAAACCTTGAAACCACTAGGAACCATCCTTGAAAGAAAAAACAAAGGCCCGAGGAAAACCCAAAAATTTACAGAAGTTACATATGATTATATTATTTTGTATTTAAACATTTTTTATGTGATTTTTTGTTTTTACACATAATAATATCATTGATTTATTTTCACTTCAGTGACATGATCTTTGTAAGGATTATTCATCTCAATGTTGTTTCATTGATATATGTTTGATGTTATGCACCTATTTATGTTTATGAGGTGTATATAATAACTATTTTACATATTATATTAGGGATACTTCTTAATTCATGGTACTTAAGGTTACAATTCATATTATTTCAACCAATGGGATTTGAATTGAAAGTTACCAAGTGGTATGGGTTTATCATCTCAATTTGTCTTATTTGGGATATATGTTATGGTATGAACCTATCTTCTTTTATAAGGTGTATATACTATGACTTTGATATATTGTATCATTAATATCCTTATTTTAATGGTATGTTAAGTTTTAATTAATGTTATTTATTTTCTAGTTATATGATTCAAAAGTTATCAAATCTTTAATGATTTATGTTCTAAACTCATTTTTTAGTATTGTCTTTGATAAATTTACATTAAGGAAAATTTTATGGATATTATCCATTAATTACCATCCATTTTATTTTCCTATAGTTATTAAAATAATTTTCAATTATTGGAACCAATTTTCTCTTTTTGGTATATAAAATGATTGAGAAAATGTTCTAAATAAAAGTTGACTGTATTTAATATTTGGTCAAAAATCATTTTTTTCTATGCCCATACTCTTAAAAAATATTATTTGAGTATTGTTAACAATATTTAAAATGTTTTAAAAGGAAATTTTTAATGATTTTACTTTATTTATAATTTTTTAAAAAGTAATATTTCTAAAATTTTTCTAAATAAGTTGTTTTTATTTGACTTTTTATAGAAGTGAAGATATAATTTTTACTTTTGAGATATATTTCATAGATGGATTTTACCACCTTCATATATATTGTTTTAATTGAATATTACATTATAATTTTCTATAATTATTTTTAAACAAAAGTATTTTCTCAAAATTCTGGAATTTTTTAGTTAAAATGTTATAAAGGAAAAAGATATTTTCTTGTGTTTTCAAAGAAATATTTGAATGATATTTATAGGAATTTTTCAACTATGTAAAAATACTTTAATGATTATCATGATTTATTAAGGATATGATATTATGATACTATTTATTTACTTTATCTAAATGGTGTATAATGATGTTTTAATATAATTTTTAGTAAACCCATTTATTTTTCATGCGGAAATCAAGATATGATAGTTTTTGATGAAATGTTATAATATATGTGATTTGTTTCCTGACATGGTACTTGGACATTATTGAAGAAAGATTGATTGAATAGTGAACCCAAATAATAAGGGAATTTGTACGTTACTATTAAGTGATGATGGAGTTTACCAGTTACAAATAACCCTTAATAGATAGAAGAATTGTCATGTTAGGTTATTCTATGATGAATTTTTTATGTTCCAAAATACCTATATAGTTTTTCAATGCATGCTATGAGTTATAATGGATCCTTTTCTGAAGGATTTTTTTCATGGATCAAGATTTCTAACTTATTTTATTCTTGTATTATGTTAAATATTTTTTTCCCTGTCTCATGATTTATAATCCATGCTTTTATGGGTATGAATTCTCTTATTTTATTCGCATTCACTTTAATTATGTCACCATACCCTTATTATCATCTTTTTCTTACTAATGACATTCAATTGTTAATGCTTATGTATACCCTTAAAGAGTGTTTGAGATGACCCATTTTTTATTTTTCGCTTAAATATGATATTAAGAATGATGTATAATGAATTATTTATCAAAATTTTATTGTGTGAATAATTTTATGGGAGATGTTTAAGACTTATTGTTAAATAAAAAAATATGGATGTAGTAGGAAAAATGATTTCTTGAAGACATGGGTATTATCATGTAAGAGTTTCTCTTAATCATAAAAAACTCCAAAGATAAAATTTCCTTAGGTTTGTAAGTGATAAAATATTTATTTTTGATTTTGTAATATTTTTTATTATTAAATTTAGGTCACATTTATTAGTATCAAATATAGAAATGTAAAGATTAGGTTTTTATCTCCATATCTAGGTGTATGAGTATGAGGCTATTATAAGTCACCAAATAGAATGAATTCTCACTCAAGGAATTCCACCCATTTTCATATCCAAAAATAAATCCATGGGATGAAACCCAAGGCATTCCATCCATAATTTTCATTTACATACGAAAAACTCAACTTCCAATTTACTAAGAAAACATTTCCATCAAGAAACATCATTACCATATCCCATGTAATTATTACATCTCACCTATCTGTTGGAACCAGGGTCTTCAAAGCATGATTTGGCGTATGGTTTCTGTTTGTTGTCAATCCTTAGTGGAAGTTCGGGATGTGTACCAACAAAGAGATCATACCATTCAAGCAGAAAACAGTAGTGAAGGTGGCGCCGTTTCCCAGTGTTTGCCAAATTTTTGGGCCTGAAAATCAGCCAATAAAGTTAAGTGTTTTTGGCAAAGGTACTTGCGCGCCGAGGTCTTGGAGGATAGAAGACTTGCGCGCCATATGTTTTTGAGAATCAGAACATCAAAAATTGGCTAAGGAAAGAAGGTCGTGAAAGTATTGGTTGGGTCACGCAAGTGAGTTGCGCGACAGAGGTTACTGGAGACAAGACTTGTGCGCCGTCGAGGGACTTGCGCGCCGCCGCGTAGGGGGGTCCAGTTTGCCTATAAATACTGGACCACCCCTTCTCATTTCTTACAGAGCTCAAGACTTCGAGATTGTTCGATCTCTCGTCGCGCAGGTGGTCGAGTCGCGCAGGTGGTAGTTTTGTCGCGCAAGTGGAGCTTGCACACCGGTTGTTGGCTGTGCGCCCATGGTGGTTTGGAAGAGAAAAGAAGTAAACCGCACAAGTTTGTTGTTGGGGAAGGAAACGTCGCACAGGTGAGTTGGTGACACTTGCGCACCAGTTTTGACTTGCGTGCCGTATTGGGACTTGCGCGTCCAGCTTGGAGAAGCGTGCCAGGTTTTGCTGAAGCCCGCCGACCTGTTTGGAGCCGCACGAAAGCCAGGAGACTACCTGATACATTCGAGGAAAAGTGATATTCTGCTTCTAGTGAGAATTGGACATCAATAGAGCATCTACATACAACAAAGGATGAATTCTTATGAAAATGATGAAGAGGCCTTCATGTCTATAAACTGAGTGGGACTTCACCAACGGCAGTGAGCCAGGGGGAGTCAACGGGAGTGACCCGAGGGAAGCAGTGAGCTATCCCTGAACCTTTGTAAAGGTTGTGAGCCTGGGACAGAGTAACTGTACCCGAACCTTTGTAATCTACAGCTAGTGAAGCATAATGGATTTAGGTACGACCGAAAACCTGTCGGTGTATGCTCCTTGGACGTAGCCCTTAGTGGTGAACCACGTAAAAAGGGCCGTGTCTTCTCTGTGCATGTGAATGTTTGCTTTCTAATCATAATCATCATACAGGTTCAACAAGTTCCTACCAATGTGGGAACAATATCCATCACCTCAAAAGAAAAAGTGGTCACCCTGATTCACCCCTCCCCTCTCAGAGTGTCCCGGGGTCCTACACTATCATCTCACAGGAACCATATCCCCCTTTCCCAAGGCTTGATTAAATAGTATTTAATTCACCATTTTTAAGGTAAAACACATTATAGGTGGTTTAATGGAACTCTATTTTACCAACACCTTCACTTAACATATCATTACAATTAAAAAGTGAAAAAAATTTCATTATAACACTCAATACCAATGAAAAACCCATGACCTTCCACTTAATTTATTTGAGGTTCATACCATAATCTAATCACATTATAAAAATGTTTAATAAATCATTAACATTACCTAGGAAACCATTTAATTCACATAATTTCATCTATCATTTGACAAGGTTCTTCTCAATCTCTAAAAGAGATCCACCATTTCACTTTACTAACCCATATCAAACATATCCCTTCAATTTCAAGTACCAGTTACCATTAAATTAGATTCATTTAAAATATAATGTTACATTTTATAATTCAACTATAAAAAAAATATGTACAAATAAAAGGCCCAATATCATTCTTTAAATATAAATGGTTGTAAAATCCTATTTCCCAGTTATCTATTCAAATTATAGATTCAGATAAAAACATTAAAATTTTATAACCATTTCTCAACACAATCCTAGTCACCATAATGTACCAAATAAGGTCATCTCTCTTGGAAATAACATTTTATCATGGCTTATGGAATACTAAAAAGGGAATTCAACTAAGTCAGACTCTTATTAAAGAAATTAATTAAACATTTTTCAAGTCATGGCATGACTGGATTGACTGAATAATACATGAATACATAAAAATTATAATATTATCAGTTAGGATTAGGGACCACTTATATTAGACTCATAGTATTATGGAAATATTATATCATTAATTGGTTTTTCCTAAATTAGGATAGAATGATAAACCAGACAAATGCCCTAAAAATAGGCCATATTAGTCTAAACTAGTGAGACATGAGGTGATAATGAAACAAAAGAATAATAAAAGGAGACAAACACTTAATATTACCTCTATATTTGATTCACATCTTATGAAAGTTAAAATGACCAAGATATGGGTGATATCCCACCATGAGAGGAGAAAAGAGGTAGGGGTGTCACGTAGGGGCCACTAGGCGAGAAAGGGAGTAAAGAAGGGGTTAATCCTTAAAAGTTCATATGGGAAAAACTATAAATTTTTACTTTTTAAGGGGGAAAATAGTTTATACACATAGTTTGATAAACCATGATCCAACCATGTGTTTAGAACTTCCCTAAACACTCCACATCATACGGTTAGTCCACACGGTGTATAAATCATGCACTAACCTTATGAAACAACTCTAGAACCCTCTGTAAAAATTCACATGATTTTTTTTGTAATGATGTGTAAACTATGAAACAAGACCAAATTATAATAAAAATATCATGGTTCACCCAGAAACTTGTAAAATTTACACTAAATTTTTCATTATTCATGCAACTCAACCATGAACTATAGATCTTGAACTAAAAATTTCTCCACACTCAGAGTGCTATATCCTTTCAACTAAACTATGCACACCAAAATTTTCAACATGGATAGAAAACTCCAAAAACTATTGAAACTCAACCCAATGCTATGTAGACTTATCTAGGAACATGAAACACCTATCTTCCCCAAACCATATCTAAAAACATTTCTTTAAGACTTCCCAAATCATTAATTCTCAATCTAAAACTTGGTTTTAAAAATGAATCATCCACTAAAAGAAGGTTCAACATTTCCCCGAACCTTAAGGATTATCTATACTTACAAGCCTTAAAAAATCACCACCATAACACCTCTCATCATTGATAAGCCCTGGTGCTTATCCAAATGTGTTCCCTAACTTATTTCGGTCATCAAATCTCACTTAATGGACTCACTCTATCTCCAAACCAAAATGGATGTGACTCCACCATTCAAGAACAACTGGAACACACCATCTCTTCCTTGAAAATTTTAATCCAACCCCTAAAAAATCATCATAATAACCAAAATGACTCCCCTATTATATTTTCTGACTCATCTCATCCAAATTCACATGATAACACAAGGTGAATATCCACCATCCAATCTACCTCAAAACGTTCTACTACCACCGATGTGACTTCTAACTTCTCAATTTTGATGCCTATTACCAATAACACCTTGAAATTACCCAATAATTAAAATCATTGTCCAAAATCATCTAATGGTGTGTTTTTTAGATTAAAACCAAAGTTGACCAAACTTAAGAACACTTGTCTTCCATTGTTGAAATGCCTTTAAGTTACTAGAGCAAGATGCCTTTCTCACCCGAGGAATCTTATTCCCATACTAACACATTGAGGTATAACTTGACCTCTAATCTGATTCCATGGTCAAAACACAAATTTCCATCATTATTAACTATACTATATCTCAATAACCAATGTTCATCCACAAAAAACCATATTGGGATCACACCATCTAATCCCAAACCATGAAACATCCACTCAGAATTCACAAGAACCACTCTATATGTAAAACATTTCCCATTCCTATCTCACAAAATTTCATACTCAATATTTATCAAGATTCATTCATAGTGAGGTTCACATCTTCCAAAATTAGTGGTGTGGTCACCACTATATTGAATCCCTTACACCGCTCCTTGATCTCTAGTTCCAACAAGTCTTGTATTTACCACACAAGTGTTAATATTCCCAAGACACATCCCTATAAAACTATTTCTACAATGCCTCATCCAGGTCATCCACCCTGGGATCATACATTTCTACTTGCCTATCCACAGATCTATAGAAACTATTCTCACTAGTACACACTACCTTGATCTATATAAATAAAATGTCCACACAATCCAATTGACCAACAAAATAGATAGAATTATTCATGCTCTCATGAGTTGTGTCATATTCAAACTAAGCTCACATGCCTAAAAAACTAACCATGCTCATGTGCAGGTCATACTTTCTTAACTAGGGGTACCCTTGCTACTATTCTTTAGAATCTGGAACTTCACTTATCCTGAGATCCATTAAATGATCTCCCACCAAATTAAATCATTCCAAAAAATCAAGCTTATACCCCCACTCATATAAATCTACTGGAAGCATACTCCAAAATTTGAAGGGTTAGGCATTCAACAAATCCTAAACTATAACCCCAAATTTGATAACGAGATTCAAAAAACTAGTTTATTACACATTTAAAACCATTAAAGGCATCACCTCACCTATGTTATTCACCCAATCACACCTCACATGTACCAAACCATTCCCTAAGAATGAATTTGATTTCATTCAGAAAATAAATTATTATTCTTGAACCCTTTGATCTTATCAAAACCTCTAAGTCATATCTTTGCTTTGATCAATTCATAGAACCTGACTCATCATCCCTGGAGATGAGTTTCACAAGTATTAGGCTCCTTCACCCAACTGAGAAACATACCATGCTCTTGGAATTCCATGAACACTAACTAGAGGAATCCAAGATACTCTCTTAGGATTTCCCGACAACATTTTTGTATCAAGGCCATGTGAATGACCACCCCTCACCCCAGACATCATGTCAAGAACCCCAAATTAATTACCTATGTGTCCATTATGTACCTAAAACACACCCAAAACTATCAATGTTAGGAATCCAAATGATCATGTCCTTTGAAATTAGCCTAGTCCCAAGGCCCTAACACCATGGTTTCTTAACTATAACTACATAACCACTTGGAAAAATTGAACATGAACCAAGCACATAACCAAGTTATCTACCCATGCCTTATAAACTAATGGAATATCATAAGATCAGGTCCAATCCTCTCATGGGTTACCTTCAAAGTCCACAAATCCTGAAATTGATCAACCCGAGCCTTAATCAAGAGTTACTAGGTACTATAATTTAGCCCCTAAACCAAGACTCCCAAAAAACATAGGTCAAGGGATGTCACCTATCCTCTTCTGAGGGTTACAAAACATATAATATTCCAAACACTAATCTTAGGGTTCTAAAAAAATGGGTACTTTTTCTATCCCTATTACCCTTACCAGGGTCATTACCTCAAGTACTAGGCCACACCATCCACATAGGGTCTATCTGAATATATAACATAGAATCCTCATAACTCAGTCCCTCACAATAGCCCCAACTACTCATACCAAGGTTAAGCAAAGCACATATGGACTCTAAGTCATCTCATCCATTTATGGGTCAATTCATTACAAGTTTACCTTTCTAATTATTTACCATTTTTCAATATTCATAGAGTATTTTTGGTTAAAAATTATTTCATTCACAATATATAGAGGAATATTCTATATATATTTCTTAATGGAAACTTATTTAAAATAACCATCATTTTCCCAAGAAACTTTCTAGAAGCCACAAACCATCTAAAACTTCCAAGGTGTATCAATATTTACACATTCCCAAGGTTTGATTAAATATGGTTTCATTAATAAGATATAGAGGAATACACTTTATAGGTTTATTACTGGAACCTTATTTAATCAAGACCATCATCAATCCATTTATATTCACATATATACTAAGGAATCATCCTGGGAATTGGTCAAGTAATATGAAACTATAGTATTATATAGAAAATCCATATACCATTTTACATATGGTTTAAATAAAAAACCCATTTGTATCAGTAAATAACAATAAACCACATACATATATAAACTAGATAAATAAAATCATAAGCCAAACATGAATTTCATATAACAACCATATCAATAAAAAGAAATATATGGATGATACACAAATCCTATGTTCCTAGAAAAATGAATGAAAACACACCCCCTCTCTAACCATACCAAGAAAAGAGCCCAAAACCCCATAAATCATCACATCATAAATCAAGTGCCTCACCCAAGGTGAAAATAAAATACAATCATAATCAGTGAAATCTAGGAACAATAAATACCATCCCTGGTGACTTGGGTTTTCCCAGTTCATGGGTTGATCACTCCTAGGAATGATCTCATTAATATGTTCTAAAACATTCCTAATATCATGTATACCATTCCTAAATAGTAATAAAAAGGAATAATTCTTTAATACCAATTAGGAATTCACTACTCTAAGAGCCACTGAACCAATGATCCGAGCCATTGTGCCACATGACCTCAAGTGTGAATTCATGTATGCTAGAGGCTATCAACTAGCAGCGCAGGTTTAAGGTGGTGTTTTGGGGAGACTATACCCACTCATTAGAGTCACAAAAATGATAAAATAATAAGAAACACATAACACAGTCTAGATACACATCAAAAATAGTGCAATGAAGTGTCAATAAATAATTACAACATCACATGCTATACCAATAATAGAAACCCATATAATACCAGGATACCCCATGAATGATCAAATACAGGGAGAGATAAAAACACCCCAAAATAAAATACAATCTAAGAACTCATCCCAACTGGTATTGAGTCCTACCCGGTCTCATCATCATAATCCCCTCTAACATTCTAAGAAAGAAATAAAAAAACTAACCCTTTACCTAAACCTATTACCTATAACTAGATAGTCTTCTTCTCGAGTACCCATGTGACATTTTATCCCAAGTAGAGTGTGATTAAAACTTATTAGGCCACCAACAATGAAATTATATCTAGTACATATAACAAATTCATATAATAGTGATATCAATAATAGAATATAACAAGGATAAAATAAATATTAAATAAAAAAGAACACATCCTCTGATCCTGAGCTCTGCAGTGACACATAAGGTCTGTTCTACCTACTTCATACAATTCCATATATCTCTAATTAGGGTAATGAGTCCCATAAATAATGAAATTTTCAAGGAGTGACCCTAAGGAAACAACAACCATGAAAATATAAGGGAATCCCTGAGGGATCCATTGAGCATTCCCCTCTTGTCATATGATCACAAATATATGAAATTATTCCATGGAAATACTCATTGTATACACAAAGTGAATCCAATTAATACAACCTTTCAATTCACTAAATTTAATCTGAGGGACCTTGTGTCCATAGAATCTATAGTATTAGGATTGAACAGAATCATGGTTCACACCCCATGGAATTCCATCACATATAATCAAGACCAATCCGAGGAGCATATCCACAACATTCACAAGGGTACCTAGAGAGAATTCATGAAATTAATTCATAGAATTAAACATCTAAGACAACACCCCAATCCAAGTAGGATCCACTCCAAGGTATTCATAATGATGTATCAGTTTTGAATTCAAGACATCTCAAGTAATTCCTTAGATTTTAACATCCATGAATCTAACAAGGCATCATACCATGGAATTTAAGGAATTCCCCTAATGGAATCCACACTCACCCAAGGAATTACACCCATTTTCATATCTAAAACTATATCCAAGTGATGAAACCCAAATAATTACATCTATATTAGTCATTTACACAATTAAAACTTAGCTACCAAACTTTAATTACCAAGAAATAATTTCCATTAAGAAATATTAATATTATAATCCATGTCATTAAGCCATCTCACTTGTTATCTAATAGAAACCATATCCCTTTCCCAAAGTCTTGTTTAAATAGGTTTTCATTGGAAATATTTAAGGGAAAACTATTTATAGGTTGTTTTTTGACACACTATTTAACCAACACCTTAATTTAACATATCATCCCAATTCACAGGTTAAAAATTCTCATTATAATACTTGGTACCCAGGTAAAACCCATGACCTTCCATTTACTTTACATTAGAGTCATTTCATAATATCATCTCATTATAAAATGCTTAATAAAGAATTAACATTACCAAGGAAACCATTTAATTCACATAATGAAATTTATCATTCGACAAGGTTCTACTTAATTTATAGAAGGGATCAAACATTTCAATTTACTAACACATATCAAACATATCCCTTCCATTTCAATTATAGCTTACCATTAAATTTGATTCATTTTGAATTTAAAATTCCATTTTTCAATTCAACCATCACAACTAAAAGGTATAAATTGAAGGACCAATCCCATTCTCAAAAGAGCCCCATGCTCAGGGTGCAACACAGTTTCTCCTAAACCATTCACACCAAACAGTTCACCTTGGAAAGAAAACTCCAAATATCTATAAAGATCAAATCAAAGCTCCAGAGACTTATTCAGGTAATTGATAAACATCTCATCCCTAAAATATATCAAAAAACACCCCTTAAAGATATAATAGCTCTCAAATTCTCAGTCCAAAACACAGTTTTAAAAAATACCCATATACCAAATGAAGGTTTAAATTTTCCCTGAACCTCATGGATCATGTATACAACTAGTCCTTATAGGAGGAAACTGAAAACACTGTGTGATGGTAGAATTAGATGATTTAATGTTTAGGTAACCATGTTTAGTGTGGTTTTGTGAGATATATCTTAAATTTTTTGATTTTATATGCTTCACCACCTAGGTCAGTAGGGAAACTGATGCCAAAATGTTTTGGAGGTTATTTTCTTTAACATACATGATGGAGAGGGAATAGTGGGTAGACTAATCAATCTCCCTTGACTAACCTTTGGATGTAGTATTATGTTTAGACTCACACAAGTTGTTATCACTTTCAATTTTACTATATATTTATGTGCAATCTATAATGGCATGAGGTTAAAGCACATACCTATATCCAGTACCGGTGGCTCTAGCTTCGCATGGGTGTACATACATGGGTTATGATATCTTGAGGTATGATGCATTTATACAGGATGTAGTGGATTCTAGACTAGTATTTTTTTTACTGATGATATGGTGGTGATGATGTTGTGTTGGGATGTAATGGATGAAGAATGACTGATATTTATGTATAAAATTTGGATAACTTATAAAAAGGATGAGCATAAGACATTAGTAGTTAGTGTGTTAGAGAGATAAAATGGCAGGGAATTTGAAGTGGTATACCTTAATTTATATATATTATTTAATGTATAATGTTTTACTTTCACATGTTACTTAGTGAGTGAGTCATGGTGAGGATAGGAAAATAGTTTTACATGTTTAGGTGATGGGTTGATTCATTATTCAACAAAATTTAGTACAATTCTTTCACATTTTCATGAAAGGTTTCAGGTTGGATCCTATTGAGTATACATGTTATTATCATCCTACATATATATAAATTATTTTTCTGGATTATAGGAGTTAATTGGTTATTGATCTGGGAGTTACTAGCTCAAGAAGTTATTTAGCTGCTGTTGGATATTATTGGTTGCTTCCATGAATTATTTTTAGTATATTCAGTTGTTTTCATTTTTTATGAAATTCAATTATGCATTGGGATTGATTATTATTTATGTGTGGTGTTGGTTAGTGGTTTATCATCTTATATATTATTCCTTAAATTTATATATGATTGTAATTCCTCTAATTATTATGGATTATATACCCTAATGTTACCCACAAACCTATGGCCTATTAGAGGTGGGCCTTTGGATTTGTTATCTCTGTATCTTTATTTTTGGACCAAGGGTACCTTTAGAGGGAGGGGTAATGATATTATCACTACTATGATCACCAAATATAATGGTTTCATGTCACTAACCCTATGCCCCCCTTCATTTCATGCCTCATATACCTTCAAACATCACTGAAAGTACTTGTTTCCATCGATCAATACTACATATCCCCACCACAATTGTATCCAATGTACCACCTCTCCCCCCAATCATTTCCCAATCGCACACTGACTCCTGTCATCACTACCCGATTTCATTCCCAACCTATTTGTCATTGCCTAATTATGCACTAACCCCTACGTTCACTACCTGATTGCATTCCCACCATCATCCTCACTTCTAAATCCCCTATACTTGACATCATTTCCACATCCCCTAAAAGAATCATCAGTTTTTTTTCACTGATAATCTCAATATGTTATTTAAAGAAATAGTATATGTAGTGACCATCATTGGCGATCACAAAAGGGGTATTGAAAATGCCATCAAACAAGAACACCAAAAACGATCACAAAGTTATCAACCATGGCACAAATTAACCTTATAAAACTGGTTTAGGTAGTTATGGATATCTATTTTTCTATTAGTGTTACCTCACTACCACTCAATATGTTTTTCTCTCCATATAAGCACACATCCCCATGTGTGATACCCCACGTGTCATGATGTTGTTGATTTTGTAATATTTTAACTTATCTTTAGAAATTTTGTGTTTTGGTTTGTTTTAGGCCTAAAATTCAATTTATTTGATCTTTTATGGGAGGGTAATGGTTAGGAGTAATCGGGTAGTGCCCATATAGGTGGGCCTGTCATTTTGGAAGAGTTATTTTTCATAGCTGCTGTATGGTTTATCAAACCATACAGATCTCCCCAAAATATGTGAGAGTCATAGGGGGTGTCATGGGTGCGGTTCATGGTTTTTCTATACTATAAAACACCTAAGGAGAAATAGTTAAATGAGTGTACAAATTAGGCTGAGTCTAGAACATGTTTTGCACATGGTTTTACAAACTATATGGCCTATCCGGGTGTTAATTTTTTTTGTTTTCCCAAAATTCCCATCTTTGATTTTAAAAAGTTTTCACCCCCATTTCTCCCCTCCTATATTATATAACCCTTGAGATCCAAGTAGGAGCTCCAATTTCTCCCTCCACAAGATTCTTTCCCTCCCTTTGGTGTTTTTTCAAGTGGATCCAAGGTATTTCTACTCCCTTCTCTCTCTCTCTTTTTCCTTTATACCTCTTTTTTCTCTTAGTTTTGGATTCCACCATTAACCCTAGATCTCTTATAGATGATTTTAGGGTTATTAGTGGATCTAATTCCAGGTTTTTTAGTGTCTAGGGTAATTATACACTGTTCCTTTCCCCATGGGTGTGGTCATCATTGATGGTGACATGTTTTAAAGTGATTCATCTTGTTATAATCTCTTTGAGGTAGGTGTTTCTATTAAGTTGTCTCATTTTGGAATTAAAATGTTATTTTCTTTATAAATTACCTTTTTATAAAAGTATTAATATATGTGATATCAACTTGGTAATTTTAAACCATTTCATGGTGTTTTGAGCATGGAATAATTGATATTTCATGTGAATTCCATGTTTTCATATTTCAAGTGGATTTATTAATGGTTCTAAGATTTTTAGAAATTCATGCACTTAATTTTGAAATTTTTTACATGTTGTGCATTGGGTTTTGACCCAGTTTTAGTTTTGAAAGGGTGAAAACTATGTTTTAAAAAGGTAATTCAGTTCGGAAGTGAGGTTTTGAACTCTAAATGGTTTAAAAATAGGGTTATTTAATTGATTTAAAATGATTATTTTATATTTAAGTTTGATTTATGCATTGTGAAAATTAAATGATAGGGACTTTAAAATGGGTTGATGAAAGTGATTATCCTTTGGACTTGTTTTGGTTTTCAAAAAGGAAGAACCTTCTTGAGGCTATATTCGAAATTTTTTTGATTGTGTGGGTGATTTATATCATTTTACAGAGTGTTTGGAATGGTGTTTTATGAAATGTTCAAGGGTCCTAGAATTCCAAGTCATTCTTTAGTGTTAAAGGCCTGATTGGTACTTTGGTTTTAAAATTGTGCTTGTGAAAGACACCCCTTTATTTCCCCTTGATTATTACCCATTGTGTGGGTTAGTTTCTCTATTAGTTAATTGTTTCTCCCCTTATGTGGTAATGTTATTATTTGTGTCATAGGTTTATTTTTTATATGGGACCATTCATCATTGGGGTTTAAGGTTGAGGGTGGATTTGGTTATGACATGTGAATAAGACTTGGCTTGTTTGTTCTTTTTCCTTATATATTCATTGGTCATGGGAACCCAGGAAGATAAGTGAGAGTCTAGTCTTATGTTGCACTAGGGATCCACACATAACTAGTGTAACCTCTATAATGAAATATGGTTAGATGGGTTGCACCACTCTAATAAGGCTGGGTGTTGTCTAGTCAGGTGGTGGTGATAGGATAAAACAGAGGACAATAAGTTATTCCATTGAGTTAAGTCTAGGACAAACTCACATTAGGATTCCCAGGGTAAATTCCATGACTCATTCAATTATTTGGAAGGTTAGTGATTTATTAATGTTTTATCAAGTGATTTTCTGGTATAATTTACCATATCTTCATTTTTATGGAACCTAATTTTGATTATATTTGATATATTCTTTGTGATTCTTAGAGACTTCTTGATTGTGATTTTCCTGTGTGTGTATGATGGGACATTTCCTCTAGAAACGTGATCCTTAAAAGATGTTTATGAAACATATTTTGAAATTATATATGCTTGTGTGGGTTCTTTAAAGTGGATTTTAGAAAGGGTGTTTGGGTTCTGAGGTGGCTTCATCTAGTGAAATGATTTAAAGTGATCATTTTCATTTGGATAAAAAAGTGGGTTGTTTTTAGAAATAAAAATATGGGTGATTGTGGTTTTGAAACGACTTAATATGGTTTATTTGTTTTCAAAATTAATGTGTTACTTTTATAAAACCAAAAAGGAATGTTTTGAATGATTTTTATGGACTTATGTTTTATTTTTATACATTGAATATTTAAAAATCTTACATTCTAGTTTACTTTCAAACTAGAATTGATGAATTTTCCTATGAAATATAATTCATATATTCGTTAAGTTGTAGTTAATTACTGTGATTTTTATCTCAAAACTATATATTTCATGTTCTAAGTTCATAGTTGGTTTCTATTTTGTTCATTATGGTTGATGTGGGGTGCGTTGGGTGGTGGGGATAAACTAAAGGTTTCATAGAGACTATTCAGGCTCATCTCGAGGTGGTCCGTTGTTGTTTTATTATGGTTAGTCTTTTTTCTATTCTTATTGGATATTTCATTATATTTTTGTATGTTATTTATGTATATAAAATTGGGTTGAATAATTTTAGTTGGTTATGAACTGTTTGTATTTTTTTATTTATTTTTTCCTTTTAATTATCTATTCCAATGGTGTTTATCTCTCATTTGGGTGACATCATTAGCAAAGGGATTCATATGATTTCTAAGCACTATTTTCTAGCCTGTGGGGAGTAGGAATTCCCTTGGGCCTTATGGAAAATTATATTGGGTTATGGGTTTGGTGGAAGCCCATGCTAGTTTTTTAAAAAATAGTATGAAAGAAAAGTTTTCTTTGGTCATATTCTTAATATCTTTTATATATCCCTTGTTATTTTGGGATTTCATAGTATAAAGGAGATTAAATTTATCAGAGCTTGATAGGTTAGGGTGGGTTGAATTTAGCAAGCTCTTTCTTATACCGAGCCTCAAACTTCTTGGAGAATTTGGGTTTGAAATCATGGATTTTAGTTTTTTTAGTTTCTTATGATGGATTTTAGTTTGAATTGATGTTTTTATACCCTTTGATTGTGTGAGTGATATTGAGGGTTGATCTTCAGTTTTTGGGTGAAATAGAAGGAAAATCAAGATTCATTATTGTCTCACATGACCTAGGAAACCATGTTGTAGTCATTCAGTTGAGATTACCTTTTTCTAGGGTGTGTTTTACAATTGGAACATGGCTACCCAACCATGTAGCCAGTGTGTGCACAACACTATTTCTTCCATAGTTAGTCTTCTTTGACTCCTATCAATTATGAATTTATATAAAGGTTATTTTCAATTTTTTGAGGTGTAAGATGTAGTGTGTTGACTCCCCTTGTGGTTTTGGTACTTGTGAACCTTGTTTGTATTCCTGTTTAGTGCTTTGTGTATGCTTGGTTTTAAAACCTCATTTTGGAAACTGAAAGGATTTTGTGAAAAGTTTTTTTTTTCAAAGTTGGTTTTAGTAGATGTTTTATTAAATAGTTTTTCCATTATAGATGATGTTTTCAAAGGGAATTTTTTTATGATCATTCTTTGGATGCTTGGATTTTCAAATAAAATGGTATACTGAATGGAATTTTGTGTGACTTGACTTGTTTGGGAAATGTGTGCATGTTCCACCAAGGTTGTTTATTTTTTAAAGGGTTGATTGGTTCTCAAGAATACATCTTGGTGTAGAATGATTTCAAAATATATTGGTTAAAATCTAGGTTTCAAAATAAAAATTTCAAATGGTGTGAATATATCATGCCCCATTGGAGAGCTTGTAGTTTTGGTTTTGATTCCTACCATATGGTGGATTAGTTTGGTTTTCTTTTGATACATGGATTATTGTTGTTCATGTATTTTGATATTGTTTTTTTCTATAAGAATGGTTGAAAAGGTTTCCTCAATTTTTGTGCCTACCCAGACCCTGAGAGGATTGGTGTACTTGGAATCATTGTTAATTTCGAACCCCATTTTAAACATATTGATTCAAAATATTCATTTGTTTGGTTATGATCATGAGTTAGTGGGAGATGTGAGGGTGTTAGAAGAGGTTGAGGTGGTACTCAATTATCTTATGAAACATGAGCCTCAAGGGTGAGATTTTATGAGAGATTTCTTATTAGTTTTAGATGAGTTTTGTGGAAATTGATGGCACATCCTCTCTTAAATACTTAAAAATAGGCCTTTAGTAGTTCTATAAATTCCCTTTATTAGTTCAAGAAAATTGCTAACTACCTAAGTGAGATTCAAATCAATGGTCTTTTATCAGCGCCAAAAAGCACAGATAAAGGGACTTTTATCAGAACATACAAAATCATTGATAAATTGTACCATTATAATTGTTTTTTAAAGATCTAAAAAATGTTTCCTTTATTAGTACTTTTAAAATTGCTACAAAATGTGTCCTTTATCTATGATTTTAACAAAACCGACCAAGGGAAATACTATAGTGTGTTGCAACAACACACTACAACACCAGTGCGATGTGCTATAACAACACACCACAACACCAGAAACACACCGGTTATCAACAAAAATAATTCCCAATAAAAAATTTAAATGAAATAAAATTTACAAAAAAATACAAGAAAAAACACTTTATTATAGAAATGTCAAACATTGGTCTATACAATTACATAAATACAAATTATTACATACATTGAAAAACATCAATGTTCTTTTTAATTTAATCTTGACCCCAACTCATGCTATTGACAAAAAAACTCCTCTTATTGAAAAATAAATAACCTTTATAAGAAAAAAATTATTCTATTAGTAATAATATATATAAATAAATTAAAACCAAGTGTTAATTTTTGTAAAATTGATGTTAATTTTAAATAAAAAGATGCACTTGGAGTCAAACCAGTCATACTGTGTATCATATTGAGGTATAGATGATTCCAAAACATCTCAACTGACTTGTGGATCATTGTAATTAAGTATCAAAGAAATATGAATGAATTTTCTTGGTTTTGAGTATGTCAGTTGTCTTTTTTAGTAAAATGTCATTTTAAACATGAAACAAGCACTTTTGAATCATTTCAATCACATCATGTATTTTTTTGACATGAAACAAATTAATAAACATCAAAAAATAATTATGAATCATTTTTATAAATTATCAAGAAAATGTGAGAGCATTTGATTGGTTTTTAGTGAGTGACACTTTTTGAACTAAAATATCAATTTTAATATGATAACAGACACTTTAAGTCATAACAGGTACATCATGTATCTGATTGAGGTGAAACTAATTCCTACACATCATAAATTACTTATGGATAATTTTTATAAAGTATAAAAATTTTAATGTGTTTTATCAATTCTGAGTAGGTCGGTTGTCCATTTCACCAAAATTGATGTCAATTTTCAATAAAAATACACACTTTAAGTCATACCGGTCACACCATGGGTATTATTGATGTGAGTCTTATTCCTAAACATATAAAATGACTCATGGAAAATTTTTATAAAGTATCAAAAAAATCCCATTGTTTTTTATTGGTTTTGAGTAATTCAGTTGTCTTTTTTACTAAAATGTCATTTTAAACTAGAAACACACACTTTGACTCATTCTAATCACATCGTGTATCAATTTTATGTAAGATAATTTCATACACATCAAAAATTACTTATGAATCATTCTCTTAAATTATCATGAAAAATCGAGCACATTTGATTGGTTTTTAGTCAGGGACACTTTTTGAACTAAAATATCGATTTTAAACTGATAATGAAGACTTTAAGTCATAATAGGCACATCACGTATTAGATTGAGGTGTGTATGATCGTTACATGTCAAAAATTACCTATTTATAATTTATATAAATTATCAAATCAATAAGAATATTTTTTATCGGTTTTGATTAGGTTAGTTGTCCATTTTACTGAAATTGATGACAATTTTTAAAAAAAAGATGCACTTTGAGTCATACCAATCACACTGTACGCCATATTAAGGTGAGGCTGATTCCTACACATCTTAAATGATTTTTGGATTTTTTTATTAAATTATCAAAATAATATGAATGTGTTTTCTTAGTTTTGAGTATGTCCATTTTATTTTTTACTAAAATGTCATTTTAAACTGGAAACATGCACTTTTGACTCATTAGGATCACATTGTGTATCGGTTTGATGTGAAAAAAATTCCTAAACATCATAAATGAATTATGTATCATTTTAACAAATTATCAAGAAATCCGAGTGTGTTTGATCAGTTTTTAGTGAGTGACACTTTTTGAACTAAAATTTCAATTTTAAACTGATAACAGACACTTTAAGTCATACCAGGCACATCATGTATCAGTTTGAGGTGTGGCTAATTCCTAAATGGTAAAAGACTTACAGATTGTTTTCTTAAAGTATCAAAACAATATGAATTTTTTTTCTCAGTTTTGAGTAAGTTAGTTTTCCATTTTTCTAAAACTAATGATAATTTTAAATAAAAAGATGCACTTGGAGTCATACCAATCACACCATGCACCAGATTAAGGTTCAGATGATTCCTACACATCTCAAATGACTTATGGATCATTTTCTTGAAGTATCAAAATTTTATGAATGTGTTTTATTAGTTTTGAGTCTGTTAGTTGTTTTTTTACTAAAATGTCATTTTAAACTAGATACTCACAATTTTTAATCATTCTAATTAGATTGTGAATCGGTTTGATGTGAAACTGATTCATAAAAATAAAAAATGACTTATGAATTGTTCTCATAAATTATCAAGAAAATTTAAGTGTGACTGATTGATCTTCAGTGAGTGAAACTTTTTAAAATAAAATCTCTATTTTAAATTGATAACAGACACATTGAGTCATACTAGACACATAATGTATCAGATTAAGGTGAGGATGATTCCTACATGTCAAAAATGACTTATGGATCATTGTCTTAAAGTATCAAGGCAATATGAAAATGATTTCTCTATTTTTATTATATTAGTTGTCTATTTTTCTAAAATTAATTTCAAATTTAAATATAAATATGTCAATGGAGTCATATTGGTCTCACCGTGGAGGGAACATGAAGGAAAGTGATAAATGAAACACTGTAGGGGTTAAAAGGTTTTGATGGAGAATAAGTCTATTGATGATTTGGTATATAAAGCTATGAAAGATAGAAATAAAACCCCAAATCGAACCAAATAACTAACCAGTAAAAGAAAATTATAATTATGTGAGTAATAATAAAAATAAATAAATTAAACATAAATATGAAACAATACATTAATTCTATGGAAAATTATTTTTCTATGAAAACATTAATATTATCTCTATGATTGAGTAGATAAAACATCATTTATTTTTCTAAAAAGTCATTAGAGATGGATAATAATCTTTTAAAATAAACCAAATCTGCAAGGAATAATGAATAATAAATCGACATTCCATTATACAATTTTTTCATTAAAAAAAAGAAATTATATCTTAACATTACCATTACATCTTTCCAAAGGGTTTCCTTTATTATAGTTTGTCCTTATAAAGGATTGGTAACATAATATTATGCAGAAGTAATTTTCTACATAAGTATCCAACCATTTAATTTAGATCATGTTAATGCAATTGAGAACACAAAATATTATGAGGAAAAACATAGTATATTAAAAACACTTTCAACTTCCCATAGAACTATATTTCCCTTTTTAAAGGTTTCGGGGATTTGATTCATCTATCGAGATTCCAAATCCTCTATTTGTGGTCCCCTCTAACATAAAAAACATTATCTACATTGGGATGAGCATGAAGTGTTTATGATCTCATAATAATAGGGGAATCCTTGATTGAATTTTCATCTGAACCGATATTTGTTTTAGTCTTCAGCAAGAAAATCAACCTATTCTTGTTTTTTGGATCAGAGACAGAATGTAGTTGCATTTCTTGTGATTCCATTATGAACATCTCATGTTTTTTCCTCTTCCATGCTAAAATTATCCTTCACTAAGACCATTTCATCAACTTTCACTACAATGATATTGTCAACCCATTTGTAATGGAAAATTAGAACTTGAAATTTTGTATAATATAACTCATATATGTGGTACATAATGCCAAAATATGACATATTTGTTTAAATTAGATTTCTTTCCTTGGAACCAGATATGTGCATCACTTCATACATAAGCATAACACCACTATTTTGCATCGTACTATAGTCATTTTGTTCTTTTTTATATAATTTATAACCATTTATTACAAAACTAATGTAAGATATAACATTTGAATTCATTCCTCTAGCTATCCATTAAAGTTGTTTGTAAATTGAATACTTATTTTCATATAAATCCTTATAAATTTGATATAGGAACCATCAAATAAACTATTGATTATGTTTATTTGATATGTATTCTTTATCCCTAGATGGATTAAAATCTCTAAGAATTTCTTGGTGGGATTCAATGTATGTATCAACATCTTGACTATTATGTAAGATGTAAAGGTTCACTTTCTCCCACTCTACCAAGGTAATTTTAACAACTTCTCTTCTGAATATCCATTCTCTCATAAGGAATTCTCTATGAAGAGACTTTGGTATACCGATGCTATCAACATCTTATAGGTAATTAGTACATAATTCAATAGATTCTTCAATAATATATCATTCTACAATATAACCATCTGGGAACTTTGATTCTTGACATAACCTTTTAAAATCTTCATATACCATTCAATGGGGGTATATCTATCTGTAATGGATAGGACCACATAGTTGAAACTCTCTAACCATGTGAACCATCAGGTGGACCATTATATCAAAGAATAATGATGGGAAGAACATCTAAAATTCATATAATGTGAATTAAACCACCTTATTAATGATGATAAAATTCACCAGGCCTATACCTTGACTACATATATATTTTAAGAAGAAGTAGACTCTGGTTATTGTATGTCATAAATTTTAAGGTAGAATGTAATGGAAAGCAACATGCATTAAATATTTCATCAAAAAATGATATTCATGTGATTTTACTCCTTGTAACTTAAAATTTTTCATTGACACGACATTCTTGATATTTTATGAATATGCATGTGGAACTTTTACACTACTAAGGAAAAGGAAAAATTGTAATTTTTCCTATGTGGATAGAGTGTACGCTACTGGAGGAAAAAAATTCTACCTTTTACCCTTGACCAGTGCCAAATATTACCTTATCCCCATTTCAATCATGTCCAAATCAGCCTTGATGCTATATTTCAGTTTTCTAGGAACATTTATTAACATTATAATAACACTATCCAATACATTTTTTGCTACATGCATGAAATCAAGAAAATTTCTGACATACAAACAATTCCAATACATTAATTCAAAGAAAATTGATCACTTATTCCAACCTAATTTTGTAAGGTTTTTTGAAAATGGTTTAACAAAAATAGTGTGAATATATATTACTTTATTGTATAGTTGATCTCCTATTACTAGATATGGTTTTGTAACTTGTTCAATATTCCCATCAAATGTTGTTGTCCATGATCAGTATTTATGTCATTGAGGTAAACATTTCTGATGTCCTAAAAACACATTCATTGAGAAATGTTTCATCTAAACTAAGTATGTGTGTTTTTCACAAATGGGAAACACTAACATTTCTTTAATGATATAGCATGATAAATTTCCATAAGTGGGGAATTCATTTTTCATTCTATACAACATGTCCCTCAATGTGAATTATTCACTTCTATAAGAATCATACATTGTAACACTTGTATCCCACATCAATTTTAAATCATCAACCAATGGATCCAAATAGGCATCAATATCATTATCGAGTTTCTTTGGTCCAAATATAAGTGGAGAAAACATAATGTATTATCACTTTATTCATAACTATGGAAGAAAGTTATAATTAACTAACATGATGGGCCATGTACTGTGAGTACTAATTTGTACACCAAAAGGATTTATTCCATCTATAAATAATGAAAGAAAAAATTTTCTCAGCTCATTTCTAAATTTAGGATACCCATAATCAATTTTCTCCAAATTAGGAGAATATTCTAGATGACGTAGGTTCCCATATTTAATTCTTGTATCTTCATGTCATGTTAATTGTATTTTAGTTTCTTAACATTCATATTGTCTTTTAAACCATGTAATGACAGGAAAGTACCATACATATTTTTAAGGACTTGATTCATTTTTCTTATATCAATCTATGCAACAATTATGGAATTTTATGAATTATTAATGGTCCTTGAAAAACAATATGCAATACTTTAGAAAATAATTATTTTTTAGAGATCATTACCATTGAACTTAAAATTCATTTAGTGCCATATGTTCAACATGGTAGTTTATTTTATTATAGTAGAATATCATTCAGGACACCAAGTAGTTCCGTATAGCTGGTGTTACTCCATCCACTACTAGCTTTCAAATTATAGAACTTCAATACTATAGAATCCCACCCCGAGATCCACTGAATCGGGCCCCAAAATGGGGGGAAACATGAACTCAAGCATATATCCCTAAATGCCAGAGGCTTCCGACTAGAATAGAGGGACTTATGTGTGTCCTTGGGGAGAATATTCTCCCATTGGATTAGTTATAACGTAGGATTAGATATAACAAAATGGTAAAAAATATAAATTAAATAGAAGAATCACTAAGAACAACAGATATTGGAAGAAGTAAAATAATTAAGCAGTTCTATAAAAAGGAACAACTAACAGAAGCAGAATAATACTAATAGATATAATAATGACTTCATGTCATGATTCAATAAAAAAATAAGTATAGGGTAATATTGGTGCAAGCATATATAATATGCTATTGAAAATTGAAAAAATGTCAACAAATGCTACAACAACATCTCAAGAATAGGCTCGGTCTTCTTCCCCAAATCTCTATCCTAATAAATAAGAAAACACTAAAGCATAAGAGGTATAACCCTTACCTTTATACATACCTATGAGTATAGAGTCTACTCAGGTACCTAATAGTTCTTGATCAGGGTGTGAGATATGAATCCCAGTAGTTCAAAACCCACGATGTTTAGACCTTTACATTTAGTACTATAAAAAAAGAAGCATGTAAATATATAATAAGATTCAAACAATTAAATAAATTGAATAACTACCACTTGGTTTGAGTTTCAGAGCAGACACACATCCCATACCACCTCCTTCAGCCTAAGATGGAAGTCTGAATAGGGTACCAATGCAAGGCCGAATACATATACAAGGGCCAAAGTAAACAAAGAAATCCATGAAGTTATACCGCCAAGCTTGTACTTTGGATTTGGGGTCTAATTCATATGTCATCATCCAGACATGCTAAAAATCAAAATAGAGGTATTATAAAAGCATAAGAAAACCCTATGCAATATTCATAAACGCATCTCATTCAATTCATCAAATTAAAAAAAGTACATCAATTCCAGTGGTGGATTCCAAGCCTATCCCTAGAGATCTAAGATGAATCCTAGGCATCGTTAGGGTACATCCAATATAGAACAATACCACTGACCTCTCCCTAGGTTACCTTATTTCCATCCTAAATATCATTGCAAGGCATGGTGAACTCTAATTCCATTCCAAATATCTCACAAAGGGGATCAAGTCTCACTTGAGGTATAATATAACCATCTTTCCAACATGTCCCCCCCTCAGTTTCTCCCCTAGGGAACCGACCTCACTCACGACCATAATAAATCCCACCTCGAAAGCCCATACTTAGAATGCCAAAGTATCACTCCTAATGTGTCAAGTAGTAACCCACCGAATAGCGGGTAGTCCATCCATGAAATCCTTTACTCGGGATTCATGTCCTCTCTTAGCTTGTATCAAATGATCCATATCAATAAATGCATATATATCACAACAATGAATTTATAATTTCATGCCAACAAAGAAGAATCTCCATGTCACATGCTTACCATATAATCAAGATATACTATTTAATCAAATCCACCTTGTAAAAATTCACATAGTAAGGTAATAACCATGTCTTATAAGAATGATATAAGAAATAAGCATAACATTTAAACAATTGAATGTCATCACATGCAATTTAATACAACAAGGTAGAAAACATATCATTTAATAAATCTTTGAAATTTAAGACAAACAACAATGGAATAATTTATATATCAAGGAAACCAACCATGTCTAATAACACTAAAACACTATTTTTAGTTTAGAAGACTGTGCACCTCTATTGGAGGGTTTTTTATAAAAAATGACGTTGCTTAATCAAACAATTAATTTAAATATATTAACATTTATTCTAAACTCATTAAACACTAATTAAATACAAGGAAATATTTCAAGGCATAAGCTTCAAGCATAGGATGTGGCCAATCAGATGTATTCACTAACATTTCAATAGAAAAATCCAAGTAGTTTACCAAATCTTCACACTTATAATTCAATATACTAAACAAGGAAAGAAAAATTATATTGTTCACATGTAATTAATGAAATTTCAAAGTCAAAAGCTAAAAATATTTCCAAACAAAACAATTCAAGTTTTTAAACATGGAACAAGGTGTTAGAAAAGTGAACAAGGAATAATCATGTGAATTTGAGTACAATACCACTAATCAAAACACATTGCATGAAGCATAAATATTTAATCAACTTTCACAAGGAATTCACCACTTTCATGACTAATTAAAAACAAGGCAAAATATTTTCAAAGTGGAAGTTCAAGTATACCAAGATATATGAGATTAGAAAAGGTCCAATTAATTAGCATTAAGATTAGGCATTGACAAGGGGGACCCAATTCATTGTTCATTTCTCATTCTAAACCCATTAATCAATTTAATGAATTAAACCAAGGTGTCTCACACACCTATGGTAACTTCCACGTGTTCAAAAATGGGAAACATAGACCATTTAGATTGGGAACATCCAAAGGGGCAGCTGAAGGCATGGAGAACACCCAATCAATGAGTTTCACTATAATCTATACTCATTACGAACATGGTAAAACACTTTGATTAATTTTAAAATATGATAAAAAAAGATTCTGAAGAATGTTTTGGCTTGCAGCATAGTGGTGCGATGCCAACGGGTGGTCAAAGGTGAAGTAAAAACACCATTAATGGGTATTTATGCATGCAATGGTCACTACAGACACTATAAAACATTCTAATTAAATTAATATCTGATATAATGCTTCACTGAAAGTTTTGGATGAGCGGCACCATAGAGTGATGCCTAAAAATGCATGAAACAGGCAGGAAAAAGAATAGCCTCCCAAAATCATGGTCATAGTACCCCACAAGTTTGATATTAACCCCTTATTAAACCTAAAACTGATGCAATCAAGAGATTTAGTAAAACCCCCAAAATAGGGAAAAATATTTCCACACCAAAATAACACGACAATAGTGAAGGAACCAAGAAATAAAGGAGTATAGAACAAAGAGATTACTGAAAGATTTTTAGTGAATTCAACGGAGAAAAAAATAGAGGATATTTGAGGGGTGTAGGATCAAAACCCCATGAGATGTGTGGAGGAGGAAGCCACCACACCCATGAGGGGAGGAAGTCCATTTGTGGAAGGGAGGAAGAGAGGAAGGAAGGAAAGAAAATAAAGGGACTAAAAGAAAAGGAATGAAAAGAAAACAAAATAAAAGAAAAATAGAATAGAAGAAAATAAAATAAGAGGAAATAAAATTAAAGGGAGGAAACCAATTTTATTTTTCTCTGCACAAAAAAATAATGTGCATGGGAAAGGTGCATGGATTAAATAACCACGTGAAAACCATGTGTCTGCCTACTACTTGGAAACCGCAAAGGGCCACATGAGCATGGACCCTAGGTTGTGCGGTTCCAAAAAACTGTGTGGCCCATTCTACCATCTACATTTCCAGTGCACTGAGCTTTAAAAAATCCCTACACACATCTGAGATATCTATTATCCAAATTAATAAAATTCAAAGGTTTGTTTTAAGGTATTAAAATAAATGTTTGTAATGGTCCATACCAAGATAAATTTAGGATGTAAAAACATCCCCACTTTAGAACTTCACATCTCTAAGAAGCCTTCAAGAACAACGAAAAAATCACCTGACTTACTAGGGTCATGAAGTTTCATTCAAACAGTCACGTTGAGTTTCCAAATTCCAAACAAAACTTCTAGATTCACCTTAACATATAGAACCTAATCTGTAGAATTCAAACCAACACCCGAACTCTAACCCAAGCATGGAGATAGAGAATTTCTGAGTTCGTCATACTAGAGATATGATGGAAGTGTTGTCTTCTCATCAAAAAACCCTACGGTGCTTCACCATAGGTTTTGGAATTAATGTCTAAATCCAAACCATGTTATCATCACTATTAGAATTTTCTTGTAACATGTGACCATAGAGTTCCAACTATAGGTTTCAGGCATAGTGGAAGCTTGTGGGTGGATGTTCCCACTTGGATTTTTGTCATTAGCAATGTTCAATCCGGGATCAATACGATGATAAACACCAGAATCTAATGGTCGAATCACAGAAATAGACGAAGGAAAAAAATAGTCCCAAAACCACAAAGGAGGATCATCATATGTTGGTTATAATTAATTTAATTAATTTACAAGAATTACCTTGATGGAATTATTTCTTCACTAATGTCTCTGGTCACGATACGATGTGATCTATCATTGTGTCATATAATCCAAGTGTAGGATTCCTCAAGCGGTGATACACATGTGCTCCACGTATCTCTGGACGTCGCCAAAGGAATCTATGGGTGCTAGCATGGAGAACCCTTTTCTTGCATTGTCCGCCTTATATTTCCTTGATCCGATGGAAGAGGATCTCTCTCGGTCTTGAGAGCGTTCTTGGGGGAAGGAGTTCTTTCAGTCTTGAGAGAATTATCCAGAATTGTTTTGCACAATGATTAAGGAAAAGTGTTGGGTTTTGTGAGGTTATTTATAATCAGGTTTTAGGTTATAGAGTTATGACAATAAATAAATGTGTTACATGTTTTATTTATTTCATTAACTCTTATTGAAAACCCCCATGTCGAATCATTAATTCCTTGACATACTCCCACAATGATTATAATAAATATCATTTAATAAAATGATATTATTTCCTCAAGATACCAACTAGAAAACTACATATAATGTAATCATTAATACAGGGCATGTACTTTCTTTCCAAAATGAAAACTACATGGCGTGTAATCATTAATACATGACGTGTATATCTTGTTTTCATTTCATTTACAAAATGAAAACTAAATGGCGTCTAATCATTAATACACGGTGTGTATATCTTGTTTTTATTTTCTTTCTTCCTCTAACATTAAAACAATTTAGGCTTCATTGAATAATTATTAAACCACATACGGGAATAATGTTTATTCTACTTGAGATACTTGGATACACTTAGTGTGTGACCCTCTAGGCATCTTTTTTGTTGGAATTAGGTGGTATTTCCTAAATTCCAAGATTACTATCTAGAAACGGGTCAAGGAACCCAAGAGAATGAAGTTTACACCGCATTTACGTGTCACCTCATACGAATGCTTACTGTGTAATTTAATCTTTTTGTCTCAATATCTCTATTCAAGTGGGTTGCATGCTAGTGCCATCAACCCACGTGCTTGATTATTTTTGCTTCAAATTTTTGGAATTGAACTTTCCAATTCTTTACCATGGACATGGATTTATTTAGGCTATATCAATTCCATCAAAGGGCCTGAGATATCTACTTCTCTTATGGAACAGAAGGGACAAATCATTTCTCGCATTATCTATTAATGCAGTATCACTTGTGACGCACCCAACGTATCCTACCTCGCTGCGAATAGTGTGTCATTATAGTTTTCATTAATATAACTAAGTGCATGAGTTGTAATACCCATTAATAATAATCTTAAATTCTAAGGACCAATACACACGCCCGTATATAGGAACATCCAATGACACTATGAAATGTGGATTTTCTAATGGAGGGTATCGTTCTCAAAATATCATCCCGAATATTACCAAAGGCACACACCATGAGAAGGTGCCTCAACGTTTTATGAGTCCTCACCCCAAATGGCCTATATAATTTGTTTCCCTCAAATAACATCATCTAGCCATAGAAAATATATTCAAGAACAATGTTATGGAACTTCCAGGTTCTCATCATAGCAGGGATCCGTTATGACCCTTTAATGCAACAGTTATCCTTAGAACATTATCAAATTCATTGTCATGAAAAAGAATAATCAAGATGTGATAATGTATTCATTAATGAATAAAGTACATGGTAGTTGGTTCTAGGCCACCAACTCCAAGAGACTCCCACTTGGACTAGAGCCAACTGCTAACAACCTTTAGACCACTATCTCTCACATGATATTAATGCTTTTACTGAGATAGGCCTTTAGTCATGGGGTCTACCACATTATCTTATGTGGACACTCTACTCACTGTGACTTCACCCCTTTTATATAAATCCCTCAAGAGATGATACTTCCGGAGTATATGCTTTGTCCGTTGATGTGACCATGGTTCTTTTTCAAGAGCCACCGCTGCAATATTATCACAATACAACGTGATAGGATCTTTACTGCTAGGAACCACATCAAGATCTTGGAAAAAGTTCCGAATCCATATGGATTCCTTGGATACATCATAAGACGCTATATATTTTGACTCCACTATAGAATCAGTGACAAATGGCTACTTTAAACTCTTCCAGCTCACAGTTCCTTCCTTGAGATAGAAAACATATCCAGATTGCGACTTCAGATAGTTCTGATCTGTCTAAAATACAGCATCAGCATACCCTCTGATGACAATATCCTCATCTCCTCCATACACTAGGAACATATCCTTAGTTCTTCTCAGATAATTAAGGATAGTATTAATAGCAGTCCAATGCTATTCTTCTAGATCTTCTTAATATCTGACTACCATGCTCTGTGCATAGGAAACATCAAGCCTGGTACATAACATGGCATACATGAGGGATCCCATAGCTGAAGTGTATGGGATCTTACTCATTCTATATTTCTCTTGTTGTGTCTAAGGACACATTTTCTTAGAAAGATATAGTCCATGTGACACTAGAACCAATCCTCTCTTGGATTGTTCCATAATAAATCTCTTTAGAATTTGGTCAATGTATGTACCCTGACTTAGTCCAAGAAGCCTCTTGGATCTATCACGAATGATTTTGAACCCTAGAATGTAGGCTACTTCACCCTAGTCCTTCATAGAGAAATACTTGTTCAACCAATCCTTAACTGACTATAGGAATGGCACATCGTTTCAATAAGCAATATTTCATCAACATATACAACCAGGACAACAACTGCATTTCCATTAAACATCTTATAAACACATGGATCACATTTGTTCTTAATGAAACCATACTCCTTTATGGATTCATAAAATCATATGTTCCATGACCTGGATTCTTTATTTAATCTATAAATTGTTTTATGCAACTTGCAAACCTGTTTCGCTTCATCTGGTGGCACAAAGACTTCTGGCTGTGTCATATAGACATATTCCTAAAGGTTCATGTTAAGGAATGCTGTTTTGAAATCTATTTTCTAAATCTCATCGTAATGGTAAGCTGCTATGTAAAGTTTGATTATTATGGATTTAAACATGGAAACTGGTGAGAAGGTTTCATAATAGTCAATTTCTTGATGATGTCTAAATCCTTTAGCCATTAGCCTTGCTTTATAGGTGCTAACTCAACTTTCCAGGTCCAGTTTTCTCTTGGATACCCATTTACATCCAACAGGATTTACATCAACTGTCTCATCAAACATAATCCAGACTTGGTTCTAATACATGGAATCCATCTCAGAATTCATAGCTTCTATCCATCTTGAAGATTCTGAGCTTTCTACTACTTCCTTGTAGGAGAGAGGTTCATCATTGTCCAATAGTAATGATTCACCATCCTCGGTGACTAGGAAGCCAAATCTCTATGGTTCCCTTACCTCTCTTGAGAACCTATGTAGTACTTGTGTTTCTGGAACCTCTTCCACGGGGACCTGTGGAACTTTTTATTATACCAACTCCTGTGTATCTTGATAATTAACTTCATCAAAGTGAATCTTTCTCCCACTATCTTTTTTGAGGATGTTCTCTCTCTAAAGTAAGACGACCTGTCTGGAGACAATCACTTTCTTGTCTGAAGGGTTATATTAGTAATATCCTTTTGTTTCTTGGGAATATCTTATAAATATACACCTCGTGCCTTGAGGTTCTAGTTTGTTGATTGATAAGGACTTAACAAACGGATCGCATCCTCATACATGTGTGTGTGACAAAATGGGTTTCTTTCCATTCCATAACTCAGAGGGAATTCCATTTTCCACTTTAGTTGGCACTCAGTTTAATGTGTATGCTACAGTTTGTAATTCATATCCCCAAAAGGATAATGGAAGATCTGTATGACTCATCATCAACCTCACCATGTCCAACAAGGTGCGGTTCCTCCTTTCACTGACACCATTCCACTGTGGTGTACAAGGAGTGAGCTAATATAGAATCCCAGACTCCTATAGAAGATTGATTAACTATTGGTTCAGACATTCTCCACCTCGATCTGATCAAAGATTATTTATCTTTTTACCTAGCCGATTCTTTACTTTATTTTTTGAATTCCTTAAATTTATCTAAGGATTATGACTTATACCTCATTATGTAGACATATCCATATCTACTGAAATCATAAGTAAATGTTATGATGTAAGAATATCCATATCTAGATTCTACTGGAAATGGTCCAGAAACATCCGTGTGCACCAATCCTAGAAGCTCTATGGCCCTTTAACCTTGTCCACCTAAAGGCGGCTTGATCATTTTTCCTTGTAAAAAAGAATGACATCTATCAAGTGGTTTTAGATCAGTAGAGTCTAAATAGCCATCTTGGCATAGATTTTTCAAGTGCTTCTCTTTTACATGACCTAGATGGTGATGCCACAACTGAGTGATCTATGAGTCATGTGAGTCTGTTTCGTTATCGATTACCAACACTTGTTTTTTTAATTTAATACATACAAACCATTATTTAAATGTGCCATACCATAACATACGTTGTTCTTATAAAAAAGGCAACCCTTATTTCCAAACTTGAAAATAAATCCATCCATATCCAAAAAAGATACAAAAATTAATTTTTTGGTAAAACTAGGAACATAATAATAGTTATGTAAAACCAAAATCATCCCAGTAGGAAATGAGAGGTGGTAATCCCCAATGGCTAACATAGCCAGCCTCATGCCATAGGAATCTTTAAGATACACATCTTATTTGTCAATATTTCTAAATCTTCTTGGTTCCTGAATTTGAATACAAATTTGATCCCCACAAGCTGTATCTAATACCCAATGTGTATAAATGGAATGATTTCACTCGATAACGAATAAACCTTTATCATCCTCATAATTCTGGGTGCAGTTCCTCTTCCAGTGGCTTTGCTTTCCACAAGCAAAACATACCACCTCCCATTCCTTGCCCTGCCTCTAGATCTTCACAATCTTGGAGGGACGAAACTCGGGGGCTTCAAACCATTTATAAGTCTTTGGCCCCTTTGCCTTGTCCTTCCTTTTCTTATTCACTATAAGGACTTCGGGTTTGTCATGCCCCATGACCTTATCTACCTAGAGAATTAAGGTCAGAAGTACCGATAGACTCTTCTCATTATTGATCATGTTGTAGTTGACTATAAAGCTAAAGAAGGTCTTGGGTAGTGATGATAGGATGAGATCTTTACAGAAATCATTCGAGAAATTAATCCCTAAGATATCCAAGAGTTCAATATAGCCAATAATCCTGACTACATGAGGCCCAGCTGGCGTAGAATCTCCAAGCTTAGTTGTAAAAAAAGCATTGTAGATCTCATATATCTCTTATATCACCTTCTTTTGGTAGAGATCCTTAAGGTGAGACATCATGCTATACGCGTCCATGTCTTCATGTTGCTTCAAGAGCTCATTAGACATGGCCGATAGCATGAAACACTGAACATATGTGGCATCATCCATGTGTTTCATATAGAGAGATAATTCCTCATCATTGGCCTCTTTCCGAGACACAACTAGAACATGCTCTTCCAGCACATATAATTCCCCCTCGTGGTGAAGGATAACACGTAAACACCTCTGCCACTCTTAGAAATTGGTGTCGGTGATAAGGTTTTCATTCTCGAGTATGGTTCGCAATGATATGTTTGAAGTCATTTTCTTACCATTTCTACAATTTAAGATGAGAAAAGGTTTAGTACTTTATTATAAAACTGAGAAAAATAAATAAATTAATACTTATTAGTCTCCCACTATTTTATCGAAATCCAATAGCCCTCACCATTGACTTCAGAATATTCTCTTTTCTGAATATTCTAGTGGCGAAGATCCATATTTCCCTTCTCATTACCCCAACTAGGGTTGTTCAAGTAACTTGAAGGGTTTTAGGTAGGCATTCCAAGTGGAAAATGCATTAACTCGCAGCTCCTTGATCTGTTGAGTGGACTCCCCAATCCTGAAATCCTTTTATTTTGGATTTCCTCATCCTTTGCCTCGTGGTCACACCAAGTCCTACTATGGCAGTCAACCCTTGATGCAAACTAAGTCAAGTTAACCCAAAACCTTGAATTAGAATTCCCCGATAATTGAAAGCACCCCAACTAGGGTTGGTCAAGCACTTTAAACTATGGTTCAATTCTAACTGTGATTATAGAAGGCTATACTAACATAATATTTATTTGAGGGATTTTATCCTTATACGTAAATTTGAATTTTATTATCTTTGATTACATGCTTGTTAATATTAATTGGGATATAATTAAGTGATTAACCATGTATAAGATAATATTTTACACATAAGCTGGTCTTATTTTAGTTCCATCTTGCATGCTTGTTTAATTCATTAATTGTGTCATCATGACAACACACCCACAATAAATAAACCATGAAACTGATAAAAATAAATTAAATGGTATGATCATGAGCTTGTTATATTGGTTAGTTTATCTAGCGGTTGATAAACTAACCTAAGACCTAGGGGAGAAACACCTTGAACCTTTCAAGTTCATGTTTGCAGCTTTCCACCTATCCACCTTTGTATCTCCTTGGATTGGTTTCACCTTGGTGCCTGACTTGAGCCACCTCCACTGGATTTGGAGCTCCATCCATTACATATGCATTTATCTCACATGTAGTTGAGGGGTAAAAAGGGGTTTTTACATAAAAGAAACCTTGGGATCGCATGCTATACATATTAAGGAGGAGAAGGCTCACAGGACAACAAATTTAATTTAAATAAATTAAAAAAGACTATTCACATACAAAAGTCTTGGTCTATCTCATGATCATCCATACATGCAACGATATTTACATATAAATAAAACTAGAATTCAATTTTATAATCGTTCTTGTTTAAGATAAATCACGCTCAAATCAATTAATTATCTTTCATTAATCAATCCTTTTATCTTAAATCATTTTTCTAATTTTTTTTGAGATTCTCATAGAAGATAATTTTAAACAAATAAATTCAATTAAAATTATCTCTTTTTGTATCTTGTACATTGGAGGAAACCTGGTGAATTCTGATTTACGCAGATATTAAATTAATCACATATATATAAAACACCTATTAGGTTTTGTGCCTCAGATTTACACCTACACTATGGTACACATCTAAAGGGTTTGTATAATATAATAATAAATTTAAATAACTCTGTGTAATTTGGATGAGTACATGGTGTGTAGTTTTGACTACATTATGTGTACTTTTGTTCACTTTCCATCCAAAGTACACGCCCGAGGACATGGCGTGTTTTTGTACTTCAGAAATTTTCCGAGTACACAACATGTACAGTTGGACACACACCATGTAGTGTCCGCGTTACACGGTTTCTGGCTGAGCAAGCCGTGTATGGGGTACAAGGTCCAACCCTAACCTTATGGGACTACATGCCGTGTTCAGTGGACCACACGGTGTGTAATCCGAAAAATGTGTGCCACCTGTTCTTGGTCAACACATGGTGTTATTTATGACTTAGGAATACTCCAATACATGGACTAATTTGGTGGATCAGTCCGATGCCATGAACCTAGACTACACGGTGTGTACTTCCGAATACATACAGTGTATTCTAGTGTTGTATGTCCAGGAATGTTTGGAACCTCCAGATGAGATCCCCTATTTTATTTTAATCAAAATTAATAGAAAAATTCATTTTTGTAAGGTGAACGAGAAATGAGAGAGGAGGGAAAGATCTCAAGATTCATATTTAAAGAACGATTAACTTGAATTGAAACAACTAGATTATTAAATGCATAAATCACCAATGAAAAACTAAATAATTATAATCAATGATACGACTCCCTCTGATACCACTTGTAGGTTTCGGGTGCAATGGAAGCTCGTGGGTGGATGTGCCCACATGGATTTTTGTCATTAGAAATGATAAATCTGGGATCAATACAACGATAAATGCTAGACTCTAGGGATCGAATCACAGAAATAGAAAAAGGAGAAGAATAGTCCAAGAACCACAAAGGAGGATCATCATATGTTGGTTATATTTAATTTAATTAATTGAAAAGAATTACCTTGATGTAATTATTTCTTCATTGATGTCTCCAGTCACGATCCGATGTGATCCATATTTACATTATAGAATCCAAGTGTAGTATTCCTTAAGCAGTTATCCACACGTACTCCATGTATCTATGGACATCACCAAAGGAATCTCCGGGTGCTAGCACAGAGATGCCTTTTCTTTCATTGTCCACCTTAGATCACCTTGATCTGATGGAAGAGGATCTCTCTCGGTCTTGAGAGCGTTCTTAGAGGAAGGAGTTCTTTCGGTCTTGATAGAATTATATACAATTGTTGTGCACAACGATTAGGGAAAAGTGTTGGGGTTTTTGGGGATATTTATAATCGGGTTTGAGGTTATCGAGTTATGACAATAAATAAATGTGTTACACATTTTCTTTATTTCATTAACTCTTATTGAAAACCCCCATGTCGAATCATTAATTCCTTAACATGTTCCCATGATGATTATAATAAATATCATTTAATAAAATGATATTATTTCCTCAAAATACATACTGGAAAACTACACGGCGTGTAATCATTAATACACGTTGTGTACTTTCTTTCCAAAATGAAAACTACACAGTGTGTAATCATTAATACACGACGTGTATATCTTATTTTCATTTCATTTCCAAAAGAAAAACTACAGGACGTGTAATAATTAATAAATGGTGTGTATATCTTGTTTTCCTTTCATTTCTTCCTCCAACAATAAAACAATTTAGGCTTCCTTGAATAATTATTATGCCACATATGAGAATAATCTTTATTTTACTTGAGATACTTGGATACACTTAGTGTGTGACCATCTAGGCCTTTTCTCATTGGAATTAGGTGGACTTGCCTAAAGTCCAAGATTAATGTCTAGAAATGGGTGAAGACACCCAATAGAAACAATTTGACACCGCATTGATGTGTTACCTCATACGAATGCTTACCGTGTAATTTAATCCCTTTGTCTCAATATCTCTAATCAAGCGGGTTGTATGCTAGTACCATCAACCCATGTGCTCGATTATTCTTTCTTTGAATTTTTGGAATTGAACTTGCCCATTCCTCACCATGGACATTGATTTATTTAGGCTACATCAATTCTATTAAAGGTCCAGATATATCTACTTCCGTTATGGAACATAAGGGAAAAATCCTTTCTCGTATTATCTATTAATGTTGTATCACTCATGATGCACCCAACGTATCCTACCTCTCTACGAAGAGTGTGTCGTCACATTTTTCATTAATACATCTAAGTGCGTGAGTTGTAATACCCATTAATAATAATCTTAAAGTCTAAGGAACAATACACATGTCCACATATAGGAACATTCGATGACACTATGAAATGTGGATTTTCTACTGGTAGGTCTCATTCTCATAATATTCTCCTGGATATTACCAAGGGCGCACACCATGAGAAGGTGCCTCAAAGTTTTATGAGTCCTCACCCCTAATGGCCTGTATTATTTTTTTCCCTCAAATAACATCATACAGCCATAGAACATATATTCAAGAATAGTGTTATGGCACTTCTGGGTTCTCATCATAGCAGGGATCTGCTATGACCCTTTAATGAAACAATTATACTTAGGACATTATCACATGCATTTTCACGTAGAAGATAAATCAAGATGTGATAAAGTATTAATTAATGAATAAAGTACATAGTAGTTGGTTCTAGGCCACCAAATCCAACACCAACGATGTTCATGAAACAGAACATGAAACACGATCTGATTGAAGGGTCGAGCCAAAGATGACCACTTTTACACTAAACCTAAGGAATATAAGTCAATCTATCATTATAATGATCAAATTAGATGGAAATTGCGTACCAAAAATTAAACCTAAAGAATTTTAAACAAAAGTAGCTTAGGATTTTCTCAAAGCATACCCAATGATGATAGCAACTGATTTTCAATGATGTCTCTAGACCAAAGGATGCACAAGCTTTCATGCCTCAACACGACCATAGAAACATTACCTTGGCCGAAACATTTGGATCATCATGGTTAAAACAACCCCTTATGATGCCATATGAAACCCAATGTATCCTCATAGTTGACAACTAGAATCCAAGGATCTCATCCATGGAAAATCACATTCATCACTTATGATCGAGACATTGGTACAAGTCGAATGCCTTAACTCAAGATTATTGACTGAAACCCAAGAGGAAAGCACCTAGTAGCCAAGTAAAGAGGATAACATCTACTATCCATGAGTCCATATTAGCCATTCCTACTTGGGAAAAACTAGGTATCACTCAGGATCAACCATACCTTTAAAAAAACCATGCTTTTGGGGAATAACTTTGATCCAAACTACCAGAACAAGCCCAAAAGGTTTTTAAAACATTAGCATGGTGTAAGACTAACACTCTATCAGTGTACCCAGATGATAACAAGATAGGGGACATGGTCTAATTGAATTTGAGATTACACTAAGAGGATTAAATGACCTCTAAAAAGGACCTGAGACACTTTCTCCATAACAAGGGCATAGTGATCTAAAAATTTGAAAACCAACCCTCTCAAAGAAAAATAAAGGACATTCAAACCATTAAAAGTTTACTTTCTTATTAGTGATCAGCTACAAATTCTGAATAAGTAATTTTAGATCATGTTCATACCCAGACAAACCCATAATGCATCCTAATTCACCCACACGACAAGGCATTAGGTGTAAAATCTAAAACAACTGAACAACGTGTCAAACACATAATTCTTTTTAAAACATATTTATGAATATTGGGATGATCGGGGACCCTTATCAATGCCTAGGTCACTCAACCCCTAAGATGACTGATATTAAAAGTGTAACAACACAAAATTATATGATTAACCCTAAACTCAAATGGTTATATTCACCATTTAACTGGACAATGAGTGTTGTGTATATCGATACATACTACCAAGATATTACGTGAGAAAAAAAGACACATCCTTGATATTATCCATAGTTTTATCAACCATATGCATTCAAGTATATGATAGTTCATTCCAAATATTAACCAAAGACTCGCATTACTCATATGAATGAAAAAAACTGACGATCTCACAATTCATAAATCCCTAAAAATATTGGAAAGGAAGAGTCACATGAATTACTAAGTGGTAAAGCATGACCTTGGAACACCCAGCCTACTAGAACCAAGAATTTAGAAAATATCATATTCAGAGAATGATCACAACACATGACCACCTGTCAAAACAAGGGTGTCATTTTAAAACCAATAGTCTTACATGAGACTATGGAACCTGAATAGTAACACTTAGAAAAAATATTTGCAAGAAACAATATGGGGTTTTAAAAATTTGAGGTTGATACCTACCACAACTAGACACTAATATAAGACAGTTATACCAAGAAAACTTCTTAAAATGGGATAAAATTGACATAGAGGCTACCAGAATAGTACCTCAAACTATAGATGTCCCTAAACTCTACTCTCTTGGTGTGATATGAACTCAGAGACTTTGGAAGGAAGTGATCATATAATGATGTATGATTTTCTTCCAAAACCATGTCTTGGTAACACTCTTGACTAAAAAATGACATCCTACCAATTCTTGGCAGAGTCAGGAAGCATATAGATAGAATTTTTGACCCTCATATCTGGAGGCGTCTCAAGATGGTCGAATATGGATATCATAGCTTCTATCCATGACTTTGAAACATGAGGACCACCATCCCCCCGAGATGGTGGAAGGATTATACTATTGAGAGTCTTGTGTAAGCTCTACCATAGTTGGGGTAGACCTGGGAAAAATCTAAAAATACCACATGAACCTGAGAAAACTATCTCAAAACTAAGCATTGGCACCCAATGGAAGATCAGTAGGAGGTACCTCAAGTGTCACTATAGGAGGTATAATAGGTGGCTTAGGTCCCACCACCTCTAGAGTGTTCTCATCACCACTCTATTGGAATAAAACATGGGTACATCGTAGTTTCATAGCTCTACAACTTCCAATTATATACCTCCCATAATATTTATTAAAGATAGGTAAATAAGGTAATGTAGTTGTAAGAAGGGAAGGTGAAAGGCCTCTATAACAACCCTGATATTTATTACACACTTAAACATAATTTATTACATAAAACTCTTAACTTTATACAATATTTAATATCGATAGGTCTAGTGTCTTTGGGGCTTAGGAACATTAAATAACAACTTAGAATATGAAATACACATCTTTATTGAAAACTTTATTTACATGACCATACACATTCCTTCATACTTAGCATTTCATGGGATAACTTGAGGACATTCATAATAAAATGGTAATATATAAATCCATGTAAGGGATTAAACAAGGAATAACATGAATAATAAAGTACATGTTAGGAAATATTCTTATCAATGGAGCACAAGAGAAACATTAACATAAAGGAATGATATAGCATGATTATCATAACATGAAAATGTAGAAATTACATTTAACATGATATTAGCATGATCCAAGGCTCATAACACATGAATCATGAGTAAACCCTCATTGAACATGAATTATAATGAGTAAAAACTCATTGTACTTGATGTATCATGATACCATTATTTACCCAATGCATTGGAGCACAATCAGGGCACACCCTTCTTAATCATTTCCTTTCATGAATAAGTGTGCCACATGGATCATATGACATGGATTTATTAAAAATAATCATTTATTACATGAAAAAATAATTTGGAATTAATACATGAAAATTTATAATAAATAAGAAAATGTGCATAAAGGTGGATACCCTTGATAGAGAAATGGGCATGATATTCACTACACAATGACTTTGGCTTGGAAAATCACAGTACAATTTTGGCAGCATAATTGTGTGTAATAAGAATTAATAAAAATGTATGATGAGATATAAATAGGTGTCTCATAGAATTTAAATTAAATTTACAGTAAGGGGGGTCATATAGATACATTTCCCAACATATTTATTAGAATTTAGATTCCTAAAACAAAATAATTCCTTGAATGTGAATGAGGAAAGTGAAACCCCTTACGAAATTTACTCATGATAATAATTGTACGTGGAAGGAATTAATGAGAGATAAAGAGGAATATAATCATTAAAACATATGTTGGGATGTTTGGGAGAGGTTAAAAATCAAACCTGAACATTTGAAATTGAAAATAAATGGGCATAACAACATAAATAAATTTGGACAAAAATTAGAAAAGAAGAAATACCTTACATGGAAGTGTGACTCCAAAGGCTTGAGAGAGGATTATTGAGAGGTTGAGGAACCTTGGGAGGATTATAGAGAGAGAAGGTAAGATTTTGGTCAAGCTGTAATGTCTTTGAGCGAATAGGAAGTGGGATCTCGGGTGGGTTTATATAGGAAAAGAGAATTTTTTTTATTATTTAGGTTTTGGAAACCATACATTAAACTAATAAAAACAACAAACCAACCCATAGGTTTTTCCCATGGTTTTTTATAAAGTGGATTGGAAACATTATTTAATAAGGTCAATGGCCGAAAATCATAAAATATTAGGATTTTTTATGTGGAGGGGAGCCACACTCTCAAGGAAATCTTTTCAAAATATTAAAATGTTTTATAAGTCTTTGAGGGTCCACTAAGGCTTTGTAAAATAAATAAAAAAACATAAAATCATATTATTTTAAATTTAAAACATATATTGGATAAAAATACCATTTATAGTATTTTATTACATAACTATTGAGTCATTATGATGTCATAAAACACATTATATATTTAAATGGTATTTAATTTTTACCCAAAAATTCGACTGTCTCAGAAAATTATGAAAAATTCACCATTGGATAATTTTGAAGTCCTGATTCCAAAAATAACATTAATTTTATCTAAATAATTTTCTAAATATGTGAATTTTTTACTTTTAAAATTAAAAACTGACATTTATTGAAAATTCATTGGTTTTGACAAAAAACGACTTTCAAACCTTAATAAAAATTACAATTGTATTCATAAAAATAATGCGAACATTTATATTTAATAAAATTTAATTTAGTAATAATATTTTATTAAAATAATATTTAATTAAAAAATCCATTAATTCATTAAAAAATATTTCTTAATTGAATATTGACTGAAAATATAGTTTTTTCTTTAAAAACCATTGACAAAGTAAAAATAAAATATTGCACATAATCATAGTGCTAGTGTCTTGTTACATAAACCCTTATAACACCTGCATAAGACCTAAGGGTAAGGTGTGTGGTGGTGATAGACTCTTGGGGTGGCTTAGATAACATCACTCAGGGGGTAATATCTTTCAACTTCCACTTATCCTATAGGTGATTCCGTTCATGCATAATGTGTTGAAGCTTGACTTGGGCTTGGTCTAGAGAAAAGCCCAGTAATGCCACCTCCTTTTAGAGCTCTGACAAATGGGCTTTGTATGGAGAAATTCTACTGGATGAGGTCATCGCTTCCTTTTTCTTATTAAATTACATTTTTTAAAGCCCTGTATTTATACTAATCAATTGATCATTGTTCAATGGCTATATTATCTACAGTAAAAATTATTAATGGTATTTTGAAATCCAAAATCATAAAACTAAATAATTTCATATGTTATATAACCATTTTACATAATAATTAATTTAATTAGATCAAGACTAATTTGATAACAGTTTGGGTCGTTACAATCTTCCCCCATAAGAAATTTCTCCCTAGAAATTTCCTTTTCCCACACTAAAATAGATGTGGGTAACTCTGCTTTATCACTTACTCCAATTACCACATTTCTTCTTCAAACTTGTAGTTTCTCCATAACACTTTCACGCAGGGAATTGTCTTATTTTTTATAAATTTTTCCCTATGATCTAAGATCTACACCAAATTCTCTTCATAAGTGAGGTCATTCTAAAATGGTACCACCTCTAGATTGAGAACATACGATGGTTCAGGTATATACTTCCTAAAGAGTAATACATGGAATACATCATGTACTTGAGATAGGTTTGGTGAGTGTTCTAGTCAATAGGCCACTTCTCTAATGCAATCATGGAACTCAAAAGGGGCAATATACCTTGGAATAAGCTTTCCCATATTCCCAAATCTCATAACTCTCTTCCATAGTGATATACGGAGGAATAACATGTATCTAACATCAAACTCTAGGTCTCGTTGATGATTATCAGCCTAGCTCTTTTGTCGACTTTGAGTAGAATTAATGTGATGTTTGATGGTCTTAACCTTATCTCCAATTTTTTTGACCACTTCTTGACCTATGAGTTTTCACTCCCCAACTTCATCCCAACATGTCGGTGTTCTACACCTCTTCCCATACATGGCTTCATAAGGATCCATTTGGTTGCTTGAGTGGAAACTGTTATTGTAAGAAAACTCCACCATAGAAAGATGTTGATACCATCCTCCTTTAAAGTCCATTGATAATTCTATCAATATTTCCTTAAGTGTTTGGATAGTCTAATCATGTTGGCCATCAATTTGAGGATTATAATCCACACTAAAGTTTAGATCAATATTTAGAGCATGTTGAATACTATTTCAGAACTTAGTGGTGAATCTTGGATCACGATCGGATACAATAGATAGTGGAACTCCATGAAGCCTTACCATTTCTCTGATATATATCTGTGCTAGTTGATCCAATGAGAAATCCTCTCGAATTTAAATGAAGTGTGTAGTCTTTGTAAGACGATCCACAACAACCCATATAACATTGTTTCCTTTGGATGTCTTCAGAAGTCTAGTGAAAAATCCCATGATGATGTTCATCCATTTCCATTATCTTATGGGTAATGGTTGCATCATCCCCTTATACTTATGCCTCTTATCCTTCACTTACTGACAAAACCAGTCACTTTGATGTATACTCAGTGATTTCCTTCTTCATGTTATCCAACCAATAATGCTCTCAGAGATATCAATACTTATTTGTGTTACCTAGGTGAATGGAGAAATTTGAACTATGTGAATCATATAAAAGTTCATTATTTATCTTCGGATTTGATGGAACACATAGTATTATCCCAAATATCAAAATTCCTTATTTATTAACATTGAACTATGAGGATTTTTCTTTTTTGATAGTTTCCACTTATTTCTGAATTTCCACATCATCCTTTTGAGCATTCTTTAACATATCCAAAAGAGATGGTTGAGCAATAATTTGTGAAAGGATTGATGATGTTCCCTTATTTATGATTTCCATGTCCATCTTCATCAAATCTAAGAAGATTGGATCCTTTTAAATTCTCATCAATGACATAATCACTGGGTCCTTTCTACTTAAGGCATCTGCCACATTTTTCTCTTTACTAGTGTGGTAATGTATTTAGCAGTCATAGTCTTTGATTAGGTCTAACAATATTTTTTGGTGCATATTCAACTATTTCTACGTTAATATATACCTGAGGCTTTTGTGGTCTGTGTATATTTCACACTTCTCCCCAAAGAGGTAATGCCACAAAACTTTTATAGTGAATACCACTACAACCAACTACAGATCATGTTTTTAATAGTTTTTCTAATGAACTTTAAATTTCCTTGAATCATAAGAAATGAATTTTTCATTTTTCATCAACACACAACCCAAACCCTTATTTGAAGAATCACTAAATACCACAAAAAGTTCTCCACTTCTAGGTACTGTTAGCACGAGCACAGTGATAAGAATTCTTTTATATCCTTGAAGCTCTCTTTAATACATCACTCTAAGAAAACTTGACTCCCTTTTGGGATAGATTGGTAAGAAGGTTTGGCAGTGGGGATAAATTTCTCACAAATCAGCGATAATATATAGCTAACCCCATGAAGCTATGAATATATATCACTGATGTTGGCCTTGTCCATCCCTCTATTGTAGCTATCTTGGAGGGATCCATAGATATCTCATTTCTTGTGATGATATGACCCAAGAATGAGACCTCCTTAAAACAATATTCACACTTTTTGTAATTTTCATAGAGCTTCTCATTTCTAAAGGTCTCTAGTACAGTACATAGATGCTCCTCATTCTCCTCCTTGGTTTTGGATTATATTAGAGTATCATCTATAAATATTACCATAAATTAGATGAGGTAATTTCTAAAGACTCTATTCATAAATTCCATGAATATTTCTGGAGAATTAGTGAGTTTGAAAGGCATTTCTATGAATTCATAGTGCCCATATCTTGTACAAAAATTAGTCTTGGGGATATCCTCCTCCTTCACCCTTACTTGATAATATCCCGACCACAAATCCACCTTCGAGAAGTATTGTTCTCCATGTAGCTGATTTAACAAGTCATCAATTCATGGCATATGATACTTTTTCTTTATCATGATTTGGTTGATCTCATGATAATCGATGAAAAGGTGATTGACCCATCCTTCTTCTTGACGAAGAGGACTGATGCACCCCATGGAAAAGCACTTGGGCGTAAAAACCCTTCATCCATATTCCCTTGTAATTGTTTCTTAAACTCCTCAAGATCCTCAATAGCCATTATATATGGAGTCTTGTATATTGTAAATCCCCCAAGTATAAGATCAATTGAGAATTCAACATCTCTTTTAGGAAGAATACCAGGAAATTCCTCGAGAAACACTACAGCGAATTCCCTCACCATAGGCATGCCTCCACATACACATGCTCATAGGGTAGTAATATCCATTCTTGATATGATGGTTCTAAATATGATTAATCCTCCTCCTTGCACTTGTATAGAATCGGGGGTTGATTCTCCATATGGAGAGTGATTTTCCTCTCACAGGAAATTATGTTAGGTCTATATAAGGAAATAAAATCCACGCAAATAATTGCATCAAATTATACCAGAGGGAGTATGATGAGGTTCACTGATAAGTTTAATCCAAAAATTATGATAGGGGAGGAGTTATATTTATGGTATGCAATGATTTCCCCATTTTCCATTCTGACTGGCATATTTAATTCCATGATTTTTGGTGGTGTTAGGATTATTCTACTAAACTTTTAGTATATAAAAGAATGTGTAGAACCAGAATCAAAATATATGTTCACTATTATTTATTGAATAACTAGAATATCTATCCCCACTTCATTGTCGGGGTTCACTTCAGTAGTAGAGATAGAAAAAGCATTCCCTTGCTACATTGGAGGTTGTTGGTTTCCTCTGAAAACCCTTAGATTAGGGAACTAGTTTGAAAAGTGCTCTTATTCTTTGTAGTTGAAGCAATGAACAATGCGTTGAGGGTCAAACGAGGCATTTCACTCCTCTATCGCAGCCACATGTTTTTCTTTTTGGCTGTTAATGGTCAGGTTTCCTTCTCTTCCACACCTAAAGAATTTCCTCACCCCCTTTAGGCAATTTATGGGGTGCTTCTTTCCACACCATTGGAAAGTGGGGTGATTTATTTTCTTAGAACAATTTGATTTATCCATTGGACCACTACAATTAAAGTCCACCTTATAATTCATATCCCCATGATACCCCTGAGATTCACTGATCTCTATTTTGACCTTGATGGCATAAGAGAAAATTTTCTCATAGCTCTAGAAGTTACAGATCACTAGGGATTTCCATAGCCTAGGTTTTAGCCCACCAAAGAAGTGGTAAACCTTTCATGGGTAACGACAAAGTCATAGGTGTATCATACAAGACTTGTGAAGTTTTCCTCGTACGCACCAATGTATTCATCGTATTTTTGTTTGAGGTCAACGAAGTCCATTTCCATCTTAATTCAGAGGGTGTAAGGAAAATATTTTTCGAATTTTTTTTTCCAAAAATCCTTCCATTCCAACATCTCAATCTCCTCCGTAGGCTTTGAATTTTTTATCAATGCCCACTATTGATTAGATTTACCCTCCATATGATAAGCAGTCATAAGTACCTTCTCTTGTTTAGAATATTAAAGGATAGAGAAGATATTTTCAATGGATTTGATCCATTGTTCAGAAATTGAGAGATCAGATGATCCATCAAAAGTAGGAGGCCTTTTTCTTTTGAATCTATAGATTGCGGCTTGTTATTTCTTGGGGGGGGGGGTTGAACGTTCCTCTGGACCCATGTTTCTATTAAAAACTTTAGTTAATTGAGAGAATATTGGGACAATGTTTGTGATTCCAGCTCCCATCAGATTTGACATCTCATTAGAATAGTCATCACATTGATCTTCACATATGTTGTTTTCCTGAGTCCTCTTATTATTGGCCACTGGATGGAACAAGAGGTAATTAGGGGGTAACACATAATGGGGAATCCAAAGGAAAAAGGTGTATGACTTATAAATTACTTAACTTATGAATTTATAGGCTTCAATCTATTTATCCAGGATATACTTACCAATATATATTCTTAGGACCATTTTTACTCCCTTAATAATGGTTCGTACTAAGCCTATTAATTTAATAAAGAATATACCCCAGGAGTGTCATAACCAAGAGTGAAGTAAGGCCCATTTTCATGAACCAGTTCCCATTCGAGTCTAGCTCAAAGCGGTGTTTTCAGGTTTAACCCCTAGATACTTCTGTGCTAAAGTTGCCTCTACCTGCTCGTATAAAAAAGGGATGTATTTTTTTGATATTATACTAACTCAATACCCACTGAAAATTTAGGTATGTTTTTATTATACTTAGTCTTATACCTAAGGCTATCACTAGGGTTTTCTAATCCTAATCCCAAAATTACTAAACCTATACTCTAATACCAACTATAACAACCCTGCTCTCTATTACACACTTAAACATAATTTATTACATAAAAATATTCGATTGATAAAAAATAAGAGATCAAGTGGTATAGTTGCTTTGGGGATTAGGAACAATACATAACAACTTAAAACATTAAATACAAATCATTATTGAAGACTTTCTTTACATGACCATACACATTCATTCGTACCTAGAATTTCATGGGATAACCTCAAGACATGCATAAGAAAAGGGTGAGCTATAAATCCAAGTAAGGGAGTAAACAAGGAATAACATGATGAATACATTAAATTTTAGGAAAAAGGAATATCAATGGAGCATAAGATAAACATGAACATAAAGGCATGATATAACATGATTATCATAACATGGAAATGTGGAAACAACATTTAACACGATATTTCCATGAACCAAGGATAATTACTCATGGAGCATGAGTAAAACCTAATTAAACATTATTTATCATGATTAAACCCTAATTTTACTTGACATATCATGATACTAATCTTTACTCAATTCATTGGATCGCTCTCAGGGCCAAACCTTCTTAATCATTTCATTTCATGCATAAGTGTGCCACATGGATAATATAACATGGATTCACTAAACATCATCATTTATTCATTGATAAAGGAATGTGTAATTCATACATGAAACTATAGAATCAATAAGTAAATTTTCATAAAGGTGAATACCCTTGATATAGAAATCTTCATGGTATTCACTATATAATGAATTTGTCTTGGAAAATCGTGGTGCAATTTCAGTAGAATAACGACTTGTCATAAGAATTCATAAAAATTGTTTATGAGAGAGAAAGGGGTGTCTCATCATATTTACATGAAATTTACATTAAGGGGGTCATATATATACATTTCCCAACATATTTAATTGAAATTACATTCCTAAAAAAATTGCAGGAATGTACCTTTACATAATTTCAACAAGGTAACGGGTGTACATGGGAGGAATTAATGAGAGAAAGGGGTATATAATCATTAAAAAAATAAGTAGGGTAGTATGGGAGAGGTTCTAAATAATACCCAAATTTTTTTAATTGAAAACAAATGGTCATAACAACATAATTAAATTTGGACAAAAATGAGAAAGGAAGAAATCCCTTACTTGGAAGTGTGATCCCGAAGGCTTGAAAGAGGCTTGAGAGAGGATTATTTAGAACTTGGGGAACCTTAAGAGGATTCTAGAGAGTGGAGGGAAGAGGCTGGTTCAGCAATAAAGGCATTGAGTGAAGAGGAAGTGGGAGATTTGGTGCGTTTATATAGGAAAAGAGAGGGAATTCTTTATTATTTTGGTTTTGGACACCACATATTAAACTAATGAAAAACACAAACCAACCCATGGTTTTTCCCATGTGTTTTTCCAAAGTGGATTTAAAAACATTATTTTATAAGACCAATGGCCGAAATTCTTAAAATATGAGGCTTGATTTTGTGGAGGTGAGTCACACTCTCAATGAAATCATTTTAAAATGTTAAAATGTTTTATAAGTCTTGGAGGATCTAAAAAGGATTTGTAAAATAAATAAAAAAACCTAAAATAACATTATTTTAATGGAAAAACATTTATTTTCTGAACATCCCATTTATAGTACTTTATTACACGATTTTTTAGTCATTATGATGTCATAAAACACATTATATATTTAAACGATATTTAATTTTTACCAAAAAGTTCGACTGTCTCAAAAAATTATGAAAAATTCACCATTATGTAATTTTGACATCCTGATTCCAAAAATAATATTAATTTTATCTAAATAATTTTGTAAATATGTGTATTTTTTACTTTTAAAATTAAAAATCGGTATTTATCAAAAATTCATGGGTTTTGACAAAAATAGCTTTCAAACATTAATAAAAATTACAATTGTATTCATAAAAATTATATGATCATTTATACTTAATAAAAAGTAATTTAGTAATAATATTTTAATAAAATATTATTTATTTCAAAAATCCATTAATTCTATAAAAGTAGATTTCTTAATTGAATATTCACTAAAAAATACTATTTTTTCTTTCAAAACCATTTACAATGTAACAACAAAATAATGCACATAATCCAAGTGCTAGGGTCTTGTTACATAACCCCTTATAACACCTACACAAGACCTAAGGGTAAGGTGTGCGATGGTGACAGACTCTTGGGGTGTCTTAGAAAACATCACTTGGTTGGTAATCTCTATCAACTTCCACTTCTCCCATAGGTGATTATGTTCAAGATTAATGTTTTGAAGCTTGGCTTGGGCTTGGTCAAGAGAAAAGCCTAATGACGCCACCTCCTTTCTGAGCTTTGACGAATGGGCTTTGTATGTAGAAATTCTACTGGATGAGGCCATCTCTTCCTTTTTCTGAGTAAATTGGATTTGTTAAAGCTATATGTTTATACTAATAAATTGATCACTATTCAATGACTATAATAGAAATGGTAAAAATTCTTAATGTTATTTTGAAATAGGAAATCATAAAACAAAATAAGTGGATATGTTATATAAACATTTTACATAATAAGGCATTTAATTATATCAAGAGGAATTTGATAAAATTTTGGGTCTTTACAATGTCCTTGAAACACAGCATAATATATAGGAAATAGATAAATAGGAACTGTGCATAGACTACCTATGCTCATAACACACCAAACAACCTTGTCCAAGATTCAGGTCTAGATAATAAGGAAAGGTGACCTTAAAAGGATCTCTATGAAACGACCTACCTCCCATTTCCCAGGTAAGAATCAAGTTTAGGTCTCATATTTCCAATGGCCATTTAATTTCTAAATAGGTAGTATTACTTTAATCTATATAAACATTTAATTTCCTTTAAATATATTGAATTATGTAGATCACCATTCCAATTTATAAGAACCTATACTCCTTATAACTTGAAATTGGATGTTCACTTAATCCAATTTATAAAAATATCATACATAATAAACTTAAACAATTTTTTATTTATAAGAAATTAGGAACTTCAAGATATAATAACTAAGAACAACAACAAACACATGAAAACATGAAGATGCACGTTGAAAGTAGATGTTGAATTGAAATATGCAAGTCATTTCAATTATTATTGTGCCTAGTATGATGCATGATATGTAGTGACCTCATATAATTGGGCTGAAATAATATAAATCATCATATTAATAATACAAATATCAATAACATCACAAAAAAGTGTGTTAACCAATAGTTAAGTCATATCAATAATAAATGGGATAATCAATAATTGAAATTCAAAACCTAGGAAATTTGGTTTTCCCCTATACATGGGTTAGCTACGTCCAAGCATAAGGTAAATTATCAATTCCTATATCCTAGTCTCCTATCCAATCCAAATAGTAAGAAAAAAATATGATTTGATACAACTTTGTAGTGTCCTTCCCTGAGTTCCATAGAACCGGGCCCTGATACGGCAGGCCACATGACCTCAATCGCATATCCTTGAATACCAAAGCCCATCGACTAGCATCGAGGGCCTTAGGTGTGTATATGGGGAGACTATGAACTCATAAGATTGGTTATAACATAACAATAAACAATATAAATTAAATAGTGTAAGAAATAAGAAAAAGATATAACAGTTGAAGTAAAAAAATAAGTAGTGAAATAAAAAGGAACAACTACCGGAAGATGAATAATCATAATATATATGATAATGATGTCATGTCATGAATCGATAAAAATAGGAGTACAAGGGAACAAGGGTGAAAGAATATATAGAATTCTATCAAAAAGTGAGAAAATAGAAAAAATTGCTACAATAACATCTCAAGCATAGGCTTAATCCTCTTCCCCCAATCTTCATCCTAAGAAGCAAGCAAACACTCAAGAATCGAAAGAAGTAGACTTCTCTTTATTTGTACCTAAAAGTATAGAGTCTACTCAGGTACCAAATGGTGCTCAAGAAGGGTGTAAGATATGAATCATAGGATGCCAGCACCCACGGTGTCTAGACCTTTCTATTTCATAATATAACAAAATCATTGCGCCAATATATAATAAGATAAAAGTAGTTAAATAAATATAATAACTACCACTTGTTCTGAGTTCTTGAGTGGACACTCATCCCATACAACCATTTTCAGCCTAAGTAGGAAGTCTGAATAGGGTACCTATGCAATGAAGAATACATATACAAGGTCCAAAGTAGACTAGGAAATCTAGGAAGGTATACTCCTAATCTTATTCTTTGGCTTGGGGGTCTAATTCATTTGTCATCATCTAAGCGTGCTAAAAAAGATGTTTCAAAAAAGCATAAGAAAACTCTATGAAATATTAATAAATGCATCACATGCAATTCAACTAATTCAAAAAAGTACGTCAATTATAGTGGTGGTGTCTGAGCCCATTCATGGTGATCTAAGTAGAATCCCAGGTATTTCTACGGTATATCCGATATAGACCAATACCATTGAGCCCATCCAAGGTGACCCTGTCAACATCCCAAGTATCACTGTGAGTCATGGTGAACTCTGAGTTCGTGCCAAATATCACACATAGGGGATTAGGTCTCACCTGAGGCATGGTATAACCATATTTTCAATATCTCCTTCCTTGGTTTCTCCCCTAGGGAACCGGCCTCACTCACAATCATAATAAATCCCTCCTAGAAAGCCCATACCTAGCAAGCCAAAGTATTACTCCTGACACGTCGATTAATAACCCATCAAGCATGGAGAGTCCATCCTTGAAATTCTTAACTTGGGATTCATATCCTCTCCTGGACCATATTTAATGAGGCATATCAAACAAGGAATATAACTCATGATAATTCATTCATAGTTGCATGCCAACAAATAAGCATCTCCATGTCACATGTTTACCATATAATCCAGCTATTCAGTTTAAGAAAATCAACCATGTCACAATTCACATTGCAAGGTAATAAACATTTCTCATAAGTATGGAATAAGTGAAAAGCATATCATTTAAAAAATTTCATGTCATCACATGAAATTTAATACATAAATCTAGGAAGTTTATCATTTAATCAGGATTTCCAATTTAAGCCAAACAGCAATGACATAATTTATATGGCAAGGAAACCAACCATGTCTAATGAAACTAAACACTATTTTTATTGTATAAGACAACACACCACTATTGGAGGGGTTTTATTATAAAAAACTTGATATTTCTTATTTATAAAATTCATATAAATATATTAAAATTTATTTTAAACTCATTCAGCACTAATTAAATACAAGGCAATATCTCAAGGCATAAGTGTCAAGCATAGCATGTGGTCAATCACATGTCATCACTAACATTTCAATATCACAAGACAAGAAGCTTACCAAAGATTTTCACTTATAGTTCAATCCACTAAAAAAGGAAAGATAAATTATATTGTTCACAAGTCATTAATGGAACTACAAACTCATCAACTAACAAACTTTCCAAAAAAACAATTCAAGTCTTTAAACATGGCACAAGGCTTTAACATAGTTCACATGGAATAATCATGGTAATTTGAGTACAATGCCACTAATTAAAACACATTCCATGAAGAATAAACATTTAATCAACTTTTATAATGTATTCTACACTTGCATGAATAATTAGAAACAAGGAAAAATATTTTTAAAGTGTAACTTCAAGCACACTAAGGTTTATGGGATTACACAATGGCTAATTAATTAGCATCAAGCTTAGGAATTTCCAAGGGGAACCCAATTCATGGTACATTTCTAAATCTAAACCCATTAGTCAATTTAAATCATTAAACCAAGGTGACACACACCCACAAGGAAACTTACATGTGTTGAACAATGAGGAACATATACCATTTAAGTTGGGCACACCTAAAGGGGTGGCCGAAGCCAAGTATAACACCCAATTGATGGGTTTATCCATAACCTATGATCAATACATAAATGAAAAAACACTCCTATAAATTTTAAAATGAAATAACAAAGCATCACCGGAAGGTTCCAAATAGCGTCACAATGAGGCAATGCTAAAGGGTGGCCAAAGGTTAAAAGAACACCCCATAAATGGGTTTTGCTGCATGTGAGGGTCACTACGGACACTAGAAAGCATTAAAATTAATTTAATAAGAGATATAAAGCTTCATTAGAGGGTTCTAATGCGCATCACAATGGAATGAGGCATAAAAATGAAAAAAATGGGCTGGATAAAGAATATATGCCCTACCTTGTAATTTTAGTACTCTACACATCCAATATCAACCCTTAATTCAACATAAAATGGACGCAATCGAGAGATTTAGCAAAATCCCTAAAATATGGAACAAAATATTACACACCAAAATAGCACTAAAAGAAGTGTATGAACCAAGAATTAAATGAGTGTGGAATATAGATCTTACTGAGATCTTTCTAGTGCATGTGACAGTGATAAAAATAGAGGATATTTGAGGGGTGAAAGATCAAAACCCCATGAGATGCATGGAGGAGGAAGCCACCACACCCAAGAGGGGAGGAAGGCTATGCATGGAAGGGAGGAAGAGAGGAAGGAAAAAAAGAATGGGAAAAAAGAAAAAGAAAAGAAAAGGTAAAAGAAAAGAAAAATGGAATAAAATAAAATAAAATAAGTGAAAACAAAATAAAAGAAAAATAAAATAAAAGGGACGAACCCTATTTTATTTTTATGGAAAAAAAATAATGTGCAAGTGAAAAATGAAAAACATAAATAACTCTGTGTAAACCATGCGTCTTCCCACTACCCGAAACCTACAATTGGCCACACGGGCATGCACCCTGGGTTGTGTGGTTCTAGAAAACCATACGGCCCAATCTTCCTTCCACGTTTTTGGTGCGTCAAGCTTCAAATGAGACCTGAACACACCTGGGATATCTTTTATCCTTAGAAATAATTTTCAAAGGGTAATTTAATGGTATTAAGATAAAAATTATAAATATTTCATACCAGGATAAAGGCGAGATGTTACAAATATATCTGAATTGTTGTGCATTTAGTACAATCAGTATGCAATGGTTTCTTGTCACAACTATTTAATTCCTCAAAAAACTTTGTACAATCATGTAGGTTATCTTTAATTTCCATTTTCATTTATTCCATGATATCTCTATCATAATTTACACTTGTATTCATATCAAATGATCCAAAAACTAAAATATCATTCCAATCGTTGTTTACATTCAGTTTTTCCTGATGTTTAGTCCAACATTTATAGATCTAATCAATTATGCGACAAATCAAATGGTCCTCCAACTCTTCTAAACTATTTTTTCTTGAATAACAACAACATAAACATTGACACAAGATTTGAGAAGTTTCTTAGGCATTCCCTCTTGAATACTTGATGAACTATTTAACTCCATCTTTATACTCTTTTTTCAAATGATTAATGTGAATCCATTTTTTATTCATATCCATCTGATTGGATTTATAAAAGATTATTTTTTACAATAAATAAACATAATATATTTATTATAAAAGGTGAAAGTTATAGTCAATTATAATAAGATAAACTAAACATTTTATTATTTCAAATAATTTTAGAATATTTACGAAAATTAGTAATTGAATTTAATCAAAGAATTACTTCACTATAGTTAGAGTTATCCTATGAATTCATTCAAAGATGGAAGTTATAGACAACTCATCCTCATCAACTCATATCCCAAACATTTATCATTTCATTTTTTTGTTTTGAACATCCTTAATATATTGTGGACATGCACCTATGTTTCTTGAAATAATCTAAGAAGTAGTCATATATAGGATGACTAATTCTCAGAGTAGTACAAGAAACATAAAAGAGATTGATGATGAGTTTCAAGAAACAAATTTCAATAATGGTTGTTTGGGATATTTGGTTGATGAATTTTCTAGTTGTCTATAAAAGTTATTGTGGATGAGCCTCAAGAAAAAAATTTGTAATAATAACTGTTGTTTGAAACAAATGAAGTATTTATTAATTATTTAAACAAATGGGAATATAATATAGGAAATTAAGAAGTAATAAGAAACCCAAATATGATAAATAAGAATAATAAAATTTCATTCAATCAATAAGAATATATAAAAATGTATTGATAAAACATTTTAATAAATAAAGAGTTATTTCATACACAAGGACAGTAATCATAGATTCCTCAGGGTGGAACCATTACATGTAGACCAAAAATGATGAATACCAAAAAATAATTTCTAATATATAGAATTTGATAACTTCCATTATATTTTTTTTGGAATAAGTGATGTAACAACCTATGGAATTATTACATTTGAAATTAATGGTATATCAAATATTATAAAACATTTCAAGAATCTTGGGATGTCATATCACCACACCGACCCATCCTAATGGTTATAGGGATGTTGTCACATTAGATTTACCCATATGAAGGATTATAGGGAGTCCATATAATACACATTGACCCATCCTTGTGATTATAGGGAGGTCTATAAAGAAGTTGGCATAAAGAAATAATACACATCAACAAGATATATCACAAACAAGGGAGAAAAAACACACCAACCTTTGAACCATCTATCCCATAAAAATTTAAACACACACACACACACACATATATATAACATATAATTTTTTATACACATAATTACAAAACAAATGCACATTTAAACATAATGTTTATTGAAAATAAATATAATTCCTTTCAAATTTGGAAATCCAGAACCATAATATGTGAATAAATAATTATAAAATTACCCTTACATTACCAGTTATGAAAATACATATAAATAGATAGAAATATATGTAACCCTTATAGAATAATATCACAACATATTAAAGTAAATATAACCCCATACTAATTATGAAAATAGAGAGCCATTGAAAATAATTAAATATGGTATCACACTTATGAATATTTCTATTAAAATAAATAAACACAATTATGAGAAAATTAATTTTCAATGAAACAACCTTACACCATAATATTAAAATAGATTTTAAATACATAAATTACCTTACATGAATTTCATAAAAATGTCTTCTTTCGCTGCTTCTCACCATTACTAGATTGGTAATTGGTTTTATAAATCAATTTTTTTGCTCGTTTAATGTTTTTATATCCCAAAACTCCATTTTTTATGCTGTGGAATAAATATTTATTTAATTATTTTTTCTACTGACCAGAGTTGATTCTATAAGATTTTAAAACATTAACAAAATTATGCTTGTAGAGCAAGCTGGGATATAAATGTAGATAGCGAAGAAAATTGATTCAAAATATAAATTTAAAGAAGACCAAAATAAGATAATCAAATAAGAAGTCAAGAAAAAAAAGCATCATAAATAAAAGAAAAACAATATACAATGATCAAAGCAGAAATAATAGATGACACTGATGAATAATAAATAAAAAATGAAATGAAAAATACAAAATAAAATCGGAACCTTCAATGGAAAATACAGACCTAACTCGCTAGGTTGAAAAAGATCAAAGACCCTCACATCTAGATCTCAATGTATTATTTGGAAACCATAATTAGAAGCAAACACCAAATTTCAAATGATGTTTGAGAAAATTGAGACTGTGTATTTGTGTAATTCGAGTGGGTTTATGTGATTCAGGCCTCGATTCACTAAGGAGGAGCACCAACGGTGGGTGGCTTCCACGGAAATCTTTATATATCCTGACATATGCGCAACTAGTTTGTTTTTTTAAATATATCTGGACATATTTGTCAACTCTTTCAAAAAATCACTGATAAAGATTTTATTTATCAGTTCTTAAGTAGAAAGCGCTGATAAAAGACTTATTTTTCAGCATTTAATACTTAACACTGATAAAGGATTTATAATTATAATTATAAATAAATTCTTTTGTAAAGATATATATACTTAATAAATATATATAAAAATAAATATAGTAAATATATTCCTTATTTAAATAAATTTATTATAATTTTATAATTATTAATATATATATATATATATTTATTTAGAATTATATTAATATTTTTAAAAAATAATATTTATATCATTGTATAAATTTATATAATTATATATATATATACATATTTAATTAACATATATATATAATTATAAATATAGTGAATATGTTAATTATTTAAGTAAATTTATTATAAATTTAATAATTATTTAAATATATATAATTATTTATTTATAATTATATAAATACTTTTAAAAAATTGTTTATTTATATTTATAAATAAATAATTTTATAAATATATTATGTAAATTTATAAATATATTTATTTATAAATATTTTTTTAACAATATATATTTTTAACAATATTTTTTTAACATTATTAATGAATATCTAATTTTGAGTTCATGCACGTTGAAAATGAGTGAAATTGTATAAATTAAAAATAAGTACACTTTAAAAATATTGAAAAAATTGATATGTTTTTTTATGTCTGAATTATATATAAAAATTCATTAATTACATATATGTGAAATCAATATAACACACATCAAATATATGTTAAATTGAAAAACCAAACAACATTCAATTTTATGTCCATTACTCTATGCAATTAGTCAGTTTTTAATTCATATTAATTTTTAATTATAAACCATTATTCATTAAATATATATGGATATTTAATGTAAAGCACAAAAATATTTTGTAATATATAAATAATATATATATATATATCAATATATATCAATATATTTAATATATAGATATATATTTAATATATACTATTTATTAAAATTATTAATAATCATCTAATTAATAAAATGTTTAAATTTTTTCTCAATTTACTTATTTTAATTTTAATTTGTTTAATTTTTACTTTACATATATGTTTATATTTAATAAATACTATTTATTAGTATTTATAATTTATATATAGTATAATCAATTTATTCTTTTGTATTAATAATTATTTTATTAATAAAATTTTTAATATTTATTTTAATAAATTCATTTTTAATTTTTTATTTATTTAATTATTTCATTTTATTTATTTAGACCTTTATCGGTGCTAAAAATCACTGATAAAGGATTCCTTAATGAGTGCTAAAAATATAGCACTGATAAAGGGGTAAATTTATCAGCACTTTCTGTGGCACTGATTAAGATGCCATTTATCATAACTTTTTTCTTGCGTTGATAAATACAAGCAGTGTTAAACACCTATTTTGTAGTAGTGATTATTGGAAGGTACATCTTGGGAGCTCATCCATATGCCATTTTCCCAATGGTTTGTTCATGAGGTTGTAAAAGAAGAAAAATATATTAATCTTGTGTTCCTTTTGTGATTATTTCCTTAGTTCTATTTGATGCATAAAAGAAGAGTGGTGGGTAGAAGGATAACCCAGTGAGTAGGGAGCATAAGTAGGTTGAGCCAAAGCATATGGAAATGAGTCATTTTTATGGGAAGAAATGATCTCCCATGTTATTATAGTGTGGGGATCGATGGAATGAAAATCCTTCCTATCCTATTTTTTCTTATGTTCACCTCTATTGTGACCATTTGGATTTCCTTCAGAAGTTTTGTAATATATGCTTTTGAAAGAGGTCTTGGGTTTGGCCCTTTTTTGGATATAATATTTTTAGGATAATCTTGTGAAGATTCAACAATTGTTCTTGGGATCTTATGGATGTTTACGTTGTAGGATAATTATTTTATAATGGTGATGGATATTGTTTATGAGATTCCTTGTTTCTTTATGGGATGTTCCCCCTCCCTCCCTTGTGGGTGTATTTTGAGCATGTGGTTAAAGTGCCTTGTTCTTTGGTGGTTGACCGTAGGTGTCATTTTATTAAGACTAATTTTTTGATATAACTTCTTTAAGATATTCGGTTGCACCATTATTTGGGTGAGACATAAGGTGATAATTTCTTAGATATGATGTAGACATTGGGTGTACGATTGGGTAAATAGGATGTGTAGTCCACTAGTTTAATTTATTATACTAGCTGGTGCTGGTTGTGGCTGTTTGGGATGCACCATGTGAGGGTGATCTAGGTTTTTAAACTAGGATATTTGTGTGTATCTTGGCCTAAGTTAATAACAAATGTCATTCATTTGAGGTTGATTATGGTTACCCTTCCATGGGCATCAAATAACTTTTGGTTGAGAGTGAATTTTTCTCAGGGTTTCGTGATTTTTTAGGATGTGTCCCTTAGTAGTTTATTATTTTATTCCACGAGGTTATTGTAAATAAAAATGGTAGCTATACCATTTTATACGAACTCTAAATGGTGGGAAAAAATGTTAGGTATCTCATGCTTCATATGAATTCTTGTCTAGGGTTCTATTTTAGTTTTGTTTGGAGATGTTTGAAAATATTATGGTTGACCAGTATAATCATTTTGAGTATTTTAGTTGTTATATTTGGGGTTGGTCTACTTAAATTATTTTGAGAAAGTTTTATTAAGTGGGTTTAGTCCTCCTTGGATCATCCACCCTCTCTTTCCATTCTTTTAAACTATTGATTTTTTGGGTGAAAAAGTGGCATGGTGGGGAGTTTGTGATAGCCCACGTGTCACGGTGTTGTTGATTTTGAAATATTTTTTATTTTCTTGAGATTTTTTTAGTTTTGGTTGGTTTTGGGCTATAAATTAATGTTTTTAGAGATTTTATTGGAGGAGAAAGGTTAGCCTACAGAGTCATTTGTAACCATGTGGTGCCTATGCAGGTGAGCCTATCATTTTGATAAATCCATTTTTAATGGATTCCACATAGGTTTTCAAAGCTTGTGGAGCTCCCTAGAATACATTCGAGGCTTGGGGTGTGTCAAGGGAAAGGCTTAGAATTTTTTTCCAAACCATAAGGCACAAAATTATTAAAGGAGGTTCTATTATAGGAAAAGTATGACAGACACTAAGTGCACTCTTTGGAAAAATGTATGGCCAAATATTTCATCATATCCAAGTGTATAGATTTTTAGTTTTCTAAAAAATATCCCTCTTTGATTTTAAAAGTTTTTCACCCTAATTTCTCCCATCCTACACCGGGAAACCCTTGTGAGCCAAGGATGAGCTTCAATTTCTCCCCCTTCTTGATTCGTTCTCCCCCTTCGGTGTTTTTCAAGTGGATCCAAGGTATTTCTCCCTATTTTTAACTCTTGTTCTTTTATCCTTCCTTTTTCTCTTGGTTTTGGATTCCTCCATGAACTATATATCACTTTTGGAAAATTTTAGGGTTCTATTTGGATCTAATGTTTGGGTTTTTTGGGTTTAGGGTTATTAGAATTTGTTTTTTTTGCATGGGTGTGGTTTTCATTGAAGGTGACATGTTCTAAAGTGTTTTAGTTTGGTTCTCATATCTACGAGGTAGGTTTTTCTATGAAATTGCCTCATGTTTTAATTAAAAATTTTCTTCTACTATATAAATTCCCTTTTTATGAAAGTATGAATATATGTGATATCTCTTTGGTGATTTGAAACCATTACTTGGTGTTTTGATTATAGCATAATTGATTTTTCATTATAATTCCATGTTTTAATATTTGAAGTGGAAAGTTTAATGGTGATAATATTTTTAGAAATTCTTGTATGGATTTTGAAATGTTTTCCATGTTCCAATTGGGTTTTGACTTGGATTTAGTTTTCAAAGTGTGAAAATTTTGTTTTAAAAAGAAATTTTGGTTTTTAAGTGAGGTGTTGACCTCCAAATGGTTTTAAAAAATGGGTTATCTAATAGATTTAAAATTATTATTTGAGATGTTTGTGTGATTTAACCCTTTTGGAAATTCCATGATAGATCATTTAAATATGTTTTATGGAAGTGGTTGGTCTTTGGATTTTTTTGGTTTTCAAAGAGGAATACCCTTGTTGAGGGTTTCATTGAAATGTTTGGAATGTTTGGATGATTTCCATAATTTTAGAAATGGTGTTTGGAATATTTTTTTTATGAAATGTGAAAAGGTATTGGAATTCTAGGTCATGATTTATTGTTAATGTTCTGATTAAAACTATGGATTTAAAATGGTGGTTGTGAAAGACACCCCTTGATTTCCCCTTGACTATTATACCTTGTATGAGTTATTATTCTCTATGAGATGATTTTTTCACCCCTTATGTGGAAAAGTGCTTTTTGTGTGTATTTTGGATGCATTTTTTATATGAGTTGATTCATTTTTTGGTGTTAGGTATGAGGGTAGATATGGTTATTTATTGTGAGTTAGAATTAGACTGATTGTTCCTTTCTCTCACTTCTTCATTTTTCATGGGAACCCAAATATCTAGATGTGAGTTTAGGATTATTATTCACTATGGATTATCACACTACTAGTGTCCCCTCTAGTGTGAAATAGGTTTATATGGGTTATTCCACTTCGATAGGACTGAGTGTAGGATAGTCGGTTGGTGGTGATAGCAAACAACATAGGTCGAAAGGTTGGTCCATTAAGAAAATTCTATGGATGTCTCACATTAGGAATCCCAGGGTAAATCCCATGACACATTCAATTTCCTAGATGCTTAGTGATTTAGGGAAGTTTTATCTAGTTATTTTTTTATAATTTCCACTTATTTAATTGTTATGGAACCTACTATTATTTATATTTTATATACACCTTGTGATGTTTGGTTCCTACTTTATTGTGATTGAATCATGTGTGTATAATGGTTTATTTACTCTATAAAAGTGGGATTTCAAAGATGTTTATGAAACCTTTTTTGAAATTAAAGACTATTGTGTGTGTTCTTTAAAGTGGATTTCAAAATGGATGTTTAGGTTCTAAGATAGATTCAGCAAGTGAAATAATTTGAAGTGGCCATTTTCATTTAGATAAAACAGGTGGGTCATTTTGAGAAATAAAAATGGGGGTTAGTGTGGTTTTTAAATGGATTAAAATGGTGGATTTATTTTAAAAATATGTTTGTTTTGTTTTAAAAAATAGTAATGTTCTGAAAATGTTTACAAGATTTTTTTTATTTCCATACATTACATATATGAAAATATTAATTTCTTGTTTAATTTAAAACTAGAATTGATGAATTGACTTATGAAACATATTACATAGATTCAGAGGGTTGTGGGGACCTACTGGGATTTTTAGCTCATTCTTATATATTTTAGATTCCAGGTTCCTAGTTGGTTTCAGTTTTATTTATCCAGGCTGATGTGGGGTGAGTTGGGTGGTGGTGAGAAACTGTAGGTCACATGGAGATATTTTGAGCTCATATAAAGGTGGTTTATTACTATTTTATTATGGTTTGTTTTGTTTTTTTTTCTTCCTGGATCTTTCTTTTTATTTTTTAGATGCTATTTATTTATATGAAAATTGGTTGGATCATTTAGTTGGACATGACCTATTTAGAATGTTTATTTATTTTGGATTTATATATTTTGGATTTATAATTATCTATTATACTATAGTTTATCATTTATTTGGGAGAAATAATTCCCAAAGGTATTCATGTGATGTACAAGAACTAGTTACTAGCCTATGGGGATTGATAATTCCCTTCTATCCTTTTGGAGAATCGGTTCAGGTGTTAGGTTTGATGGCTGCCTGGACTAGTTTGTTACATTTTCTCACTTATGTGTGAATGTATAATTCACCAAAGACCTCTAAGAACACCACAAACACACACATTTTCTATGGGTATGTTGATGAAGGAATCCTCAATAATGAACATCCCCACCCACCTCCCTAGTGTGTGACCATACCCATTCCAAAACAACATGATGTATTCACTATATACCATCATAAATGGTTTGTGATAAATTGGGAGAAAATAAAGGAAGAAAAACGGAAAAGAGTTACTATCACCTACCCAACTCTCTTGACCCTCACTGAATTCTCAATATGAAAACAAGATAAACAATTATTGAACGACCGCATGAAAAGTCACATAATTCTCCCTTAGGTAAATCTCAACTAGGCCTTCATTATGAATAGTGGTTTGAGATCACTTCTATGGGATAATGGCACACACAATAATAAAATAAAATAAAATAAATATAGTTCACTATATTAAAAGGAAATATAAAATTACAATGACCAAAACTAATCCAAAAAACGGCTGAAATTCTGTGTTTAGAATACTTTACAAGTGGGATATAAAATTCTTTAAATAAGTAGTGGAGAAAGCTTCCAAAATATCTTTAATTTTAATGGATTGATTTTATATATCTAGGATAAAGGCCATATTTTTTCACATCTAAGGATTTCATATTCTTCCTAGCATTTAAATTTCACCCCAAGATCCACGGTTTGGTCTTTTCATTGGATAAATGAGCATTTAAATGCATGATGTTCATTATGAAATTAGGTGTAATAGAGTAGTCCAAAAAATATTCACCACTCGATTAGGCATAAAATATGTTTCATAAAATATTCCCCATGAATTTATCAATATGAAAGAAGACATGTGATATCTCAATCTGATCAACAACCCGAGTGTCCTTTCTTCCAGTTTGGTGAATTTCTTATAAAAATCCCCACATGAGAATTCATTATTCTTATATGAGTGTTTGATCTAAATTCTAGAAAAGTACAAAATATTTTATAATATGTTGATGTGTAGGTTATTCTTACATGACTACTAGAAAAGGCACCTATACCCATGGTTTTGAACCATGGGTATAGCCCCCAAAACCGTGGGTATAGGTTATACCCATGGTTCTGGGAACTATGGCCTGTTAAGGTGTCGATATAGACCTATACCGATAGTTCTTATAAAAAACATTGTTATAGGTCCCATATATTTTTCCATTCCCATGGTTTTATAAAACCATGGGTATAGATCTATACCCATGGTTTCAAAAATGTGGGTATATCATTTCATATCACTGAACCTATACCCATGGTTCTACAAACTGTGGTTATAGGTAGGTGCATGCATTTGGAAGCAGCAGCAGCATCACCTTCTTCCCCAAATTCCTAAACCTGTAAATCAAATAAATCATACAATATAAATTCAATAAAGTATAAATTTTCTACATTTAGCAACCAACCAATAACTTGTAATAGTTTTCAAACAATAAAAAATACTAAAATATACATATACATCTATAAAACAAATTTATGTCATTACAAAACATTAACAGTCTCCTTCCTGCTAAGTAAAAAATGGAGGGGATAAATATCACCCCAATCGACAATATTACCATCCTAAAAATCCTCAAAAACATAATCAGTAGAAGAAATAACCTCACCAAAAACGTCATCTAGAGCCGAAACATTATCAACAACATCATCGCCACCACCTTCAGCTCTATCGCCACTTGGAACCTCATTGGAATCACTCAGGGAATCATTTAATGAATGAATCTATGAAATATATGAATCAATTATAGGGGAAGACTCTACTGTAAGTGATTTACTTAAAACCAATATTGATTTTTTGGAATTCTTCTATGATCATTTTACTTATTTCATCCTCTTATTTAATTCTTTCATGATAATATATATATATATTTTTTCTTCATCTACTTCTTAATGATGGATTTATAGATCGGGGGTTTGAGAAGTTTGAGAGAAGCCTAATGGGGACCAATACTTATAGGGGTAATGTTTTTTCCTGAATGACATCAGACTCTGCCTTGGTTCTCTTCACCTAATACTTGACTCAAATGATCATTTGACCTGAATTTGTCATCTTATTTATCAACAAGGGACTCAAGGGAAGTCTATTGAAAATATAAACAATATATTTAATTATTAACTTGGTATAAATGTTTTAAATATAAATAAAAAACATACAATATTTTCTTGTGTTTGTGAATTTACTGCACATCCATCTTTTTTATTCCTACTTGAAAAAAATAATTTAGCCTAAGGTATATAACCATTGATGACCAATACATATTGTTGCAAATTAAATTTATTAGTATACACATATTTACAGCATAAACATTTTATAATCTTGAATGATAATAAAAGATACTAAATTTTAAATTAATGAAAAATTCATAATTAATGAGAAAATCATTCATTAAAAATTCATATATAAAAGTTAATCATAAACACTTTATAAATTTAGGTACTCATTATAAACATTAAATAATCATGAATATGAATGGTTTAATTTCATTTCATAATATTAACTCAATATTATTAATTATATGTCCAATAAGAAATTTTTTCCTATAGGCCAATTGGCCATTAAAAATATAGGCTAATTGGCCATTTGGATTAATTTCCAGCTGGACTATAAGGGGGGTGGGGGGAATTGGTACACAAATAATTTCTTTTTTTGAATCTATAATATGAAGTTTTTATAAAAAGGGGTAGATAAGTGATGTTTATGAATTGTGGGGGATTTCAATATAATCACATGTTACTTAAAACTAAGATTTATAATTATGTCAAAAACATTTCCATATCCAGTATTGTGGTGTAAAGATGTTTTATTTTTATGAATGTTTGTGGTATGATGGAATGACATTTTTTTAAAATAATTGAGTAGTGTTAAAAAAAAATATTCAAATTGGTAGATTCAGGTACTCATGGATTAGTAAAGTTTTTTTATTTTTCTTTAAACATTGTATTAAAGTGTGTTTCTTAGCTTTAGATTAATGAATATTTTTGAGTTAAAGATGAAGATGAATGTTATACATTATGAAACAATAATACCAATTGAATCAATAAGTTATACAGAATCAAAATTCTAAGTATATCATAGAAGTTTAGTGGAAGAAAATAAAATTTTTATGGATTATTATTTACCACTAGAATACTTACATACTTCAAGTGCATGAAATTAAAGATCAAGAAAGATGATTATAATTTTGTGATTGTTAACTTAAAGAAGTTGTAATCATGAAAGTAAACTAGAATTAGAAGGATCTTATGTTCATCCGAACACAATGTATGAATAATAGAAGAATTATGGTTGACTAAAAGATAGAAGTATATGAAACCTGGATAAATTCAATAATGTATTTTTTTAGAGAATCATATAAAATTCATCTGTCATTTATGTAAGAGTCATTAACATGCCTATATATTGGTTCTTTAGGTTACAAAAAATTCAAATATATGGTTTAACTAAAAATTAATAGGATTTAAAATCAGATGATGTTACATTTTTTATAATTTTATAAACAATAATTTTGAAGAAGACTAATAGAGATTCAATATGAATTTAATTAAAAAATAAAAATAAATAAAAAACAATGTTAATTTTTTGAATTATCATCATGGAGATAGATCGAGGAAGGTTCAGTAAGTTAACATACTAGAATAAGGAAATAAAATATGGTGAAATCTCTAATTTTACTAAAATATGTTTCAATAGTAGATAATATAGAAGTTATAAGTTTTAAGAAGATATAGATATTAGAAATTGGTCACCTAAGGAAGAAATTAAGATGCACAAATGTGACATTGTTCAAAATATTTCTCAATTAGATCACACTAACATATTGGGTTTTTAGAACATGAATATTATGTTGTGTGATGGAGATATGAATTATGATCACTATAAGATAAAAAAATATTATTTAGTTCGACGTTTCTAAGGCTAACAAGTGTGAGTGAATTGAATAAAAAGATATATTTCAAGATGAATTAGAAGATAACAGTTCAAATCCAATTTTTAAAAAATAAATTGATGTAAAATAAACAAAATATATTATTGGAATTTGAATACGATAAAACAAAAACTATTTTGACAATGTTGATTTTCACTTAAAAGATTCAAAATTTATAATAGAAACCTCTTGATTTGAGATGAGATTTTAGGAAACCTTAAAATAATTTAGAATAGTAATTGGGTAATGTTACGAATACTTTTTACTCTAATATCATCTAACTCATTAAAAATACTTCACGTAAAATAGAAAAGAGAAGAAGACCTAGGATTTTAAGAACATGGGATTTGAAGATTTCAAGAAATACATGAGTATAAAAAGAGTCAAGCTCATTCACATATTTTAGATGATTATTAAGAGAGTTGATATTATTTTGAGATCTAGGACTACATCCTTAGAATAATCAACAATGTCCAAAAACTATAAGCATACATTCAAACAATTCATGTTTTTGATACTAAGTTCTAGAAATCTATGATTGGGACCAGAAATCAAGCTTAACTATTTCATATCTTAGAAGAATATATATTATTATTGATGAAGGATATGGGAGTTCATGTGACATCTCTCAGGATGTTGGTGGGACCTTTTGTAACTGGATATAAATACTATAAAAAAAACTTTATATCAAAGATGATTTATTCATTCAGTTGTATTCCATCAATGTTGATTATTTCCCCCATATTAATTTGGTCAAGTTTTATTCCTTCCCTATTTATCGTTTTAATATGTGATGGATATTAGTGGAAAATATGTGGATTGAGTTGGGACTAAATGTAAAAAGTATTAGGTAACCATATTGGAACTAAATCTTATAATGTTTTTTCTATGTTCATTCATATTTTATTTATGTACACATTGCTAAGACAATTAATATTGGTAGGATCAAGATTTTAATGCACCGTAGAGGTTAAAATACACTTAGAGAATGTTATATAAATGGGACACCACTAACTCAACCACCCCAACTATCTTAGTGGTGGATGATACCTAGAATATTAATTTCCTAATACTAAATTTAAAATCCAAAAATTAATACTATTATGTAACTCCCTCAATTGGATGATTATCTGGATACTAATTGTGAAATTTTATGAGTCCTCAGGTGTATAAGCTCTATCAACCAAGTTTGGAATAATATGCCATGACATAATATATAATCGGTGTAATATTACCTTACCTCAAAGAAAATAATTAATTAATTAAATAAAAAAGATATTACATAATGGCCAATTGGCCTATAGGCCTATAGGCCAATTGGTCATTAGTCCTATATGCCAATTGAAAATTATAACTAATGGCTAATTGTACATTAGGTTTATAGTTCAAGTGGCCCTAATTGCTATAGGATAATTAGATATTAGGTCTATAGTTCAATTGAAAGGGGTATTTTTAGCCTTATATTAAAGGGATTAATGAAGATAAAACTAAAAATTCATCCTGAAAAGATAACTAAGTAACAATATAAATAATGAAATTATTTTAATTCAGATTAATATTCATGGAACGTATTACACTTGAGCATTTTAGTGCACCCCAATGTGTGTGGATATGTCATTGAATCTTTTCTCTTTTTGTTTTTCCTTGATGCTTCCTAAAATAAATGAGTACAAGTAATAATAATTAAATTTTATATGAATACCATTAAATATTGGGAATACCTTAAACTCATCAGTCTTCCAATATGAAATAATTTTTTGATGTTGAGTTTTAGTATTGTAAGGGAATATAGGTGAACCCTCTAAATCAGAACCAACTCTACTCTTCCAACAAACATAAAACTCATGCTTGTATGATCAATATAACTCCCAAAGATCCCTCAACCTTGAAGTCTTAACAGCTTCACCATTGGGAAAGTTAAACCCACTCTTAAATGAATATATTAATTCATATAAATACAACAATAATATAGATATAAATTTAAAAAAATTTCTTACCCATATATACTCTGATTCTTTATCCTTGATGTCATTATGAATATGTCTCTATGAGACTGATTCCACCAGAATGATATCGTGGTACTCAGCTAAAGTGGCCATAAAACATCTAAAATTACATGAATTTTTACCTAGCATCTAATTTTATTCATTATAATCCACCATTATCTATGGATGGTGATTCCAGACTTCCTGTGTATGAGTGTGCCTGTGTCTTCTAGTATAAGATCCCACTGATAAAGAAAAGATGGAAAGAAGAAGAATTATATCATGATACAACAAGAAAAAAAATTAAGTCATATAATTTGAAAAAATTATAATAAGAAATAATAATGCAGGATGCTCAATAGACTATGATGGATCTATGGGCTATCCTGGATCAACAAACTCTAAAGGAAGTGTCTGTTACAATAGATGTGTTGGGGGTCTTCATGCACTGGAGTTAAAGATTAAAGAACTAAATCATCAGATGATGGATGGATGGTAGTAAATGGAAGTGGAATAGAAATAGTAGAATATGGGTAGTAGGTTGGGGGATACATCATCATATGAGGATATGGTAAAAGTGGGAACATCCACGGAGGAAGTGTAGACATGGTATGGAAAGAAGAGTCTAAATGATATGATGGAGGAATCAGTCAGAACATCCCTGAGGATTGTGTAGGCATATTATGTGAATAAGAGGGAGAATGATATGATGATGGATAAATGGATGAGAACATTCTTGGAGACTCAAGAGGAGGATGTTAAGGTGTGGTATATGGGGTGACCATTGGTGGGTTAGTATGAGAAAGAGTATGAATGGAGCTATGTCTAGGTCTATAAGCATCCCCACTCAGACCATGATTGAAGGATGTGGAGTTATCTCTGGTGGAACTGAATTTCCCTAAAATATATTTGATAGATACCATTAAAATAAAATTATATGTAATATAGAAGAAAAATATTATAATTATTATACTCTCTAAGGGAAGTGAAGCAGGCAATGCATACTCGCGCACCTATTGATTAGGATCAAATAGTTGCTTCCTTATAAGTTCTAAATCATTTGTCATAATCTTCATAATAATGGAATGTGCATTTTTTTGAATAATTTTTTAAAAACCATTCATATAACATAGATGTCCAAGAAGGCATAAGAAATGTTATAACATATTTTAGTAATAATAATTTAAAACCAAGTTATATATTTTTTAAAAACTCTTTTTAAAACCATTTTTATAAATTTGAATAAATTTAATTAGATGAAATGAAAGTAGAAAATACTAAAACAAAGCTATCATTCCAAACTGAAACTAAATAAATATAATTACAATAATAATAACCTAAGAAACTCATGTTAAGGTAAACTGAATGAAAAGTTAACATATATGGTTGCTTCTATATATTACCCACCACTATTTCAGGTTCAACATAAACTCTCACAATGGTACAATTTGGCTAATCAAATTCAATATTTTTGTCAACACCAATGAGGACATCAATGGAGGAAATTTCATCACCATCATCCTGAAAAATATTTCTTGGGATTACTTCGTTAATGACATTGTAATTAGGTCTCAGATTATATTTCACATAAAACACTTTTTTCTCCATTGATGCTAAAATTTATAGTTCATCAGTATATAGAAATCGAATCATGTCAATAACTTCAAACACATAGTCATCAATAAATATTCTCTAATGAATCATTGAATCAAACCATTTAAATTTCATCATAGTGACTCAACCTTGATAGTTGTAATCCTATAAAAATATTTTCTCAACAACTCTAGAGTAATACACATCTTCATATCAAGTCCAAATATATGATTCCCTGGTATCATAATCAATTGTAGTTGTTAACATAATACCATCATGCTTTTTTCTCATTTTCACTTCTCGATCCATTGTAACATTTTTATACCAATTAACTATTAAATATTTTCATTCATAAACCACAAAATTGGGACAAAAATCCAAAATTATTTATTCTTAAGAAACAAAGTCAATAGGTAAAATCAATACCAGAAAAATATATGAATAATAAAATTAAATTAATATCTTTATTTTAAGATAATTAAAGTAATGGTCATACCTTTGATTTCAACCAAAAAGGAAACTCTAGGCTATGAAAACCTTCTATTCTTATTAAAGGAAAAGAGTGACGAACTCTAATTATAATTTTTTTTATGTTCACTACATAAAATTATAATAAAAGTATAAGGTATATGTGAAATTACATAATATGAGATAACATATAAATATACAAATTACTTATTTGATATATTCATCAAACAAAACATAGTTAAATAAGACTGTGTGACGTGCCATATCCCACTCTTCAAGGATCAATATAGTCAATGTATAAGACCAAAAAATTCTTCCTATTTAGGGAAGAGAGAAATAAGGGATCAATTTCCCCATACTATTCATCTTAGTTTTTCATTGTTCGATTATATCTTGTGCTCACATCAGACAAATATATTAAACAAAAATACATACTTTCTTGAGCTAGTTAACCTCAAATAATCAAAACATTAGGATAATTATTGTTTAGAACATATCGTTTCATTGTGCACATATTTATTTTAGTAGGATAAATACACTAAAAATCAATGGGTCCCCCGATAAGTTTTCCAGTTGGATGATGAAATGTTAAATGTAGTTTGCAGGTGAATAAGGATAGAGGATGTTTTTTCTCTCACAAAAAATTAATGGCACCTCCTACTACATTTTTATCAAGAATAACTTGGATAAAATTTTAGAATAAATTTATCTAAAAAAATGGCACAAGAAAATCACTATAACCCTTACAGTATTGGATAAAAAATGTCAAATTTAAATTGGAGTCAATTCATGAAGAAGGATGTGATAATCATGAGTTTTTAGAGGTTTTAGTTTAAAATACATTATATTGAATCATTTATATATGTTTCTAGAATATCCATCATGAAACTTTATATTCTCTAATACTACCAGAAATTTATCTTTCTCGTACAATTTCATCATATAATAAGCATAAAGAACTTTCCATTTGTTTTCACTGAAACAAATAGGATGTAGATCGGGTCTAATACCCAAATCCAACAAGTACTGATGAGATCGGATGTCATATTCGGTCATCCCCTTGATATTTAAATGAATTGAAAGAAACATTTCACATATATTTTTTTCAATGTGAATTAAGTCTAAATAATGACATAATACATTGGTAGACCAATATGCATACTCAAAAAAGATACTTCTCTTTTTACAATTGTAAGTGGATTCAGTCTCAAAATTATTCCTCTTTTTAAATTTTAGTAGATCTTTCCTTAATGAAAAACTAAAATCTTTCAATTCATTAAGCAGATAACAACCTAACAAACATAGAGGTGGTTGTTCAATGACAACAGTATTATCAAACCTCTGAAAATTCTTCCTATATTGATGATCCATTGTTAAGAATCATCGATGCCCCATGAAACTGAAACTACGATAATGTTTAATCCTTCTCGACCATGTATTGTTTATACATATATTGCATTATATTTTTCCCTTCGTGCACCAACCATATATCATTGCATAAGCAGGTTAACCATTTATAGTTCATATAAGGGTAGAAAACATCTAATATATATTTTTTGAAGAAGAATTGAATGTCCGTACACCCATATCCAAATGCTACTTCAAATATCTTATCAAAAGATGAAAGTAGACGTCCATATCATTACCAGGATCAGAAGGTATAGATATTAGTATACTCAAGAAATTGAAAGGTTTTTTCATACACATCCATTGGAAAATATTATAAACATGGACAAAAACTATCCATATGGTGTGAGAAGTAAGAAAATGACCAAACAGATTAAATCCATCCTACTATAGACCCAACCTAACATTATTCACCTTAGCTGAAAAATTAGGATGTTTTGCATCAAATTCCAACCATGATAATCCATATACAGGATGAACTAACTCATAATTAGCTTTAATTATCTTAGTATCATTACATCACATATTGTATTATATTTTAACATACATGAATAGATTTTGAAGTATGGGAATAAATGGAAAGTTCCACATAACATTACATGGAACACGAGATGGTTTTCCATCTGTATTTTCCTTCTATTGAGATATACCACATATTTTTTAGAAATTAGAGTCAGCTATTTTCTCTCAAAATAAACTATAATATTTCATACAAGCATGAACTTTATTAGTTGAAAATCCAAGATACTTAATTAACATTAATGACTAGTAATTATTTTAGGGAATATCTACACCATCTAGAAGAATGTACTTAAAAAGGTAAAAATATAATCAATGGAGGTATTAGAAATTCCATACATGGGTTTTCTATGAAATAACCACAGTAAAATTCAAACTTGGTCATTTTAGTACATTTATGATATACTGGAGTTCTAATATTATCCATTAAAATTTTCACTCTCTCAACATCATCATATTTATTATTTTACTCATGTGTATTGAAATAATTTCCTTTTTTCACTAGCATACTATATCTCTCATGATTATTCCCAAATGGAAACCGATCAAATATAAAATTCTCTATACCACTTATTTGTTTGAATTCATAAATAATACAAAATTTCTCCGTATCTCTATAATGATACCAAAAAGAATAGTTTTTTTGAAATAAAACTTTTTTAATATGGTATATAACTTCTTATTGGCTTAACCATGGTCTTCTAACACAATTATATCATGAACCCCGTATACAACCTCTATCTGAAGCATTGTTAAATGAAAAATCTAAAACTTTTTCCAAATTATTTTGAAACTTAGTTGAAATCTAATCAGTATGATATATCCAGATTCTATCAATTCTATTACCAGGTAATAATGTTATCTTCTAATCAACAATGTAAACCATATTTAAAAAATTAATTACAACTAATTTCAATATTAACGTCATCAAAGAATACTATTATATAGAAAAATAAATGATAAGAGAAATAACATATGATATAAGTGATAACTACAAATAACAAACCATGGTGGGTATCCTTAATATTTAAGAATTCACTATCTTGGAAACTATCAAAATATCTCCCCAAGAAGATCAAGAGGTAAAAAAATGGAATGAAATGAAAAAATAATCATTTTTCATAAGGTTTTATGAAATGAAATGAAAAAACATCAGAAGTGTGTTAAAAATATTTTCTACTATTTTCATTAAATAGTAATAATCAATTAGAAAAATATATTTCCTCAGACAATAACTCCTTTATAAATCACCTTTTTAATGTTCTAATTTATAATCACATCCCAAACACCCCTTCCTAAAATACTAATTTCCAACTCAAAAGAAGATTCTAACATCCAAAAACTTTTCCAAAGGATCTTTGAAATCTATACTTTGAATAAAACTTGGAACATTTTACTAAAAAATTATTTTTAAAACCAATACAAACTCATAGTTTCATTAAGAAACAAAAAATTATTTCCACTGAATGTTATTCCAAAACTATTTTAAAAACAACATTTTACACTTTAAAGAACAAACCCTATAAAACTCATTTAATTTTTTTTTGAAATAAATATTTTTTTACAATTTATATTTATTTATTTTAAAACCTTTTTAAATCTAAAAATATAGAGATGTAAACCAAACAAAAATAATAAGTAAGCACATAGTTAGGAACCACTATGTCATGCCACACAAAAGGGTAAACTACAAGCACACAGGTTCCAGATAATAATATATGAAACATGGGATACAATCTATATACAAGATAGATTCACTAAAGGGATCCTAAAATAGATCCTAGTATAATGGATCTCATAAATGGGCTTGAAAAAATGGGTTCTATAATGTCTTATAATAACCTTAGTTTCCTGAATCACACTGTATGCCTATATAATTTGGAACCTTACCCTATCGCTGGGAGAAATTTCCACTTTATGGGATCCCTTGGTCCTGGTCAATGTTCCTTGAAAAACAAATCTTATTTCATGGAATCAACCACCTAAACCACGTACCCCATTCCCCCATGTCTACTATTAAATTTAAATACAAGTGAGAAAAATTATGAAATAACAAAGATCAAGTATAAACTAATTTAAATGACACATGCTACACCTCTCATATCCTTGCAAAAGAAGAATCGAAATTTATTTCAAAACATAAGTTTCATATATAAATGTATCAATAACAAGAACCCCCTTTTGATATCATAATCAATAATGGGAATACATGATTGAAAATGGGCACAATATGGTATCACCCTGTAACACCCGAGAATTTTATGTTATATAAATCATCAAAGGAATCTTTTTCTACACACAACAATTGCTTGACTTTCTTTACACGAAATCGCGACCTTCCTCGATAGCTTGCGTCGTACGCAATACCGAGTTTCACTAAACAATGATATGCTAATAAAATATTATTAAAACTAGCCATTATGAATAGTAATAACCACCTTTTGAAATTCTATAAATTTTATTTTTCAAAATGGACTTCATTTTTGGATTCGGAATATCGAAATTATCCTAGGGTGAAATTTTGGTATTTTTTTGAAAACTTTCAATTTTTGATGAATAGTGAAACCACTAAGTGGTAGTTAAAAAACTGAATTTTTCATAAAACTTAATTTTACCGCTTCTGTGAGTGGAATTTCAAAAATATGAGAGACACGATTGATGTCAGTAAGTAAAATGTGGTTCAATGAGATGAAAATAATTTTTGGTGAATAGTAACTTTTTACTTTTATTTACCACAGTTATAAGTAAATAGGGTAATTAAGGGTAAAAATGATATTATTATTACTCTAACACATGTCCTAATTCTATTGGATAAGTGTAATTCGACCACAAACAAACTTAGGAATAAACTATGACCATTTAGGCCCACTTGGATTAAATTAGGACATTTATTATTAATTTTTTTAAAGAAGGGTTAAAATAGTTAAAATCAAAGTTCAATAAGTAAATAATTTTTAATATAAGGTTATATATAAGATAAATTAGACTATAAATATTAATTATAAATCTAAAACTATTTCCTATATAATGGTATTTTATTTGTAATTTTTAGACATTACATAATTTAATTTATTTATGACACAAAGATGATGCAGTAATTATCTTATTAATGAAATATTGACATAATTGATGTTATAAATACCCAAATAAATATAATTTGAGACTTTTTATGAATTCCACTAATTTTATAGGTTACTATGACATGTTATTATTGATTTAATTAACTTTTTTCGAACTAATAATTCTTTTATGATTTTCACAAAAAACAATTACTAAATAGTGTCAAAATTGACATAAAATAGTTCTCAAAACAAATATTATATTATTAATTGTTATTTTATTCCTCAAAATCTAAGGTTTGGCCAAATGACTTATATAAGGTTATATATATTAATAATAAACAACTTGGGGTTCGTTTGGATTGTTATAGTATGTTTATTAACCTTATAGTGTAAGAACACAAGAAGACACGGTAAAAGTAAAATTATTTAACTTAATGTTAAATCTAAATGATAAGGTCAAAGTAGGAACCTAAACTTGTCTAAATTATATTTTATGAGAGGATTTAGACCCATCCCCACCTTAGCTTCGAAATAAATCAATTTGGAGCTATTTAAAACAGAATTTCGCTTTAGAATAAAACAATATTTTTAGTTATTCCAAAGGTACCCCTCTCCTCCCTTATAAAAGGGAACCTCCTCCCTCTCTTCTTCACACAACTTTGAGCCTTCAAGCTCGTCCAAACCCTGAAAATTTCTCCTCTCCACTTCCCTAGAGACATCCTAGGGGTCTTGTCCTTCTTCAAATACCAATTTTGGTTCCCTAAAAGGAGGTCTCAAAGAATCACTTCAAAGAAGAGGTAATGTCCGTTACCGATTCTTTCATCTTTATTTCTTATTCCACTTCTTCTTCTTTAGTTGTTTCATTATGAAGTAATAACATCAGTATCAATCGTATACTGATATGTTATTATTAGTATGAAACAACCCTATTTCACCATCTATCCATCCTATGGAAAATGAAATCACCGCGCGTGCGTACGTACGGAATACCGTCTCCACGCCGTGGTGTAATCTATTTTCCACCAAAACCTTACTTGGATGGGTATAATGGTGTAAATAATGACTATATATGATTATTGTAAATTTATATTTATTCTGAAATAGTATACATACACTCCAATACAATTCCATGATCATGGGAACGATATCATCGCTCGTGCGTACGTGCGGAATACCGTCTCCACGATGTGATGCGACTCGTTCTACATGATCTTCATTGCATAAGGATTATATAAATGAATTTAATGAATGAATATGATATATATTACACTAATAATATTCTGGAAATGAGGTATCTATATCCTAAAGAGAAGAATAAGAATTTATTCGACAAAACACGCATAAGAACAAAAAGTAATAAACACTCGAATAACAAGTTGTAATAAGAAGCTAAGAATATGACCATATGTGATATAATAACAATGAGTATGATTATGGGATAAGTCAATAACATTATTTAAATCATTATATAGGAGGTTCGGATATGTACAAATCATATAGGACCTAAGGTAAGGGAAATATCACAATCTCATTTTTATCCGAGATTGTTTACACTTTGGCATTTACTGGGGTGTATTTTATCATAAACATCCATATTTCCTCAATATGTAATATTATTTTCATTCACCTACAAATTTTTAAATCCTATTTTACCCTTCGGTGAGTTTTTAGTAAAAGATATGAAAGGAATGTTTTTTCGTTTTTCGTACAAGGTACTTTTTTGACTTTTCCAAAAAAAGTACGAGAAGAATGTTTTTTTAACTTATACGACATGAATGGATTTTTAAAACATTATTTCCAAGAATATTCCTTTGCATGTTTTCAAGTTTATTTTTAATCAACTTATTTTAGTTTAAAATTGTATGACATGTTAAGAAAGGAAAAATGTTTTTGAAGTAGAAAGGATATTTTCCTCAAGAATGGAGTTCAAGTGTTTTATCAAAATTATTTTACATCTAAGATAATATAGGGTTCTGATTCTATCCCTATCATTACATTGATTTGATTATGTTGTGATGGAATTATTTTTATGAATTCATTTATCTTATATGAATTGTTTTATGATGTCACGATGTTTAAGAATTCCATTTTTATTACATGGGTTATGCTATGATGTATGGTTTTCTGATTTTGTGGCACACATAAGAATGGTATCATTATGAGATGAGTGGGACCTATATCTCCCTCCAATGCATTGGGTAAAGATTTTATATCTCATGAGATAGACATGGCTGGAATGGTAGGTTAAACCGGTTCAGTGAAACAGGACTGAAACGAGGAGTGAACTCAGTTTAGAAGTGGACTTTGTCCACGAAGAAAGTCTTGGAAATGAGTCTTGACTAAAAAGAAATGATTCTCAATGATTATGTGTGTATGACACAAAGTTTCATGTTTTAAGTTATGATTATTGGGATTACATTTCACTACTATGATTTATCCCATGTTATGAAATTATGATTTCTTTTGCAGGTTAAGATTTCCAAAAGTTATGCTCTTATGTATATTATGTGATTGATATTTCTTTTGTTTACCCTTACTGAGAATTTGAGCTCAAACTTTTTATGTTTTATTTCCCCAGGTCAGGAAGAAGGTTATTAAGTAGAATATGCCAAAAAGGGACTCTAGATATGATGAAATAAATGGGAGGCAAAGTAGATGCTTTATGAACCAGTTGTTTATGCTTTCCAGTTTCTAAAGACACTACACCTATATGGTCGTTTCATGGTTTTGTTATATGTTGTAATAAGTGTGCTACAATTTTGAAGTAATAAAAATGTATGTAAAGTATGGGTCATTATAGTTGGTATCAGAGGAAAGGTATAGTCAACCTTTGGAAACTAGGATGTGAAAGCCTTAGTAAGAACCCTACGGATAATTCTAAGCATAGAACAAAATCTTAGTGTTTTAGAAAAGACCATGAATAACCTAGGATAATACCTTAAGTGTGAAATTTTATTCTTGATTATGTGGTTTTCCTATTATAGTTAGTGTTTCTCACACTATTCTTCTTGGTTTTAGTTAATGGATGGAACCCGAAGGAACCATGTTAATGCGGAATACGACGGGAAATGCAATGATCATCCCCCGGAGCAACCAAACGTTATGGGAGCTGGAATGAAAAATCTTGTAGCCATGCTCACACAACTTTCTCAAGCTATGAATCATGCATGACTTCCAAACGAGGAAAGGAAGGAGCAAAATTATGTTGAATCCTTCATGAGGCAGCGTCCACCTTCTTTCAGCGGGTCTACTGATCCATTAGTTTCTGAACAATGGATTAGTACTACTGAAAAGATATTTTCAGTTCTTCAATGTTCTGAACATGATAAAGTCATCCTAGCAGTGTATCGTTTGGAAGGAGATGCTGATCAATGGTGGAATCTTATTAAGAATACGAGGAAAAGGGATGAAATTGAGTCCATGGAATGGGACGAGTTCAAGAACTTATTTTTCAATAAGTACTTCCCTCGTATTCTCCGAACAAAGATGGAGAAAGAGTTTCTTGAACTGAAGCAAAAGGACGATGAATCTGTTGGTACTTATGAAGCAAATTTTACAAGACTTGAAAGGTACGCTTCTGGTATTATTATCCAACCTGAGAGTAAGATCGATCGATTCTTTAGTGGCTTAAAACCAAGTCTTCGAAGGGCGTTAGCCATAAGGGACTTCAATAGCGATGAGGAAATCATTCGATGTGCTCTCAAAGTCGAGATATATATTGGAGTAACCCATCAGTCATATGGGTTTGATAAGAAGAGGAAAATGGAATTAAAAGGAAAATATAAAGAGCACACTGAAAAGAAGATGAGATTTCCCTTATGCTCAAAGTGTGAAAGAAACATGGAGGGAGTTTTCTTAAAGGGACAAGTAAATGTTTCAAATGTGGAAAGGAAGGTCATCGGGCATTTGAATGCCGCAATGATGGGAAGAAGATGTCTAATGATGAAAACAAAGGAAGGGATACACATAATGACCCTACTACACTTCAATGATTCAAGTGCAAGGAGATGGGGCATTATGCCAATCAATGCCCAAATCCAAGGGTTGATGATGATGGTCGACGTCAACAAACTCTTAAGGCTAAAGACAAAGGAAAGTCACATGCAATTTCTATCAGTGATGTGGAGTACGATAACGATGTGGTGAAAGGTACACTTACCATCCACTCTAAAGTAGCAAATGATTTATTTGATTTTGGATCCACCCACTCCTTTATTTCTGAAGAATTTTCTAAGGATATCACCGTATTACCTCAACAGTTAGATGTTGAGTTAGCTGCGACAACCCCTAATGGCACAACCATCAAATCAAAAGTTTATAATTCTTCTCCGATTGAAGTTTGTGGGAAAGTGCTTCCTGCAAATCTTGTGATCCTTCCTATAGTGTAATTTGATGTGATTCTTGGTAAGGATTGGCTTTCTCTACATGGAGCTCATATCAATTTCTGAAGAAGGGAAGTCACATTTCATATTCCAGATCAATCTATGATCGTCTATCGATGCAAGGATGAACACAACCTTTTAGTTGAAATTTCTTCCATTTTATGGGTATTGATTCCACTAAATGAAGGTTATTTATCTCAAATGGTTGGGGAGAAACTCACGATTAAGAATATGCCCATTGTACGGGAGTTTGATGATGTCTTTCCGGAGGAATTACTGGGTACTCCACCGAGTCGTGAAGTTGAGTTTTCAATAGAACTCGTACCGGATGCTTTGCCTATTTCAAAGACACCTTATAGAATGCCCCCAATTGAGTTGAAGGAATTGAAGAAGCAACTCCAAGAGAATCTTGATAAGGGGTTCATACGCCCTAGTGCGTCACCTTGGGGATTACCTATTCTGTTTGTTAAGAAGAAAGATGGATCAATGAGACTCTGCATTGATTATTGAGAACTTAACAAGATCACTATGAAGAACAAATATCCTCTCCCGTGCATTGATGACCTATTTGAAAAACTACGCGGAGCTCTATACTTTTCCAAGATTTATCTTCGTTTAGGGTATCATCAATTAAGGGTCAAAAGGTAGGATATACCAAAGACAACATTCTGTACAAGGTATGGACACTATGAATTTATAGTGATGCCATTTGGTCTTACTAATACCCCTGCTATCTTCATTAATATAATGAATAGAGTCTTTAGAGACTATCATGATCAGTTTGTGGTAGACTTTATAGACAATATTCTTGTCTATTCAAAGAGCAAGGAAGAACATGAAGATCACTTGAGAATTATATTGAGGACCCTGAGAAAGGATAAGCTTTATGCCAAATTTACCAAGTGTGAATTTTGACTTCAAAAAGTTTCATTTTTGGGTCACATAATCTCAAAAGAGGGGATATCTGTGGATTCAGCAAAAACAGAGGTTATCGAAAGATGGTCAAGACCAACAACAGTAACTGAGATCCGAAGTTTTCTTGGTTTGGCTGGATATTATCGACGTTTTGTGAAATATTTTTCACGATTATCTAATACACTCACCAAGTTGACTCGGAAAGGAGTTAAGTTTGTTTGGATGGAGGAATGTGAAGAGAATTTCAAAGAGTTGAAAAGAAGGTTATCCAGTGCACCTGTGCTCACACTGCCTTGTAGTGGAGAAAGGTTTGTGATCTATAGTGATGCATCCAAGAAGGGATTGGGGTGTGTTCTTATGCAAAATGATATGGTTATAGCTTATGCCTCGTGACAGTTGAAAATACATGAGCAAAATTACCCAACTCATGATTTGGAGTTAGTTGCGGTAATCATTGCATTAAAGATTTGGAGGCATTACCTTTATGGTGAGAGGTGTGATATTTATACTAATCATAAAAGTTTAAAGTATATTTTCACACAAAAGGAGCTGAATATGCACCAAAGAAGATGGTTGGAGCTGATTACGGATTACGACTGCTCAATTCATTACCACCCTGGGAAAGAAAACAAGGTGGAAGATGCATTAAGTCGACAAGACCATGCTAGTTTATCCATGATGAGGATCAAAAAAGATCCAATATTTATGGATTTACAAAGGATGGATCTGGGAATTATAATGAAAGGGGAAAAATTGTATCTTTCTGAAATGAATGTTCAACCATCTAGACATGTGAAGATTAAAGAGTCACATAAAGAAGATGTCAAGTTACAAAAGAAGGTGAGAAATGTTCCTGAATTCAACCGTGAATGTGATGCGATAATAAAGTTCAGGAATCGGGTTTGTGTTCCTCCCATCCCCGAATTAAAGAAGGAGATGCTGGATGAGGCTCATGGTTCTTCATTCTCTATTCATCCTGGAAGCACGAAGATGTATAGGGACCTGATAGAGTACTTCTGGTGGGATGGAATGAAAAGAGATGTTGCTGAATATGTCTCTCGATGCTTGGTTTGTCAACAAGTTAAAGCTGAGAGACAGAAGTCTAAGGGGATGTTACAACCATTACCCATACCCGAATGGAAATGTGAAAACATCACTATGGACTTTGTCACAAGACTTACTAAAACATCCATAGGCAATAATGCTATCTGGGTCATAGTTGATCGTCTTACAAAGTCTGCACACTTAATTTCTATTAGAGAGGATTTCTCCCTGGATCAGCTTTCCAGGATATATGTAAAGGAAGTGGTAAGATTGCATGGAGTACCACTTTCTATTATATCTGATCAGGATCCGAGATTTACCTCGAAGTTCTGGCGAAGTCTTCAGCATACTCTGGATACAGAGTTGAGTTTCAGCACTGCTTATCATCATCAGACAGACGGTCAGTCTGAGAGACCAATTCAAACTCTAGAAGATATGTTGAGAGCTTGCTCTATGGATTTCAAAGGTGGTTGGGATAAACACCTACCTTTTGTGTAATTTTCTTATAATAATAGCTTTCACTCCAGTATTCAGATGGATCTTTATGAAGCTCTCTATGGAACGAAATGCAGGACTCAAACTTGCTGGGATTAAGTTGGGGAAAGAAAGCTATTAGGACCCGATCTCGTTGATGAAATGGCAGAAAAGGTCAGATCTATTCAAAAACACATAATAGAAGCTTAGAGTTGACAGAAAAGTTATGCCGACAACTGAAGAAAAGACCTAGAGTTTGAGGTGGGTCATAAAGTGTTCTTACAAATATCTCCCTGGAAGAGGGTCATGAGATTTGGTAAGAAGGGGAAGTTGAGCCCTAGATATATCGGTCCTTTCGAAATACTGGATCGTGTTGGGAAGGTAGCTTACCGATTGGCACTTCCACTGAATCTCTCTCAAGTTCACGATGGTTTCCATGTATCTCTCCTGGGAAAGTACATACCTGATCCTTCACATGTACTCAGCTCAGAAGTTATACCGCTAGAGGGGGATCTTTCTTATGAAGAACAGCCAATAGAGATTCTGGATCGTAGCGAAAAAGTCCTACGAAACAAGACCACTCGATTGGTGAAAGTTTTATGGAGGAACCACCAATTATAAGAAGCTACATGGGAGCTTGAGGATATGACGAGGGAGAGGTATCCTCATCTATTTGTTACAAAGTGATGAATTTTGAGGGCAAAATTCATTTTAAGGGGGGTAGAATGTAACACCCGAGACTTTTATGTTATATAAATCATCAAAGGAATCTTTTTCTACACACAACACTTGCTTGGCTAGCTTTACACGAAATCGCGACCTTCCTCGATAGCATGCGTCGTACGCAATACCGAGTTTCACTAAACAATGATATGCTAATAAAATATTATTAAAACTAGCCATTATGAATAGTAATTACCACTTTTTGAAATTTTATAAATTTTATTATTCAAAATGGACTTCATTTTTGGATTCGGAATATCAAAATTATCCTAGGGTAAAATTTTGGTATTTTTCTGAAAACTTTCAATTTTTGATGAATAGTGAAACCACTAAGTGGTAGTTAAAAAAATGAATTTTTCATAAAACATAATTTTACCGCTTCTGTGAGTGGAATTTCAAAAATCCGAGAGACACGGTTGATGTCCGTAAGTAAAATGTGGTTCAATGAGATGAAAATAATTTTTGGTGAATAGTAATTTTTTACTTTTATTTTCCACGGTTAAAAGTAAATAGAGTAATTAAGGGTAAAAATGATATTATTATTACCCTAACACATGTTCTAATTCTATTGGATAAGTGTAATTCGACCAAAAACAAACTTAGGAATAAAATATGACCATTTAGGACCACTTGGATTAGATTAAGACATTTATTATTAATTTTTTTAAAGAAGGGTTAAAATAGTTAAAATCAATGTTTAATAAGTAAATAATTTTTAATATAAGGTTATATAAAAGATAAATTCGACTATAAATATTAATTAGAAATCTAAAAATATTTCCTACATAATGGTATTTTATTTGTAATTTTTATACATTAAATAATTTAATTTATTTATGACACAAAGATGATGCAGTAATTATCTTATTAATAAAATATTGACATAATTGATGTTATAAATACCCAAATAAATATAATTTGAGACTTTTTATGAATTACACTAATTTTATATGTTAATATGACATGTTAGTATTGATTTAATTAACTTTTTTCGAACTAATAATTCTGTTATGAATTTCACAAAAATCAATTACTAAATAGTGTCAAAATTGACATAAAATAGTTTTTAAAACAAATATTATGTTATTAATTGTTATTTTATTCATAAAAATCTAAGGTTCGACCAAATGACTTAGATAATCTTATATATATTAATAATAAACAACTTGGGGTTCGTTTGGATTGTTATAGTAAGTTTATTAACCTTATAGTGTAAGAACACAAGAAGACACCGTAAAAGTAAAATTATTTAACTTAATGTTAAATCTAAATGATAAGGTCCAAATAGGAACCTAAACTTGTCTAAATTATATTTTATGAGAGTATTTCGACCCATCCCCACCTTATCTTTGAAATAAATCAATTTGGAGCTATTTAAAACCGAATTTGGCTTTATAATAAAATAATATGTTTTGTTATTCCAAAGGTGCCTCTCTCCACCCTTATAAAAGAGCACCTCCTCCCTCTCTTCCTCACACCACTTTGAGCCTTCAAGATCGTCCAACCCCTGACACCTTCTCCTCTCCACTTCCCTAGAGACATCCTAGAGGTCCTGGTCTTCTTCAAAGACCAATTTTGGTGCCCTAAAAGGAGGTCTCAAAGAAGCACTTCAAAGAAGAGGTAATGTCCGTTACCGATTCTTTCATCTTTATTTCTTCTTACACTTCTTCTTCTTTAGTTGTTTCATTATGAAGTAATAACATCAGTATCACTCATATACTGATATTTTATTATAAGTATGAAACAACCCTATTTCACCATCTATCCATCCTACGGAAAATGAAATCACCGCGCGTGCGTAAGAACGGAATACCGTCTCCACGCCATGGTGTAATCTATTTTCCACCACCACCATTCTTGGATGGGTATAATGGTGTAAATAATGCCAATATATGATTATTTTAAATTTATATTGATTCTTAAATAGTATACATACACTCCAATACAATTCCATGATCATGGTAACGATATCATCGCTCGTGCGTACGTACGGAATACCATCTCCACGATGTGATGCGACTCGTTATACATGATCTTCATTGCATAATGATTATATAAATTAATTGAATGAATGAATATGATATATATTACACTAATAACATTCTGGAAATGAGGTATCTATAACCTAAAGAGAAGAATAATAATTTATTCAACAAAACACGCATAAGAACAAAAAGTAATAAACACTCGAATAACAAGTTGTAATAAGAAGCTAAGAATATGACCATATGTGATATCATAACAATGAGTATGATTATGGGATAAGTCAATAACATTATTTAAATCATTATACAGGAGGTTCAGATACGTACAAAGCACATCAGACCTAAGGTAAGGGAAATATCACAATCTCATTTTTATCCGAGATTGTTTATACTTTGGCATTTACTGGGGTGTATTTTATCATCCACATCCATGTTTCCTCAATATGTAATATTATTTACATTCACCTACAATTTTTTAAATCCTATTTTACCCTTCGGTGAGTTTTTAGTAAAAGATATGAAATGAATCTTTTTTCGTTTTTAGTACGAGGTACTTTTTTGACTTTTCCGACAAAAGTACGAGAAGAATGTTTTTTTAACTTATATGGCATGAATGGATTTTTAAAACATTATTTCCAAGAAGCTTCCTTTAAAAGTTTTCAAGTTTATTTTTAATCAACTTCTTTTAGTTTAAAATTGTATGACATGTTAAGAAAGGAAAAAAGTTTTTGAAGTAGAAAGGATATTTTCCTCAAGAATAGAGTTCAAGTGTTTTATCAAAATTATTTTCCATCTAAGATAATATAGGGTTATGATTCTATCCCTATCATTACATTGATTTGATTATGTTGTGATGGAATTATTTTTATGAATTCATTTATCTTATATGAATTGTTTTATGATGTCACGATGTTTAAAAATTCCATTTTTATTATATGGGTTATGCTATGATGTATGGTTTTCTGATTTTGTGGTACACATAAGAATGGTATCATTATGAGATGGGTGGGACCTATATCTCCCTCCAATGCATTGGGTAAAGATTTTATATCTCATGAGATAGACATGGCTGGAACGGCAGGTTAAACCGGTTCAGTAAAACAGGACTGAAACGAGGAGTGAACTCGGTTTAGAAGTGGACTTTGTCCCTGAAGAAAGTCTTAGAAATGAGTCTTGACTAAAAAGAAATGATTCGCAACGATTATGTGTGTATGCCACAAAGTTTCATGTTTTATGTTATGATTATTGGGATTACATTTCACTACTATGATTTATCCCATGTTATGAAATTATGATTTCTTTTGCAGGTTAAGATTTCCAAAAGTTATTCTCTTATGTATATTATGTGATTGATATTTCTTTTGTTTACCCTTACTGAGCATTTGAGCTCACCCTTTTGTATGTTTTATTTCCCCAGGTCAGGAAGAAGGTTATTAAGTAGAATATGCCAAAAAGGGACTCTAGATATGATGAAATAAATGGGAGTCAAAGTAGATGCTTTATGAACCAGTTGTTTATGCTTTCCAGTTTCTAAAGACACTATACCCATACGGTCGTTTCATGGTTTTTTTATATGTTTAAATAAGTGTGATTCAATTTTGAAGTAATAAAAATGTATGTAAATTATGGGTTGTTATAGTTGGTATCAGAGGAAAGGTATAGTAAAACTTTGGAAACTAGGATGTGAAAGCCTTGGTAAGAACCCTAAGGATAATTCTAAGCATAGAACACAATCTTAGTGTTTTATAAATGACCATGAATAACCTAGGATAATACCTTAAGTGTGAAATTTTATTCTTGATTATGAGGTTTTTCTATTATAATTAGTGTTGCTCACACTATTCTTCTTAATTTTAGTCAATGGCTGGAACCCGAAGAAACCATGTTAATGCGGAATGCGACGGGCAATGCAATGATCGTCCCCCGAAGCAACCAAACGTTATGGGAGCTGGAATGAAAAATCTTGTAGCCATGCTCACACAACTTTCTCAAGCTATGAATCATGCAGGACTTCCAAACGAGCAAAGTAAGGAGCAACATTCTGTTGAATCCTTCATGAGGTAGCGTCCACCTTCTTTCAGCGGGTCTACTGATCCATTAGTTGCTGAACAATGGATTAGTACTACTGAAAAGATATTTTCAGTTCTTCAATGTTCTCAACATGATAAATTCATCCTAGCAGTGTATCGTTTGGAAGGATATGGTAATCAATGGTGAAATCTTATTAATAATACGAGGAAACGGGATGAAATTGAGTCCATGGAATGGGACAAGTTCAAGAACTTATTTTTCAATAAGTACTTCCCTCGTATTCTCCGAACAAAGTTGGAGAAAGAGTTTCTTGAACTGAAGAAAAAGGATGATGAATCTGTTGGTACTTATGAAGCAAATTTTACAAGACTTGAAAGGTACGCTTCTGGTATTATTATCCAACCTGAGAGTAAGATCGATCGATTCTTTAGTGGCTTAAAACCAAGTCTTCGAAGGGCGTTAGCCATAAGGGACTTAAATAGCTATGAGGAAATCGTTCGATGTGCTCTCAAAGTCGAGATGTATATTGGAGTAACCCATCAGTCATATGGGTTTGATAAGAAGAGGAAAATGGAATTCAAAGGAAAATCTAAAGAGCACACTGAAAAGAAGATGAGCTTTCCCTTATGCTCAAAGTGTGGAAAGAAACATGGAGGGAGTTTTCTTAAAGGGACAAGTAAATGTTTCAAATGTGGAAAAGAAGGTCATCGGGCATTTGAATGCAGCAATGATGGGAAGAAGATGTCTAATGATGAAAACAAAGGAAGGGATACACAGAATGACCCTACTACCCTTCAATATTTCAAGTGCAAGGACATGGGGAATTATGCCAATCAATTCCCAAATCCAAGGGTTGATGATGATGGTCGACGTCAACAAACTGTTAAGGCTAAAGACAAAGGAAAGTCACATGCAATTTCTATCAGTGATGTGGAGTATGATAATGATGTGGTGAAAGGTACACTTACCATCCACTCTAAAGTAGAAAATGTTTTATTTGATTATGGATCCACCCACTCCTTTATTAATGAAGAATTTTCTAAGGATATCACCATATTACCTCAACAGTTAGATGTTGAGTTAGCTGTGACAACCCCTAATGGAACAACAATCGCATCAAAAGTTTATAATTCTTCTCCGATTGAAGTTTGTGGGAAAGTGCTTCCTGCAAATATTATGATCCTTCCTATAGTGGAATTTGATGTGATTCTTGGCATGGATTGGCTTTCTCTACATGGATCTCATATCAATTTCCAAAGAAGGGAAGTCACATTTCATATTCCAGATCAATCTATGATCGTCTATCGATGCAAGGATGAACATAACCTTCTAGTGGAAATTTCTTCCATTTTATGGGTATTGATTCCACTAAATGAAGGTTATTTATCTCAAATGGTTGGTGAGAAACTCACGATTAAGAATATGCCCATTGTATGGGAGTTTGATGATGTCTTTCCGGAGGAATTACCGGGTCTTCCACTGAATCGTGAAGTTGAGTTTTCAATAGAACTCGTACCGGATGCTTTGCCTATTTCAAAGACACCTTATAAAATGGCCCCAATTGAGTTGCAGGAATTGAAGAAGCAACTCCAAGAGAATCTTGATAAGGGGTTCATACGCCCTAGTGCGTCACCTTGGGGAGCACCTGTTCTGTTTGTTAAGAAGAAAGATGGATCAATGAGACTCTGCATTGATTATCGAGAACTTAACAAGATCACTATCAAGAACAAATATCCTCTCCCGTGCATTGATGACCTATTTGACCAACTACGCGGAGCTCAATACTTTTCCAAGATTTATCTTCGTTCAGGCTATCATCAATTAAGGGTCAAAAGGGAGGATATACCAAAGACGACTTTCCATACATGGTATGGACACTATGAATTTATAGTGATGCCATTTGGTCTTACTAATACCCATGTTATCTTCATGGATTGAATGAATAGAGTCTTTAGAGACTATCTTGATCAGTTTGTGGTAGACTTTATAGACAATATTCTTGTCTATTCAAAGAGAAAGGAATAACATGAAGATCACTTGAGAATTATATTGAAGACCCTGAGAAAGGAGAAGCTTTATGGTAAATTTACCAAGTGTGAATGTTGGATTAAAAAAGATTCATTTTTGGGTCACATAATCTCAAAAAGGGGATATCTGTGGATCCAGCAAAAATAGAGGTTATCGAAAATGGTCGAGACCAACAACAGTAACTGAGATCCAAAGTTTTCTTGGTTTGGCTGGATATTATCGACATTTTGTGAAAGATTTTTCACGATTATCTAATCCACTCACCAAGTTGACTCGGAAAGAAGTTAAGTTTGTTTAGACGGAGGAATGTGAAGAGAATTTCAAGGAGTTGAAAAGAAGGTTATCCAGTGCACCTGTGCTCACACTTCCTTGTAGTGGAGAAAGGTTTGTGATCTATAGTGATGCATCCAAGAAGGGATTAAGGTGTGTTCTTATGTAAAATGATATGGTGATAGCTTATGCCTCACGACAGTTGAAAATACATGAGCAAAATTACCCAACTCTTGATTTGGAGTTAGCTGCGGTAATTATTGCATTAAATATTTGGAGGCATTACCTTTATGGTGAGAGGTGTGATATTTATAATGATCATAAAAGTTTAAAGTATATTTTCACACAAAAGGAGATGAATATGCGCCGAAGAAGATGGTTTGAGCTGATTAAGGATTACGACTAATCAATTCATTACCACCTCGGGAAAGAAAACAAGGTGGAAGATGCATTAAGTCGACAAGACCATGCTAGTTTATCCATGATGAGGATCACAAAAGATCCAATATTTATGGATTTACAAAGGATGGATCTGGGAATTATAATGAAAGGGGAAAAATTGTATCTTTCTCAAATGAATGTTCAACTATCTATACATGTGAAGATTAAAGAGGCACAGAAAGAAGATGTCGAGTTACAAAAGAAGGTGAGAAATGTTCCTGAATTCAACCTTGATTGTGATGGGATAATAAAGTTCAAGAATCGGGTTTGTGTTCCTCCCATCCCCGAATTAAAGAAGGAGCTGTTGGATGAGGCTCATAGTTCTTCATTCTCTATTAATCCTAGAAGCACGAAGATGTATAGGGACCTGAAAGAGTACTTCTGGTGGGATGGAATGAAAAGAGATGTTGCTGAATATGTCTCTCGATGCTTGGTTTGCCAACAAGTTAAAGCTGAGAGACAGAAGTCTAAGGGGATGTTACAACCACTACCCATACCCGAATGGAAATGGGAAAACATCACTATGGACTTTGTCACAGGACTTCCTAAAACATCCAAAGGCAATAATGCTATCTGGGTCATAGTTGATCGTCTTACAAAGTCTGCACACTTCATTGCTATTACAGAGGATTTCTCTCTTGATCAGCTTTCCAGGATATATGTAAAGGAAGTGGTAAGATTTCATGGAGTACCACTTTCTATTATATCTGATCAGGATCCGAGATTTACCTCGAAGTTCTGGCGAAGTCTTCAGCATACTCTGGATACAGAGTTGAGTTTCAGCACTGCTTATCATCCTCACACAGACGGTCAGTCTGAGAGAACAATTCAAACTCTAGAAGATATGTTGAGAGCTTTCTCTATGGATTTCAAAGGTGGTTGGGATAAACACCTACCTTTGGTGGAATTTTCTTATAATAATAGCTTTCACTCCAGTATTCAGATGGATCCTTATGAATCTCTCTATGGAAAGAAATGCAGGACTCCAACTTGCTGGGATGAAGTTGGGGAAATATAGCTATTAGGACCAGATCTCGTTAATGAAATGGAAGAAAAGGTCAGATCTATTCAACAACATATAAGAGCAGCTAAGAGTCGATAGAAAAGTTATGCCGACAACCGAAGAAAAGACCTAGAGTTTGAGGTGGGTGATAAAGTGTTCTTACGAATATCTCCCTGGAAGAGGGTCATGAGATTTGGAAAGAAGGGGAAGTTGTTCCCTAGATATATCGGTCCTTTCAAAATACTGGATCGTGTTGGGAAGGTAGCTTACCGATTGGCGCTTATACTGAATCTCTCTCAAGTTCACGATGTGTTCCATGTATCTCTCCTGAGAAAGTACATACCTGATCCTTCACATGTACCCAGCTCAGAAGTTATACCGCTAGACCAGGATCTTTCTTATGAAGAACAGCCGATAGAGATTCTGGATCGTAGCGAAAAAGTCCTACGAAACAAGACCACTCGATTGGTGAAAGTTTTATGGAGGAACCACCAATTATAAGAAGCTACATGGGAGCTTGAGGATATGATTAGAGAGAGGTATCCTCATCTGTTTGTTACAAAGTGACGAATTTCGAGGGCAAAATTCATTTTAAGGGGGGTAGAATGTAACACCCGAGAATTTTATGTTGTATAAATCATCAATGGAATCTTTTTCTACACACAACACTTGCTTGGCTTGATCTACACGAAATCGGGACCTTCCTCGATAGCTTGTGTCGTACGCAATACCGAGTTTCACTAAACAATGATATGCTAATAAAATATTATTAAAACTAGCGGTTATGAATAGTAATAACCACTTTTTTAAATTTTATAAATTTTATTTTTCAAAATGGACTTCATTTTTGGATTTGGAATATCGAAATTATCCTAGGGTAAAATTTTGCTATTTTTTTCTGAAAACTTTCAATTTTTGATGAATAGTGAAACCACTAAGTGGTAGTTAAAAAACTGAATTTTTCATAAAACTTAATTTTACCGCTTCTGTGAGTGGAATTTCAAAAATCCGAGAGACACAATTGATGTCAGTAAGTAAAATGTGGTTCAATGAGATGAAAATAATTTTTGGTGAATAGTAACTTTTTACTTTTATTTACCACGGTTAAAAGTAAATAGGGTAATTAAGTGTAAAAATGATATTATTATTACCCTAACACATGTCCTAATTCTATTGTATAAGTGTAATTTGACCAAAAACAAACTTAGGAATAAAATATGACCATTTAGGCCCACTTGGATTAGATTAGGACATTTATTATTAATTTTTTTAAAGAAGGGTTAAAATAGTTAAAATCAATGTTTAATAAGTAAATAATTTTTAATTTAAGGTTATATATAAGATAAATTCGACTAAAAATATTCATTAGAAATATAAAAATATTTCCTACATAATGGGATTTTATTTTTAATTTTTAGACATTAAATAATTTAATTTATTTATGACACCAAGATGATGCAGTAATTATCTTATTAATAAAATATTGACATAATTGATGTTATAAATACCCAAATAAATGTAATTTGAGACTTTTTATGAATTCCACTAATTTTATAGGTTGATATGACATGTTATTATTAATTTAATTAACTTTGTTCGAACTAATAATTCTGTTATGATTTTCATAAAAATCAATTACTAAATATTGTCAAAATTAACATAAAATAGTTTTTAAAACAAATATTATATTATTAATTGTTATTTTATTCCTAAAAATCTAAGGTTCGGCAAAATGACTTAGATAAGGTTATATATATTAATAATAAACAACTTTGGGTTCTTTTGGATTGTTATAGTAAGTTTATTAACTTTATAGTGTAAGAACACAAGAAGACACGGTAAAAGTAAAATTATTTAACTTAATGTTAAATCTAAATGATAAGGTCAAAATAGGAACCTAAACTTGTCTAAATTATATTGGATGAGATGATTTTGGCCCATCCCCACTTTAGCTTCGAAATAAATCAATTTGGAGCTATTTAAAACCGAATTTGGCTTTATAATAAAATAATATTTTTAGTTATTCCAAAGGTGCCCCTATCCTCCCTTATAAAAGGGCACCTCCTCCCTCTCTTCCTCACAACACTTTGAGCCTTCATACTCGGCCAAACCCTGACACTTTCTCCTTTACACTTCCCTAGATACATCCTAGAGGTCCTGGTATTCTTCAAAGACTAATTATATTGCCCTAAAAGGAGGTCTCAAAGAAGCACTTCAAAGAAGAGGTAATGTCTGTTACCGATTCTTTCATCTTTATTTCTTCTTCCACTTCTTCTTATTTAGTTTTTTCATTATGAAGTAATAACATAAGAATCACTCATATAATGATATTTTATTATAATTATTAAACAACCCTATTTCACCATCTATCCATCCTACGGAAAATGAAATCACCGCGCGTGCGTACGTACGGAATATCGTCTCCATGCCGTGGTGTAATCTATTTTCCACCACCACCTTACTTGGATGGGTATAATGGTGTAAATAATGACTATATATGATTATTGTAAATTGATATTGATTCTGAAATAGTAAACATACACTCCAATACAATTCCATGATCATGGGAACGATATCATCGCTCATGCGTACGTACGGAATACCGTCTCCACGATGTGATGTGACTCATTCTACATGATCTTCATTGAATAATTATTATATAAATGAATTGAATTAATTAATATGATATATATTACACTAATAACATTCTGGAAATGAGGTATCTATAACCTAAAGGGAAGAATAAGAATTTATTCAACAAAATACGCATAAGAACAAAAAGTAATAAACACTCGAATAACAAGTTGTAATAAGAAGCTAAGAATATGACCATATGTGATATCATAACAATGAGTATGATTATGGGATAAGTCAATAACATTATTTAAATCATTATACAGGAGGTTTGGATACGTACAAAGCACATCAGACCTAAGGTAAGGGAAATATCACAATCACATTTTTATCCGAGATTGTTTATACTTTGGCATTTACTGGGGTGTATTTTATCATCCACATCCATGTTTCCTCAATATGTAATATTATTTACATTCACCTACAATTGTTTAAATCATATTTTACCCTTCGGTGAGTTTTTAAGAAAATATATGAAAGGAATCTTTTTTCGTTTTTCGTACGAGGTACTTTTTTGACTTTTCCGATAAAAGTATGAGAAGAATGTTTTTTTTACTTATATGGAATGAATGGATTTTTAAAACATTATTTCCAAGAAGCTTCCTTTAAAAGTTTTCATGTTTATTTTTAATCAAATTCTTTTAGTTTAAAATTGTATGACATGTTAGGAAAGGAAAAATGTTTTTGAAGTAGAAAGGATATTTTCCTCAAGAATGGAGTTCAAGTGTTTTATCAAAATTATTTTCCATCTAAGATAATATAGGGTTCTGATTCTATCCCTATCATTAAATTGATTTGATTATGTTGTGATGGAATTATTTTTATGAATTCATTTATCTTATATGAATTGTTTTATGATGTCACGATGCTTAAGAATTCCATTTTTATTACATGGGTTATGCTATGATGTATGGTTTTCTGATTTTGTGGCACACATAATAATGGTATCATTATGAGAAGGGTGGGACCTATATCTCCCTCCAATTCATTGGGTAAAGATTTTATATCTCATGAGATAGACATGGCTGGAACGACAGGTTAAACCGGTTCAGTGAAACAGGACTGAAACGAGGAGTGAACTCGGTTCAGAAGTGGACTTTGTCCACGAAGATAGTCTTGGAAATGAGTCTTGACTAAAAATAAATGATTCTCAATGATTATGTGTGTATGCCACAGAGTTTCATGTTTTAAGTTATGATTATTGGGATTACATTTCACTACTATGATTTATCCCATGTTATGAAATTATGATTTCTTTTGCAGGTTAAGATTTCCAAAAGTTATGCTCTTATGTATATTATGTGATTGATATTTCTTTTATTTACCCTTACTGAGCATTTGAGCTCACCCTTTTGTATGTTTTATTTCCCCAGGTCAGGAAGAAGGTTATTAAGTAGAATATTCCAAAAAGGGACTCTATATATGATGAAATAAATGGGAGGCAAAGTAGATGCTTTATGAACTAGTTGTTTATGCTTTCCAGTTTCTAAAGACACTATACCTATACGGTCCTTTAATGGGTTTTTTATATGTTGTAATAAGTGTGCTTCAATTTTGAAGTAATAACAATGTATATAAAATATGGGTCATTATACACCCCTTTTATAAAAACTAATTCTTCATAAAATACCAAACATTCCTTCACCTTAATAAAATATTCTTGTAATTACAAGTTAAATGACCCATTAAAAATAAGTCTCAATTTAATTTTGAGACTAATTTTATTAAAACACTTAATGAAACTCAATGTAGACCCACACTTTTCTTTACACCACCTTGGAAAAAATTCACATCAACTAATGAGTTTCAAAACATAATCCACATGGGATAACTCACCATTTTGAAATCAAGCAACCCATTTTTTATTTTTTAAAATGTTCTTAACATAAAAAAAAATTTATTTAGAATTCAACAAATATTGATTTTTTTTTCTAATATAGAGAGGATGGGTTAACACAATATTTTTTAAAATAAATCAACCCATGTTAAATAATTTAAACACATTAAAAACATTGAAACACTAGGTTTAAAATACATTTAAAAAAATAACAATTTTCAAAACCTCAAAATACTACACAACACTAAATATTTAAACAAAAAATATTCATTAAAATCTATTTATGAGTTTTCAAAAAAACATGGCATGGATTATCATCCCATTCCACGGTTTAGAACCACCATTAAATTAATTTTTCTATTCAGAGGACACACATATATTCCACACAAGTATTCACCCTAGGTTCCTTCTATGTATGAAAAAACCAGAAAGAAAGGTCTATGGTACACACCTTAGAAGGTAGTATATAAAAAATGAAGCATATAAAATTTCAAAAAGAATCATCACTCATACTGAGCAACCAACGAGGTACCCAATAAATGACATTAGAATTCCTCAATCCAAAACTACTCTAAACACATTGCTTATAATCCCCAAAAATATGATTTCATACTAAAGATAACAAAATAAATAAACTCTAATGGAATATCATGAATTTATAATGTAAAACTCTTGAAAAATATTCAAAAACTACAGAGAAGAAATAAGTGGAGGGAATAAAATGTTACCTCTCAAAGATCACAAAAAAAAATCACCACGTATAGAAAAATAAATTATGATTGTGGGTATTCCAAAATCACCCGATGAGGGTAGTGGGGTGGCCAAAAAATATTATGAGGGGAAGGAGGAAGATAATGTTTTTTGAGGGGAGGGTAGACGCACATACACATATGAGGAAGTAGAGTTCAAATGAGGAGGAGGTGAGGGATACACCAAGAAAGCTTCCAATATAAAAAACTTCATATCAACAGTTTTAAAAAACCATTGGTATAGACTTTTATAAAAAATATATACCCATAGTATTTATAAAACATGGGTATAGCTCCATTGGGATAGAGGATTTTTTCAGTAGGGTGGGCCTAATTTACTCAAACATAGACATTTAAAATTATAATTTAATCTTACATGGATTGATTTTAACCTTACATAACATCCCCCTAAACCTAGTACATTTTTTTGGTTGTTGACCGTGTTATAACTCAATCGGAGAAGTTGATATGCAACATGAGATTTCCCTTAGAATTACTCTTATGAAAAGAATTTCCCATGGGCTTCTCTAATATAACCCATGCACCAACCAATTCTAACAAAACTTTTACCCATACTGAGTTTCTTTTATGTAAACCTGAGATTATATTTTGCAAGTAGTGTAAATACCAATTTACTCTAATGTATTCGAGATAATTCCTAAGTTATTCTTACCTGACTGGTATAAAACTTTGTTACTATTATGAATGGCTTGATTGCACTTTTCATCCAAATAAAAATAAAAAACCTAATTTAAGTCATGTACATGAAATTTTAATATATAAAATTAATTAAATAATAAAATCATGAAATTAGACAATTTTTATAACAAAATATTTAATTACCTCATATATTAAATTTTTTATTACTGATAGGTTCATTCATGTGAATTTTTTTTTCTATGTGTAGGAACTCTTATAAAGATTAATTCAAGAAGTCTAATTTTTAAAATCATATGGTGATGGTGGAATGGGATGACTAAGGTTTGGAAATCAGAATGAAACTAGAATGGAAGATGAATAATTAGAAGTTTATTTTATAATTTTTGATGGAGGTTTAGAGATGAAAAGGACTTGAACAAGGGTTAATTATAAGGTTATGTGAGGTGTTCTCACATTCATTTGGATGGTATAAGGGTTCTTTAGAAATCCATGTAATGAGAAATTAAAAAGTTTTCAAAAGTAGGAACAATTCATTGGAAGGAGAAATTATGTTGGTGGATGCCTTTGACTATGTAAATGGACTCCCATGAAGATAATTTCCTTGGGGTGTACTATCTATAAGGATTGAAGTGTGTTAGAGTTAGACGCATAGGTTAGGCCTTGATTTAAGTTGAATGGCAGGATTTTTTGTTTTATGAAATTATGTAATTATAATAATATTTTATTCCATTAATAAAAAAGTTTTGAGTGTTCCCCTCATGGTGAAACACTTCATTTGAACCATATAAAATACCTATGTTTATCATTTCTTTTGTTTGTTTTCTATCATAATCTTTTGGATTCACCTAGGGTGCATCTCAGTTGGTAATGACCATATGGTGTCTCAGTGAAGTCTTGGGTTTGAGTCTCAATGAATTATTCCTTATTAGTAGTGTATGGTTTTTCTTTTATTTATCTCCCTTCCCAAATCATTGAAATATTATCATTGTCTTCTGGAAATATTTATCTAGTTTTTAGATGTGTGTTGTGGTGCATTTCTTGGATTACTTGTCTTATTAGTTCCAAATAAATTGTAAATGTGAGTTTGTTTTAATTCGATGGTTTTGGTACTTTGTTTCTACACATGAAATTTTTTGAGGATAAATTATGATTGAGAGGTTCTGTGGACCCAAAAATTATTTTCTATAAATGGTAAAAACGGAAAAAAATTGAAAATAAAAATCACAAAAATATTAACATTTTCTGAAGTTTATATTATATTGGGAATTAAGTTTTTTTAATGTTGGTCTAGACCATTATAGCCATTTATTTACATATTATATATATATTAATGACCTCATTCCAGTCTACTAGAGATTTTTCCTTCCCTTGATAGGCCCTTGTGAGAACTAATATGTTGTCATTCTTTTGGTAAAGTCAAAAGAAGGGTGAAGCTAAATCCCTCTTGTGTACTTATGGTCCATTTTTCCCATCTCTCTTTCTTTTAAACCCTCTCTCTATCTCTCTCTACCTTGATAAGATTAATCCTTTAAATCACCTTTGTAGAGCCTCCCTTGGGCACATACATTTTACAGAAAATCATTGATGGCTAAAAAATGGGATCACTCCCCTCTCTCCATTCATTTTCAACCAATAGGAGAAGGGAACTAAGGAAATAGGGTTTCTATCATTTTTCTTCAAATACATTACTTCCATGGAATATATTTAATTTATCTGAGGTATTCTATCTTTCTTCTCTATTATTCTAGTTATTCCAATTGTTTTCCTATTGTTCTCAATTTTTTATTAGCCTATAGTTCATGAAATTCTTGGTTCCTTCCATGTTGAGGCACACCCTAAAATGTATGGGGATTTTGATGTTGAAAGGATGTCAATTATTATATATCCCTAATATATCCACGTTTGGTTAAGGAATCATGGTCACATTATATTTTGGTAGGTAGTTCAAACCCATTAATCTTCTTTGACAAAGCCATGGGTTCTTGTGTATTGGCATGTTAAAATGACTTTAAGATTGTAGGCTTTATAAAAATCCCATGAATTTTCATAAGTTGGGATTAAAATTTTTGGATATTTTCAAAATGGGTTTAAAAGAGTTTTTTTTGTAGTCCAATGTCTTTGTGGGTAAAAATTCATAGATACGGTCCAACACAAGGCTTATTATTTTTGTTAAATTAATTTTATTTATTTATTTTTAAATTCGAATTATCATCTTTTTTATATCATGTTCTCCTCCACATATGGGTTCAACCCTCACCATCAGGAATCATATCCATTTATGAATTATATTTGAGTGGATTTATATCCCATTTGGATCGATACACGATCCATACAATTCCATGACCATGTTCCATCCACTTCCTCATTGACTACAAGCGTTGATACACTAAGATTCCCCTCCATGTTGGCATACAAATTCAGGGAGAATTTCTAGTATGAAGCACAACACTCTAGATCAATACCCCCCTCTACATCGGTGAAATACCCATCCTTTATCCCTTTTTATGAAGCCATATAGGTCATTGAATGTCATATGGGATGAATATGAATCCCTCCCAGCCCCAACAAACTCCCTGAAGGATGAAAAATCCCTCATGAGAACTACCTCATTATTGTGAAATTCCAATAAAATGAAGACCCTAAAATGAAATCTATAAGTGATGGACTCCCATGAAGTAGAAAATCCACATTGAGTGAACTCCCTAAGAGAAAATGACTATACAAGAATTGTAATCCTTAAGTGATAGTGACACCACTATGAGCACTTCGGTGAACCATGGACTTGTAAAAATTGTTAAAATTCATATTTTACAAAATATAAAATAAATAGGTTGGCCTGAGGGATTTCTCAAACTATGTGAAAAATAGGGAAATCTTTCAATTTTAGCCAATTATAAAAATATATCAAAATTGTAAGACCCTAAATTATCCTAGGATCATAAGGGATTGGTCTTTTCAAGTTCATCCTATTATATAAATTCAAGGATATCTAATGATAGATGATTCTAAAAAAGAATAAAAGGGTGAAAAATAAATAAGAAAATTGATATATAGATTTAAGTATTTTGAGAATAATATCTACATCCATAGATATAAATAACAATTTCACTATTTTAGGAAGAAAATTATAGGTCACACACACACACACACACCAAGATTGGAAACCATTGCTTGAAATCAGATCAGAAAGCATTGGGGTTCTTTAGTAACCCATGTTTCTAGAGTGACATATCCACACATGTGGTCTCACTATGTATTACACTTCCTTTGTCTTGATATCTCATCAAGCAAGTTGCATACTCATGTCATCGACATATATGATCTATATATCTTTCTTTAAATTCCTAAAATAAACATGTCAATCAATATGGAAATTCAATTTAGTTTGATAGTTCTGTATCAATCAATGGGATAAGATTTTAAATTCCAATCTAGGAAGGGATAAATGATTTGTTGAATTGTTCATTAATGTCATATCACTAATGATACATAGAATGTACCCTTCTTCACCATGAATATATGGTGTCATATTTTTTTTCAATACATAAAATTATGATATTCATGATATCCATTAATAATAACATCAAGTATATGGATCGATACACATGTTTACAAAAAGGAATATATTGTGACAGAAAACATGAGGAATTATAACTTGCACATTTTTCCTCATAATCTTTCATCATGGAGATTACTAAGTGTGAACTTTATGAGATAAATCCCCATCCACTTATCAGTATCAAACACCTGATAGTTTGAATCATATATTTTCAATCAAATGAGGTCGTTCAACTATAGGAATTAATTTTCTAGAATGTTTTCATAGAATTAAAATTTACCATCATAGTAGGGAACTATATATGACCTTTCAATGTGACAAACACTCTAAGGATATTATCACATTAATTTTACACAAAATAACAATTAATATATGATAAGATAGCAATTAATATTCATGTATTTGAATATAAAAGAAATATAAAGTGAAAATTAGTTGATTATAGGATACAAAATCCAATAATTTTTTAAACACCCTTTAATAGTGTTCTATATAAATTTCTATAACGATTCATTCATTTTATTTATTTTTTAATTTATATTTTATTACTAAATATTGAAATAAATTAAGGTCCTCTATGATTGAAGTTTTATCATACTAGGTACTCTATTAAATTAACTCTCTCATCCTGAATACATTATTTATTATATAAATAAATAATTAGTTTGATCATGATTAATTATCTAATAAAAATCATAACATTCAAAAAAAGTAACATCTCATAAAGAAACAACCAAATACATATTCCAAACATGGATTAAAAATAATTGAACAAAAAATATACCCATAATAGATCTTTTTCCAATACACCATCAATTCAAGAGGTATAAATAGGGTATCATTGAGATTAAACATAAGAATGGATCCAAATAAGACCATTTGGGTTTACTTTTACACATTAGGATTCTAGTGATAAATATTCCCAACTTTGTAATACTTCTATAAATATAAGTAACTGAATAAATAATTGGTGCATCAACTCAATGGACTAACTTCAACTACTGATAATCCCAATGTTGATGATAATGAGAAACCTATTTGACATTCCAATGAAAAAAGAGACAAAAAAACCTTATTTTTTCTATATTATTATTCCAAAAACCTTTCTCATAACCTAGGAATTTGTGAAGATAATGTGAGAAAGGCTTAAAGAGAGCTATCTCAATGTAGATCCTCAAATAGAAGGTCATATTTAAATAAAAAGTGTACATAAAATAACCAATATAATCTCCAGTACCTTCAATGAAATACATTTTTTCAAAAGAGATGCATGTTTAAAATTGTGAATTATCCAAAACAAGTTCACATCAATATTATCATGATCAAGTTAATGCACATCTCTAAAATATATATTAAAGGTTAATTTGATATGAATTTAGTGATGAGGGACCTTCAACATGATTTTTAGATAATGGATTAGAAGGTTCTCTAATTTATGCACAATGGAGGGTGGAGAAGCCCTAAGAATGTCCAAATAGAAATATTGTAAGGAGATCACTAACCCAACCTTTAGATCTAACTATGTCTGGATGACAAAATTCATTTTATTTAAAGAGTTTAAATCTCTTAAATAATATGTTTTATTTCATGTGTCACCCGATGTTTACCATTTTAAATATATGTCATTATAATAATATGTTTGGACTAAAAATAGTACAATTTTTATTTTTTTGAAATATTTGTATTATCAAATTTGATTTATGGTTTGTAAGATTTTTTTGACAATAAGTGATATAAGATTTAAGCAGAGTTTGAGAAACCATACAAGGTGAACGTAAATTTTGGTAAAGTTGACCCAAATTTTTTTTCTAGTTCCTAATAATTAAGTACCTATCATAGAGTCATTTTTAATACAATTAAAATTCCAAGGTATAATTTGGTGGATGACTTGAGTTATATCATAAGAAACCTCACCAAACAAACATTATCCTTTGGTTTTTGTCACATATTTATATTTTTGGTATTTTTATAACAATAAAATCATTTAAACAAGTAAGAATGATTTTAAATAAATAAAAATTAATAAAAACAAAGAAATAAAACAAAAGTGTTGATAAAGAAATAATCTTCCCTTTGATATGGCCATAATCATACTAGGTTCACTAAGAGAGTGGTGAATCAATAAGTAATATCCCTTTTCTTTCCTTTTAGGATTTACTATGAAATAAACCTATGTAACTTGTTAGAGTGGTTGATATCACTACACAAATAACACACACAAATTGAGGAAAGAAATAAACATGAACACTCATTGTACAAGGCTCACCTCCAAAAATGAGAAGGATTGTCCTTGGTGTGAGTTGTATTCCTCTAAGATCACATAATCCAGTAGAATAATCATCATGTATACAATTAGTATGGTATATCCTACACTCATGATACAAGAATAATCATCAACATTGTATCCTAACACGTCTTCTAAAAAATTTCAATGTTATCTTGCATAGTCAAGGAAGGGATTATCCTTCACCTCTAATGTTTGTCTCCCAAAAATATAAATTTCTCCTATACTTATTTTTTAGTATTGGAATAGGTGTCACTTTACTACCCTCTTATTGACCACATGTCACTTTTGTGATGATCAATTGAACATAATAATGTTATGTTTCTATTTTTATTATTCTGCTTACAGTACTTCAAATGACTCACTTACTCTTCTGTATTTCTCTTCTACTTATTTTCTTTCATTATATAGTATTCATTGGAAAACACACCAAAATTTATTTAGAATTATTTGATTAATGAATATTTTTTTATTTTTTAGGGAAAAAATCCATTTTATTCTTCTCTTATTTTATATGCATTCATTCCACACACTTATACACACAACACATACAGGTAAATGTTATAAATTATTTCTCACACATGACATCAAAAATAGTGATCATGTTTGAATTTAAATTTAAAAATTAAAATTAAAATTATTAACTTCTTCTCAATAGTTTCCCAACTTATAATCTTTATTCTTACTTATTTTATTCTATTACAAGTTGATGTAGTTTAACAAAAAGGCTACAACATAAACAATCAGTTACTCCATAACTTCTCCTCTTTTATTCTTTGAAACTATTATATTCTTATTGTGAACCTTCTTATTTCTTTATATTAAATAAGAATTAAATTTTTTTATGTTTTATCCATGATCGAATATCTTTGGAATAATTTGAATAAATATTTTCATCTAAAAAATATTCTGGAAAATTGTTATATCATTTTTTAGAAATATCAAATTTTTATTAAGGAATGATCCCCACAAATATTGAAAATTATTGTTATATAGATCAAAAATCATATTTACATAGATGATTCATCCATAGATAATGTTTAAAATAATAATAATTCATGATTAAAAAGTGATGCTTAGGTAGAAGATGCTTACACAAACTTATCATACATATATATCACATCTTTATATATAAATATTCATTACATAACATAATAATCCATGCTATAATCATATAGGTATAATGCCTTTAGAAACATTAATAAATAAACAATTGGTTCATAAGTGAACTAGATAATCTACCACTATCTTTTCATAACTAAAACCCTTCATAGAAATATCATACAAAATACATTTCTTCACAAACTGGGTAAAGGATACAAAATTAAGGGTGATCTCATATGCTTAGTAAGGGTAAAAAGTGAGATATCAATATAAAATTAACATAAGTGTATGATAATAGGAGAATAACATTTGAAAACCATACTATTCATATCATAGATCATAAACATAAGTCGTGACATAAATCTTGGTATTTAATAACACATGAATTTTAATGGGATCAAATAACATGAACCATGAGATCATAACATTGGAATATGACATAGATTTGTGGAATACAAATAATCATAGAAAATAACTTCCTTAGTAGTCAAGGATCATTTCAAAAACTATCATATTGGAATGGGTTAACTCCCCAAACCATCATAGTATTCAGGACTCACTCCCAAGACTATCATAATGGACAAAGTCCCTTACTGAACTAGGTTCACTCCCCATTCTATTCCTGTTTATCTTATGAGATATCAATCTTTACCAAATTAATTCGGGAGAGATATAGGTTATCACACCCCAAACATTTTATGGTATATACCTCTTAAATACTTTCTATTCATTAGATAGCCTATATTGCATGAAGCACTAAGTTTTTTGTTAATCAAAATATTATAATAGAAATTTATAAGCAATACATTAAATATAATTTTCCACTTCTATGTTTTGAATTTTGATAAACGGTCATCTAGAGTTTTAAACAATAAGTCTTTTAGAGTTTGATAACACCAACTTGATTTTTTGATGAATAGTATCATACCCTTATGAATAGTAATATGACCCTTATAAATAGTAAATACTGATAATATTTTATCTTTTTAAGGTAATAAGATAAAGATATCTTAATTAATTTTTCAATGTGATATAGAACTAATTATACCTTTAAATTTATTATTTTTTGAATTAACTATGATTTTATTTAAAAATTAAATTAAAAATACATAGAAAATTATTTTCAAACAATGGAGTTCATTTTTTGAATTATACACTTCGAAAAATGGTTAGGGTGATTTTTTGGTATTTTTCTAAAATACTTCAATATTTCGGGAATAGTAAAAATACAGTTTTGAGTTTTAAGTAGTTTAATGATATCATAATGATGTAAGAATTATATATAAAAGGCTGGTAGAATTTTTTATAGAAAATTATGACATGAGGTGTCCCACATGGCTAAAACCATGGGCAAATACCATGGTCAAGACCATGGTTTTGTAAAAACCACTAATGAGGTGTCTCTTTTAATTAATAAAAAACTCCCACTTAATTACTATAAATACCCACTGAACCCCTTCATTTTATTTAATTACATGCTCGTTATCCTCAACTATTTGGTGGTATTATCTCTCTAAGAGTCCTCTTAATGTGTGCTATAACCGCAAAGGTCCCAACCATCACATTTTGGGAGTTACTCTACAAGGTAAGATAATCAACCACCCTTCTCTTTTATTAAAGATTTCATTTTACATTTTCTCATTTATTTTCAATTGGATTATATGGGAATATTCGATTTAATATTCCACTTACTCTCTATATTATGTAACAGTGATGATATACCCCCTTTTTATCTCATCAAACCAATTTATTAAATTTTAAGTGACGTCGTTAGGCTGCAGAATTTTAGTAAGAGATTTCTCGATTTTTATCTTATTTTGAGGTCCATTCTTTTATACTTATTTCCTCACCTCACTTCATCCAAATGAGTTGATAATTATAGTACCTTAAATGAAATTTAATTATATTATTCTAATGGAATATTTCATCATCATTTCTCTTTCCTCATCCTCTTATACTAAAATTGAAAACACTATCCGAGATGTGTTAATTTATCACATTCAACGACGATGGGTTCTTAATTTTTATTACCATATTAAATTCTGGTCATGGAAGCATTTTTATGGTTGAACCAAATCATAATATATTTATTTAATCACATTAATGTTCTTGAATCCCTATACACTCATAATATGGAATAATAATACAAAACAAGTTCATTGTACACAAAACCACCAAGAAAAATCCAAGCTTTTATCAATAAATTTTAACTAATAATTCATCCTCAAGTATATTACCCAGAATATTTATAATATCATTTATATCTCTTTAATTTCACTAATAATATATATTAATAATTATGGATGTTTTAACACATTTTAAATGAACTTCCATTCATGAATGCAAGTAAACGAATCATGAAAACCAAGGAAGAAAACGCTTCAAAAACAATAAAATTGAACCTCTTAAATCCATAAAAAGGGCCATGAATGAACATAATAAGGATGTAATAAACCAATTATGTGTATCATATGTTTTTGAGTTATTAATTAATGAAGATAAATTTTATTATTCAGGTCATTAAAACAAACAAAGAAGACACTTGAGCATAAGGTAAGGGGTTTCTCATCTAACTTTCATTTCCTCGAGATTTCCATTGTTTGCCAATTATTTCTTATATGTGGTATATGTGTACATAGATTTGATATATAATAACATTATTATGTTTATATTAATGGTATTAAATGACTCATTTTAGGGTTATTAAGCTCTGATCATATGATTCGACCAATTACATTGTGTTAAGAGACTTTGTCTTAACTATAATTTTGTTGTGACTAACTTTATATTGTGCACCTAATAATCCTTATGTTGTGTACCTACTAACCATTAGAGATCACTTTTAATTTTAAATTATATTTATATAAAATATCCATAATCTCATATCATGGATATGTTTTTTTGTCTAAACAACATACCATTTTACATATGGTGTTTATTTGGAAAGTTATTTTAACTATGGAAATATTGATGAATCCGTATACCCTACCCTATACGGATATTCAAAAGGAATATTTATATTGTATTGAATCAATTTATACATAATTATTTGGACATAAATTGGTGGGTGAGGAATGCTATATCCCCTCAATGCATCGGTAGGTCTCATGAGACAAATCAGTTGGCATAAAACCCTTCGAGTTTGTTTCCAAAAATCAGACAGGTTTCTACCCACAAAAATGAACCATTTTAATGGTATTATGGTATCATGTGCCTAATACTTGACGTAAAATTAATAATAATTATATTTATTTATTATTAGTTATTACTATCCATGAGGTTTTCACTATGAAAAAATCTATGGATGCAGTTTCAATCTCAGTTTATTAATGGAGTGAGTCATTCATTTATTCACCATGCCATGTTGATTATGTAAAATTGTTTACAATTTAGTTCTTATTGATTCATGATTCCACTATTTGTAACCCTTACTGATCATTTGAGCTCAACCCTTTCATTTTTTACCGTCAATAGGTGATGAAGAGAATATCATTTATTGAGTTCCTGTGGATGTAGTTTTTATTTTTTGTTATGTATTTTATTTTGTAACCTTTTCCAATGTAATTTTAGTTACATTTATGTATATAGTTTTTTAAAGACTACTAAACTGATATTTCCTTCAATATTTTCATTACTTCAAACCATTCCAATATAGAAAGTAATTCACCAGCTCCAGTCTAGAGGGGTCAGGGTGTTACAGTTGGTATCAAAGGAAGTTTAGTAGAAAACTTGGAAACTAGAGTAGGAAATGTATAGTAGGGAACACAGACCTAAGGTAGTATTTGAGGATAAAAGTAAAAGAGAATCCATGTATTCTGGTAGGTAATATATTATGTGAATCATTTTAGTAAATACATCCCTGTCTGGATACAATTAGATAGAGGTGGCTTTGGCATAGACGTACCTAGGAGTGAAAGCTCCAAGAAGGAGTTTCAGGATGGACCTGGGGTATCTTAGTACACAACAACGGGCCTTACTACACTCTTGGTTACAAAATTACTAAGGGATATGATTAGGAAAATTCATATTTTATTTACAATACATTATGAAGGATTAAAATATAAATTATTCTTCAAAGAAACCATTTTTTTATTATGGGATTATCCATGCATAGGATCTCAATTTATGCTAAGTATTTTGTTAAGTTAATATTATAAATTATGATTCATACCCAAATCTAGTGTGTTCAAATATTTAGAAATGGCGTCTAATATAATAAGGGGAAACAATACTCATGGGAAATGTAGGGATCTCCCCACTGATTATGTCAACACAGTCAATGTTAGAGCAGGTCAGATCATGAACATATTGGGACAACTTACTCAAGTTGTAACAAATAAACATTCCACACCTGTGTTGGATCATTTCATGTGGAAGAGTCCCCCGTATTTCAGTGGGACTACTAATCTAGTGGTTTCTGAGTAATGGATCAAGTCCCTTGAAAATATATCCATGGAATAAAGATGCAATGAAAATGAAAAGGTAGTACTAGTAGTATATTGTCTCAAGGGTGATGCTGATCAACGGTGGTACTTGATTCAGAATACCACAGAGGAAGAGAAAATAGAATATATGGAATGGAATACTTTTAAGGAAATATTCTTCAAAAAATATCTCCCTTGTGAGAAACGAACCGAAATGAAGAAGAAATTCCTCAACTTAAAGCAATGGAATGAAGATAGTGTTGCTTAGTAAGAGGCGACCTTCACAAGGATAGCCAGGTATGCCTTAGATTACGTACGCGACTTAGAAGAAAATATTGGTTATCTCTTTTAAGGTCTTAAGCCAAGTCTTTGAAGGGCACTATCTTCTCACACATTTTCATCATATGATGAAATTGTCTAATGTTCCATCAAAACAGATAAATAATTATCTAGATCAAATTTTTTTAAGAGAAACCAAGATAAAAGTGGTACTCTAATAACCAAGGGAAAGGTAAAGCACTAATGAAGAATAAGGGAACAGAGAAATTACCATTATGTGGGAACTATAGAAACCATCATCTTGGGAAATGATTGAAAGGCATGGGAGTCTGCTATAAGTGTGTAGAAAAGGGTCATTTATCCCATGAATTTAAGGGGAAAGAAACAATTTGGTGATGTTCAATGCTACATTTGTAGAGATATGGGACCCTATGAAAATGAGTGTCCAAAGAACCAAGGAAACATGCCTCAAGAAAATACAAGAGAGAAAGGGAGAGCTTATGCAATTACAACTACAGAAGTTGAAGTTCTGAATGATGTGGTGGCAGGTACTTTAATTGTTTCCTCAAACTTAGCCAAAACTTTATTTGATTCTGGATCATCACATTCATTTATATCTTCGCAGATTTTCAAGAAAATCAGACCTGTCCAATTTAATTTGATAAAGGAGTTATCAGTCAAAACTCATATAGGATGCATCATTACTACAAAGGCATGTCACCTAGTACACCTCATGACACATAAACGTGCTTTAGTTTCTAACCTTTTCATCATACCCATAACTTAGTTTGATATAATTCTTGGTAGGAAGTAGTTGTCAAACTATGATGAGAATATTTATTTCAAGAAAAAGGAAGTTACAATTTTTGAAAATGCTATTGAATCTCTTATATTTAGAGTAGAGACCTCACCATCTAATTCTTATGTAGACCCACCCCCAGTAGCTCTATTGAATCCAATTCTTGGAGAGGAAGAGAACCCAATATCTATGGGTGAGGAAAGAAATATTCAAATTGAAGATGTGCATATAGTTCAAGATCAAATTGATGTATTTACATAGAATTTACCTGGACATCCTCTAGAGTGGGAAATTGAGTTTTACATTGACTTAATTCTTGGTGTAAGACCTATATCAAATACCCCCTATATAATGGCCACTGTGGACTAAGTGAAGCTAAATAAATAACTTGAGGAGTTGAGTGGGAAAGGATTTATTTGACCTAGTGTTTATCCATGGGGAGCCACAATCATGTTTGTCAAAAAGAAAGATGGATCCATTAGGATATGCATTGATTATAGGGAAATCAATGCTATTTCAATAAAGAATAAGTATCCTCTTCCCCAGATTGATGATTTATTTGATCAACTTCATGGAGATCAATACTTTTTGAAGATTTACCTTAGATATAGATATCATCAACTTCATGTGAGGAAGTAAGAAATTCCAAAGGCAGTATTTTGAACTAGGTATGGGCATTACGAGTTTACCGTGATGCCTTTTGGAATGAAAAATGCACCATCTATTTTCATGGATTTAATGAATAGATTTTTCAAGGAATATCTTGATAACCTTTTTGTGGTATTTATTGATGATATCCTGGTATACTCAAAACATTATGAAGTCCATGAGGATCACTTGTGGATTATTCTAAAAACTCTTAGAATAAATGAATTATATGGGAAGTTTAACAAGTGAAAATTTTGTCTTCAATCAGTTTCTTTCCTAGGTAATATTGTCTCTAAGGATGGAATCCTAGTTGATCCTTTGAAGACAAAGGAAATACATGATTGGACCACACCAAAAAACATAACTTGGGTATTTTGTTTTATTGGATTAGCTGGTTTCTATCGGAAATTCGTTTAGAATTTTTCCTGACTGGTTAACCAACTAACAAAGATCACACGTAAAAGAGTTAAGTTTGTGTGGACAAAATAATGTACAGGATTCTTCAAAGAATTGAAAAGAAGATTGGTCAAAACTTTTATTTTGACTCTTCCATTTGGAAGTGATGGATTTGAAATATATATTGATGCATAAAAGAATGGGCTGCGTTTCATCCTTATGCAAAATGGAAAAGTTATTGCATATGCATCAAGCTAGTTGAAGAATCGTGAGTAAAATTATCCAACGCATGATCTTGATTTAGGAGCTACAATCCTTTCTATGAAGATATGGATACATTATCTTTATAGTTAATAATTTGAGATATACACAGATCACAAGAGTTTGAAATACATTTTCACACAAAAATAACTCAACATGAGGAAAAGGAGATGGTTTGAGTTACTCAATGATTACAATTTCTCAATACACTACCACCCTGGAAAGGAAAATAAGGTGGAAGATGCATTACTTAGGAAAGATCATTGACTTCTGACTCAAATGAGGATTGAGAGTGATCCTATATTCATGGATCTACTAATGATGGATATGGGAATTGTTAAGGAAGTGGAAACCACTTTCATATTTTAAATGATTACTAAACCATATTTACTAGAGAAGATAAAAAGCTACCAATTTGATGATTAAAATATACACAAGAAAATTATTGCTATTAAGTATGGGAGATTGGAAGACTTCGTGTATGAGGAAAGAGTTATAATGTTTGGGAAGAGGTTATGTGTTCAATCAGTACCTGAGCTAAAAAGGGTACTATTAGACGATGCTCAGAGCTCAAATTTCTCTATACACCTTGGTAGCACAAAGATGTATAGAGATATGAAGGAATGTGTTTGGTGGGATAATATGAAGTGGGAAATTGCCGAATACATTTCAAGGTGTCTAGTTTTTCAAAAAGTGAAGGCAGAGAGACAAAATCCTATAAGAGTGATGCCACCTCTACCTATTCCTATGTGTAAGTGGGATAACATTATGATGGATTTTGTCACCGAACTACTGAGGACACCAAGAAGGAATGATGAAATATGGGAAATTGTTGATCATCTCACAAAATCAGCACATTTCCTTCCTATAAGAGAAGATTTACCACTTGAGCACCTCGCAAGACTTTATATTAATGAAGTTGTAAGACTTAATGGTGAACCTATATCAATTGTGTCTGATCGAGATCCCCATTTTACATCAAAATTCTGGAAAAGTCTCCAGAAGGATTTGAATATTGAGCTTCGTATGAGTACTTCTTATCACCCCCAAATTGATGGACAATCTAAAAGGACTATTCAAACTCTAGAAGACATGCTGAGGTCATGCTCTCTTGACTTCCAAGGTATGTGGGATCAATAATTTCCTTTAGTGGAATATTCATACAAAAATAGTTTCCATTCTAGTATTCAAATGGCTCCATTTGAAACATTATATGGAAAGAGATGTCGAACTCCAACATGTTGGGATGAAGTTAGTGAGAGGAAACTTATAGGCCCATAACTTATTGAAGAGACCATGGAAGAGGTGAAGACAATCAAAGCCCATATTAAATTAGCCCAAAGTAGGAAGAAGAGTTATTCTGAAAATTAGAGAAAATATTTGGAATTCCAAGTGGGAGATCATGTCTTTCTGAAAGTGTCACCCTGGAAAGATGTCTTAAGGTTCAGTAAGAAAGGTAAACTAAGCCCCAGGTACATCAGACCATTTGAAATTCTGGAAATAATCAGAGTTTTAGTTTACTGTTTAGCAATGCCGCCAAGTCTCTCCACATTTCCTAAGGTGTTCCATGTGTCATTGTTGAAGAAATACATGCCAGGCCCAATGCATGTACTCACCTATGAAGAAATAGAACTAGAAACTGATTAATCATACTGTGAATTGCCTATCGGGATTCTAGACACAAGGGAGAAGGTATTGAAAAATCGGACAAGTCTTCTAGTAAAGGTTCTTTGGAAAAACTAGAATATGGAGGAATAAACATGGGAACCTGAGGATGTTATGAAGAAGAACCACCTGCATCTTTTTGGTGGTATTTATAAATAAAATTTCAAGGACAAACTTTCCGAAGAGGGAATAATATAACACCCCAATAATTTTATGGTATGTACCACTTAAATACATTATATTCATTAGATAACTTATATTTCATGAAGAGCTAAGTCTTTTGTGAAACAAAACATTATATAATAAAGTTATAAGCTATTAATAAAACGTAAATTTTCCACTTCTATGTTTTGAATTTTGAAAAATGGTATTCTAGAGTTATGATCAGTAAGTCATTTGGAGTCTGATAGAACCAACTTTATTTTATTTATGAATACTGATGGAACCTTATTAATAGTAATATGAATAGTAATATGACCCTTATAAATATTAAATAATGATAATATTTTATTTTCTTAAGGTAATAAGATAATGATATCTTATTTAATTTTTCAATGTGATATAGAACTGATTATACCTTTAAAATTGTTATTTTTTCAATTAAAAACGATTTTATTTAAAAATTAAAATTAAAAATACTTAGAAAATTATTTTCAAAAAATAGAGTACATTTTTTAATTCTGTATGTCAAAAATGGTTAGTGCGAATTTTTGGGATTCTTCTAAAATACTTGAATTTTTCATGAATAGTAAAAATACAGTTTGGAGTTTTCGGTAGTTTAATGACATCATAAGGATGTAATAATTAAATATAAAAGGCTGGTGGACTTATGTATAGTAAATAATGAAATGAGTTTTCCCAACTGGCTAAAACCGGGGTCAAATATCATGGGCAAGCACATGGTTTTTCAAAAATCACTAATGAGGTGTCCCTTTTAATTAATAAAAAACTCCCTCTTAATTATTATAAATACCCACTCACCCCCTTAGTTTTATTTCATTATAAACTCATTATCCTCGAATATCTAGTATAATTACCTCTCTAGGAGTCCTACCATGGCGTCCTAAAACCCCTAAGGGCCCAACCACTAGGTTTTGGGAGTTACACTATAATGTAAGAGAATCAACCACCCTTCTCTTTTCATAAAGATTTCATTTTATGTTTTCTCGTTTATTTTAAATTGGAGTATGTGGGGATATTTCATTTCATATTCCCCTTAATACTCATATTATGTAAGAGTGATGAGATACCCCCCTTTTCTCTCATCAAACTATTTTATTAAATTTTATGTGACGCCGTTAGGATGCCGGATTTTCATAAGATATTTCTCGATATTTCTCTTATTTTGAGTTCCTTTATTTTATACTTATTTCTTCGCCACAATTCTTCCAAATTATATGATAATTAAAGTACCTAAAATGAACTTGAATTATATTATTCTAATGGAATATTTCATCATCATCTCTCTTTCCCCCTCCCCTTATACTAAAAATGAAAATACCGTCTAAGATGTGTTAATTTATCACATTTAAGGACGACGAGTTCTTAATTATCATTACCATATTAAATACTGGTCATGGAACCATTTTTAGTTTTGAATTAGATCATAATATATGTATTTAATCTCATTAATGATCTGAAATCCCTACACACTTATAATATGGAATAATCATACAAAATAAGTTCACTGTACACAAAATCACCAAGCTAAATCCAAGCATTTATCAATAACTTTTAACTAATGATTCATCCTCAAGTATATAACCCAGAATAATTATAAGATAATTTATATCTATTTAATGTCACTAATAATATATATTAATAATTATTGATGTTTAACCACATTTTAAATGAGCTTCTATTCATGAATGCAAGTAAACGAATCATGAAAATCAGGGAAGAAAATGCCTCCAAAACAATAAAATTTAACCTCTTAAACCCATAAAAAGGGACATGAATGAACACAATAAGGTTGTAATAAAACAATCACATGTACATGAGGTTATGGATTAATTAATTAATGAAGATAAATTTTATTATTCAGGTCATTAAAACAAACGAAGAACACACTCAAACAGAAGGTATGGGGTTTCTCATCTCACTTTCATTTCCATGATATTTCCATTGTTTTCCAATTATTTCTTGTATGTGGTATATGTGTACTTCCATTTGATATATAATAACATGATTATATTTATACTCATGGTATTCAATGACTCATTTTAGGGTTATTAATCTCTGATCAAATGATTCAACCGATTACATTGTGGTAATAGACTTTGTCTCAACTACAATTTTGTTGTGACTAACTTTGAATTATGCACCTAATAATCCTTATCTGGTGTACCTACTGAACATTTGAGATCACTTTTCATTTTAAATTACATTTATATTAAATATCTATAATCTCATATCATGTATATGTTTTTTTATAAACTGTATACCATTTTACATAAGGTGTTTATTTGGAAAGTTATTTTAACTATGGAAATATTGATGAATCTGTATACCCTACTCTATAAGGATATTTTAAAGGAATATTTCTCTTGTATTGAATCAATGTACAAAGAATTATTTGGACATATATTGGTGGGTGGGGACCTCTATAGCCCCTCAATTACTCGGTAGTTCTCATGAGACAAATTAGTTGGTGATAAAGCCTTCAAGTTTGTTTCAAAAAATCAAACATGTTTCTACCCACAAAACTAAACCATTTTAATTGTATTATGGTATCATGTTCCAAATAAATGATTTCCAATTAATAATAATTCCTTTTATTCATTATAAGTTATTACTATCCGTGAGGTTTTCACTATGACAAAATCTATGGATGCAGTTTCAATCTCAGTTTATTAATGGCGTGAATCATTCGTGTATTCACCAAGACATGTTGATTATGTCAAATTATTTAAAATTCAGTTATTATTGATTTTTACTTCCACTGTTTTTAACCCTTAATGATCATTTGATCTCACCCCTTTTATTGTTTACCTTCAACATGTGATGAAGAGGAAATCATTTATTGAGTTTCTATGGATGCAGTTTTTAGTTTATGTTATGTATTATATTTTGTAACCTTTTCTAATATAATTTAAGTTACATTTATGTATATATTTTCTTCAAGAAAACTAAAATGATCATTCCTTTGGAATTTTCATTCCTTCTTACCATTCCAATATAACAAGTAATGCACCATCTCTGGTCTAGAGGGGTCTTGGTGTTACATAGGTCCCACCCATCCTTGGTTATAATGAAACCACCCTCCTAGGTTATAACGTAACCATCATCCTTGGATAAAAAAAATACCATCCTTGGTTATAACGTAACCACCATAACATAATGAAAACCATAAATATGTGTAAAAAATATCATAAAATATCCATCATACCATAACCCATTAAAATAAATAGGAATCATTAATATTTCATTATAGCATAACCCATGGAAAAGAAACTATTTTTGTAAAAATTTCATCATTTATTTATATAAAAACTATTGGAAAAAGGAATTTGTTTCATAAAAATATTTTCATCATAAAAATAAACAATATATAGAAATAATATGGTTTAAATCCTTGCAACTTATCCCCCTCAAGGCTCAAATAACATCAAATCATTTCATCTTATATGGAAAATTATTTCTAAATATCACTTGGAACGATTATTGAGTGAAATAAACTTTACATTTTGAAATCTCTTATTTAACATCCAAAAATTTATGAAATTTTAAAGAAAAAATTTTCTTTGAAAATAAAAATGGAATCTTGTAAATGAATATTTAAATAAATTCATGGTCATGATGCCAGAAAATTTTGTTCATGAAGTGTACATTAAAATTAACATTCCTTTCAAATTTTCAGTAAAAAGTCAAAAGTACCTTATTCAGAAAACAAGAAGCAGGTTCATTTAAAACCATTTTGTAAAAAGTAAAACATGGTTAATTTTTTTAATAAATCATGTGATATAATTAAAAAATATATTTAAAACAATTTTAGAAAACATGTAGAAGTAGGAAAAAATGATTTTTGATCGAAGAGAGAAATAAATATGGTTTTCCTTAAAAACATTATTTTAAAATATTGAGTACATAAAGAGATGAAAATAAATAAAAATCATGTGTTTTCATGAAATTAATAGACTATTAGAAAATTTATGAGTTTATTTAGATATAGATCATAATATTTCATCATAAAAAACTTAATCATAAATAATCCGAATAAATAATGAGATTGTAAGATGCAACCTTTAGCACTTTGGTATATTTTAAATAGCTAGCCCCATGAATGGAATAAAATAATATGGATATGTATATACCATAATTTTATGATATTAATAATAAAATACATTCATGGGTAGTAGATATATAACATAAAAGAAATAAGTGGTGAATATGGCATGTGTCACATAGAAATATAAGTGAGAAAAAAATCCCTTACACTACTGGAAAACTAAACTATACAAATGGTTTGGAACTATTGGTATAGGCCTCCAAACTGTTGGTATAGCCTATACCAACAGTTTGGATAACTGTTTCCAAGTAAGCCGTTGGGATAGGTCTATACCAACGGTTTTCCTAAATCTGTTGGTATAGACCTATCCCAACGGTTTTGGAAACCGTTGGTATAATTAATATGAAAATCTATACCAACAGTTATGGAACCATTGGTATATGTATTTCAAGAAAAAAACATTCGCTGGGATTTGATCCCAGGACCCCTAGTCTATTATTGAATGACTTAACCACTAACCTAACACGACTTTTGTGAATATAATTACATAAATATATATATGTATTCTCATAATTATTTTAAAATTTTATTTATATACTGTTATGGGTAAGAAGAAATGATAAAAAATCAAAGGATCAATACCAACGGCTGTCAAAACCGTTGGTATAGATCTATACCAACGGTTTTGACAACCGTTGGTATAGATTTTGATTCTGGATTTTGATTGTGGGTGCAAGGTTGATTTGTGGGGGAACTTTCCCAACAATTTGGACAAACCACTGGGATAGGTATACCCTTTCCCAATGGTTTAAAACCATTGGGAAAGGTGTCCACAAAGTGGACTTTTCCCAACGATTTGGCTAAACCGTTGGGAAAGGGTGGCCACAATGTGGGCTTTCCCAACGATTTGGCCAAACTATTGGGAAAGGTGGACTCAAAGTGGGATTTCCCAATGGTTTGGCCAAACCGTTGGGAAATGGAACGTATACCAATGGATTTTACGAACCTTTGGTTTAGAAGCGTTGAGAAAGGTCAGATTTCCAGTAGTGTTACTTTATGTACCAACTTTTTTTGTACACATTAGAACCTACTATATAATAAATATTAGATTATTATAAATATATTATAGAACCATACTAATATTTATCATTATATATATGATTCACCTATGACCTTTTATTACCAATTTATTATAAATTTGATGTTAAAATCACATTTCTCGTAAAAATAGCTTCCTTTTTCATATATGTTTTGGTTTGGTATTTTTAGTTATTTTACTTTGACAATTGTTAAATAATATCTATAATTTTACCGGTGATATAATTATAATATATATATTTATTAAATATTTATTTATATTAATCCATAAAATATATATTTATAAAATGAATTAAATTGTTCATAGAGATGGTAAGTCGTATATACTTATGAATGTTGTTTCCATTTTCTCGTTAGATTGAATGAAATGAAGGTAAATAATATATAACTTTTAAAAATTCATTATAATTTTTTATATATCACATATATTCATTAAATATACCCTTATTACCTTCCATGTAATTGTATGTGAAAAATGAATCACATCACTTCGCAAGGTGGTAGTCCGCTGTACACACGAGCGACGTTACTGTATTCTCATGGAATGGAATGTATGAAGGTATATTTTATATTATTATTATAAGTGTATAATTATGTCATAGGTATAATATAAATAAATTAAATCCATTATTATATCCATTTGTGAGAAATAGTTATGGAAAATGAATCGTGAGGTGTTAGTCCGCCATACACACGATTAACAATTTAATTTTACACTTGCTAGAAAAGGAGATAGACGTAGGTCATGAAATTAACATAATAAAATATAATTATATGTTAAATACTGATTTTATTATATCAATATGTTTCTATAATATTTTAAGGTCCTAGAGTAATAAATAAAATGAAAATGCATAGTTGAGGTTTATACCTCTTCTTCAGATAACCCCTTTAGGATTACGCCTAAATCCTCATTAGAAGGTTTTATTAATCAAAAAACGAATCTAGGATGTGATTAGGTAATTAGGAATATATTTGGGTAGTAATTGGATTAATAAAAGGGTTTTATAAGTTTTAATAGGGGAGGATAGTGGGTTCCCTTTAATAAGTGGTGTAGAGGACACACTTGGAAATTATTATAAGAAAAAGTTGTACCCAACAAACCAAAAGGCTAAAAAATGCTTCCTTATTGATACTTAGATGATATAAGATAAAAATATGGACATAAAATTGAAATTGAAATTTTTTTTTGGTTATTTTAACCCTTAAAATTTTAGGTTTACCCCAGGTAAAACTGTTTTAATCTTAACCTCAACAATTAATATTTGCAATTTTTACTATTCATCTTGTAAAAAAATTATGTATACCTTAGTATATAATATTAATTATAATGATTCCAAATATTGAATCAATTTTTCCAAAATTCCTTTTACAAAAATGTAAAATTTTAATTTCAAATTTAACCATCATACGTGATGAAAAAATGGTTTTACAAATAGAAAAGTTTCATATGTAGTGAATGTTTTAATATCAAAATTCAATAGGAATTTGATTAAAATGACATAAATTGGTTAAATAATAACATAATTAAACTAATTTTAATTTTAAAACATATTTAAACAAGATTTAACATTGTAAATTATTTAATCAAAATACATTTTTAATAAAAATCAGTGTCTTTTACTATTTATCAAAAAATTAACCTTTTTAGTAAATTCTCAAAAATTTATCATAAGATAGTTTTGAAATTTTGATTAAAAAAATAAAGTTAATTTTTTAAAATAAATTTTATAAAAGTTTCAAATATTAATTTTATTATTTATACAAAAAAATAAATACAAATCAATTTTTTCTTAGAAAAAAGTATTTTTTAAGCATATAATGTCTTTACTAATAATTGTGTACTTTTAATAAATATATTTTACTTACATATAACCTATATAATTAGTTTCAAAAATGTAGTTATTACTATTCATACCACTAAATTTAGTTTCTATATTATATTTTTTTTATGTTTAAATAATAATATTAAGAGTATTTACAGTTTTTAAAACTCTATATTGTGTGCAATGCAAGCTATCAAAGAAATTAAATTATTCAAAAAAATATATATTTCAAAAAAACTCACCATGTTAGATTATAATCCAATTAAAATGAATTTATCCCTCAAAATTCAATCATTTTGGTATAAAAAATTGTGATACTTCTACCTCATTACACCCTTAGATTCCCACATAGCTTCCTTAAGCTAGGTGTTTCACCACAAAACATTGTCCAAGTGAGTGGTTTTGTTTCATTGAAATTTAACTATATGATCTATAATTTCCTCCAATTATTCCTTAAAAGAATTATGATTCTCTAGTAGTATGACCTCTAAGATTAGTATATGTTATGGATCAGGTATTTACTTTCTTATAAGAGATACATGAAACACATTGTGAACTTTAGTGAGGTTTAGGGGAAGAGCCAAGTGATAAGATACCGTCTCTATTAAATCAAAAATATAAAAAGGTCCAATATGCATAGGGATAATCTTTACTTCTTTCCAAAATATTATAACCTTATTTTATGGAAAAAATGATAGGAATACCTTCTCCCTAACATCAAATTCCAGAGCACACTAACAATGTACAGAAAAACTTTCTTACCAACTTTGTGCTACCCCTACATGTTTTCTAATGGCTCTAAAAATTTCTTCCATTTCATCACCTATCTCAATTCCCAATAGATTTCTTTCTATAAATTCATCACAATAAATTGGATTTCTATAATTATTTCTATAGAGGGATTCATAAGGAGCTATATGAATGCCTGAGTGAAAGCTACTGTTGTAAGAAAACTCAACTAGATGAAGGTGTTGATCCCAACCACCTTTGAAGTCCATAGAACCAGATATAAACATATCCTCTTGGGTTTGAATGGTTCTCTCAAACTGAATATCTATTTGAGGATGATACACAGTTTTGAAATTAAAATCTGTATTAATAGCTTTCTCAAGACTTCACCAAAACATCGAGGTAAACATAATATGCTAATTAGATACAATGGAATGTGTTACTCCATGAAACCTTACACTTCCTTTATATATATATTGGAAATCTAATCCAATTATAAATAATATTTTATAGTGATTAAGTGTGATTAATTTTTAAGGTGATCAACTAAAACCCATATAAAATTATTCATTTTATATATTTTGGGGAGTCTAATGAAAAACCCCATAGTGATACTTTCCTATTTCCATTCTAGTATAGGTAATGGTTGTAACATCCACCTAGTATTTTGTCTCTCAATCCTAACATTCTTATATACCAAGCACATAGATAGAAACTATAAAATACCTCCCTTCATTCCATCCCACTAGAAACACTCTTTCAAATCTCTATGCATCTTTGTACTTCTATGATTAATATAGAATGATATATTATGTGCCTCCTCTAATATCCCCTTCATAAAAATTGGTATTTATGGGATACAAATATAGTTATTGAAAATTATTACTCCATAATAATCAATATTAAACTTAGGATCATTTTTAACCTTCTTCTATTGTTCTATTAATCCTTCTCTACATCTTTAATCTTCACTTGTATTGATGGTTTAACACTCATTTGATAAAGATAATATTCCTCACCTTATTTCAGGATTTCCATATCCACACATTACAAATATAGAAATATTGGATCTTTTTTATCCTTATTATGGATAATATAGCATAATCCTTTCAACTTAAAGCATCTTCCACCTTATTTTCTTTCCTAGGGTGGAATTTTATTGAGAATTCTTAATCTTTAATAAACATTAACCATATTCTACGATGCATGTTCATCTACTTCTATGTGAATATATATTGTAAAATTTTCGTACCATTATATATATCACATTTTCTCCATAAAGATAATGTGTCCATATCTTTAATAGAAAAATTACCATAGCTATCTCGAAATCAAGTTTAGGGTAATTTTTTTCATAAACCTTTAATTTTCATGATGCATAAAATATTAACGCATAATTTTTCATGAGGAAAATTCATGATCCCTTATAGGATTCATAATTATAGATTATAAAACCACCTACACTATAGGATAATATAATCACAGGTGTGAAAAATAATATTCTCTTTAGTTCCCTGAAATTTTAGTCACATTCATTTGTCCATCAAAACAAGGATCCCTTATGAGTTAAAAAAGTGAGTGGATTAGATAGTCATGATTAATTTCCCACAAATCATTAATAATATTCAAATAAACCAAGAAGACTTCATATATCAGTTACCATTTTTAATCTAGGATAAAATTTAATCACCTCCATCATCAATGGTTCCACTGATATAACCTCACTTAAGATTATATGACCAAAAAATGAAACCTTTTATAACCAAAATTCACACTTTGTAAATTTTTCATTCAATTTCTCCTTCCTTAGGGTCTTTAGTGTAATTCTAAAGTGATCATCATGATCTTCCTTTATCTTTGAATATATAAGAATATCTTCTATAAATACTACCACAAACTAATCAATATTATATATAAATACTCTATTAATTAAATCCATGAAGATATCATAGTAATTAGTAAGACCAAATGACATGCTTGGTTGAATGATTCCCTTTTCAAGTTTCTTCAGGAGTTTCTTCTTCAATTCCTACAAATCAATTGGGTCAATTATATAGGGATACTTTGAAATAGTTATGGCACTAGGTATGGGTTCTATTGAGAACTAAACTTTACATTTTGGTGGAATACTGTGAAACTATTCTAAAAATAGATCATAAAACTCCCCCACAATATATTTAATTGATATTGAATTTCTCCCCAACCATCTGAGATAAATACTAATTTTGAATGTGAATTAAGACCCATACAATGGATGAGATCTCCATTGGAATTTCATATCTATCCTTGAATTGATATACAATCATAGTTTGGTTCAGAATATCACATGTAACTTACCATCATTTGATATTGATGTGGGATTTATCTATATAAATCCAATATGTTCCCAAGATAACTCAAAATTAAACTATAGTTAGAATAATGAGGTTTATAGGAATCACATTCCCACTAAATTCAACCAGATAAGAATCATAGACTTAATATGAAATCATCATACAATTATGGGGTTTATATAGTGATCCAAGATTCTTATACATAGATATTACATCTTTTTTAGTGAATATTAAATACATTATGAAAACCAATGCCTGATAACCATAATAGTTTATTGTATTTGGAGACTAGGTACATAATAATCTAATTTGGTGTAATATATGCAATATATCCTATAAATATCTTCTCCTTTAGTACTCATCATAAACATACCCTACATAAAACCTTTATTCATAACATGAGTAAAACAAACATAAGAAAGGGTGATCTGAAATGCTCAGTAATGGTAAATAGGAGAGATACATAATCATAACAAGAATATTATAGTATGAGAACATGAGCAAAAAATTTAAAATCATACCTTGTATATAAAATATCATAATATTGATTCACGATATAAATATTGGAATTTCATAAAACCTGAATCATAATGGAATCAAATAACATGAGCCACGAGAGCATACCATTGGTATAATAAATATATTTTTATAATACACATCATCTTATAACATTGTGAAAATGTATAAGTAGATATATATTCACTAATTAAGTGAAGGACATGAAATAATACCCTCACATAAACTTATGGACTTGAAACCAGGTCCATGCATAAGATTATGGACATGAATGAAAGGTCTATGCATAACATCATGAACATGTATTCAGGTCCACACATAAGACTGGGAACATGTAATCAGGTTCATATATAAAATTATGAACATGTAATCAGGTTCACACATAACATATTTACTCATGGTTTATCCATCTTTACCCAATTCATTAGAGGGAGATATATGTCCCACCCATCATATAATGAAAATAAAAAGAATGCTTGTATCAAGGAATAAAACATTCATCATTTCATAACCCATGAAATTAAATGGGTTTCATAAACATTTCATCACATCATAACATGTTGAAATGAGATAGGTTTTATAATCATTTCATCATTTCATCATAGCATAACCCGTAGCGGAAGAAGCTGGTTTCATAATAATTTTATCATGATATATCCCATTAAAGAGAAATGGGTTTAATAAAAATATTTTCAACAAAAACCATTCAAATAAATAATAACAATGGCATCCTTGGTTCATATCCCCTTTAAATCATTAATTACATCAAGGGATGTCATCTTAGATGGAGAATGATTTTTAAAGATAAATCACTTGGAACATTTCCTAAGGAAAATAACATTTCTTTGAAAATAACCTTTTAAAAATAAAAAATCATAAAATAATGGAAGTCATTTTCTTTTAAAATAACATTGAAAAATTATAATGGAATACTTAAAAAAATTAGGTCACGATGGTGGAAAATTTTGTAAATGATTTACATGATAAAACAGAGATAATTTTCACATTTTTATTAAAATATAAACATCTATTATTTGGAAAATGAAAAGAATATTCCATAAATTTTATTAAAAAGTCCAATATGGGGAAAAAATTCTTTAATAAATGATTTTAATAATTTAAAATCATTTTTTCTTTTTTTAGAAAACATGGTTTAGGATGAAAATAGGTTTTCAACCGAGGTGAGAAATAAAGTCAAATTTTCTTTAAAAAAATTCCTAATTATTTAAATTTAAAAAGAGTGTAAAATGGTACTATTAATTTGACATATCATTAATAAATATAGGAAAATATAATTAACATGAATTATTGAGAGGTATATCATAATATTTCAATAGGGAGACTTAATCATAAATAATCCCGATAAAAAATGAGAATATAATATAAAAAAATTACCACTTTGGTAATATTTGAAATATAATACAATTGAAAGACAGATCATAAAATTGATATTTAATCCCCAAAATTTTCAATATAATAATAATAATAAACATTCATGGGTAGTATATACATGAAATCCGAGAAATACTTTGTGAATATGGCTTGTGTCTCTTCAACATAAAGGTGAGACGGAAATCCCTTACGGATTTGGTAACGTTTGAACCATAAAACCCATAAAAGAATAAAATTAAAATAAACTTATAATTTAATAAAAATAATTATATTAATTATATAACATGTCTAAGGGGCAGTATATACACCTCAAAAAATAAATGAGTGGTAAATTTTTATATTTCACCCAAAAATAAAAGAGATACTAGAAATCCTTACCAATTGAATCTTTACTTACTTCATACATGTTTGAAACTAAAAAATAATAATTATAGGTTTGTTGTAAATATATTAAAAAATCATAAACATAATTATAATATCATATATTGTCCCCTTATAATGTCTCAACACCCATTTATTAATAATTCCTATTTAAAATAATTTTTCTAGGTGTCAATTATTTCATTTTTTCATGGGAGTTTTGGTTATTGTAATTCAATAATAATTTCGTAATCCCCATAATTTTAAATGTTAAATTAAGATAATATATAATTGTTATATAAATATTTATATTCATTCACAAAATTTAGATATATAAATTTGAAATGCACCATTTATGGAGATAGTAGGTCATATGTACACATAAACATTGTTTACATATTTTGATGAATGAAAAAAGGGTAACTAATTATTAACCTTTAAAAATTCATTATGATTTCATATATATCACTTATTTTCAATAAAATAATCTTTATCTCTTTATATTTAAATTTTTAGTAAGAACTAATTACATCACTTTGTGAGGCGACCGTCTTCCATACACACCAGCGCTGTTAGCATATCCCCCCCGAAATGAAAAGTAAAAAAAGGGTAAATGTGATATTATATTTACAGACATAAAATTATGTTTAAAATATCATATAAATATTCTAAATCTATCATTAAAACCAACTATTATAGGTGGTTATGGAAAATAAATTATTTTGGTTCGTGAGACGGTAGTTCGTCGTACACATGATCAAAAGTTTTTTCCCCTTTGATGGAAGTGGAGGTGTATATATGTATTAAATTAACATAATAACATATAATTATATAATAGATAATGGTTTTATTATATTATACCTTATAATTCATTGTTAACAGTGTAAAATAATAAATAAAAATAAGGATCTTTGTGAAGACAATTACCTTTTCTTCGAAGCACCTCCATTGGAACTCTTATTAATGACATAGTGTTGGTATTTTGGGAGGAAAAAAAGATATAGAACATGGACAAGGATTTTGGGATGTATTTTGGAAGGTATTTTATGAACTATATTTCTTAGTATGTCTGAATAAGTGTAGGGTGGTGGTGTCCTTTTATAAGTGGGTAAAGGAACCCACTTGGAACCCACTTGGAAATTTCCCAAAAGAATCCAAAATAAAAAGGTCATTCCCAAGGAAAAAAATTCTTACAAATGACCATTTATTCTATCTTGGTAAGTATAATATTGAAATATTTCCATAAGATATAAATTTTAAAAGTTTTATATTTATTTTAACACTTACCTTCTTAGTTTAACCCCGGGTAGACCCATTTTTACATCAACCGCAGTAATTAATTTTTACAATTTTCACTATTCATTTTGGTCAAAAATCAAGTTGAACTTATTAGATAAGATACATTATGATGATTAAAAATATAAAACCCATTTTTATAAATTCAATTAACAAAATTTGAAAATTTTAATTTATAATTAATCCCACATGTGTAATGAGAAAGCAGGTTTTCGAAGAGAAAATGTTCAAAAGTTTATCAGCTTTTTATATAAAAATTTAATCTGATATTGATTGAAATAAACTAAATTGGATTAATAGATATATAATTGAACTAATTTTACTTTAAAACTAAATTAAAATATAATTTAAATTTGTAAATAATTTAATTAAAATGAAAAAGTTTCAATTAAAATTCAATTTTTTTCACTATTCATTATAAAAATGATGTTTTCAAAAAATTCTCAAAAATTTATCATAAGATAATTATGAAATAATTATTTAAAAAAAATATTTAGTAAAATTAATTTTCTAAAACTTTCAAAGATTAATTTTATTATTTTTCATAAAAAAATAATTAAAAACATATTTTTGAGAAAATAGTATTTTGAAACATATAAAGACTTTATAAAAAAAGTAAGTACATTTTTAATAAAATTTTTATATATATAACCATTATAATAAATATTTAAAAATTATTTAGAACTATTTATATCACTAAGTTTATAGAATACATTATAACAGTCACGTTTGAATAATATTACTAATATATTTTGGTTTAGTTAAAACTCAATATCTTGGGTAACACAATCTATCCCAGTGTTGTGTGTAACAAAAAATTAACTTGTAATTTCTTGTAATTAAATCTATCAATGAAATTTAGTTTATTGAAAATAATAATAATTCATAAAAACTTGGGGTGCTGCATTCTACCCCTTTAAAATGAATTTCTTCCTCAAAATTTTTCACTCTAATACAGACAAAGGAGGATACCTCTACCTCATAATGTCCTTAGGTTCCCATATATCTTCCTAAAACTAGTGGTTTAAAAAAAATATTGACTATTTAAGTGGTATTTGTTTTGTTAAACCTTCAATATTCAATCTAGAATCTCTACCTATTGTTCCACATAAAGAATATCATTCTCCAGTGGTATGATCTATAATTTAAATACATGTGATGGATTAAGTATGTAATTACTTAGGAGAGATACATTGAACACATCAAGAACCTGAGAGATTTTTATTAAAATTTTTAAGAGATAATATATAGTACCATTATGATTTGTAATTTCAAAAGGATTGATATACCGAGGAATTAGTTTACCCTTATTTTTTCCATAGAGAAATATATAAAATGTTCTTCTCATAAAATTAAAATTATAGATCATGTCAATGATTATCTACATAATATATTTTTCAACTTTTCCTATATGTTTTTTGGAATGGATCTGACCTTATATTTAATTTCATTATCTATATCAGATCCCATTAGCTTTCTTTTTATAACATCATTCCAGTACATTGGAGTTATAAACTTATTTACATAAAGGGTTTCAAAAGGATCCATTTGAATGATCAAGTAAAATCTATTATTTTAATAAAACTAAACTTGAGTAAGTTGTTGATCCCAACCACATATTAAATCCATATAAAAATATCTTAGTGTATCCTCTAGGGTTTTAAATATTCCCATAGACTAATTATCTACCTGAGGATGATACATAGGTCTAAAACTCAACTCTATATCAGGAGCTTGCTAAATACTTCACCAAAAAATCAAGGTAAAAGTAACTTACTAATTAAACACAATTTAATAAGGTTCCCCATGTAACCTTACCACTTATTTAATGTATTTTATGGTAATAGGATCTAGAGAGAAAAATTATCTGGTAGCAACGAAGTGTGATTAATTTGTAAGGTGGTTAACTACAAACCATAATGACCTCAATATCAAGGATAATATAAACCCTAAATATTATTAGTACCTTTAATAATATGTACACAATTTTTAAAATAAATCCTCCTCAAGTTTAATTATTACTAAAACAAATACAAAACCAAATGGCTATATTGTAATAAATTTTTATTAAAATATCCTAAATCTTGATAAAATCCTATCACATAAAACATAAAAAGTGGTTTCAAGGAATTTTAACTTATGATCAACCTTAAACTTATAAATCCATGATGGTATCAATAACTCTGAAGTTAATAATAGATGGAGAGATATACACTTCTAAATGTTAATTCACCATTTATTCCTTATATAAGAACTTATCTAATATACCAACATTTTCATTGGAATATTTGGTTTATCCTTGAACCAATAAAATATAAAATGTGATTTCATTATTCCAAAATTTATGTAGAGGGAAATAATCACACAAAATCTCACTAAAGGATGAACAATAAGATTTTCATAGGGATAATTCAAACAAAATCAAACATGAAATTCCCAATAAAGTAGGGTAGGATAAGTGTTCCCTAATTATCATGATTTACTTCATCCATTATTATTTCATAAGATTTCATGTTATCCTTTTTATTCATATGTTATTGTGTATTATCATCCAAATTATCCCATGTATTGGGGAACTAATTTTCATAGAGCCCAAATTCTATTAACTTGAAACATTGGAGTGTGGGTGGTGCATTCAGTTGAGATATCTCTCTATTCACTACATTGAATTTCCTCTACACACAACCACAATATTTTTCTTGATGGACAGGCTTCCCACACTCACCTTCTTATTCCATTCATGCACTCATCCAAGTTCTCCTCCCCATAATTTTGGAATGTAGGAGTTTGAAAATTTTCCTTCCCACCATGAGATATATCATTTACCTTTCCATGGAAACCCATATTAATTTTTTTGTTACCAGAACAAGGAGGGTTTCCAATATCCATTTCGAGTTTTACTTCACATATAATGATTTATTCATAGAATCCAAATTCCCTAATTTATAATAAGCTTCATAGATTTGGTTGTAAGTCAATGAATAATCAGTCAACCTTACCTTCAGTATAAATGATAATACTCATAGAGTTCCTTCTAAGTCTTGTAAAATTTTATTTCTAGGAGACAAAAGCTTCATCATCCTTCTTATTAAGATTGTGTAATTATTTCTCCCTTTTTTTATAATGGATAAAAGGAAAGTAATTATTGAAAAATAATATTTTAAAATCATCCCAATTCATGGAGTTAATACATTCTAATTACATTGTATTCCTAGTAAGAGTCTACCATTATTTTTCTATTACTTCCAAATGGTATACAACCAAAATGAATTTTTCATGCTCTAAACATTGTAGAATGGAAAATATATTTTTAGTGGTATAGATCCATTATTCAACAACTAGTGGATTAGTGGAACCACTGAAAGAAGGCAAGAATTGTCCCATAAATAAATTAAAAGAAAATTGTTACACACTTTGATCATTTGGAACTTAGGAATGGGTCATATCTTGAGAAAGTTGAGTGATAATAGAAAAATAGTTTTTTATTTCAGCTCCCAAAACATTCGATTTCTCTAGAGGAAAATCATGCATTTTCCATTCCATTCTGCATTAACACAGTTCCTTTGGGTTCCAACCACTAACTAAAACCGAAAATACTATTGTACGAAATAATAATCATATCATGTAACCACATAATCATGATAAATAACTTATAGGGTGTATAAATCACGACATATTCTTTTTAATATATGAATCCTTAGGTTTATCCAAGGTCATTCATAGTCATCACCTATTTAAATAATTCATGATGGTTCGTAATGAGTTTGTGAATTTCTAATTCATACCTTCAGGAGTGTCAAAATAGGTGTATATAAAGGCTTGTTTTAATACACCAGGTGATAATCGAGTATAACTCAATGTTCATTTTTTTGATTTATTGCACCTAGGTACCTCTGCTCCATAACCACATCCACTTGTAATATCCATACATGGATGTTATTTCTTGGAATTCAATTTCTCTATCCTTTACCAAAATTCTAGGACATTTTACAATACATTGAATCATCCATACACTTATCCTTATAGGAATACCTATAAATATCCATAGAAATATCCCCAGTGATCTTGTTATTATTTTCTCATCCTAATTTCCAAAGGTCAACTGAAACTTTCATCTGATTCCAATTATAGCAACCTAGGATTCTCATTCATTGATATTACATCTTATTAGATGAATAGTCAATACATTACACACAAAAAATGCTTGAGGACCATAATAGTTTATTGTCTTTGGATATTAGTTATGAAATATTCTAATTTGGTGAAATATATTCAATATCTCGCATAAAGATCTTTCCCTTTAGTAATTTTTACAAACATACCCTACTTAAAATCTTTCTTCATAACCAGGGAAATGAAACATAAGAAAGACTGACCTCAGATGCTAAGTAAGGATAAAAAAGGGAGATATATAAGAATAAAATGATCATAAGTGTATGTAAATTTGGTCATAACATTTTAAACCAATTTCTTGTATATCCAAGATCATAATTTTGAGTCATGGTATGAATATTGGATGTTTATAAGACATAAATCATAAGGGAATCAAATAACACGAACCATGAGAGTATAAAATTGGAATAAGATAGATATATTTGGCATGCACATCATATTATAACATTATAAACATGTATAAATAAATAAAATTTCACTCATTAAGTTAAGAATATGAAATCAATCCCTCACATAAACTTAAGGACATGCAATTTGGTCCATGCATAACATTATGGACATGAAAGATAGGTCCATTCCTAACACCATGGACATGTAATCAGGTTCATTCATAACATTGTGAATATTTAATTAGGTTCACACATATCATTTTTAACATATAATTTGGTTCATGCATCAAATATTTAATCATGATTTATCCATCATTACCTAATGCATCAGAGGGATATATAGGTCCCACCCATCACATAATGAAAATAATAGGTATATGTTTTAAAAGATCATAAATGATCATCGTTTAATAACCCATGAAATGAAATGTGTTACACAAACATTTCATCATATCATAACCTATGTAAAATTTCATAATCATTTTTTAATTCATAATAGCATAACCTGTAGAGAAAGAAGTAGGTTTTATAAGAATTTTATCATAGTATAACCTGTGGAAGAGAATATGTGTTCATAAACATATTTTCATTATAAAAAATTTAAATGAATAACAATAATGGTGTCTTTGGTTCATATCTATATAAAATTGAAAATTACATCGAGGTTGTTCATATTAGATAGATAATGATTTTGAAAGATAAATCACTTGGAACGTTTCTTGAGAAAAACAACTTTTATTTGAAAATTTCTTTTTAAAACTAAAATTTTAAAAAAATTAAATCCTTTTATTTTAAAATAAAATTGAAATCTTGTAAAGGAACATTTAAAACATTATAAGGTCGTGATTGTGGAAAATTTTGTATATGTCGTACATGTTAAAATAATGGATATTTTTACATTTTTGTAAAAGCTAAATGGGAATTATTTGGAAAACAAACTGAATATTCTTTTTAATTTTATTTTAAAATTAAATAATGGATAAACATTTATTTAATAAATTATTTTAATAATGGTATTAACATTTTTATAAAATATTTTTTGGAAGAAAAGATGTTTTCAATCGAAGTGAGAAATAAAGTTGGATTGTATTAAAAAATTATCAATTATTTAAAGTACCAAAGAGTGGGAAAATGGTAATATTAATTTAAAATTTTATGAATAACTAGAGTAGAATAAAATTATTTCTAATTTTTGATTGTAAGATCATAATATTTCAACATTGAATATTTAATCATAAACAATCCTGATAAACGATGAGATTATAACATAAAACATTTATTATATTAGTAACATTTGAAACCTAATAACCTTGAAAGATAGATCCTAAAATGGATATTCAATCCACATAATTTTTATGAGAATCATGATAAAATAAATTAATGCGATGTATATACACCATATCAAATTAATATGTGGTGAATACGGATTGTGTCTCATAGAAAATAAAGGTGAGACAAACATTCCTTACCACTTTGATGATCTTTGAACCATAAACTCCATGAAAGAATAAAATTAATGAAATTTATAATATAATGAAAATAATTATATTCATGATATAACATTTCATATGGGTATTATATTCACCACACAAAATAAATGAGGAGTGAATTTTTACATGTCTCCCATAAATAAAAGAGAGACTAGGAATCCCTTTCCACTTGAATCAAAACATCTTTCAGACACATTTGAATCAACTATATAATAAATATTGGTTTTGTATACATATATTATATAATGATACATATACTTATAATATCATATATTATTCACTTATAATGTTTCGATTCTCATCTATTAATAATTCATTTATAAATTCGTTATTTCTTGGTGTTGATTATTTCATTTTTTCATGAGAGTTTGAGTTCATTAGTTTTGGTTATTATACTTTGATCATCATTCCATCATATATATAATTTTAAATGTGAAATTAATACCATATATTTTAATTATATATATTTTTATATTTATTCACAAAATTTAGATATAGGAAGTTGAAATGCATCATTCATAAAGATGGTAGGCCATATGAACGTGTGAATATTGTTTCCATATTTCAACGAATGGAAATAAAGAACCGTAACTAATTATTTAACATTATTGAGCCATAATTATTTCATATATATCACATATTTTCATTATAAAAATATTTATTACCTTCCATATAAATATTTAGTGGGAACGAATCACATCTCTTTGTGAGACGATAGTTCGTTGTACACTCGAGAGACATTAGCGCATACCCCACAAAATGAAAAGTAAAAATAGGTAAATGTGATATTATTTTTTAAAAATTTAAAATATGTTACAATATCATATAAATATACTAAAATGATCATTACACCCACCTATTATAGGTGGTGATGGAAAAAAAATATGTTGGTTTGCAAGGTGGTAGTCTGCCGTACAAATGATCAACAGTTTTATTTCCCATTTGCTGAAAGTCTAAATAGATATAGATAATTAAATTAACATAAAATGTAGAAAAATATAGGATATATATTTGTTATCATATTTTATGTTTTAATTCAGAATTAATGGTGGAATAATAATAATGAAAAATAAGGAGCATAGTGATGAAACATACCTTCACTTAGAAACACCTCATTTGGCTCTCTTACTAAGGACCCTAGTGTTGGATTTTTTTAGAGAAATATCAGATCTAGAACATAGATAATAATTTTGGGGATGAAATTTTTTATATTTTTTCAGAACAATATGTCTTTATAGGTATGGAAAAGTTGAGTGTGGTGGTTTCCTTTTATACGGGGGAAAACCCACTTGGAAAGTACTTGAAAATTTTCCAAGAGTCCAAAATAAGAAGGTCACTCCAAAGAAAAAAGATTAAAAATTACCATAGATTCTAAATTAGAGAGGATAATAATGACATATTTCTAGAAAATGGTAATTTTAAAAGTTTTATATCCATTTTAACCCTTATCATTTTAGTTTAATCCATGATAAACCAATTTTTACCTCAACCATGATAATTAATTTTTACAAATTTCAATATTCATTTTGATAAAAAATTAATTTGTCATTATTATAAAATATAAATAATGACGATTAAAAATATTTAATCCATTTTTCCAAATTCAATTAACTTATGTGGAAAATTTTAATTTAAAATTAATCCCGCATAAAAGATGAGAAAACGGGTTTTCTTTGCGAAAATGTTTACAAGTGTACAATGTTTTTGTATCCAAATTCAATACTAAATTGATTAAAATGAACTAAATTGGATTAATAGATATATAATTTAACTAATTTTACTTTAAAACAAAATTAAATTATAATTTAACTATGTAAATAATTAAAACAAAAAGGCAGTTTTCAATTAAAATTAAGTATTTTTAACTATTCATCAAAAAAATATTTCTAGAAAATTATAAAAAATTTAACCAAAGATAATGTGGACATTATGACTTTAATAATTAAGTTTATTTTATAAAATAAATTTTCTAATATTTTCAGAATATAATTTTATTGTTCTTTAGAAAAGAAATAATAAAAAACATTTTTTTATAAAATTTTATTTTTAAGATATATAATGACTTTATTAAAACATTAAGTATTTTTTTATCAATATTTTTTATTTGTATAAAATTTTTTGTTAATATTTAAATTTTATTTAGTACTATTAATATCAGTATGTTTAATTCATAATCTATAATATTCACATTTGAATAAAATTAATAATATATCACTATTTTTTGAAAATTAAATGTCATGTGTAACAAAAGCTAACCCAGTGTTGCATATAATAAAACCATATCTTGTTTTTTTTTAATTCAGGATTTCAAAGAAATTTAATTTATTTTAATTAACAATACATAAAAAATCTAGGTGTTACATTGTCACTTCTAATTCAACATCTAATCATTGGGGTGTCATTTTGATACCCTTATAAAATTATTGAGATAAAAAAGAGTGGGTAGATCAAGAGTCAGATAAGACATTATAAGTTGAAGAGTGAATGGTAATTATGACTTTCACCTTGTCGTTATCACACCCCTCATCATATATAGTGATCTCATTAGAATTCCCTTTTTCACTTGGCTTAAGAGGTTTCTAACATCAATCATCATTGTTATCCTTTTGATTTGGGAACTAGTAAGCATAAAGCCCATACTACTTGAATTTGAAACACTATATTATAGTTAGTGTATTATATAAAGTGTTCTATCAATTTACATCGTTATCTAAATTCTTACCATCACTTCAGAAATCAATTTATATAGGACCTTTCTTCTCACACTTTAAACATTTACCAGCACCCTTAAGACAATTTTCTCCATGTTTCCTTCCAAACTTTTAGTATTAGGGAAAGCTCATATAATTTTCTCCATGGTTTTTATAGTTTCATTTGAATTATATATTTATTTTTATATCAAAACCATGAGATTTATGGGTAATATCAATATTAATTTGCACCTTGATATCACATAAAATGATTTACTAATAGATATTGAATTCTCTTGTGTCCAATTACCTTCAAGGACTTGATTTTAATCCATAGAATAATTTATCAACCTTAACTTAAGTTTAGATGATAATACCAGAAGTGTACCTCACACGTCGTGTAAAATAAACCTTTTAGACACCAATAGCTTCATCATCCTTATAATTTAACTCATAGAATTCCTTCTCTATTTTCATATTAAGAATACAAGGAATGTAATTATTGAAAATTAAGTTCTTAAACTCATCCCAATCCATTAATTGAATTTCATCTTTTAAAATTGTATTGTTGATAAGATTCCACCATTTATCCACTTATCCTTCCAAATTATAGATAACAAAAATGAATATTTCATGCTTCAAACACTAGATAATGGAAAATATCTTTTCAATGGTACTGATCCATTTCTCGAAAACTAGTGGATCAGTGGAACCAGTAAAATAAGGTGAAAACTTCCTCATGAAGGACTCAATATAACCTTTTTACCTCCTTTTCTCATTTAGAAGTTCCATATGATTCATATCTTGGGAATGTTTTGTGAGCAAAGAAATGAGATTTTTTCATTCTTACTCCCATAACAATTGGTTACTCAACAGGACAATCATTTCATTATTTGTCACAATCGATTTAACATGGTTCTTTTAGGTTAAATCCATTTACTAAGAACAAACAAAAATAGTTTAAGAAACAATAATCATAGTTGGGGACCACATAATCCTGAAAATAATTAATTGAATGTCTAAATCATGACACATTATTTTCAATATATGAAACCTTAGGCTTAACCTAGGTTATTCATTTTCATTATTCATATCCTTCATGATGGTTTGTAAAGATTTTTGTGAATTTAAATACCATATCCCCCATGAGTGTCAAACCGGGTGTGAATTAAGTCTCATTATCCTGCCCTAGTTGGTTATTGAGTCCAGCTCAAAGAACCCTTTTGAAGTTATTACCCCTAGGTACAACTGTTCTAGAGCCACATCCACTTGTAGTATAAAAACAGGGATGTAATTTCTCTGAAATCACATGCTCTATCCTTCACTAATATTGTAGTATATTTTATTATACATAGGATTATCTTTATAGTTCTCACTAAAGTTTTCTCATTCTAGTTTCCAATGTTTTAATTAACATTTCTCTGATACAAACTCCGATGACCCAAAACTTTATTTACATATTTCTAAAATATTAATAGAGGAATATTAATTAAATAAAATAATAATCCATGAGATAATTATATAGTTATAGTGCCTGTGGAAACTTGGATAAACAAAAAATTAATTCATAGGTAAACATCATCATCTCCCATTATGTTCTTTATAACTAACACCCTTCATAGAAATATCATACAAAATAACTTTCTTCATAATCTAGGAAAAATAATCATAATAAAGAGAGATATTAGATTCACATTATGGGTAAACAAGCGGGATATCAACATGACATGATAATAAGGGTACAAGAAAAATATAACAACATTTGAAAACTATATCATTCATACCATAAATCATAAACATGAGTCATGGAATAAATCTTGTTAGTTCATAAGACATGGATAATAATAGAATCAAATAACATAAGCAATGAGGTAATAAAATTGGAATTATATATATATATATTTCGAATAAACATAATCGTATAAAATTATTTCCTTGGTAGTTTAGGCTCATAGACAAAACTATCATAGATGAAGGATTTTCTCTCCAAACCATCGTAGTAGTCAAGGTTCACTCCCAATACAATCTTTATGGGAAAAATCCCTTACTGAACTAGGTTAACTCTCTATTATAGTACTATTTATATCATGAGATATTAATCTTTACCCAATCCATTGGAGGGAGATATAGGCCCCACACATCCTTGGTTATAACCTGACCACCATCCTTGGTTATATCATAACCACCATCCTTGGTTATAACATAACCACTATACTTGGTTATAAAGCAACCACTATCACATAATAAAAACCATACATAGTTGGGTCAAAATATCATAAAAAATTTATCATGTCATAAACTATGAAAATAAATGGGTTTTATAAACATTTCATCATATAATAACCCGTGGAAAAAAATGGGTTTCATAAAGATTTCATCATTTAATCATAGCATAACCCATGGAAAAAGAAACTAGTTTCAAAAAAATATTTTCATTATAAGAATAAACCATACCAAGAAATAATAAGGATTTTATACTTTGATCATATCCCTATTAAATCATAAATAATATCAATGGATGTCATCTTATATGGAAAATTATTTTGAAATATCACTTAGGTAATTTCTTAAATAAAATAACCTTTCTATTTTGAAATCACTTATTTAATATCCAAGAATTTATGAAATTTTAAAGAAAAAAATTTATTTGAAAATAAAATTGGAAAATTTCAAATAAAGCCTAAAATAATTTAGTGGTCATGATGGTGTAAAATTATATTCACTCCATGTATGTTAAAATAAATATTCCTTTTATTTTTTCGATAAAAAGTCAAAAGTACCTCATTCAGGAAATGAAAAAAATATCCCGTTAAATTTTTTAAAAAAATTAAAAAAGGGTAAAAATTTATTTCATCCATCAATATATATTATTAAACAGTTTCTTTAAAACTTTTATATAAAACATGGACATAGAGGAAAATGATTTTTTGACTGAAGAGAGAAATAATGTCAGTTTTCCTCAAAAAAGTATTTTTAGACTCTTAAGTACATAAAATGAGAAAAATTATAAGAAAAAATTTATTTTTATTAAATAACAATTATATAAGAAAATTAATGGGATTCATGATAGATAAATCATAATATTTCCACATTGGAAACTTAATCATAAACAATCTTGATAAACAATGAGATTATAACTTACAACCTTCACCACTTTAGTACCTTTTGAAGAGTAATTACCACAAATTAAATAACATTAAATGGATATTTATGTTCCATAATTTCATGAAATTGATCATAAAATAAATTCATGGGAATCATATACACCATAAAAAAGAAACAAGTGGTGAATATGGCATGTTTCCCACTGAAATAAAACTAAGATGAAGATCCTTAAATCTTGACTTCCTTTGTACACCTTAGAAACTACTATAAAATAAATATAGGTTTATTATAAATATATTACATATGAATAACCAGATATATATGATACCATATATTATTTACCTATAACCTCTTGTTACCTGTTTATTAACAATTCCATGTTAAAATCATGTTTTGGGTAAAAACTGCTTCATTTTTCATGTATGTTTTGGCTTAGTATTTTTTTTCCATTTACATTGATCATGATTCCATCATCTCAATAATTTTAACAATGATATAATTTTCACAAACACATATATATAATATATATTTATTTATAGTAATCCATAAAATTTATATATAGAAAATGGGTTACACCATTCATGGAGATAGTAATCCATACATACGCTTGAACGTTGTTTCCATTTTCTCTATAGATGGAAAAAATAAGTTAAATAATATATAAAATTTAAATATTAATTATAATTTAATATATATAACATATATTAATTAAATTTACCCTTAATAACTTCCACATAAAGTGTAAGTTAAAAATGAGTCACATCACTTCGTGTGGTGGTAGTCCACAGAACACATGAGCGACGTTATCATATTCCTACAGAATGAAATGTAAGAATTTATATGTGATATTATAAGTATATAAGTATAATTTTTTAATAAATATAATATAAATATTTTAAATTCGTCATTATATCTAGTTGTTATAGGTGGTGATGGAAAATGAATTACATTGGTTCGCAAGACGGTAGTTCACTGTACACACGATCGACAATTTCATTTCCTACTTGATGGAAGAGGATATTTATTTAGGTCATTCCATTAACATAATAAAATATATGTATATATTATATAATTATTATATTATATAATAATTGTTATATAATATTTTAATGGGTCAGAGTATGAAATAAAATGAAAATGCATAGTTAGGAAGTATACCTCTTATTCTGAGAAACCCTTTAAGATTACACACAAAGATTTCTTAGGAGGGTTTTTAATCAAAATAAGTCCTATAAAAGGTGTTAAGATAAGAAGAAATATATTTTGGTAGGTCTTGTTCGAGCCAAAGGGTTTTGGAAGTGTGAATAGGGTAGGAGAGGGGGTTCCCTTTTATAATAGGGGGAGAGGATACACTTGGAATTTTTGAAAAGAAAAAGGTGTACCCTCATTTTAACCATGTCACAAGGATAAAAAAATGGTTAATTATAATAAATTAGATGATATTCAAAAAATTATTCCTATAAAATAGTAATTTATCAAATTTTTAGGTCATTTTAACTCTTATCTTTTTAGTTTCACCCCTTGGTAAACCTATTTTAACATTAACCTTGATAATTAATTTTTATTGTTTTTGCTATTAATTTGGATAAAAACATTAAGTTGAAATTATTATATTTTATTAATTATTCTTATTAAAAATATAGAATCAATTTTTAAAAATAATATTCACATAATATTCAATGTTTAATTTAAAATTAGACCAGTTGACGTGATAAAAAAAATAGTTTTTCAAAGAAAATATTTTCATAAGTAGAGAATGTTTTAATATCACAAGTCAATATTAATTGGATTAAAATAAAATAAATTGGTTTAATAATAACATAAATGAACTAATTTTACTTTTAAAACAATTTTAAATAATATTTAACATTTTAAATTCTTTAAACACAAAGGAATTTTTTAATAAAAATCAATATTTTCACTATTCACCAAAAAATAACCCTTTCATGTAATTCTCAAAAATTCACCCTAAGTTAATTTTGAAATGTTCAATCAAAAACTAGATTTATATTTTTAAAATATATTTTATATAATTATAAAAATTTAATTTTATTATTTGTTCACAAAAATAAATACAAATATTTTTTTGAGAAAAAATGTACTTTCAAAGCATATATAGAGTAAAATTAATTATTTATTTATAAACATATTTTATTCATCTAAAAAATTTATACTTAACTTTATTTTTTTTATTTCTATCCATACCACCAAATTTAACAGTTAGGTTATAATAGTCATGTTTAAATAATAATATTAGTAATATAATATGGTTTGTCAAAACTTAGCATTGCAAGAAATAAAATCTATTGAATAAATTAAATTATTTGAAAAAATGTATTTCATAATGATTTTGGGTATTACACATCAATGAACCTTATATTCCACTACTATGTCACCCCACCCCCATCTTGACTACCTGATCATTCACCTTCCACCGCCTTTACTACATGTTTTCACACCCACCACTATTATCGTTACCACCCCCACACTCATTGTAGGTTGTTTCTTGACTACATGACATTATAGAGGGTTAATTGTTTTTTATAGAAAATAATATAGGGTGATGCTTCCAATAGTGGTCATAAAAGGGGTATTTATTATCCCATCTATAACGATCACCGAAAATGGTCACTTTTGATGAAAATACCCCCTCTGTGACCACTTTTGGAAGCCATGGATGGATATTTTTTATCTTGTGTAACCTCACTTCCACTCAATGTGTAATTTCCAAAATATAAAAACACATCCCATTATCACGTTTGTCTAAATGTATAATTCACTAGATACCTAACAGAACACCACACACTTACCTATTCCATGGGTAAGTGAATAAAGGACTCATCAATCAAGATATTTCCCCACTCAACTCCATGGTTTGTGATTGAACCCATTAAAAACCATCAGGATGGTTCCATGGTATACCATCATAAATGATTTTCGATATATTATAAGAAACACAAAGTGGGAACTAGTATTAAGAGTTACCTTCACCTACCCCAACACCCTTGAACCTACCTAAATTATAAGAGTGAAAACAATATAAAAAATTGAACATCACCTTGAAAACTCATGGCATTATCCCTTGGATGAATCTTGGTTATCCCTTCATTATGAATAGGGGTTTGAGATCATTTATATAGGATAATAACAATAAAAATAAAATAAAATAAAATAAAGATAGTTCATTTAATTAAAAAGAAACATAAAATTACAAAGACTAAACTAATCCCAAATAAGGCCAAAAGGCTAGGTTCAGTATCCTTCACAAGTGGGAAATGAAATTATTTGAATATCTAGTGAAGTAGGATTCTAGAATATCTGTATTTTGAATGGATGGATTACACCTAGCTGGTCCTAAGTTGATATTTCTCTAAATTAAAGTCTACTAGATTCCTCCCCACCCATGATCCATGGTCTACTATTTTTATTAGATTAAGTAATATAGAAATTATTGAAGATAATTACATGATTAGGAGAAACATAATGATCTGGAAAATATTCCCCATAGGATTGGGTGAAATATAATGATCCAATAAATATTCCATGTGTATTTCCTTTTATGAATACAACGATGAAAATTCTCAATTTTATCAATGACCTAGGTTTCCTTACATCAATATTGGTGAATTTATGATAAAAATACTTATGAGATAATCTATTATTATTACATTAATGTTTGAGCTGAATTTTAGCCAAATGAAAAACCATAAATAATATGATGATTTCAATTTTTTCTTACATAAATTGAATTTACTCATATGTGGACTTTATTATTTCTTATTTAATCCTGTGTATATTGATTTTAATCGTATATAACATCCACCTAACATAACAACTCAGAAAATTTTATTTTTTATTATTGGTTCTCTTACCTCCCAATAGATTTTTGTTATGTTATAAAATAAAAGAACATAAAAATACCAATTAAATCCATGATAACTACATACATAATGCATAAATATAGACTAGAAAAACATGTAAAAACAATGTTATATACAAATTTATGAATAGTAAATTCACTACAAAAAATTCATGGGCCTAAAATCCCCCAAGAAGATTGATCATTACAGAAAGATCTTAAAAAGGGAAATAAGTGTTAGGGAAAAAATAGACATTATCAAAGAATGTGTAAGAACCATTTTAAGATAAGTAGTGAGTAATTATGAGAGTATGATAAGATAATTATAGGGAGATATAACCATCGAAAAATATGAACATTGGATAATAAAACTAGTTAAAATTTGGAATATAAACTAAGAAAATGATTGGTAAATATTATTGTTGTTGGTGAAATAATGAGACCTTTGGGATTCTTTATAGAAACTATATAAATATTTAGCTTTCATTAAAAGTGTGTAATATAATAAATTTATATGTTTTAAAAAAAATTTATTTTCCTGAAATTATTTTATAAAACACTTTTAAAATATAATATAAATTAGTGAAGGTTTAAGTAATTTTTATAATTATTAGTTAGTTTTTATGTCATAAAGATGGTTAATATTAAATAAGTAATTATTTTTACTTAAAAACCAATATTATCATATTTTGAGTATTTATTTTATAAAATAATTTTTATTTTTCATTTCATCACATCAGAATTAGGTTAGGATGAATTTATAGTAATTTTCTAAAAAAATTGATTTTTGGGTTAAAATGTGAAAATAATTTTTTTACAAAATTTTATAACTATTATTATGTAATTAATAAATTATAAAATCTTAATTTTTTAATCCCAATTATTAACAAAAAATTATTTTTGTACATATTTTGTAAAATTGAGAAACACATGCTTATAATTTTTGAGAAAACCATGATTTTATCCTTTCAATTTTTTTATAAGTTGTAAGGGTATCACATTAGAATTTATTTTTAACACTTTTATAAATTTAATTAATTAAAATACATTTAATATTTTGAATTAGTAGTTATAAATTAATTAATAATGTCAATTTAATTTTTATACACAAAAAAGTTACCATGGTAAAAACAGATTTACCTTAGTAGAGGTAAAATAATGTAGTGGGTTAAAGTTAAAAAGTAAAAGAATGAAATAACTAAAAACTAAAACAATAACCATAATTTAAAACATTAATTTTCAACCAATATAATTTGAATTAAATCCACCAAATAGCGGTTAGCCATAAATTTAAATTAATATTTTTTTATTCACTTATAGCTACCCCTCCTCATGTATAAATACCCCCTTCCCATCCCCATTCTCCACTCCCAATCCAAAATCAATGACGTTTTTCTATTTAAACTTCCCAAATAGTCTCTAAATAGTTTCCCCAAGGATTCTCTAAGGTTCTATAGTTTCCTCGTTCAGGATTTAGGAAGTAACTCTTCAAGGTATGGGAATCATCCTTCTCTCCTTTTTCATTCAAGTGCATCCTTATTCTTTGTAATATAAGTGTCCAACTTCTTTATTTTTATTCATTATAATTTTTTTATTCCATCTATTAACAAAATGGTGTTTTACTTGTGTGATACATCTAATCTATCTCATTATTATTTTCCCATAGTCCATGTTGTATACCGTCCTGATGATGAATTAGTTTCATGAATTTTTCTTCTTTCCATGAAATATTTTAATATTGTGAATACCCAAATATCTTCCATATATATGGAAATTCAAATAGATGTAAAAAATATTATTGATTCAAGTATATAAATATATGAAACGAATATTCCATTTTTATTGGTTAAAAATGAATTTTTGTTCAATACTTTTAAGCACTTTGTAAAAAATTATTTTTATATGAAACCACTTATTTATTTCCATGGGTTATTGATGAGATGATTTCCATTATGCTCAATATGGATCAGATGATTTAATAAATTTGATGGTTTCTACCAGATTTAGATCTAATTCATTAGGTAAATAATTAATCTACCAATATGTCATGATTACGATACCTTGGTGAATAACATTGGTAATTATGATTAATGGAACCTTGGTGATATGATTATGAATGTAATATTTTTATTTTTTAACAAAATTTCTAACATATGATTCATGTTATTAACATTATTGTATGTATCATATTCATATGATCATTCCATATTTACATCCCTCTTACTCAAATACTAAGTGTTTCCTTTTTTATTCCTTTATTAGGATTTATGATGACCACTTTATTTGATGTTTGTCCTCAAGATATGGGATGCTATAAGAGTAAACTAGGAAGAACCTATAAAAAGTCAAAAAATTGTTTTATAATAATTTTTATGTTTATTTCCTTTTCATGTATTATTTTTCTATTTCCGAAAGATCTTCCTAATTGTTGAATTTTGTATCATGAAATGAAATATTTATGTAATAAAAATGCGGGTCACCAAAGTTATTATCACATGATGGTTGAATTATTTTTGGAAATTATGATTAGAAAATATAATTAAAAACCCTAAGGATATTTCTAAATATAGGAAAAAATCCTAGTATTTTGGTAAGTATTAGGTAAGTGGTTTCCAAGAAAATACAAACCTATATGGATACTATAAGTGGTTGTGGATCTATACTAGATGTACCTAGGTGTAACACCCTGAAAAAATTTTATTGATATAGACTCGACCATGAACTAATGCATGAAAATGGGCCTTACTACACACCTGGTTTGACACTCCCATGTGTAATTCTTTGATTAATCACTAGATTGTATGAACCATTATGAAGGATATGAAGATAATGTAAAAAATTTATTAATATTGATGTATATCATCATAGAATAATGATATTATAAAATTTTATGATTATGATTTCATGTACATTTGTTATTATAAGATTCCCAATAGAAACAAATTTCTCACTTATGCTTTCTCCTTCTGGAAAAAATGGAAGGAAATAGAAGAACTTGTGAAAACAATGGATGAAACAATCAATTGGATGATGACGTTCCCAATACGGGGTGACTTGGATGTAATTACTTTATATTGATGATGAATCAATTAGATCAAGTCATGAAAAACAACTAAAACCATGTGTATTATCCTGCGTCACCAAGGAATAACTAGTAGTTTAATCCTTCATGTGTTAATGACCACCTTCTTTTAGTGGGTATACTGATGCTTTCATGACTCATCTTAGTAGGTCCCATGCTACGACTCCCCAAGACCACCACCAATAGGCCAAGCGCTGGTGACTAGTGATGATAAGGCATATCACTAATATGAGAGGCCATATCCTAAGTACCTATACACACATGCACATCTCCAAGACTATAAAATGATGAAATGTAAAAACAACTGACAACCATGCATTAATATATCCAGATCCCATAACCATAGTATGATAAGAAGTAAAGTAAAGTAAATAGGACCAAATAAAATCTAACACAAAGAGTATGAAACCCCAAGTCCAACCAGAGAGTAAGTACTCAGACTACTATCAAAAGGCCACATGAACACACCTCGGTCTGTCAGGTCTCACTAAGAAAAATCTATTATTAGTCTTCCTAGGACACTATCAAAATGTCGATTGTCTATAAATGGCATGACATGTATGGGGAAAAGGCCGGGTATGGGTGAGTATAAAATTACTCAGCAGGAAAACCTAAAACCACAAATTATAATACAAAGTAAAGTATTGTCACCTCTATACAGATATATGCCTACAACACATATAATAAGAATATCTGGATATATTCAACAAAGACACACAATCTGAAGGAAAGACAGAACCATAGTATACCATCCTTGGATTCCATCTTGAGGATTCCACAAAGAACTCATCTGGGAGAACACACTCCTATGTATGATTGTACAGATGATGTATATCCGAGAGGTGTTACTTGTCGTGTCTCATCATGAGAAAGAACACACTGATGGTCTAAATATAATATAATACCTAGATGGGGATCACTTCCAAGGCCATGGGGTGATACCAAATACTCAATCTAGATTAAACCAATAAGTATAGGATTTAATCCTTCTTAGTGTTGGTCATGATGATACCAAGAACTCCACCTAGGGCGTGAAGATAAATATAGGATCTGACTCTACGCATCTCGGAGGGATTCCAATGACTCTATCTAAGAAGTCCTACTAAAGGTATTACAGTCTTAGGAGTAGAAGGTGATTCAAAACCAACCTTCAGGTAAAGGAAAAGTGGAACATACCCTAAGAACAATTTTCTAAGATACAAATGACAAGGGATCCAAGACAAGTTTAATAAAGCACACAATGTGTAGAAGAGGTCACACGTCATTTCCCTTGACCCTAGGTACTACCTCTATAAATGGACCATGTCATCAGGCTATGTCCATGTAGAAGTAAATGGTGTGTAAGATTTTTGTGTGCGAGTACATGGCTCCATCTTGTGTACCGGTACCAATGTATCAGTACACATCTTAGCCCGTGTACTTGATCTAGGTCATGTTTGTGTGGGGAGTATATGGAATGCTCCAACCCATGTAGTCCACCCCATGTCTATGCACTTCCCAAGTACACACCGAGTCTCAAAGTAGGGGTCACACTCCATGAGATCCTTAACTCCAACCTAAAATCCTATCCACCACTCAGGGGGTCCACACTATGAGTAGATCAAGATTATATGCTATGTAGCGCGAGATTTTCTAGAATAACATATCTTCTCCCTTGTTTGATCTAGTACCTATGAACATTGATCTGGTAGTATTTTTTCCACGATATAGATGATCCCAACTCATCCAAGCCTCACTGTTGTCAAAAATTCCTTCCATCATCAGAACTGCACAAAAAATGGATCAAATATTTGTTTATTGTGCACCAAATAACATCGAAGAACATGAAATTAGGTATCCACCATTTTCTAAATAACTTCATCTCTACATTAACACCTCCATCACATTGTGTTGATCCCAGATATATTATATCATGTCCTTACTCTAAGAAACGTGTGTTCAACGATCAATTGATCAAGATTAGTCAAGTTAGAGGACAAATGAAGAACGTATGCATTGAACGCAGAATCAGGTGGAGAAAGTCATAATAACTGATAAGTGGAATGGACCTCGATCGATGTTCATGTTGATCTAAGTTCATTTCTATGATAATTAAAATCAAACTATATCAAATCACAAAGAAATTCTCTTATTAAAACACTACAAATATACCTATCTTGCTTGATGATTGAACCAAATATCAATCTATTCATTGATTGATTCATGTTCTTAATACAAATCAATAAAAGGGGTGAATCAAATAAAAATAAATATCCTAACATAATTGGGATCAATTTTTGTTGAAGACAAAAGTTTTTTCTCATTCATTAGTGATATCCTTTATATCTGATGTGCGTTGATCATCAATCCAGGATCTCGTCATCGTTCACCTAAGAGAATTTTACAACGTTCTCTATAAGGGTTCTCCAATTTCTCTAGGGTTATGTGGATAACCCTAGAATTCAGACAGAATAATCTTTTTAAATATTGATAATATTTTCATAAAAAATGAAATGAAGTAATTTATTTAATTATTTTTTTCATTTCTACATTCATAATGACTTTTCCACAGATGAACCACACCAAATAATGTTAATTCTCACCTAGAGTAAACCTCAAATTATAAACTAAATGGTTCCCTCATATTCATTATATGGTAATCATTTCAGAAGTTATTCCACTTTTTTTAAGAAAAATGTGTGTGCATGTTATGTAATATATTTAATATATTTTTTAATATTTATTCATGGCACACCATGCCTCATAATTTCATGCCATCTAAGTGTCTGGTGTAACAAATATTCCACATAATATCCAAAAATAATACACTGAAAATATGAGACATTAAATTATCCCTACCTTGAGACTTTGTGTCCCCAAAAATCCAAAACAAAGGATACACAAAAAGATGTGGGTAATAAACATGAATCTGAGCCTCCAACTCCCATGTGATCTCTTGAAGATTCTCATGCTACCACCAGACACACACTAAAGGAAATGGTCACCCATTAAGGATCCTATCATACCAATCCTTGATCTCAACCAGGTACTCAACAAAGGTCACTCTATCCTTGAAGTCTAGCTCCACCAGTTGATAATGTTTGATAGGTCATGCATATACCTGCTCAACTATGACACATGGAATACCTCATGTACCTAGTCTAACTATGGAGGTAGAGCTAAGTGGAATGCCACCTTTCCAACTCTATATAGTATTAGGAAAGGGCCAGTTAACCTCGTAGATATCTTTTCTCCCTGACCAAATCTCAATAATCCTTGTCAAGGTGAAAACCATCAAGACACATGGTCTCCATCCTGGAACTCTAAAGGAATTTATCACCGATCATCATAAGAATTCTGATGGATCTATACAATCTTCATTAACTTTTGGATAATCTACACCTTCTCTATTGTATCTTGTACCAATTATGATCCCATGAGTGATGAATCTCCTCGGTTAGTCCAACAAAGTGGTGACTTGCAAGGTTTCTTATACAAAGCCTTAAATGGTTCCACACCGATGGAGGAATGGTAGCTATTTTTGTATGAAAACTCCACTAGTGATAGCTGATCCTCCCTACTATATACAAAGTCTAACATGAAATCTAACAGCATGTCCTTCAGAACCTAAATTATTTTCTTAGTCTAACTGTCATTTTGGGGTTGAAATGTTTCTCTTAAGCATAACTAGGTCCTAAAAACCTCTTATAATCCCTTTCACAGTTGGGATGTAATGCAAGAATAATAATCATAAACAATCGACTATGGAAATATATGGAGTGGGACTATTTATTTCACATAGAGGTTACCCAAGATCTCTATTGAACTCTACTATCATATAGCTACAAATTGGGCGGACTTGGTGTGCTGGTCTATGATCATATGATGGAATTGTGTCCTATGGACATAGGTGGTAATATCATTACGAATTCAATTGATATCCCATCCCAATTCCTTTCTAGCACCACATGGGGTTGATCTAAACCTGATGAAACTTAGTGCCAAGACTTTAATTACATACAATTAAGGCATCGAGAGATAATCTATGCAACTCATTTATTCATCTTTGGCCACCAAAACTGACGTCAGAGGACTTGGTAGATATTTTCCATGCCTGGATGTACCACCAAAGGATATATCTGGAAATATCTGAGAACCTATTCTCACAAAATCACTAGTACCATCATGTACCCTCTAAAAATATTGACCTTCTTCCGACCTTTAAAAAATCCATCATGAGCTTGCCCAGTGGATATCTGAGTATGTAGGGTCTCTCAATCAGTATCCCCTAGTTCTTCCTCCCTAACTCACTACAAGAGTGGAGGGGTGACAACCACTCACTAGAGGTAGGATTCTACATCTCTATACATAAAGGATAATTTTTATGAGTCCAACTAATTTGATTCCTCATTCAACAACTTCGATAAAGATCTCTAGATGAGAGAATATACTAACACATTTACCTTCCTAGGAGTATAGAAAATCTAAAAGTCATAATCCTTGAGGATCTATAACCATTGACTCTAACTTAAGTTAAGATAATTATGTGAGAATATATATTTGAGTTGATTTTTATCTGAGTAGATGATAAACTACCTACCCATTCGGTAGTGTCGCCACATATTTAGTGCGAAGACTACTGCTGCTAACTCTAGATCACGGGTCACGTAGTTATGCTCATGTGGTCTCAACTGGAATGAACCATAGGCAATCACCACTAGACTTTGTTTAAGAACACTACCAATATCAATTCCCGATTCATTGGAGAACACTACATACTCAACACCCTCCTCAAGGAATCTCAATATGAGAATGCTTGTCAAACTCTACCTCAACTGCTTAAAATATTTCTAGAACACAAAAGGATATACCTTTCGAGTAAAATATGTCATGGGTGATGATATCCTATAGAAATAATATATGAATCTTAGGTAATAGCCTACCAACCCAACGAATCTCCTCACCTCCACCATGATCTTGTGTAGCTCCCATGATAACACTGCCTTGAACATGGCCAGGTCCACCGCCACTCCATTAGCTAAGATAATGTATACTAGAAAGTTAACTTCCTAAATCCATAACTGGCACTTTGAGAGAATTCTATAAATCTGTTTCTCAGGGATTATGATAAGAACTATCCTCAAGTGTCTCATGTGATCCTATTTGGACACCATGTATGCAAGTTTATCTTGAATGAATACTACCATGAATCGGTCTAAGAAAGGATAAAATATTATATTCATGGGTCCTGTGAACACTTCTAGGCATTTCTTAATTATAAAGGGAATCACCGAGTAGTCTTAGTGATTCTAGCAGCATATAAATGTCATATTCAGTATATCATCGTCCCATAATCGCAACTAGTGATATCTTGACCTGAGTTCAACCTTCGAGAACCATCATTCCCCTCTAAACTAATCAAAGAGTTCATCAATCCTTTATAGTGGATACTTATTATTTACAGTCACCCGGTTCAAGTGAAGGTAGTCTACACACAACCTCAAGCTCTCATATTTCTTCTTAGAAAAAAATTGGGGTTTTTAGAGGGTAAAAATAATGGGTTAAACAAAGACCTTCCTCTAAAAGTCCTCCAAATGCACCCTCGACTTGAGAAGCTCTACAGGATCAATACAATATACTGGTATAGATATCAGTGTCATCCCTGGGTGTAGATCAATGCATAAGTCTATCTCTCAGTGGGGATGTAAACTTAGAACATCTTTAGGGGAGATGTACTCATAATATTCCACTGCTATAGGAAACTGGAATCTCATACCATCCACTACACAAAGGGTTATTCTTGACAACTAATGAGTAATCAGATGCACCCTCCTATGCATGAGTCCATCCTGCAATTCCTGAGTTTCTTTTTCACTGACAAAATAGAACACGCTTCCATTACCATGGAAACACTGTACCCTATTCCTAAAACATTTAATTTGGTCATGAAATATAGACAACCAATCCATACCAAGAATGAAATTGTAAGGCCTTGACACTACTACCAAGAGATTCCAATAGAAACTCTTTCTTCTAAAAGTCAGGTCACACTATTGGCACAAGCGAATGATAATTGAATCATCTCCTGTAGAAGTTTTAAAGTAAAATGATCAAGCCAAGGGATCAACTATAATCTCTAAGTCTCTCAAAAGGTTTGTGGAAAGAAAGGAATGACTAATACCAATGTATATCAATACTAAAACTAAGGTATATAAGACAAGGATAGTACCTTGAATCCTTCATAGAGCCTCTAGGTCATAAGCTTTGACTACCTATAACTTCCCCCACCCATGTCCTCTAGATCCCTAAGCCTAGAATGAACCACCTAGGGTTTATGGTGGTAACAAGTCAAAACATTGACCACCACCTACTAATCTCATAGATCCTTTTCCATGTCTTCCACCCTATAAACCTACCCGATCTTACCACTTTCTCTACCTTGGTGGCCCATCCATGAAATCTCTGTCTACTATACGACGGGTAATAAAATCGTAGGTGAGATTTCCCCTTCTATCACATGAGTAGAAATGCCTCTCTCGTGGATGAATGGACCCAACCTGTGAGCCCTAAATTGTAGATCCCTGATACTGGGACCTCCTCTTGAAACAAATCTCACATCCTAGTCCCTAAGGCTGCCACCATCTCCCTACTACTATGGTCTCTTATCCTAATTTCCCACTGCTAATAAACACTAGATATATCTGCTCAGACAAGAAACTCTCAACCACAAAGCTCTATCTTGAACCCCAATATTGGTAGGAATGTAAATAGGAATAACACTAGCTCGGATGTCTCTACACTGACCTCACATGAAGGTTTAATCCCTAAAGAACTTATATCAATCCATATACATTTAGTACCTAGAGAGGTTGTTAAACCTCAATGAATACTCAAATACTATCATGCTACCCTGCTAGACCTGTAGAATCTCATGAATACATACATCCCTCGGTGTAGCTAGTGAAAACTCATATCTAAAAAGGCACTCAAAATATGCCCATGAAAGAGTCACCTCATCATAATACTGGGTATATAAACCCCACCATTTCCCTACTGATCCATGTAGAATGATTGCTATCAAGGCTACTATTTGGTCTGTTGGTGTCCTAACTAGCTGGAAAAATCAGGTCACCAACTCAATCTAGTCCTCAACTACGTTCATGTTGGGATCGCCTCATAACCTAAGGGTCTCTTCCTTTGAAACTCATGGAGCATGTTTAGCCTATGCACCTCATCCATTTGTACTACAGGTACCATGTGCTCCTCTATAGGTGGTGGTATGGTGGGTGAACCACCTATAGGTAACATACCTAGAACTGGTCCCTGTATCGATGCCTTATCACTGAGGGAATCATCCTTATGATCCTAATGCTGAATCCTAGAAAGTATAAGTCGTAGAGGCATCCCAAAACAAACAAGATATACCATGGACATTGAGTATATATAGAGAGATGGATTGAGAAGCACATGGAAACCACAACCCATTCCTATATGATGCATGCACCATTTTTTTCGCAAAAACTAGTGCTATCATATATAGAGTCAAACCATATGTGATTAGAATCATGGTGTATTGATATGTTGCTCACAATACCAACATTGGAGTCCCTAGCCTGAAAACTGAACTATAATCACTTAACACCATTTCCCAAACCAATATTATAGTCTCTTGATCCTCATGTAAGACCGAACCCTTTGAAACCACTATGTCACGACCCGTCCTAGTGGGACCTGTGCTGTGACTACCAAATCTCTCCTCTAATAGGCCAGGGAATGGTGAATAACACCGATAAGTCATATCAATGACATGGGAGGACATAGCCCATGTATATGTACACACTCACACATCTCCAAGCCTAAAAAATTATGAAATATAAAAACAATTGAAAACCATGAATGAATATATCTAAATATAGTAACCAGAGTACGACATGAAGTAAAAGAATGTAAACATGACCAAATATAAGGAAACACAATGTGTCTAAAAACATAAGTCAAACTTGAATGTAATTGTTGGGAATAATTTAAAAAATCCTCAGGAACACACCTCAGCATATCTAGTCTCAATAAGCACTATCTGGTCCTCATCAGCCTAGGAATCTATCAAAAGGTTGGTCATATATACAAGACACGACACATGTGGGGAAATTACATTCATTGGTGAGTATAAAAAGGCTCAATAGGACACAGTGAAACCACAAATCATATTAAAAAATAAAGTACAACCATCTCTAAATAGGTATATGTCAACATCACATATAATAAGAATATCTAGATATACACAAAAAAATATACACAGTCTAAAGACAAGTCACAACTGTAGTATACCAGCCAAGGATTCTAGATTGAAGATTATATAAAGAATTCATCTGGGAGAACACGATCTTGATTATGATATCACCGATGATGCTCGTCTGATAGGTGCTGATCATTGGCTCTCATCATGAAAAATAACACACTGATAGTATGAAAAGAATATAAAACATATATAAGGATCACTACCTAGGCCATAGGGTGATATCAAAAACTCAATAGGGATACTAAGTATAAGATATATGCCCATGTATTTTTGGTTAGGACAATACTAAGAACTCAACCTAGGTCATGAATATTAATAAATGATCTCACTCTAGGCCTCTTGAAAGAATTCCAATGAATCTAACCAAGAAGTCCTGATGAAGAGATCATTGTCCTGGGAGTAAGATACAATTCCAACCCAACCTTCATGGAAAGGATATGGGGGTAAAAAAATAATTAAAATTTTCCTAGATACATAGGATAAGGAATATAATACAAGTTTAATAAACTACACGATGGTTAGAATAGGTTATACGACATGTCCCTTGACCCTGAGTCCAACCCGTGTAAATGACCCATGTCATCAAACCATGTTCATGTAAAAGTACATGACATGTAATATACTTGTGTAGTATACTAGTGTGCCAAAAAATGGCTCTAGACTGTGTACTTGTACCTGTGTAGTAGTACACGACTTAGCCTATGTACTTGGTCTAGGATATGTCAGTGTGGTGAAGTACACAGTGTGATCCATGTCATGTAGTCCACGCTATGTTTGTGTACTTCCCAAGTTCAAACCAAGTCTCTTGGGATGGAACACACACAATGTGATAGGGTTACACATAATGTGATCCTTAAATCCTACATAAAACCACATCCACCACTCATGGGTCCCCACACACTCTATAGATCCAAATTATATTCCATGTATCGCTAGATTTTATAGAATCCAAGATCTACTCCCACATTTGATCCAGTGCCTCTATCCTTCAATCCAATGATCATTTTTTCATGATATTAAAGATCTCAACTATAACAATCCTATCCTATGTTAATAAATTCTTTTTTCATCATATATACTCGAAAAATAGATAAAATCAATGTTCTTAATTGTCTACCGAAGAATGTAAAATCAGGTATCCACCATCATCCAAATCAATCTATCTCCATCGCATCATGTCGACACTAGATCTATGATATTAGATCAATGGTCCAATAAACAAGTGCACAATGATTTATTGATTGGTATTGGTCGAGTCACATGTCAAATGAATAATTATCATGATGAATGTAGAATTGGGTGCAAAAAGAAAAAGAATGGATATGAGGAACAAAATGTTATATATTTTTGTGTCGATCTCAATTCATTTTCGTGAGAACAAAAACTGAAGTAGTTAAAATCACAAAGAAATTCTCCCATGAAAACCCTGAAAATATACACATCCCATATAAATATCAAACTGCAGATCAAACTGTTCTTTGATTGATTTGTGTTTGTATTTGAAATCAAGAACATAGAAGAATAAACCCAAAATACATGCCCTAACTCAATTTGGATAGATCATTAATGAAGAACGTAGCTACATCGTGTTTGTTGGAAAGATCCTTTGAACCTGGTGCATGTTGATCATCAATCCATGATCTTGTCACTGTTCACTTGAGAGAATAATCCAACAGTCTCTCTAAGGGTTCTACAACTTCTCTAGGGTTATACAGATAACCTTGAAATTCTAACATAACAATATATTTAAATATTACTAATTTCTGCATTAAAAAATGAGATAAAATATATTCTTTATTATTTTATTCATTTATTCACCTAGGATTACTTTTCCAAAAATGGCTCACACCGACTAATGTTAAGTCTCACCTAGGGTAATCCTCATGATTTGAACTCAACGGTGCACTAATATTTATATTACAAAAAACCATTAAGAAGTTATTACACATTTTCCAAAAAAATTACATGTGGGTGTTATTTAATATATTTTCAAACATTTTTTTGGGCACATCGATACTCGAAATTGAACATCATCTTAGCACCCGGTCTAAAAAATAATCCACACAATATTGAAAAATAATAAATTAACACTCCAATATATTAATTGTCCATTGATTTCTGAACAATAGATTACCTCTATAGAAGGATATTTTTGGTACTATGTTTTTCTGAACTAGAGATGGTCACATTGGCAGTATACCACTTAGAAGATGAAGAATATCATTTGATTAAAATCATGAATCGAAGAGGGGGGATTTATTCTATAGAGTTGGAAGAGTTTTGGGGAATCATTTTCAATAATTTTCCCACCGTTTGATGTGGAAAAAATGGATAATGAATTATTAGAGATAAATAAAGAAGGGAAATAAATTAGTTAAATGCTATGAAATGAACTTTATAATATTTCATCAATAGACCTATAGATTTGTTATGGATCTTAAGGGAATGAATGATAGATTCTTCAGAATAATGACACCCCATCTATGGAGGAATTTTGAAAATAAAGAATATTGAATCTATATAGAGTTATTATTGAGTTCTATTAAGGTTTAATTAGTGTTTGGAGATACATACTGGTCACATAGGTCGAATGAAAATTAAATAACAATAGAGCCAAACTTAGGGGAGAATTTTGACCATGTAAGAGAAGGAAATAAAGTGAAGCTTCCCACATGAAAAAAATTCTGGAATAAGCATTTAGGGAAATGATTTCTTAGGAGAGGAAGTGATAGAAATGTCAAAGAGATTTCCTTATAGCACAAAACTATTGTAGTGAAGTGAATCCTCAGCTTCAAAACACTAACAACCAAGGGAAGATGATGCAACCCCAACTTGATATTAAATGGTTCAAGTGTGGAAAACTTGGGAACTTTGAAAATTAATGTCCAAATCCAAATATAATGGAAGGATACCACCATCAAAACTCAGAACATGACATCGGAGAAAAGTAAGAAATTTACCATCATGATGCATGAAGTAGAGGCTCCAGATGATGTATTTGTTGGTACACTTGTGCTCTGAAATCTAGAAAGTACTTCATTTTATTATATTTCTACACATTCCTTTATTTCATCCATGTTTAAAAATAATATAGAATCTGTCCCTAATATTCTATAATTATATTTATCACTAAAGACTCGTGGAGGGATTATAATAGAATAAATAGTATATAGAAACTATATTATTAACTTTCGTTAGTACAATATCATCACAAATATATTTGTCATTACCATGGAAATATTTGACATTATACTAGGGATGGACTAGCTGTCAAAGTAAAATGCTAAGATAAACCACAAAACAAGGAAATTTTAATAATATTTCATGGACAACCTACAATTATTTTCAAAGGAGAGAAATCCCAACCCAATATGTTTCTAGAAGAACCACCCATAACCTTATTTATAAAGATTATTTGTGCAGAGGGAGAAGGGAATGAAAGTATAAAGATAGAAAACATTACTATCGTTCAAGAATACATTGACGTATTTTCCTAAAGATTTACTTAGAACTCACCAAGAAGGAGAGGTAATGTTATCCATTGAACTCATACATGGATCTAAAATTATATTGAAGACCCTTTATAGAATGGAAAATATGAAATTAGAGGAATTAAAATAATTAAAGGAACAACTTAATGAAATTTTAGAGGTCTTTATCTGACCAATTATGCCACTTGATGAGAATATGTTCTCTTTTTAAATAACAAGGATTGATCAATGCAGTTATGCATTGACTATAGAAAACTTTAGAGGATCACAGTTAAGAAAAATTACCCTCTCCCAAGGATTGATGATTTATTTGACTAACTTCAAAGGGATCAATTATTCTCCGAGATTGTCCAATGATTTGGGTATCATAAATTGAGGGTGAAGAAATAATATATCCCAAATACCACCTTCAAAAAAATATATTGGAATTATTATTTATTGTTATTCCATTTGGATTGAATAATTACTCTACCATATTTATGTATTTGATAACAAGATACTTTAATGAATACCTTGATAATTTCATAGTAGTCTTTTTTGATGATAATCTTATTTATTCCAAAATATGCGAGGAGAATGAAGATCATTTAAGGTCTATATTAAAAAAATGGAAGGATAAGTAATTTTTTAATTTCATCAAATGTGAGTTCTTTTTATAATAAGTTTTATTCTTGAGACACAACATATCTAGTGAAGGAATCTCATTGGTTCCAGTAAATAAAAATTCTATAGATTAGTGGCCTCATCCTACAAATCTAAAAGTTATTTTTATTTTCCTTGATCTAGCAAGATACTATTTAAATTTTGTGAAAAAAATTAATAGTTTTCCAATGAACTAGCTAATTTAAATCAAAAATTAGTTAAGTTCATCGGAAAAAGGAGTGTGAAAAAAGCATCCAAGAACTAAAGTGGATATTGGTTAGTGAACCAGTGATGACTTTACTGTCTAATAGAGAAGGTTTTTTCATTTTTAGTGATTCATACTTAAAGGGAATTGGATTTTTACTAATGAAAAATGAAAAAGTGATTACCTATGAATCGTGATATTTAAAGACCCCAGAACACAATTATCCTACCTGTGACCTAGAGACAACTGTAGTTATTTTTTGGTTAGAAGATACAGATACACTATCTTTATAGAAAAAAATGTGATATATACATAGAACACCAAATTTTAAAGTATATATTCACATAGAAGGAACTGAAAATGAGACAAAAGAAATGGTTGGAGCATATTAAATACTATGATTGTTCAATTTATTATCACCCCATAAGAGAGAACAAAGTCTCTTAATCATTAAGTAGAAAAGACCCCGGTGTTCTTGAAATAATGTTGATTGAATGAGATCCATTGATCAAGGACCTATTATGTTTATAAATGGGAATCATAAGGGAAGGGATATCATCAATCCTATATCAATTGATTTTATAACTGAAAATAATAGATAAGATCAAGAAATCTCAAGGAGAAGATCCTTTAATGAAAAAGAAGATATAGAGGCTATGGAAGATTAGAATTTTGTAGAATTAAATATTGATCAATAAGGTGTACCAAAATTTGGTAAAAGGATATGTATCCAGTATATTATTGAGATAAATAAGGAGATAATGGATAAATCTCATGGTTTTACTTTATCAACACACCTTGGAAGCACAAAAATATCTAGGGACATTCGTGATTATTATTGGTGGGATAATATGAAAAGTGGTATTTTTTATTACAATATAAGGTACTTGGTATGTCAACAAGTAAAGTTGGAGTGAAAACTTCCAAAATGGTTATTACAACCACCACCCACACCTTTGTAGAAGTGGGATAAAATCACTATGGAATTTGTCACAGGCCTTCCAAAGATATCCAATAGTGGAAATTCCCTTTGGGTAATCATCAATAGATTGATATATTTATCTCATTTCATTTTCATTATATAATATTTATCCCTATATAGATTTTATTATCTCTATATCCAATAATTAGTGATACTTCATGGAGTACCATTATCGATTGTTTCTGATCGAGATATAATATTTTCTTTTAAATTATAGTGGACCCTTCAAAAGGATATGTATACAAGAGTATACCTGATAACTACCTACCATCTTCAAACTGAAGGGTAGTATAAAAGGAATATTAAAACATTGAACGATATGTTATGGGAAATATCACTTGATTTTAAATGGGGTTGGGATCAACATCTTCCTAAATTCTTGGAATTACCCTATAACAACAGTTTCCACTCAATCATTCAAATAGATCATTTATAAAATCTCTATAGAAAAAGGTGTAGAACTCCAACATGTTGTGATGAAGTTGTGTAAGGGAAACTAATACGATTGGGAACTGTAGAAAATAATCAAGTTATTTAGAAACACATCATAGGTGCTCAAATTTGAAAAAATGGCAATAAATAAAGTAAGGACATAGAGTTTCAAGTAAGGGATCATGTATTCCTCAAGATATCAATGTGGAAGGGATTTATGAGATTTAAAGATAATAGAAAACTTAGTCCAAGGTACATTAGAATATTTGATATCATAGAGTGTATTGGAGTGGTTTCCTATCATTTACACTGCCACCAAATCTTATCAATGTCCATGATGTATTCCATGAGTCCCTACTAAGAAAGTATATATTTGAACCATCACATATACTTATTAATAATGGTGTAATTTTAGAATATGAATTTTCATATGAAGAGGAATTGATTTAGATACCTAACATAAGGGAAGAACTACTGACGAACAAGAGAAAACAGATTGTGAAGGACCTATAGAGAATTCACAAGTTTGAAAAGGATAATTGGGAACTAGAAGAATCCATAAAGTAGAAATAACCACAATAATATTTCCCATGCCATAAATATCATAAAAGATAAATGAAGCATTATGAAAACAATAGACATTATCAAAGGATGTGTAAGAACCTTTATATGATAAGATGTGAGTATTGATGTGAGTATGACAGAATATTTATAAGGATATATGTCTATTTAGTAAAAGGATTATTGGACAATATGACCAATGGAAAATATTAAAATTAATCAAGAAGATAGTTGGTCAATATTATTATTGTTGGCACAATAAAGTGAAAATTGGGATTATTTTATACAAACTGTATAAATATTTGATGTAATCAATTTACATATTTTAAATAAATTATAGTTTCATGAAACTATCTTATAAAATACATTTAGATGATAATATAAATTATCAAAGTCCTTAGTAATTTTTATAATTGTCAAAAAGTTATTTATTTCATAAAAATAAATAATATTCAATACATAATAATTTTTTTTAAAATAAAATATTATCATATTTATAGTATTATTTTGATAAAAAAGTGTCATTTTTTATTTCAGTGTATCAAAATTACCTTAGGCTTAATTTATGGTAATATGTAAAAAAGTATATTTTTGGGTTAAAAAGCAAAAATACATTTTTTTTACGAAATATGATAAATATTATGATGTAATTATGAAATTATCATGGTTTAAATTTAATCTCACTATTAATAAAAAATTATTTTAGTAAGTAATTATTTTTATTTTTAAACACATGCTTATCATTTTTTTTAAAAACCGCAATTTTAACCTTAAAAAAATGTTTTTATGAGTTTGAAGCATATCAAATTAGAATAGATTTTTTATACTTTTATATGTTTAGTTAAGTAAAATAGATTAAATATTATAAATTATATGTTCCAAATTTGGTAATAAATCCAATTTCATATGTATACATAAAAAATTTACCAAGGTATAAAATAGTTACCAAAGATTATCTAAAATAATGTAGCAAGTTAAAGTTAAGAGGTAAAAGCTTAAAATACCTAAAAACTAAAAATTTAAATGGGTGTTTTATGTTTTTAAAAAGATAAAACATAATTAAAAATATTAAATTTCAACCAAAATCATTGGGATTAATGCCACTCAACAGTGGTTATCCTTAAATACAAAATTATCATTTTTATTCACTTAAAGCCACCCCTCATCAAGTATAAGTACCCACTTATCACCCCCAATATCCACTAAAAATTACAAATCTAGGAAGATATGATATTTTACCCTCTTAAATAGTCCCTATAAGGTTTCCTTGAGGTATCTTCAAGGTATTATAGTTGCCTCCTCCATGATTTAGTAATTAACTCTTCATGTTAAGGGAATCCCACTCTTCTCCTTTTTCATTAAAGTACGTACTTATTATGTGTATACTATGTTTCTAGATTCTTTATATTTATTAACTACGGTTTTGTTATTCCTTATACTTCCAAAATGGTGTTTTACCAATGTGAGATGTCAAATCTCTCTCGTTATTCTTTTCTCATAATCCATGTTGTATATTTTTATGCTTCCAAAATCATTTCATGGATTTTTCTCCTTTTAGGGAATATTTTCATATAATGAATACCCAAAACTCTTCTATTTTTAGAATAATTTACCTTATGTAAAAGTATCTTATTGGTTCTCGGATCTACATATATAAAACCCATATTCCATTTTCATGGGTTAAAAAAATGATTTTTTGTTCATTAATTTTAATCACTTTGTACGTAATTATTTTTACTTTAAACTCGTTATTTATTTTCACATGTTATTGATGAAATGATTTCCTTTATTCTCAATGTGAATTACATGAATTAAGACATATATAGGGTACAAATTTATCAAGAAGAAATAAATTGGGAAAATAATTAATATCTAAAGATGAAATTCTTACTATACCTGGTCGAATAACCTTGTTAATTACGATTTATGACACCTTGTTGATACACCTTGGTGATATTCTTATAAATATCCTATTTTTTTGTTGTATCTAAATTTTGGTTTTATGATTCTTTTTCTTTGTATTATTATTTGCCTCATATTCATATGATCATGCCTTATTTATATGCCTCTTTATCACATACTAAGCTTTTCCCTTGTTTATTACCTTGTTGAGCTTTATTATACCCACTTTAATTGATGTATATTCCTAGGATATGAGACATATTAATTTTAACCTAAGATTAACCTATGAATAAGTCTAAAAATTGGATTAGAAGAATTTTTATGTAATTTTCATGTATTATGTTCACATTTCCAAGGAACTAAACCCCAAATGATCTTTCGAATTGTTAAATATTGTATTATGAAATGAAATATTTATGCAGTAAAATGTGGGGTCACCATTCCTAAACCATATTTTTGTTCTAGTAGTCAATTGTGACATGACTAAATTGTATAATTCCATATGTATCATGGTATTATCATTTGAATTACTCTTATACAAAATTCTTCCCCACAAGTTACTTTCACACAACCCTTTCACCCCCACAATTCTAACATTGATTGTTCCCATATTGAGTTAATCTTATATACACCCAAGATTATTAAAATGAAAATGGTGTAAAGGATATTTTACTCTTATGTAGCTATAAAAATTAATGAGTTATTCATATGTGACTAGTCTAAAACTATTTTTACTCTTATGAATGTCTTGACCAGTCTTCTCATCTCACATCACATAAAAAACCCAATTTAAGACATTTATATGAAATTTAAATAAAAATAATTAATTAAATTAATAAAATCCTTAAATTAGAAATTTTTTAAAATAAATCCCAAAATTTTATAATATATTAAAAATATGATTATTATTAGGTTTTAATGTTTGAAAACTATTTTTTAGCAAGCGTTGGAACTTCTAGAAGGAGTGAATCCAAAAGTCCATTTTTTGAAATTGGATGGTGATGGTGTAATGACACAACTGAGGACCAGAAGTCCAAAACTTGTTATATTTAAATTAGTGAAATTGAATTTTACATTGATAAGTTTTGAAAAAGTAAGAATGAATATGAAAAGGAATTTCATAAGTGTCAATTTTGAGGTTATGAAATGTATTCTCAACATTCACGTGGGTGATATAAGGGTGAATTGGAAGGATATGTAAGAAGAACTCAGGGTTTTATAGAATAATTCACTATTTAATAAAATTAGGAGTTATATTAGTGGACAAATTTGAAACGGTGAAGGTATTACCAAGATGATCAAATCCATAGGGTGAAATCTCTATGAAGATTGGGAGGTGGTGTAACCGGCTACACTAGCTAGGGCATATATTAAGTTTTATGGTGATATAATTTGTTTTATAAAATTTCTACCATATTTTCCTTTAATAAGAGATTTTTTTATCACCCCCCTCATAGAGTAGGACCTCATATAAACCACATATAATATTTTTTTGTTCTTTTATTTTTCTTTTTTCTATCATTGTATTCTAGATGTTCTTGTTTGGTTTGTACATCTGCATGATGGTGTGTGTCTATGGTGATTTGTCTTCATTATTATAGATAAATTGTAAACATGGGATCATTTTAATTTAGTGTTTTATGTTTTTTTCTCATATAGGTTCTAGAGGATATCTTCCAATCAGAAGGTTCCACAGCCCTAATGATTATTTTTCATAAAAAGTAAAAATAGAGAAAAATATTGAAAAAATAAAAAAAATATAATTTTAATTTTATATTATATTGTAAATTATGTGTTTTTTTATTTTTCTCATGAACATTATGTCCATTTATTTACATATTATATATATTAATAATGTCCAAATTGCTTGAAATTTTTCTTTTCTTTGGTAAGTCCCAAAGAAGAGTGAGTCTAGAGCCCTCTTATGTCCCTATATGCTATTTTTTCATCTCTCACTGTCTCTATCACTCTACCAATTCATGAGGAATCCTCTAAATCATCTATGAAATACCTCTTATCAACACAATAACCATATAAAAATTATGTATGGTTTTAAAAGGGTGTCACTCCCTTATCTTCACTCCTTTTCAACCAATAAGATGAGGGAACCAAGGGAAGAGGGGTTTCCCTATTTTCTTATTAAAATATATTATTTCCCTGGAAGGACTAACCTATATTTATTTATTTCATCCTTCTTATCTATTATTCTTCTTCAAACTCTTCTAACTTTCCTCTCAATTTTTTCTCAACCTAGATTTCATGGAAGAATTGGGTGTTTAAATATCAAGTAAACCCCCTAAAATTCATGGTGCTTTTGATGTTGTGGGGAAATTAAAATATTCTCTGTCCCTATTCTATCATATTTATGTTAAGTTATAATGGTCTCATTGGGTTTTAGAATTTAATTCTATCCCTTTCAACTTCATTAACAAATTTGTGGGTGTATGTGTGTAGACATGTAAAAATGGGCTTAAGCTCATGGGATTCATAGGAAATCCAACATATTTTTCATGTGTTGGGATTAATTTTTTTCTTCTCATTTTTAAAATGGATTTAAAATAGATTTTATTTTCATAAATTCATCTATTTAGGTAAATATGTATAAATAGGATCCAACTTGAAGGATTATATTGTTTATTAAATCAATTTTGATTATTGATCATTAAATTGGAAATATAATCTTGTTTATATCCTACATGTCACCAGACATGAGACCAGACCTCACCATCCAATTTATTAATTATCATTTAATGTATTTACATCCTTCTTGAATCAGGCTATTTTCTACCCAAATCCCATCCACTTCCCCACAAACAACATGTGTGAAATTCCCCTCCATGTTGGTGTAAAACATCAAGTAGAAATTCTAGGATGGATCACAACACTCAAAATCAATATCCTCCTCTATGTTTGTATACAAATTTTACCATTATTTCTTCAACAAAATTCCTCCAAACCACTATAAGTCCTATAAAATATGTATGAATACCTCTTGATGCCAATGATCTCCCTAATTTATGATGAATGAAAGTCGAGTTCAAATCAGCATAGTTAAACTTGAGATTATAATAAGACTCATTCAAGGCCATTAAACTCAAATAATAGACTAATAAGATTCTAATTAAATAATAATAAAAATATTATAGAGATAATTTATAGCCTTATTCACCCAATATAAGACACCATAGGTTGAACCAACTAAAATTCCCTTGAAAAATAACCATCTTGTTGTTTCTCCTTGTTATAAATCCTCCCACAACACCCAAAAATCATATCATGCTAGATTAAAGGAAAAATATTGGTCTTAATAGTTAACAAATAATACACCATCACACTTTAGTGACTCCAAAATAAATATACCTAATTGAAAAAAAGAGATAGTTCTCATATATATTCTATTTTGTAATAAGAATTCTTGAACCTAATTTCAATAAAAAACAATTTTATCTTCACACATAATACTCTAAAAAACAATCATGACATGAATCATTTTCACAATAAAAAAATTAAAATTTTTATTCATAGAAACAATAATTCAATTTAATGAATAAAATTGGTTTTTAAATCACCAAATCACATTATTTTATCACAACACTAATAATTAAAATTAAAATCAAATGCAGTAAATATAAAATTTAAGTAGCTGTTCAAATTAAATAAAATATAAAATAATATCACATAAATTGGGAGATCTAGATATTATGGAATAACTCACCTTGAATTATTTCTATTCCATCTAGCATTGATAGAGTAGAGGCGGGTCATGAAATACAGTGCCAAATAAATAGAGGAAAATAAAGAAGAAACCCTAAACACTTATTTCCCATGTGCGATGTGAGGTCAAGAAGTTTCTAGGCTACAGTGGTTCATGTTATGAGAAGAAGTGTTATACGATAGAAGTAGAGGGGGGTCGTGTGTGTGTTAGTGTCAATGGAGTAGATATGGCCATGTGTGTGAGGTAGTACTGAGAGAAGTGGAGGTGAAAAAAGGACACCATACAGTTTTCAAGGAAGCATCGACTTCAGTTTCAAGAAAAAGTTCGTCCTGTGTTTTTAGAATAAAAAAATTGGGTCATTATTTCAATCATTCAAATTGGTGAGTCTACATGCATTAATTAGTGTAACACTAGTCTACCCATTTTTTCTAATTATGATAAAAAAGATTCAGAAGGTGCGTTGAATAGATGGGACAGAGTGCATGCATAAACTCGTATCAATTTTTAAGTTGAAGAATGAGTTTGAATACCTTGGTGCTATTATGTCAATGTTAACTACTAAGTAAATGACAACACTTTTGATAACTCTCTAGGAAATGGAATCTAAGGAAGCAACGATCCCCCTATGAGAGAACTCCCTAGGCAACAACATCCATACATGTGCCATAAGACCTGGGAAAAATTGATCCCCCTATGATTGTCACGATGAACGCTAACCGCTTAAAACATGTTAAAAACATTTATTGTAAAATATAAAAAAATGGGATGGCCTAGGGGCTTTCTCAACCTATTTGAAAAGAGGAACTACTGCAGATTGCGTGATATTCATCATTGACTTTAATCAGTGATTAAGAAAAGCGTAGATAAAAGGGGGAATTGTATTAGCACTATCTAAAAGTGATTATAAAGGTAATTTTTATCAATGATTAAAAATGATGATAAAAGGGTACCATTTTTTAGCATTTTTGTTAGAATTATTAAAGTTTCCACTTTATTAGTGATATTTTTATAGTTAATGAAATCCCCACCTTCAACAACACAAAAAAATATATGATAAAGGGTAGAGTGAATAATGTAATTTATATATACATATTTATATATTTTTAAATGATATTTATATTACAATAAGTATATATATGTAAATGTAATATGTAAATATGATTTATATAACTTTTAATAGAAATTTATTATCAGTCTTATTTTCATAATTTTATTTACTAAAATTGATCAAACTTATATTAATCAATAAAAATATTTTATAGTATATTTATATTCATTAATTATAAAATGAATATATAATTAATATAAATATGATATATTTATATTTTATTTAAAAAATTATATAAATATATAAATGAATATATTCTTTAAAATATGTGATTCATATTTTAGTTTATATATTTATAATTATATTAAATAATTTAAAATATATGTACATATATTTGTCTGTATATTTGTTCTTGTGTATGTATATGGATGTATATGCATGCATGTTTATGTGTGTACTTGTATATATATGTATTTTTGGGTATAGTTGTCCATATGTACATGTATATGTGTGTGTGTGTAGATGTAAATGCACGTGGGTGTATGTGTAGGTGTATGTTCATGAATATGTATGCATGTATATAAAATGTGTATATGTGTACGTATGTGGACATATGTTTATTTGGAATGTGTATGTTTCTATAGTATGTATATGTATTCATATGTAAGTGTATGTATGTACATGTGTATGTAATTGTATGTATGTGTATGAGTATCTATATGGATGTTAGAATATGTATGTTTATGTGTATTTATTTTGATTTGTATGTATGTGTATGTGTGTGGATATATACATGTGCATGTGTATGTGCATACATGTGTACATATGTATGTCTATACGTATGTATGTGTCTATGTGTATGTATATGTGTATGTGTATGTGTATGTGTATGTGGATGTGTATGTGTATGTGTATGTGTATGTGTATGTGTATGTGTATGTGTATGTGTATGTGTATGTGTATGTGTATGTGTATTGGTATGTGTATGTGTATGTGTATGTGTATGTGTATGTGTATGTGTATGTGTATGTGTATGTGTATGTGTATGTGTATGTGTATGTGTATGTGTATGTGTATGTGCATGTGTATGTGTATGTGTATGTGTATGTGAATGTGTATGTGTTTGTGTATGTGTGTATGTGTATGTGTATGTGTACGTATGTATGTATATGTTTATGTGTATGTGTGTTTGTATGTGTATGTGTATGTGTATGTGCACACTAGTGCAAGAAACATTTTTTATGTCGATTATTTTTCATTTATTTATGTCAGTTTTATACAGATGCTATAACAGAAGACATTATAAATATTGTTTTTTTAGTCGGTTATTTTAAAATAAATTTAAAAAACATAAATTCCGAAGCATTTTTTACATCGGTTCCTAAAAAATCATGGAAAATGGTTCAGAGTCGTGATATATTATGTTTGTTTTTAAATAACCAACGTATTATATTTTTTATTACATCGGTTATTACATAACCGATGTAATAATCTGCACCTACGGAGCGCTTTCAACGTCGGTTTTTTAATAACCAATGGGAAAAACAAGTTTATCACATCGATTATTTTCATAATCGACGCGATAAACATGTCTACGAAGTGTTTTTAACGTTGATTATCATTAAACTGACAGGAAACCATATATACTACATCGGTTATTAAATAATCGATGTAAAAAACCATTCCCATGCATTTATTACATCAGTTATAAAATTACCGACGTAAATATAATTTTTTTAATAAAATTTTTCAACCATTACTATGCTCTACCAAAGAAAACCTAAAACAAGCAGTAAACACACCAAAACTAGACCAAAACCAGACAAGAATACATACTAGAAAACATCAGAACTATACCAAAACAAGAAGAACAAAAGAAAAATTAAACATTCACATACATAACATTCAAAAAATACAATGTCCACAAAAAAGACAAAACCCCTTGGACTTCCACTACCCCAAGGGATAGCTTCCCCTACCCCACTAGATAGCTCCCCACCCCCAGGACACCCTCCCACACCTAGAAACCCCCACCCCCAGGACAACCCCCCTAGACAGTGCCCACCCACCTGGACACCCCCTACCCCTTAGGACATATCCCACCCCAGAATATCCCCAACCCCTGGACACCCTCCCACCCCTGGATAACCCCCACCCTATGGACACCCTCCCACCCCTGGACACCCCCACCACCTGGACACCCATACCCCCTTGGACAAGCCCCACCCCGTGGACACCCCCTACCCCCTTGGACACCCTCCCACCCCTTGGACAACCCCCACCCCCTGGACACCCACCCACCCCCTAGACTTCCACACCCCCTGGACACCCCCACCCCTGGACACCCCCACCCCCTGGACAGCCCCACCCCCGGGACACCCTCCCCACCCCTGAACATCCCCACCCCTGGACAACCCCCCACCCCATGGACACCATCACACCCCCTGGACATCCCACCCCCTGGACACCCCCACCCCCTGGATAGCCCCACCCCGTGGACACCCCCACACCCTGGACACCCACCAACCCCCAGGACACCCTCCCACCCCCTACACAACCCCTCAACCACATGGATACCCTCCCACCCCACTGGACACCCCCACCCCCTGGACACCCCCTACCCCCTCAACAGCCCCCACCCCCTAGACACCCTCCCACCCCCATGGACACCATCCAAACCCCTAGACACCCCAACCCCCTGACACCCTCCCACCCCCTCGACACCCCCCACTTCCCTAGCCACCCCCACCCCCTCGACACCCCCACCACCTTGACACCCCCACCCCTTGGAAACCCCCACCCCTTGGACACCCCATACCCCATGGACCTCCCTCCCACTCCCTAGATAGCTTCAACCCCTAGACACCACCCCACCCCACTGGACAACCCCATGGACACCCTCCCACCCCCTAGACATTACCCCACCCACTGGACACCTTCCCCCCTGGACACCACCACCCCCCTAGACAACCCCACCCCCTGGACACCCCCACCCACCCCTAGACACCACCCCACCCCACTGGACAACCCCTACCCCCTGGACACCCTCCCACCCCTACCCCCATCACTACTAGAGTTCTAGGTATTTTCGATGGGTTATATACAACGGGATCCCGTCACAAATAAGATTTAGCAATGGGGTCTCATCACAAATAAGATTTAGCGACGGGGTCCGGTCGCAAATAGCCCGTTGCAGAAAAAGTCATCGCAAAAAATATTATTTACGACGGGAAACTTCACTGTTACAAATAAGTCTCTGATTATATACTTTATATATATAAACGTTTTTGTGCTGGGCCTATCCCAAATACTTTTTACGACGGACTCATAATCTCATCGCAAATATTTTTTGGAAAATATTTATTTAGACTATTTAGGACGGGCCCGTAATCCCGTCGCAAATAATTCAAAAAAAATATTTAGCCTATTTGTGATGGAAACCTGTCATAACAGATCCCATCGCAAATAATAAATAATTTTTAAAAAATAAATTTATAAAAATTATTATTATTGAAAAAATAATTTTAATATTATTAAAATAATAAAAAAATAAAGAATATTTAAATTCTCAATATTCACTAAAAAATATATAAAAAACATGAAATATTGTTATTATTATTAATAGTAAAATAAAAAAACATTAAATAATATAATATTAAAAATATATAATTAATAAAATTATGATTATTGAAACAATAATATTAATATTATCACAATTTATTCCTAACTATTCCTATTTATTGCTAACTATTAATATTTATTCCTAATTATTACTAATTATTCCTATTTATTACTATTTATTCCAATTTATTCCAATTTATTCCTATTTATTACTAATTATAACTAATTATTACTAATTATTACTAATTATAAATAATTATTCCTAAGTATTCCTAATTATTACTAATTATTACTAATTATTCCTATTTATTACTAATTATTCATAATTATTACTAATTATTACTAATTATTCCTAATTATTCCTAATTATTAATAATTATTCCTAATTATTACTAATTATTCCTATTTATTACTATTTATTTCTATTTATTAATAATTATTGCTATTTATTACTAATTATTACTAATTATTGCTAATTATTACTAATTATTGCTAATTATTACTAATTATTGCTAATTATTCCAAATTATTGCTAATTATTAATATTTATTTCTAATTATTGCTAATTATTTGTATTTATAAGTAATTATTAGTAATTATCAGTATTTATTACTAATTATTACAATTTATTACTAATTATTATTAATTATTCCTATTTATTACTAATTATTCCTAATTATTCCTAATTATTACTAATTATTCATATTTATTACTAATTATTCCTATTTATTACTATTTATTGCTATTTATTGCTATTTATTACTAATTATTGCTATTTATTACTAATTATTACAATTTAATGCTATTTATTACTAATTGTTTCTAATTATTACTAATTATTTCAAATTATTCTTAATTATTGCTAATTATTGCTAATTATTAGTATTTATGACGAATTATTACAATTTATTACTAATTATTATAATTTATTACTAATTATTACAAGTTATTACTAATTGTAACTAATTATTACAATTTATTACTAATTATTACAATTTTTTACTAATTATTAAAATTTATTACTAATTATTACAATTTTTTACTAATTATTACAATTTATTACTAATTGTTACAATTTATTACTAATTATTAAAATCTATTACTAATTATTACAATTTATTACTAATTATTACAATTTATTACAATTTATTACAATTTATTACTAATTATTACAATTTATTACTAATTATTACTAATTATTTCTAATTATTACTAATTATTACTAATTATTTCAATTTTTTACTAATTTTTACTAATTATTACTAATTATCTGTATTTATTACTAATTATGTAAGAACCCGAGTTTTTAGAAACGGGTCAAAACCTGGCCCTGTTTAAACTTTTGACTGGTTTTTGAGAAGTCTGGAAAATCTGGGCAGTTTCCGAAAATTTCCAGACTACACGCCGTGTATGAGTTACCCGAGTGACCAGCCGTGTGCTCGCCAAGTACATGTCGTGTGAAGACCATGTATAAATTTCCTACTACACGACGTGTATTTATAGACACGCCGTGTATCCCTTAGCCGTGCGAGGCCAGATACATGTCGTGTGGTGCCCAGGTGTAAATTTCCATCTAGACGGCGTGTAGCCTTCCTTGACACGCCGTGTACCCTTGCCCCGTGTAGCGGTCGAGACCCCGGCCGTGTGCTGACCGTGTACCCAGTCCAAGCCGTGTGCTGGACTCCGCTTAAGTCGGAGTACGGAAACACATATACACGGCGTGTACTTTGTAAATACATGTCGTGTACTTTTTTTTATTTGACCGATCGAGGCGTCGTCGTGCCTCATTCCCAGTTTTCCCTTCTTCTTTTCCTTTAGACGAACAGTTCGTCCGAGAACTCCCGAAAAACTCAAACCCATCCAGAATCTCCGTACGACCTCCGTTCTTAGATCCGTCAGTGGCAGCGGGACCGCATCGGAAAGGCTAACCCCGCACACCCTTCTTCGTCCTTGATTCCTCGCCTGTTTCTCCGCAGATTCCATCTGAACGGAATTTACGGATTTGACGGAAACACAGATCTACCGTGATTCAGTCCGATTCAGAGGCTGAAATCAAAGGAGTGTCATCGTACGAGTACGAGGTAGGTGGTGCATACCTTCTCTCGTGTTTTCGTAGACAATTTGGGGTTGCGACCTTCGGGCGCGATGTCGGGTGTTGAGTGAGACCATGTTTATTTGTTTTTATTTAATTATCTGCATTATGGAATGCCTTTGGGTATTCCCTAAACCTGTTGCGATTGAGCGAGACCGGGTTAGAGGTCGTTGCTCGTTTGGGGAAATTCGGCCGGGGGTGCCGAAATACATGTGAATTGGACCATTGTTTAAACTGATGTGTTTATACTGCATATTGAATGTCTTGAGTTTAATTGTTTAGTTTAATTGTTAAATCATGAATGAGTTAGGTGCTGGTATGGGATAACACAGGTTAGTGCAATTTGACTGTTTAGTAATTGCCTGTTTAAAGTGATGCTTCCAAGTATGAATATGCAATGTGTGATATTGCATGTGTTGAACTGCTTGTTGTGTTGGGCGGGGACCAGATATATTGTTGAGTGATGGGGATCACAGGTTTGGGCTTTGGCTCAGGATACTTTGGGTGGTTGATACCATGGGATTGGGCGTCATGGACATCGGTTGAGTCAGTTGGACTGTTAGGTTGGGCTTTGGCCCTGGTTACATAGATGGCGAGGCCATCTGACTTGAGCGACAGGTTCGCAGGGACACGAGGTGTCAGAGGTGTTGTGTCTTGGGACATACTGAGGTGATTACCGCTCACTGGGTACTTTTGAGTAGTGTGCACACATATAGACTCCGAGATGAGGTGGTACGGCCACTCACTGGGTAGAGGCCCCCGGTAGATGCGGTTAGGTATATTTGGTTTGGGGGTGGTTTCTATAGGATGCCACGTGGAAGTTGAGGAGCCTTCGGGAGACATCTTTGAGGCGGTCAGGTAGGGGGCAGAGGCTCACCATGATTTGAGGGCAGACATTGTTGTCCCTCTGGTTATCTTTTGAGGACAGGTATCGTTGTTCCTCCAGATGTTGTGCTATGGACAGTTTGAGCTTTCAAGCTGGGTTACGATGGTTGGGCATGCCTTCAGGACGTCGGTACTTGAGACCCATAGTGTCAGGTGGCACGAGGTGCCGGGCTATAGATCAGACTTTCCGGCGTTGGCTGAAGTAGGTGACACTTCCTGGTGGCTTCTGAGCACCAGTGAAGTCCTTGTTTACTTTTGGGCATTGCACTGTTTACTGTTTTTCTTATATAAGCATGTCTTCCTAAAAACATATATTAGGTACGCACCTCTGGGTGCTATCCTACTGAGACTTGTCTCACACCATACACGGGCCCTTCGGGACGCATGTAGACTTTATAAAATTGCGTGCAAGTGGAGGGTCAACCTCAGGAGATGGACTTTAGTGCTGTTGACTTGGAGACTAGCCTGGATCTTGAGGTCGTTCCGTACTGGAGTTACTTGTTTAGTATTCTTTTCTTGCATCAGCATGTTTACTTTATATGGTAGCTACTACTGGTTAGCCATTGGTGCCATTATATATATATTTATTTTTATGACATTCTTGGATGCATGCTTGGTTGTTTTAGCAGTTATTGTAGTTGATTGCTGGCATGTTGTTCTGTTTACTTTTTGCTGCTATTGTTTTTATATTGTTTCTATTGTTTATTGTTATTGAATGTGCTTCTGCTATGCGGGTATGGTTCGAGTCTGCTAAGTCATTTATTTTCTCTGCGTATTTCATTTTATTACTTGGACCAGCACCTTTAATTCCTCAGAGAGGGTATAGCCTCCCCACTATACCTATACAGACCCTCGCTGCTAGTCGGCAGCCTTAAGTGTTCATGGGAGGTGCACCTAAGGTAGTAACACCCGACCCGTTCGGCACTGTTCGGGTGGCTGGCCGGGTTTAGGTTGTTACAAAGTGGTATCAAAGGGTTGGTCTTCATGACAAGGATTTAGTAGCGTTGCTTTTCTGGCTACTAATGAGTTTGAGACTTCTCTTTTCATTTTCTTCTGGTTTTACTATTTGGGATATGTTAGACTAGAGGTAGGTTGTTGTTGGAACTGGATTTTTGAACTTGTGCTTGGGTGCCTGCAGCCCCATGTACGAGGGATGGATTGAGTTGCTGGGGGTGGGAGTTTCTGTTTGATTTTTGCTCAGATTACAGTTGATATGATTTCCACCTCAGTGGCTCACTTGTTGTGTGATGTTATTGATTATGATATGTAAACCTTGGCCGGTATGGCAAGGGTTTCTTGATTCGCTTTTGATAGGCACAATTTAGGGTATTTCAATTTCATAACTGCATGTATGATTTGTGAAGTGATAATACCATGTGAATAAAATCAATTTCCATGCTATCTATGCTCTGAAATGTGGATAGGTAAATCTTCTGATAGAATTGCTTGTTTATGACAATGTATACGTCATGCTTTGTATTTTTGTAGAATTGCATGTTGCAGGATATTTGGGTCTGGCTCATATGAGAGCAGACATGTACTATGGTTGAGGTAGTGTAACTGTTAGGATTGGGCGACTCGGTCGTCGGGATTGAGGCAACATTGGTTGTCAGGACGGGCATGGACCGAGGTACTAATGATACTTGGCTCTGTTGAGGGAAGGTAAGGAGGCCATGAGGTCGGGATGCCGTGGGGCGTGGGTTGCGGTGAGGGGGAGTAAGGGTATTAGTTATGCACTACCTTTTACTGCTTTCCTTATCTACATAGAATATATTGTTATATAGATTTATGTGGGCTGTCTGACCATTTATGTTATTCAGCGGGTTACTTCTTCACGACACGATGGAGCGACATGCAAGAGAGGATATGGTACCGTAGGATCAGGTTTAGAATCTGGTGCAGGCAGAGCATGAGCCACATGTACAAGCTCAGGGACAGGATTAGGTTCAGGATCCAGTGCAGGCAGGGCAGCAGCCGGGTTTGGAAGCGTTCAGATCGTGGCTTGACGAGAAGCTCAGAGCTAGCCTAGTACACGTCTTTCAAGGGATTGATAGAGGCACGCAGGGTATAGATCCTTCTATGGAGTATCTGACACGAGAGTTCCAGTCGCAGCACCCGCCAATTTTTCAGGGTGAGGGTGTTCCATAGGCGGCAGAGAACTGGATATAGAGTATGCACATGATCTTCGAGCAGCTCGAGACGTCTCCAGGGAGGAGGGTCAAACTGGCGACGTACATGCTGAGAGGTCCGGAGAAACGTTGGTGGGATGTGCAGGTACAGGCTCGTAGGCACGAGGGACTGGCCTGGAAGGACTTCGAGGACATGTTCTTCTAGCACTTTTATCCGGAGACGCTGAGGGAAGAGAGAGCTCGGGAGTTCTTGAGTCTTCAGCAGGGAGATATGTCCGTCATGGACTACGCAACTACTTTCACAGAGTTTTCTCTCTTTTCACCAGGTATGGTGAGCGATGATGCAGCTAGGGTGAGGCGCTTCGAGGATGGATTGCGACACGCCATTCGGGTCCAGGTGAACATATTCAGGCTTGGTTATTTCTCTGAGGCAGTGAATCAGGCGCTCATAGCCGAGGGCAACGAGAAAGAGAAATCTCGTTTTGGCAGGGTGACAACCCCAAGTGATAGTTCAGAAAACAGGAAGCGAGGGAGAGATGAGTTCCAAAAGGGCGTCCAGGCCAAGGACTCAGCTAGACCACCTCATGGCAGTTCAGTGGTGGTTTGCTTTCATTGAGGACAACCGGGACATGTTTTTGGCTCAGTGAAATAGGCCCCCGAAGAAGTGTCAGGCCTGGGGACAGGTCGGGCATCTGGAGAGGTTTTGCAGGCAGCCTTCTCAGACAGTCGGCAGGCAGGGACCAGGACAGACTGTGGCATCATGAGTTGGTTCAGGTTCGGAACTAGGAGAGGGTGGCCGAGGTTCAACTGAATGCGGAGGACGTGACATGGACAGTAGGACCTAGCTAAGGGGTCCGTGGCCGGAGACTAGGGCAGCACCGTAGGGAGGTCAGGCATTAGGCAGTCGAGCTTTAGGCCAGGTGCACGTTGTGGAGCTGCCAGGGATTGAGCAGGCTGGAGAGCTAATGACAGTGGCCGGTACACCGTGGGTGTGGCCGTGAGTTTCTTTACTTTCTTTTGGGATGGCCTCTTGAGGCATGTATGGTTGAGTGCACAGGCTGCACATGATACTTGTGGACTGACTAGATGCTAGTTAGTGGGATTTGCATCATATCAGATGCATTTTATGTTTTATTTATATATTTGAGATGTGTGGCATCCGGAGCATCAAGGATGCTGGTTACTTGAGGTGCATGGCACCAGGTTTGAATTGAGCATCTATTAGATGCAGGACCTCATGGAGGTGGACGCCGATGCGGGGAGAGTTACGTTGGGTGTCAGAAGCGACACGTGAGCACCGAGGAGGTGCAGGGGTGACGATGCATCACAGGAGGACCATGGGTCCGGGAAATAGGTCGTTGGGCCTTGTTTGGTTATTTGTTTTCTTTGAGCTTTGTTCGGGTTGAGACCGAGTAGGCGATTCCTAAGGTGGGGATCCCTTTTAACGAATTTAGACATAACCTTGAGACCGGGGTAGTCTGGGTTGTTTAACCGTAATGGGCATGTTTGGTGCCATTGTAACACCCCAAGCTTCTATGGCACACTCCTCTTTGAATAATGTGATAGCGTGTGTTGTATGCAACACCGAGTTCTAACAAACCATAACCAATTAAACTAGTCGATATGAATAGTAATACCTACTTTTTGAAATTATATATATTTTATATTTTAAAATGGACTTCATTTTTGGATTTGGAATATCGAATTTAGCCTAAGGTGAAATTTTGGGACTTTTCGGATAACTTTCATATTTTGAAGAATAGTGAAAATTACTAAATTTTAATTAAAAACAACTTTTTTAATCAAAATAATTAATAGTGATAAATTATGAATTTCAGTGGTTTTAAAGTATATTTATAATATATTTTTACCATTTAATATAATGTTGGTCATTGGACATAATTTTACAATTAAACCGAACATAAACAAGTGTCAATCTTTTGATAGTTATTATCTCTTAAACACACGCTTTTTGTTTTGACAGCGGGAATTAATTTTAAATTAATTTCTGCCACTTCTGTGTTTTGAATTTAGAAAAATGGATTCCATATTTGGAATCAGGATTTCCAAATTGTGTAAATAGATAACTTTTATTTTTAGACATTTTGAATAATTACTGCGGTAAATATTTTATTTACCATGGTTAAGGGTAAATCCGGTAAATAAGGGTAAAATCATAATATTATAATAATACTAAATTACCCTAAAACGTGTCCTAGACTTATTGGTTGATACATGTTCTACCATAGGCTTCTTTGGGTCGATTTTGGGAGCCCATGGTGCCACTTGTAGGTGATAGGGACACTTTTTTTTAATTAAGTTAAAATGAATACAAAAATGACACAAGCATATATCTTTTAGAAAAACAATTTTTACATAGGGTTATATATGTTGGATTGTAGATTATAAATATTCATTAGAAAGATAAAAATATTTAATACATAATGATATTTTATTTATAATTTTTAGTCATTAAATAATTTATTTTATTTATGACACAATGATGATGCAGTAATTACTAAAATAGTGAAATATTAAATTAATTGATATTATAAATACCCAAATAAATATAATATGAAACTTTTAATGAATTAAACTAATTTTCTAGGATAATATGATATATTAGTAATGATTTAATTTACTTTGTTCGAAGTAATCAATCTGTTACGAGTTTCAAAAAAATCAACTATTGAATAGTGTCAAAATTGACATAAAAGAGTTCTTAAAACAAATATTATATTATTAATTGATATTAAATTCCTAAAAATCTAATGTTCGGCAAAGAGACTTATATCATGATAGTTTCATCATTAATGGACTACTTGGGGGTCTCTTGGATGTATATAGTAAGTTTATTAACCATATTATATAAAAATACAAAGAGACATTGTAAAAGTGAAACTAATTAACTTAGAGTTAATACTTAAAGATAAGGTTAATATAAGTACCCAAACCTGTCAAAATTCTATTGGTTGAGTTGTTTTCGACCCATCCCCACCTTAACCTTTGAATAGTCAACTTTTGAGCCATTGTAAACCGAATATGAATTTATTATAAACTAATATCTCTAGCTTTTCCAAAGGTGCCCCTCACCCCTCTTATAAAAGGGCACTCCTCCTTCTCATTTCTTCACACCTTCAAAGTCTTTTGGTTCGGAAAAACTCTGCCCAAATACTCTCCCAACTTCCCTCACTACAACCTAGAGGCCTTATTTTGATCAGAAAGCCAACCTATGCAGCCCTTTTGATCAAATCAAAAGGAAGAACCCGAAGAAGAGGTAATGATTTCACCACCCTTTTTCCAAGTTCATTACTTCTTCCACTTCTTCTTCCTTTGTTGTTACCATTCTAAAATAATAACTCCAGTATCATATATATACTGTGATGTTATTATAAATATGGTACAACCATATTCAGTATTCTATCCACCCTTTGAATAACATGTCACCATACGTGCGTACGTACGGCTTACCGTCTCCACGTCGTGGTGTAATTATTATTCAATATAATATTATTTGGATGGGTATAATAATGATGTGTAACTCATGTAAATAATAAATATAACATGTTAATGATTCAGTATATATGATATACCATCCTTTTATATATTATTTTAATATCAAAATAATGATATTGTCTCTCGTGCGTACGTACGGACTACCGTCTCCACGAATGCGATGAGATTCATTCTCCATCGTATCCATTCAAGTATAATTATCATTTGATGATTTAAAATATGATGTTTAAGGACTTGATATCATTCTGGATATGAATAATATACAACCTATCCTTTACAAACATGTCTTACGTAACAAAACATATAAAATAAAACAAGTAAGTTAACACCCGAAACAATGATAATACTAAGATATTATTATCAAATCAATATTAAAAGATCATATATGATATCATATTAATATATATTATTCTTTTATAATTTAATAATAATTATTTCACCATTATACAGGAGGTTAACCTACCCCAACCAAGGAAAAGTACAAGGTAAGGGTTATTTCACAATCTCTTCATTATCCGAGGTTGTTTATACGTAATAATCTGCTGGGATCTCTTTATCATCCACATCCATGTTTCTTCCAAATGTATTTCAAAACATTTTTATTATTTAAAAGAATATGGGTTAAATTCATTTATACCCTTTTTTGACTTTTTATAAGAGGAATCTTTCAGTCATTTTCAAAACAAGGTCCTTTTAACCTTTTTGACAGAATTAAGGTAAGAATGTTTTTTTAACTTATACGGCGGGTGCGGTTATTTTCCGCCGTTATAAAATCTTCAAAGCTTTCCTTACAATATTATAAGAATATTTTCAAAGAAAATGTTTTATTTTATATGTCTCTTAAATGATTTCAAAAATAGAAAGAGATATTTCTCTAAAAAGAGTTTTGATTTCATCTATGTCAACATCCTTTGATGGATTTGACGCTTATTTGAAGTTGATATATTATGATACAAATCTTCTATATTGTATTGAAGGTTTTGTGATATTTTTGACTGTGGATGTGCTATTTTTATACCATTCATAGTTTATGGTGAAATTATTGACATTTCATATGCTATTTTTAATACGAATGTTTATGTTATGTTTAAACCTTTTCATATGGGAATGCATTGGACTTAATATGTGACGGGTGGAGCCCGATATAGCTCCTCGATGCATCGGTAGGTCTCATGAGACAAACTAGTGTCTTCGCACAAGGCCTTGACAAAATCTTATTTGTAGTCTTGGCACGAGGCCTTGGCTATGTGGTTATGATAGTCTGGCATTATGCATTCCATCATTATGAAAGTGGTTATTGATTTTGCATGTGATTATTCGATTAGTAGAATATCCATGTGAATAATTAAATGGAATTATTTCATTTTATTTATGCCATACCATGTTGAAAGTTCAAGTTTGAAAGGCTTTTGTTTTAGTTATACATTGCCTTAAATGTTTATTCTTATTTATGAAAGTTTCCGCTATATTGTTATCCTTACTGGGCATTTGAGCTCACCCCTTTTCTATGTTTTATTTCTCCCAGGAAGTGAAGAAGTAAATTATGAATGACCTGCAGGGATATTATGTGGGGATATGAGTGTGGATTATGGAGACAATATGTTGTTGTAGTAGTTTTTCATTTTATGATGTAATGTAAGACTTATGAATATATCTAGTGTTTCCAAGGCTACTAAACCAATCGATCTTTCGAGATTTGATCTTTCTTGTGATCATGCCAATGTTATGTAATAATGCACTGACTCTGGGTAATGAGGGTCGGGGCATTACAGTTGGTATCAGAGGAAGTTTAGTACAAACCTTGGAAGCTAGATTTAGATAAACTCTGATTAGAGCACGTAGACCTAAGATGAACTTTAAGGATTAGTATAGAAGAAATTCCTAGAATTTTGGTATTGTAGAGACTTTGTGAGTTTTCCGAGCAATACATCCCTTTCTGGATACGAGCAGGTAGAGGCGGCTCTGGCACAGATGTCTCTAGGGGTAAAACCTGAAAACACCGCTTTGAGCTAGATTCGAACGGGAACTGGTGCACGACAACGGGCCTTGCTGCACTCTTGGTTACGACACTCCCGGGGGATATGCTTAGGATAACTCTCATTTTCTTTACAAATCATTATGAAGGGTTTATGAGTATATACTTCCTCAAAGAAAACATTTTTATGATTATGGATTATATCCATAAATAGTTCAATTTATGTTAAGTGTTTTATAAGTATGGGATTATGTATCTTGATTCATAAACTGATCTAGTTTATGCCATTGTTTAGAAATGGCGCCTAGTGGAAGAAATGGAAACCGTATCAATGCACGCACTCCATGTAGGGATTTCCCTCCTGCTCAAGATAATTATAGTGGAGCTGGTGATGCAACTGGTGCCGATCAGCTTATCACCATACTGGGACAACTTACTCAGGTTATGAATAATAACCTTACCCGTATGGAGCACCCTGATCCACAGCGTGGAGGATCAATGTTAGATCGATTCATGAGGAAACAACCACCAATGTTCAATGGGAGTACAAATCCCTTAGTAGCTTAGCAATGGATAAATTCCCTAGAGCTTTGGGGAGCAGTGAAAGGGAAAAAGTTATCATGGCAGTTTACCGCCTCACTGGAGATGCTGATCAATGGTGGTCATTAATTCAAAATATGAAGGAAGATGATGAAGTATCAAATATGTAATGGAGGGAGTTCAAAGATCTGTTTTTAGAAAAATACTTTCCTCGCGACCATCGAGCAGATATGGAAAGACAATTTCTAAGTCTGAGACAGAAGGAGGATGAGAATGTCACAAAGTATGAGGCTAACTTTACAAGGTTAGCAAGGTATGCTAGTGATTATATACGTAACCCAAGAAGTAAGATTGATAGTTTCTTTTATGGGTTAAAACCATTTCTCCATCGATCATTAGTCTCACAATCCTTTTCGTCGTACGAAGACATTGTCTCATGTGCTATCAAGACCGAAAAGGAATTCTCTAAGTCTTATGACTTCAAAGAAAAACAAGAGAAGAAGAGACCTGCTGATAAATCTGGGAATGGAAATAAGGGGAAGAAGGGAAAGGTTGAATATCTATCTTGTGGTAAATGCGGGAAGAAACATCCTGGTACTTGCTTGAAGGGAATGGGAGTCTGTTACAAGTGTGGTGAAAAAGGCCACCAAGCTCGTGATTGCAAGGGGAAGAAGGAAGCTACCAACGTTTAGTGCTACAATTGCAGGGAGATGGGGAATTATGTAAATGCATGTCCTAAGCGTCAGAAGAACTTACCTCAGAAAAGGCCAAGGGATCAAGGCCAGGCTTATGCTATCACTACTGCTGAGGTAGAAGCTCCGAAAGACGTGGTGGCAGTTAATTTAATGGTTTCCTCAAGTTTAGCAAATACATTATTTGACTCTGGATCATCGCATTGTTTCATATCTTCCCAGTTTGCTAAGAAAATTAGATATTTCCAATTTTATTTAATAAGGGAATTGTCAGTTAAAACTCCTAAGGGAAGTATCATTGCATCAAAGTTTTGTGAATCAGTCCATATTAGAGAACATAAATGTTCTTTATCTGCTGATATCGTCGTCATACCTATGATTGAGTTTTATATAATCCTCGGTATGGAATGGATTTAGGACTATGATGCGAAGATTTATTGTAAGAAGAAAGAGGTTATGATTCTTGATGATAATGATAAGGAACACCTTATCTTTAGAGCAGAATCGTCACCACTTAATTCCTATTTAGATCCACCCCCAGTAGCTCAACTTAATTCAATTATTGGGGAGGAAGAGAATGAAATAACTGTCGGTGAGGAAAGGAATGTTCAAATAGAGGATGTACCTATTGTGAAAGAATTTGTAGATGTATTTCCGGAAGATTTACCTGGACATCCTCCAGAACGAGAAGTTGAGTTTTCCATTGATTTGATTTTTGGATCAAGGCCTATATCGAAGACCCATTATAGAATGGCCACTATAGAATTAGTTGAACTAAAGAAACAACTGGAGTAATTGAGTAATAAAGGATTTATTCGCCCTAGTGTTTCTGCATGGGGAGCCCCTATTCTTTTTGTTAAAAAGAAAGATGGATCTATGAGGTTATGTATCGACTACAGGGAGATCAATGCTATAACGATAAAGAACAAGTATCCCCTACCTCATATTGATGATTTATTTGACCAACTAAATGGAGCTCAATACTTTTCAAAGATTGAACTTCGATCTGGATACCATCAGTTGTGTGTGAAGAAGGAAGACATTCCGAAGACAGCATTTCGAACCAGGTACGGGCATTATGAGTTTACCGTAATGCCGTTTGGATTGACTAATGCTCCCTCTGTATTCATGGATCTGATGAATAGAGTTTTCAAGGAGTATCTCGATGAATTTGTGGTGGTATTTATTGATGATATCTTGCTATACTCCAAAACCTATGAAGATCATGAAAATCACTTGCGCATTATCTTGAAGACTCTGAGGAGGCATGAATTATATGGGAAGTTTAGCAAGTGTGAATTCTGGCTTCAGGAGATTTCTTTTCTTGGCCATATTGTCTCTAAAGATGGAATCTCTGTTGATCCTTCTAAGACCAAGGCAATCCAAGAATGGCCAGCACCTACGAGTATAACTGAGGTACGTAGTTTTATTGGTTTGGAAGGTTATTATTGACGTTTCGTCCAGAATTTTTCCCGATTGGCTAACCCATTAACGAAGCTCACACGTAAAGGGGTTAAATTTGTTTGGACAAAAGAGTGTGAAGAATGTTTTGAAGAACTGAAGAGAAGATTAGTCAATGCTCCTATATTGACTCTACCATCGGGGAATGATGGGTTCGTTATTTATAGTGATGCATCAAAGAAAGGACTTGGTTGTGTCCTTATGCAGAATGAAAGAGTTATTGCCTATGCATCACGACAGTTGAAAATTCATGAACAAAACTATCCTACTCATGATCTCGTGTTAGCAGCTGTGATCTTTTCTTTGAAGATATGGAGGCACTACCTCTATGGTGAAAAATGTGAGATTTATACTGATCACAAGAGTTTGAAGTATATTTTCTCACAAAAAGAACTCAACATGATGCAAAGGAGATGGCTTGAATTACTCAACGATTATGATTGCACGATACACTACCACCCGGGGAAAGCAAACAAGGTGGCAGATGCTTTGAGTAGAAAAGACCATGGAGTTTTGAACAATATGAGAATTGAAAGGGATCCAATTTTCATGGATCTAGTGAAGATGGACATGGGAATAACCAGGGAAGGTGAAACATCAATACTTTTTCAAATGGTTGCCAAACCATCTTTACTAGAAAGGATTAAGAGTTCTCAGACCGATGATGAAGAATTTCAAAAAAAGATTAAAGCTGTGAATGATGGGAGATTGAGAGACTTTGTGTATGAAGATGGAATTTTAAAATTCGGGAAGAGGCTTTGTGTTCCCGATTTACCTGATCTAAAAAGGGAATTGTTGGATGATGCTCATAGTTCAAATTTCTCTATACACCCTGGGAGCACGAAAATGTATATAGATTTGAAGGAACATTTTTGGTTGGACAACATGAAGAGGGAGATTGCTGATTTTGTGTCAAGATGTATGGTTTTTCAACAAGTGAAAGCTGGAAGGCAACATCCTGGAGGAGTCATGCAACCTCTTCCCATACCGGATTGGAAATGTGACAATATTACGATGGACTTTGTCATGGGGCTACCAAAGACTCCTAGAAGGAACGATGCAATATGGGTTATTGTTGATCGTCTTACCAAATCAACACATTTTCTTTCTATAAGAGAAGATCTACCCCTGGAACGTCTAGCAAGACTATATATTAATGAAGTTGTGAGACTTCATGGAGTACCCCTATCGATTGTTTCTGATCGTGATCCCCGTTTTACTTCTAGATTTTGGAAAAGTCTTCAGAAATCCCTGGATACTGAACTTCATTTGAGCACTGCTTACCACCCTCATACAGATGGACAATCAGAACGGACTATTCAGACCTTAGAAGACATGTTGAGATCTTTCTCACTTGACTTTCAGGGTATATGGGATCAATATTTACCACTGGTAGAATTTTCCTATAACAATAGCTTCCATTCGAGTATTCAGATGGCACCATATGAAGCGTTATACGGAAAGAGATGTCGTACACCAACCTGTTGGGATGACGTTGGTGAAAGAAAACTTGTAGGCGCAGAACTGGTGGTAAAAATGGTGGAAAAGGTGAAGGTAATCCAAAATCACATCAAAGCAGCTCAAAGTAGGCAGAAGAGCTATGCCGATAATCGAAGGAAGGATTTGGATTTTCAAGTCAGTGATCATGTTTTCCAGAAGGTATCTCCATGGAAGGGAGTCATACGTTTTGGTAAGAAAGGTAAATTGAGTCCCAGGTACATCGGACCTTTCGAAATTCTAGAACGAATTGGGGCTGTAGCTTACCGATTGGCAATCCCGCCAAGTCTCTCCAAAGTTCACGATGTGTTCCACGTATCTCTGTGGAGGAAATACATGCCTGACCCAACGCATGTACTCACCTATGAAGAATTAGAACTGGAACCCGATCTGTCTTATTGCGAAGATCCCGTCAGGATTCTTGATACGAGAGAACAAGTGCTGAGAAACCGGACGACGCGTCTGGTAAAAGTTTTGTGGAGAAACCATAAGATGGAAGAGGCAACGTGGGAACCCGAGGAACTTATGATGAAGAACCACCCGAGTCTTTTCATGTGGTAGTATTCTATAAATTTCTAGGACGAAATTATTTGAAGGAGGGGAGAATGTAACACCCCAAGCTTCTATGGTACACTTCTCTTTGAATAATGTGATAGCGTGTGTTGTACGAAACACCGAGTTCTAACAAACCATAACCAATTAAACTAGCCGTTATGAATAGTAATACCTACTTTTTGAAATTATATATATTTCATATTTTAAAATGGACTTCATTTTTGGATTCGAAATATCGAATTTAGCCTAAGGTGAAATTTTGGTACTTTTCAGATAACTTTCATATTTTGATGAATAGTGAAAATTACTGAATTTTAATTAAAAACAACTTTTTTAATAAAAATAATTAATAGTGATAAATTATGAATTTGAGTGGTTTTAAAGTATATTTAGAATATATTTTTACCATTTAATATAATTTTGGTCATCATACATAATTTTACAATTAAATCGAACATAAACAAGTGTCAATCTTTTGATAGTTATTATCTCTTAAACACACGCTTTTTGTTTTGACAGCGGGAATTAATTTTAAATTAATTTCTACCACTTCTGTGTTTTGAATTTAGAAAAATGGATTCCATATTTGGAATCAGGATTTCCAAATTTTTTAAATAGATAACTTTTATTTTTAGACATTTTGAATAATTACTGCGGTAAATATTTTATTTACCATGGTTAAGGGTAAATCCGGTAAATAAGGGTTAAAAAATAATATTATAATAATACAAAATTACCCTAAAACGTGTCCTAGACTTATTGGTTGATACATGTTCGACCATAGGCATCTTTGGGTCGATTTGGGGACCCCATGGTGCCACTTGTAGGTGATAGGGACACTTTTTTTTAATTAAGTTAAAATGAATACAAAAATGACACAAGCATATATCTTTTAGAAAAAAACTTTTACATAGCGTTATATATGTTGGATTTAAGATTATAAATATTTATAAGAAATATAAAAAGATTTCCTACATAATGATATTTTATTTATAATTTTTAGACATTAAATAATTTATTTTATTTATGACACAATGATGATGCAGTAATTACTAAAATAGTGAAAAATTAAATTAATTGATATTATAAATACCCAGATAAATATAATATGAAACTTTTAATGAATTAAAATAATTTTCTAGGATAATATGATATATTAGGATTGATTTAATTTACTTTGTTCGAAGTAATCAATATGTTATGAGTTTCAAAAAAATCAACTATTGAATAGTGTCAAAATTGACATAAAAGAGTTCTTAAAACAAATATTATATTATTAATTGATATTAAATTCCTAAAAATCTACTGTTCGGCCAAGAGACTTATATCATGATATTTTCATCATTAATGGACCACTTGGGGGTCTCTTGGATGTATATAGTAAGTTTATTAACCATATTATATAAAAATACAAAGAGACATTGTAAAAGTGAAACTAATTAACTTAGAGTTAATACTTAAAGATAAGGTTAATATAAGTACCCAAACCTGACTAAATTCTATTGGTTGAGTTTTTTTCGACCCAATCCACCTTAACCTTTGAATAGTAAACTTTCGAGCCATTGGAAACTGAATATGAATTTATTATAAACTAATATATCTAGCTTTTCCAAAGGTGCCCCTCACCCCTCTTATAAAAGGGCACTCCTCCTTCTCATTTCTTCACACCTTCAAAGACTTTTGGTTCGGCCAAACTCTGCCCAAATACTCTCCCAACTCCCCTCACTACAACCTAGAGGCCTTATTTTGATCATAAAGACAACCTAAGCAGCCCTTTTGATCAAATCAAAAGGAAGAACCCGAAGAAGAGGTAATGATTTCACCACCCTTTTTCCAAGTTCATTACTTCTTCCACTTATTCTTCCTTTGTTGTTACCATTCTAAAATAATAAATCCAGTATCATATATATACTGTGATGTTATTATAAATATGGTACAACCATATTCAGTATTCTATCCACCCTTTGAATAACATGTCACCATACGTGCGTACGTACGGCTTACCGTCTCCACGTCGTGGTGTAATTGTTATTCAATATAATATTATTTGGATGGGTATAATAATGATGTGTAACTCATGTAAATAATAAATATAACATGTTAAGGATTCAGTATATATGATATACCATCCTTTTATATATTATTTTAATATCAAAAGAATGATATTGTCACTCGTGCGTACGTACGGACTACCGTCTCCACGAACGTGATGAGATTCATTCTCCATCGTATCCATTCAAGTATAATTATCATTTGATGATTTAAAAAATGATGTTTAAGGACTTGATATCATTCTGGATATGAATAATATACAACCTATCCTTTACAAACATGTCTTACGTAACAAAACATATAAAAGAAAACAAGTAAGTTAACACCCGAAACAATGATAATACTAAGATATTATTATCAAATCAATATTAAAAGATCATATATGATATCATATTAATATATATGAATCTTGTATAATTTAATAAAAATTATTTCACCATTATACAGGAGGTTAACCTACCCCAACCAAGGAAAAGTACAAGGTAAGGGTTATTTCACAATCTCTTCATTATCCGAGGTTGTTTATACGTAATAATCTACTAGGATCTCTTTATCATCCACATCCATGTTTCTTCAAAATGTATTTCAAAACATTTTTATTATTTACAAGAATATGGGTTAAAGTCATTTATACCCTTGTTTGACTTTTTATAAGAGGAATATTTCCGTCGTTTTCAAAACAAGGTCCTTTTAACCTTTTTGACAGAATTAAGGTAAGAATGTTTTTTAACTTATACGGTGGGTGCAGTTATTTTCCGCCGTTATAAAATCTTCAAAGCTTTACTTACAAGCTTATAAGAATATTTTCAAAGAAAATGTTTTATTTTATATGGCTCTTAAATGATTTCAAAAATAGAAAGAGATATTTCTCTAAAAAGAGTTTTGATTTCATCTATGTAAACATCCTTTGATGGATTTGTCGCTTATTTGAAGTTGATATATTATGATACAAAACTTCTATATTGTATTGAAGGTTTTGTGATATGTTTGACTATGGATGTGCTATTTTTATACCATTCATAGTTTATGGTGAAATTATTGACATTTCGTATGCTATTTTTAACACGAATGTTTATGTTATGTTTAAACCTTTTCATATGGGAATGAATTGGACTTAATATGTGACGAGTGGAGCCCGCTATAGCTCCTCGATACATAGGTAGGTCTCATGAGACAAACTAGTGTCTTGGAATAAGGCCTTGACAAAATCTTATTTGTAGTCTTGGCACGAGGCCTTGGCTATGTGGTTATGATAGTCTGGCATTATGCATTCCATCATTATGAAAGTGGTTATTGATTTTGCATGTGATTATTCGATTAGTAGAATATCCATGTGAATAAGTAAATGGAATTATTTCATTTTATTTATGCCATACCATGTTGAAAGTTCATGTTTGAAAGGCTTTTGTTTTAGTTATACATTGTCTTAAATGTTTATTCTTATTTATGAAAGTTTCCGCTATATTGTTATCCTTATTGGGCATTTGAGCTCACCCCTTTTCTATGTTTTATTTCTCCCAGGAAGTGAAGAAGTAAATTATGAATGACCTGCAGGGATATTATGTGGGGATATGAGTGTGGATTATGGAGACAATATGTTGTTGTAGTAGTTTTTCATTTTATGATGTAATGTAAGACTTATGAATATATATAGTGTTTCCAAGGCTACTAAACCAATCGATCTTTTGAGATTTGATCTTTCTTGTGATCATGACAATGTTATGTAATAATGCACCGACTCTGGGTAACTAGGGTCGGGGTGTTACAGCCATCTCATGGTTTCGTTTTGTAGCTTGGGGATGAGCTACGTTAAGGTGGGGAGTTTGTAAGAACCCGAGTTTTTAGAAACGGGTAAAAACCCGGCCCTGTTTAAACTTTTGACTGTTTTATGAGAAGTCTGGAAAATATTGGTAGTTTCCGGAAATTTCCAGACTACACGCCGTGTACTTTAAGTGCACTCCATGTATGAGTTACCTGAGTGACCGGCCATGTGCTCGCCGAGTACATTCCATGTGAAGACCGTGTAGAACTTTCCTACTACACGGCGTGCATTTATAGACACGCCGTGTATCCCTTACCCGTGTGAGGCCAAGTACATGGCGTGTGGTGCCCAGGTGTAAATTTCCATCTACACGGCATGTAGCCTTCCTTGAAACGCCATGTACCCTTGCCCCGTGTAGCGGCCAAGAGCCTGGCCGTGTGTTGACCGTGTACCCAGTCCAAGCCGTGTGCTGGACTCCTCTTAAGTCGGAGTACAAAAACACATATACATGGAGTGTACATTGTAAATACACGCCGTGTACTTTTTTTATTTGACCGATCGAGGCGTCGTCACGCCTTATTCACAGTTTTCCCTTCTTCTTTTTCATCTGGACGAATAGTTCATCTGAGAAATCCCGAAAAACTCAAACCCTTCCAGAATCTCCGTACGACCTCCGTTCTTCAATCCGTCAGTGGCAGCAGGACCGCATTAGAAAGGCTAACCCCATGAACCCTTTTTCGTCCCCGATTCCTCACCTGTTTCTCCGCAGATTCCATCCGAACGGAATTTCCGGATTTGATGTAAACACAGATCTATGACGATTCAGTCTGATTCAGAGGCTGAAATCAAAGGAGTGTCATCGTACAAGTACGAGGTAGGTGGTTCATACCTACTTTTGTGTTTTCGTAGACAATTTGGGGTTTCTCCCTTCGAGTGTGATGTCGGGTGTTGAGAGAGACCCTGTTTAATTTTTTTATTTAATTATCTGCATTATGGAATGCCTCTGGGTATTCCCTAACCCTGTTGCAATTGAGCGATACCGGGTTAGAGGTCGTTGCTCATTTGGGGCAGTTCGGCCGGGGGTGGCGAAATGCGTGTGAATTAGACCATTGTTTAAACTGTTGTGTTTATAATTCTTATTAAATGTCTCGAGTTTAAATGTTTAGTTTAATTGTTAAATTGTGAATGAGTTAGGTGCCAGTATGGGATACCACAGGTTAGTTCAATTTGACTGTTTAGTAATTTCCTGTTTAAAGTGATTCTTCCAAGTATGAATATGCAATGTATATTTCCTGTGTTGAACTACTTGTTGTGTTGGGCATGGACCAGATATATTGTTGAGTGATGGGGATCACAGGTTGGGGCTTTGTCTTGGAATACTTTGGGTGGTTGCTACCACGGGATTGGGCGTCATGGACGTCGGTTGAGGTAGTTGGACTATCAGGTTGGGATTTGGCCCGGGTTACTTGGATGGTGAGGCCATCTGACTTGAGCGACAGGTTCCCAGGGACACGAGGTGTCAGAGGTGTGGTTTCTTGGGAAATACTGATGTGATTACCGCTCACCGGGTAATTTTGAGTAGTGTGCACATAGATAGACTCTGAGATGAGGTGGTACGGCCACTCGCTGGGTAGAGGCCCCCGGTAGATGCGGTTAGGTATATTTGGTTTGGGGGTGCTTTCCATAAGAAGCGACGTGGAAGGTGATGAGCCTTCGGGAGACATCTTTAAGGCGGTCAGGTTAGGTGAAGGGGCTCATCGTGATTTGAGGGCAGACATCACTGTACCTCTGGTTATCTTTTGAGGACAGGTATTGTTATTCCTCCGGATGTTGTGCTATGGGCAATTTGAAATTTCGAGCTGGGTTACGACGGTTGGGCGTGCCTTCGGGATGTTGGTACTTGAGACACATGGTGTCAGGTGGCATGAGGTTCCAGGTTGCAGATCAGACTTTCCGGCGTTGGCCGAAGCAGGTTACACTTCCCGGTGGCTGCTGAGCACCAGCGAAGTCCTTGTTTACTTTTGGGCATTGCACTGTTTACTGTTTTTCTTATATAAGCATGTCTGCCTAAACACTTATATTAGGTACACACCTCTGGGTGGTATCCTACCGAGACTTGTCTCACACCCTACACGGACCCTTCGGGATGTGTGTAGACTTTATGAAATTGCGTGCAGGTGGAGGGTCAGCCTTAGGAGCTGGACTTTAGTGCTGTTGACTTGGAGACTAGCACGGACCTTGAGGTCGTGCCGTACTAGAGTTACTTGTTTAGTATTCTTTTCTTGCATCAGCATGTTTAATTTATATTGTAGCTACTACTGGTTATCCATTGGCTCCATTATATATGTATTGATTTTTATGACTTTCTTGGATCCATGCTTGGTTGTTTTAGCTATTATTGTAGTTGATTGCGGGCATGACGTTCTGTTTACTTTCCGCTGCTGTTGTTTTTATATTGTTTCCGCTGTTTATTGTTATTGAATGTGCTTCCACTATGCGGGTCTGGTTCGAGTCTGCTGAGTCATTTATTTTCACTGCGTATTTTAGTTTATTACTTGGACCATCACCTTTAATTCCTCCAAGAGGGTATAGCCTCCCCATTATACCTATTCAGACCCTCGCTGCTAGTCGGCAGCCTTTGGCGTTCAGGGGAGGTGCGCCTAAGGTAGTAACACCCGACCCATTCGGCATTGTTCGGGTGGCTGGCCAGGTCTGGTTCGTTACAAATTATTTGTATTTATTACGAATTATTACAAATTGTTACTAATTATTACAAATTATTACAAATTATTAGTATTTATTAATAAATATTACTAATTATTACAATATATTACAATTTATTAGTAATTATTACAGTTTATTACTAATTATTACAGTTTATTACTAATTATTACAATTTATTACTAATTATTACATTTTATTACTAATTATTACAATTTATTACTAATTATTATTAATTATTACAATTTATTAGTATTTATTAAAATTTATTACTAAATATTACAATTTATTACAATTTATTACAATTTATTAGTAATTATTACAATTTATTACTAATTATTACAATTTATTACTAATTATTACAATTTATTTCTAATTATTACAATTTATTACTAATTAATACAATTAATTAATATTTATTACTCATTATTACTATTTACTACTCATTATTACAATTTATTACTACTTATTACAATTTATTACTAATTTTTACAATTTATTACCAATTATTACAATTTATTACTAATTATTACAATTTATTACTAATTATTACAATTTATTACTAATTATTACAATTTATTACTATTTATGATAATTTATTGCTGTTTATTTCTGATTATTACTCTTTATTACTCATTATTACTATTTATTACAATTTATTACTATTTATTAACACTTATTAATATTTATTAATATTTATTACTAATTATTAGAATTTATTATTATTTTTTACCAATTATTATTAATTACTACAAATTAATTATATACATTTCTAATTATCGTTAATAATTATTAATTAATACTAACTCTTAAAAATTAATACTAAAAATTTCAATTTATTAGTACAAATAAATACTCATAACAAAACAATTTAAATTTAATTTAATTACAACTAATCAACAATAATAAAAATTAACATAAAAAATGAAATAAATAATAAATTAAATAAAACATAAATACCTTTAAGCTTGAATTTTTATTGATGTAGATGGCTTCACAACTTTTTCGTGAACAAAAAAATTAACTCAGAAAAAATTTTCTTTTGAAATCAGAGTTCAGAGAGAAACATGATCGAAGAATTGGGAGGAATGAGAGGAAAAACAGATGAGGGTATATATAGGTTAGATTATTTGCGACGGGGCTATTTGTGACGGGATACCCATCACAAATAGTATCAAACCCGTTGTAAATACCTACGCCCACATTAATTACTTTCGGCAGTTAAAAAGTTATTTACAATGGGTCCCATCGCAAATAGTTCCTACCAACACACCTTTTGCAACAGGACGACATCCCATCGTGAAAAGCTATTAATCACCGCTGGGTATTTACGACGGGCCCATCGTAAATAATTCACTATTTTCAACGGTGGGATCCCACCGTCGCAAATAACCTTCGCGCAGTTTGGCGCGCTACCCGCGCCAAACTTTTTGTGACGGGCGACGTAATCCAATCGCAAATAATTGGTTATTTGCAACGGGTCGTTACCCCCGTCGCAAATAACCTCTTGGACATACTTTTTGCGACGAGATTTATTCTCGTCTCAAAAAAGACTTTTTTCCCATAGTGCATGGACACCCTCCCACCCCCTAGACACCCTCCCACCCCCAATGGACATCCCCCACCCCCTCGATACCCCCACCCCGTTGTAAACCACCCCACCCCACTAGAAAACCCCCCACCCATGGACACCCTCCCACCCCTTCCACCTTGGACACCCTCCCACCCACCACTAGACACCACCCCACCCCCATGGACTGCCCCCACCCCCTAGACACCCCCACCCCCTGGACACCCCTACCCCCTTGGACACCATCCCACCCCTAGACACCACCCCACCCCCATGGACACCCCTTACCCCCTTGGAAAGCCCCCTCACCCCCTGGACACCCCTACCCCTTGGACACCCCCACCCCTTAGACACCACCCCACCCCCATTAACAGCCCCACCCCCTGAATACCCCATACCCCTTAGACAACCCCCACCCCCTGGACATACCCCCCTACCCCTAGACCCCACCCCACCCCATTGGACAACCCCCACCCCCCGGACACCCTCCCACCCCCTACACCCTTAGACACCCTCCCACCCTTATTAACAACCCCCCACCCCCTGGACACCCCCACACCCCTGGAAACCCCCACCCCCATGATACCATTATTATGCTCTGCTGAAGTATGAGACAAGAAGAAACTAAACCTAAAGCTGACCAAAACTAGACCAGAATCCATACCATAAAAACATCAGAACTAGACCAAAACAAGTAGAACCTGAGAAAAACTAAAAACTCATATATATGACATTCAAAACATACAATTTCAACTAAAAAAACTAAATCCAACCAAAACAACTCCAAAATACACAATTATAATTACAATATTAAAAATTACATTTTACATTACAAAAAAACTAAAATCCAATCAAACATTTAAAATAATTAGATCATTCCACTTGTAAGTGTTTGACCTCTTGAGCACTATAGGGTTTAGGGTCATAAAATAGCTACAAATTAAAAGGATAGTAGTTAACTTGTATAATGAATAAATCATATGAAATATTATGGAAAAGTTTATAAAGAAATCTAACCAGGTCAATCTTCTGAAGTGTTTCCAGTTGTAATTATTTCATACATAAATCTTAACATATATTATCTGCAATCGACAACACCTTGTTGTTCATGACAATTCTATTTAATTGAGTATCAATTCAAAATATAATTTTTATGTAATACATTGGAAGTAGAAAATATAAATAGATATTTACCTTTACTTTTATATATTTGATCTTTGGACTCTTTTTCTTTGATATTTTTTTAAATTAGACCCATCCCCTTTTAGAAAATAATACGAATGTGATAAATTTAAAATTCATTATAATATAAACAACTATTATGAAATTTAAACTTAGTTTTCCAACATATTCTTAAAACTTCCCCACACATCGCCATGGACACAACATATCCAATAAAGTGTTTTCTCCCTTGAAGAAAACACCTAACATCCAGTGATCAATGATATAAAAGAAAATTTAAGGTTAGTTGTTTTTTATGTTAAAAGATAATGAAAATTTTTCTAGATATATGTTTCATACCTCTCACAAAAAGGCATCATCCAACATTGTGTGATTATATTTTTTTCAAATCATTCAGAAATATAAATTGTTCTTTGTTCCTCATCTAATGCATGTGATTCAGGGGAAATCAAATGTGGATCCATGAATCCATATAAATCTGTCCTCTCATTCTTCTCACACATTTTATAAAGATACCTAACACAAAACAGACATAAGTATACATTTTTAATAAATATAATACAGGGAAAGCTGTTAAGACTTACCTGGGAAAAAATATGTACCACGTTGATTCCCAACTTATCTCTAGTAACAAGCTCTATGATATCATTTATCACAGTGCCAACATTTATTGCACATGCACAAACATGAACTTCCATTGGAAACTCATAATTATCTTTCAACAAATTTGAATATATTGAAATCTATCAAGACTACTAGAATATATATATGATGTCATAGCCATTTGTCATTGTTGTTGTATATACAATATTTCTTTACCTTCAAAGTATTACTATAAAAAAATAGAAAAATATATTAGTTTTCAAATGTTAAAAAAACTTTAATAAAAAATAAAATAAAATATATTACATACATACCTCTATGGTAATGAGTCGTAGAAGTCTGGATGGAAAAACTAAAAAGTGGTTGATACTATGTCCAATTTTCATCACCTCATCTTTAGGTAATGGTACTCAGGATGATCTATCTATAATATCCTATAATGTGACCCTATGATTCTCTACCTATAACTGTTGATGATGAACTTTATCTCATATAAAATATACCAGACCATATGAAACTATATGATGGTGAGGATCATTAACATATAATTCACAATTAGTAGGAAGTTGTGGAAGAGGAGTAGGATAAAAAATGGGGTCCATGGGCTGAAGGGGGTGGGGGAGTGGGAGTTACTGGAAAAGGTGGAGGATAAATAATGGGGTTTGGAGGGGGAGGTGGAGTGGGAGCTACAGTCTGATGTTGTCTTTTCATGTCTGCAAACATAGACCATACTGATGCTATAATATTTTCCTCCATCACCGCATTAATATTATGAACTTCAACCTCCAATGATTCTATTTTTTTGATAAAAACCCTCAATGGAATAAGTTGAAGAATTTGGAAACACTTTTTATACAGATACACCCGTTAGATATCCTCATACATGAACAAGGTGTTCGGGATTTCCCAATGATGTAGATAAAATATCTTTCCTCCCAGTAGTTGTAAATACCCTTTATAAGCTATTCTCCTCAAGATGATCTTGTATTAATTAATTAAACATTTCTATAATGATTCAAAATATATAATAAAAATAATTAACTTAAATAAATAAAATAAATATCATACAATCCTCTCAGCTACAATTCTTGATTATTTCAAAAGATACTGTCCCTTTTTCCCCATCTGATCTCTCTTCCATTTTTCATGTCTGGATGGAGGGGATAGAGGGGAAACCTCTCTAGATCTTGAAGAATCAACTCTTAGTTTTTTGTAATTTTTCTACGATCATTAGTTTTTCCAATAATGTATACCCTCCCCAAGATAAACTATAAAGGTATACATTTTTAGATTGTATCTTCTAATGAGATTTCCATGTTTTCTATTAATTAAGAATAATAAATCATTAACAAAACATTAATAAGATCATTTATATAAGAAATATTATAAAAGTTTACATTTCCCTTACAAAAAATGAATCTTTTCTTCTACTTTCAAAACATTTTCTCCATTTGTCTTCATCTATGAAAGGATATATATAACATAGATTTTCATGATTCATATGACCAAAAATGAAATCATATTTGGGGCTTGGTTTGAAATCTCTCCATCTCATAATGACCATCGATAAATATTTCTTCCTGACTCCTCCAGTGTTAGGAATATCAAATTTCATCTGATAAAGAAGAGTTAGAACATATTATACTAGAATTATTTAATGATTAGTCAAACAATAGAAAAATATCTTACCAAAATCATCTCCCACAACTGAGATATTATCACTTTGTACACACTTATACAATCATCATACAAAATGTTTACTTTTCTTTAACCCAGTATTGATACAAAACTCTTAAAATATTTTGCATTTGGACCTCTCGGAGTATCATTCTCATACAACTCAACCAGTATCCTATGGTCCTGGCTACGGGCAAGTGATAATTTTGTTAAACATGTTCAGCCTTGTTTACCAACTCTTGAACTCTTTTTTGTCTTTTTTGGAGAACATGAAGAATATTGGGGAACATCAAGAGGATCATGTGAATGTTCCTACCCAGAGGTATGATTATGATGCTTATCTCCATAATCATGTGGTTGATCAACTGATTGATCTTCCATCATCCGTAAAATAAAAAAAAGAAAACATTAGTTAAAAAATATAAAAATTCAAATATTTCAGTACTAATGATAAAAAAAAATGGAAAACTGAACTAAAATACATAATAGTAAACATGGTAAATATGGTATGCATGTTAAATAATGGTAAATATGGTAAACATGGAAAAAATGGCAGTGTAATTTTCATTCAAAAAAATTAATTAATATATAAGTTACGTAAAGGTAAACTATGGTAAAATAGGGTAAAATAGGGTAAACATGGTAAACATGGTAAATATGGTAAACTTGGTAAACATGGTAAACATGGTAAAGTAATTTTTATTCAACAATATATATATATATATATATAAGTTACATAATGTTAAACATGATAATCTATACTAAAAAATTAAAATAAACAGAAATTTCTACTTATTTTTATTAATATGTGTTTTAATAAAGAAAAAATTTACAATATCTATGATTTTATGAAAATAATAAATGTAGAAAATAAATAAACATATGTTCCCTGTAATATTAAGAATGTACAAATGGATTTTTTTTCCCAAATTCCTTCATCTTGATCGTTCCATATGGCACAAACCATGTCTTCAACATGCTCGTCATTATTTTTTGATAATCTTTCATTAGAAGTAGGGATCTCACATAATTAAGAATCTTCATCAAGTTTATCCTTACCAACATATTGTTTTTTCACTTTTAAAAAAATATACCACTACATATCTGATTGATAAACTATATAGAATTTTTTTTCACGTGTTTCCATTATAAAATAATTTTACGTGTCTTCCAATCTATTTAGATTAACAACTGTCATTCCAAATTCATCGTGTTTGACACTATTTTTACTAATAAAACATTTTCAGTTAAAAACAAGAGCTTCAATTTTAAAGTAATAATCCTCCCATATTTATTCAATGACTCCATAATATGCACTTGATGCATAAATTGGGTTTTTATCTTTAGAACACAAAAAATCATTACTTCTACAAACACCAATACACCACTATTCTAAATTTCACTTCTATTGTCCTGAGTTTTTGTATGAAACGTATATCCATTAATATCATACCCATACCATGTTATCACCTTTAAACATGGACCACCCACTAACCATCTTAATGTCTCTGATACATCTGATCTACCAAGTAGGGTCTTTTTAAACCATGAAAAATATGTTTTCTTGTGCTCATTCAAAATACACATTTCTTTATTATTTGGATGAAATTATTTCAACTTGTTAATATTCAATGTGATATATGGTCGAGAATTAGTTATGTTATTAAATATGTATAATTATACCTTCTTCATCTATTCAGCTAACAAAGATTTGACTTTGAAGCCATGAATCTCCTATCCCTCACTATTAACTCATTCATGGTGATATAGAGGCAAACCTATGTGCTCCACTATAGCCTATTAGCTCGTAAAAAACTCCGCAACCTCCTCAAAAATATACTTTTCAATAATGGAGGATTCTGGTCTATATGGATTCATAACAAACCCCTTCGGTATTTATATATACCATTCAAAAGGATACATCCAATTATGATATATAGGTCCACAAATATTTACATCTCAAACCATATGAACCATTAAATGCACTATTATATCAAAATAAGATAAAGGAAAAATACATTTCCAATTGAAAAAGTATATAAATTTCATCCTTTTCTAAAATGTTCAATGTATTCAAATAAATAACCTTATTACAAATTGAATTGAAAAAATAACACAACATCATTATAGTGTTTGTAACACGGATGTGAAATATTCAACTCAATTAAATTGGTAGAATTTGTTTCATCATGACGTGAAAATCATGATATTTCATACCTATAAACTTCAAATACTTTAAAGAGACAAAATTGTTTACAATTTAAGAATAACCTTGAGGCACTTTGATATCATTAAGACACTGAAAAAAGATAACTTTCTCCCTCCTAGATAATGTATGAAAAGATGGGAAAAGAAATGATCATCTTCCATTAGAAGTGGGCACTAAATCCAAACATATTCTCATTGATAATAAGTCAAACATTGCATTCAACCCATCTTTAGTATCTCCTTTAATATATAACAATGTTCCAATCAAACTATCATAGATATTATTCTCCACGTGAATGACATCAATATTAGGTTTCACTTCATGATATCTCTAATAAGATAGCTAAAAAAATATTGACTTTTTCTTCCAAATATGTATATCATTAACATATTTTTGTGTCTTTCTCAATGTCACATTAAGGTTTTTCACCTTCTCAAAATACACATCCGAGGTTAAAGGTTTTAGAGCAATATTAAAATATTGTGAGCCATTGAATGCCTTTTTTAGTCTTCTATAAGAGTGACCCATAGGCAAAAACATTTTATAACCCATGTATACTATTTTCCTCCAATGATGAATTGACAATATGAAGTATGTTTTTTTTGAATTGGACATGCTTTATTCCCCTTAACACACTATCCAGATAAATTTCCATAGGTGAGATGTCATTTATAGTGAACATAAGCACTACATAAAGTTGAAAATAATCAATTTTATAAGAATCATATATCCTAATACCATCATCTCATAAAAGTTTCAAATCATTAATCAATGGTGAAAAGAAAAAATCAATATCATTTCTGAGTTGATTTGGACCAGAGATCATTATACTCAACATGCCATATTTGTGCTTCATACAAACTTTAGGAGAGAGGTTGTAAATTACCAATAAAATGGGCCATGAACTATGTGTACTAATGAGGGTTCGTTATGGATTCATTCTATCTGTGAACAACCAAAGTTTGATATTTTTAATTTTATTTCCAAATGTAGGATACTTCTCAACAATTTTCTTACATTGTAGAGAATCAGCTGTATGGCATATTTTTTCATCAATATCCTCTCATCAGCATGCCATCTTAACATTATTTCATCATGTGAATTTGAAAATAAACTTTTCAAATGATGAATTATAGGAAGATACCAAAATAACTTGGTTGGGATCTCTAAAATCTCTATATCAACATGTGATTTTTCTTTGAACTTATACCATGATGTCCCACATTAAGGAAACTCTGAAAAATTTCATATTTCTTTCTATATATCATATAGTCATTCGGATAGACATGTATTTTATTGTATCCCAATTCCATTAGGAATAATATTTTATTGGACTTATAATGTGAATCTATAATATCATTGTCTTTTAGAAGAATGTCTATCAACGATTATAGAAGCTTTGTAAAACTTATGTCACTCCATCCATATTTCTCTTTAAGGTTAATCAATCTTAATACTGCAGACAAACCCATAAAATATGTACAACTAGGATACAATGGTTTTTCATCATCACCATATAGATGTGCAACAGTTGGTTTTATCCCAATTTGTTCTACTGCAATATCATGAATCATTTATTCAATTCAATCGGAGTTACCACCTTGAAAATCATCATCATCAGTAGATCTGACATTCTATCCAGTTTCACAATGCCAAATCCAACAGTTGTAACTTGGATTAAAACCACGACAAATTAGATAACCTTTGATCTCTCTACTTTTCAACTTCTTCATATTCAAACATTTCGGGTAAGAATAGAAAAAAATGTCTCTCCTTGAAACATTTCGTTTATAAAATTCAAAGAAGACATCAACACCTTACTCATATTCATTACTCATTTGATGGGCCATAATCCAACTTTGACTCATTATTACCTATAAAAAATATCAAAATTATTAATCTTGTTAAGATAATCCAATTTTATATTAATATGAAAAATATCATAATTTTAATGTAAAACAATTTTGAAATACAAAAAATATATATGTGTATTTGAAAAAGATATGCATGAAAATGATTTTAGAAAGAAAATATAGTTAAATATAACAGTTTTATATTTATATGAAAATCATTTTAGGATTACATCTCTCTCATATGGATCATGATATAAAATTATAAATTCATCTTGGATCCTTTCTTCTTAAGATGCACAAAGAATACATCCTGGTGCAACTAGATACCAAATTCACCCTTCCATAAAAAATAAATATGAAGTATAAATATTAATATATATATATTCACTATTGAAAATTACATATATCCCAACAATTTGAAACCATATGGATAGCCCCTAAAACCTTTGGGGGTGAGGGGTTGTCCAAGGGGGTGAGGGGGCTGTCCAGGGGGGGTGATGGGGCTATCCAAGGGGGTAGGGTGTCCAAGGGGGGTGGGGCGTCTAGGGGTGAGGGGGGATGTCTAGGGGGTTGGGTCTGCCCATGGGTGTGGGGTTGTCCATGGGGGTGGGGGTGTCTAGATGGTGGGGGGTGTCCAGGGGGTGAGGGGGCTGTCAAAGGGGGTATGGGGTATCCAGGGGGTGGGGGTAGTGTCCAGGGGGGGTGTGGGGGGTGTCCAATCCCTACCCAATTGGACAACCCCCACCCTCTGGACACCCTACCCCCTTGGACACCCCCACCCCATAGAAATCCCCCCAACCAACTAGACAGCCCCGAACCCCTAGACACTCCTACCCCATGGACACACCTACCCCATTGGACAACCCCCAACCCCTTGACACCACCCCCACCCCCTAGACACCCCTACCCCCTTGGACAACTCCCTCACCCCCTAGACACCACCCCCTAGAGACCCCCACACCCTTGGAAAATTCCCCACCCCCTAGAAACCCCCACCCCTAGACAACCCCCACCCCCTGGACACCCCCTTCCACCCCTAGACACCCCACCCCCATGGAAAGCCCCCAACCCCCTAAAAAAACCCCACCGCCTGGACACCCCCACCCCCCTAGACACCCCTACCCCCTTGGATAACCCCTCACCCACTGGACACCCCCAAAACACTTGGACACCCCCTAGACACCCCACCCCATTGGATAGCCTCCCACCCCCTGGACACACCGCCACTCCCTTGGACAACCCCACCCCGTAGACTCCCCCACCCCCTGGACAGCCCCCCCAAACCCCTAGATAGCCCCCACCCCCTGGACACCCCCACCCCCATGGACACCCCAACCCCTAGACATCCCCCCACACCCTCAGACACCCCACCACCCACCGGGACAACCCCTACCTCGTTCGATAGCCCCCTCAACCCCTAGACACCCCAAACCCTTGTACACCCCTACCCCTTGGAAATCCCCTCACCACCCCGGACACTACCCCCACCCCCTTGGACACCCCATGGACACCATTACCCCTTGGAAAAACCCCACTCCCTGGACAACCCCACCCCTAGGTACAACCCCCAACCCCCTGGATGCCCCCCAGACACCCCCACCCCCAGGACACCCCTACCCCCTTAGACAGCCCCCTCACCGCACTGGACACCCCCCGGACACCCCAAACCCTTTGGAAAGCCCAATAACCCCCTGAACACCACCCCACCACCTTGGACACCCCATGGACACCACCACCCCTTTGGATAGCCCCCACCCCCTGAACAACCCCCACCCCCTGGACACCCCGACCCCCTGGACACCCCCACCCACTGGACACCCCTACCCCCTTGGATAGTACCCTCACCCCTAGACACCACCCCCACCCCTGGACACCCCTACCCCCTTGGACAACCCCCTCACCCACCAGACACCACCCCACCCCCTTGGACACCCCTGGAAACCCCCACCCCCTTGGATATCCCCCACCCCCTAGACACCCCCAACCCCATGGACACCCCCACCCCCTGGACAACCCACCCACCCCTAGACATCCCTACCCCCTTGGACAACACCCTCACCCCCTAGAAACCATCTCCAACCCCCCATAGACACCCATACCCCATTGGGAAACCCCCTCACCCCCTGGACACCACCCCCACCCACCTGGACACCCCCTACCCCCTTGGACAACCCCCTCACCCCTAGATGATATCACTCCCATCGTAGAACTTGAATTATATCACTCCCATGGTTTATTTCACTAGAAAAGAATTTAGCATGGAATAAAAGTACATTATGACACTTAGCATGATAGTAGGACCAAAGATAGAAATCTAACATATCAAAACATAAGTTTAGGGCATCACGAAAAATAAAAAATAAAACTGAGGTGTGTGAGGCTTACTTGAGTGTTTCGAGTCAACCAGAAAGACCTGGTGATAATAAAGATGATGAATGATGTTGGAAAATGAGGTTGGAGGGAACGAATTTGAAGAATACTTTCTAGATTTTCCACTTGAGAGAGATGAGTTGCAGGTCACCTGATCAAAGAAAACAGAATGACCGAATACTGGGAATGATAAATCATTTAAAAGCTTTATCACGTCCGTTATTTAATAACCAATGTGATAAACTATTTTATATGTTTATAACAATTGTTATTTAATAACCGATGTAGAAAATTCTTTATCACATCGGTTATATTATAACCGATGTGATAGATGGAATTTTATCATGCCGATTATTTTATAACCAACCTGATAAATCGCCGATATTTGATTTATCATGTTGGTTATTTTATAATCTAAGTGATAAAGTGCCCAGATTCGATCTTTCACATCGGTTATAAAATAATCAACATGATAAATCAAATATCAGTATTTTTTACATCGATTATAAAATAACTGACGTAAAAAATTGATTTTCGTCGATTTATCACGTCAGTTATGAAATGACGGATGTGATAAACCAATTTTCTTAGCTTTGTACATTGGCTATATAGAACCGACGTGAAAAACACCGATGTGCTAAACGTTTTTTGCACTAGTGGCATGTGTATGTGTATATGTATGTGTATGTATATTTATGTAGTAAGTGTATGTATGCATATGTATCAATACGTATGTTCATGCATGTGTATGTAATTGTATATATGTGTATGTGTATATATATATATGTGTGTGTGTATGTATATGTGTATATGTGTATGTGGACGTGTATGTATCTATACATGTATGCTTACACATATGTATGTGTGTATGTGTATGTATGTTTATTGATTTAATATTATTTATTCATTTTTAATATTTTTCCATTTTTAGTATTTTTTGTAATTTAAATATTTTTAATATTTACTCATTTTTAATATATATTCATTTTATATTTTTGTAATAAATTAAATTTTGATAGTTATTTATATATTTTTAAATATGTATACATTTAATTAAATAATAATATTTTTAATTATTATTAAAAATTACAAGTGTTGATTAGTAATTATATTATTTATATACAATCAATATAGAACATACATCAATAATTAATAATAATTTGATTACTTTTTTATTCATTTTTATTCATTTTTATGTGTTTTCAATTCCCATAATTAATGTTATTAATTCAATTTTTGAAATATTTGTGTAATTTATTTTATTTTATTTATTCATTTTTAATATTATTTCATTTATTATATTTTTTATATTTATTAATTTTTAATATTTTTTTGAATTTATTCAATTTTTAAAATTTAAACATATTATTTACTATGTTTTAATATTTTGAATGTTTTTTGTAATTTATATGATTAATATTTATTCATTTTTATTTATTACGTTTTAATATTTTTAGTATGTATGAAATTTATAAAATGGATTCCAATAAATTCATTTTAATTTCAATATTTTTTTATAGGTAATATAATTCATTTTTAATAAAATTTTTATTTATATAATTAATATAATTTTTTATTAATTTTTTATGTGTCTATAATTCATGTAATTAATGTTACAATTTAAATTTTAATCATATTTTTTTTGTAATTTATTCAATTTTAATATTATTGAATTTTATATTATTTATTCATTTTTTATATTTATTAATTTTTAATATTTTTGGAATTTATAAATTGTTAATATTTCTTTAAGAATAATTATTTACCCCATTTTAATATTTTTAATATGTCTTCTATCTGATTAATTTTTATTCAATTTTAATTATTAAGTTGCAATATTTTTAAATTTCTTGAAGTTTATATAATTAATTTTTTTAAAAACGTTTTTTAATATTTTCTTCTTTATTTTATGTGTTTACAATTAATGTAAATAATATTAGGAATTCATATTTTTAATTGTTTGGTTATATATTAATTTTTCTTCATTTGTAATATTATTTCCTTGTGCTCCATGTGTGATCTCTTTCATCTACACAGAGAAGGCATTGAGAATCTCTTCCTAAGGCATAACACTACCTCAGTAATGTGGAGGGAACTGTTTGACATATTTGAGATTCAGCTACCTCAAGCTGTCAACACTCAGGAACTTATTAAGGTCTACTCAAATCTCCCACTTTCCCCTCATATGCTCAATATTTTTAAGTAGTTGTACTAGAATTTGTTCAAATTACCTGGCATGATCGAAACAAATGGATTCATGACTGACCTCCCTTTATTCCTCCGGTCGTGCTTTCTCAAATATTGGTTGCTATCAAGGATGTCAATCCCATCAAAAGGAATTATTTCCAAAACTCAATTCATTACTTTTAAGTCCTAAAATGACTTAACATAAATTGTAACATTTGAACTTATTCTGATACACTTGAAGTATTTTGGTAGTGGCATTTTACATGATGGGTAATAATCAATATGGATGGATCATCAAGAAAAAAATCAGGACCATCAAGCCAGGGTGTTTTCTTTAGATATCATCAAGGAGATGCCATGGGATGTCTCTACTGACCATGCCTAATTACCACTTTTCTTGAAGATGATATTCTTGGAACCATCAAAACAATTGATAAATTAAAGAAGTGGGTCTAAAACAACATATGGCTGGAATGTGACTAAACCACCATCATTCATACCACCAGGGCAGGCTCTATCCATCTCTCTTGGAAGTCGAATTTCTGATGGATTAGATTCTTCAATCTTCTTTCTTCCATTGACTTCATCATCACCCATGCATAAAAGAAAGCCAATTTTCTGGTGAATGGCTTGGCCAACAAGGGTGTTAAATATAATGACCTCACTTTGCTTAGTGATATTCCAGATGATCTCATTCTCCTTCTCCAAAGGGATCGATGTTAAACTATTTAGCTTCATCTCATATAACTTTTCATTTTTCTAATAATGGAGTCTAGTCCTCTAGGGAAAGATATTAACTTTCTCTTCTATATGAATAATATTTATTCATTTTTTTATTATGTTTTAAAATTTTTAGCATGTTTAAAATTTATATAATTAATTTATTTAAGTGAATTTTTAATAAATTCGTAATTTAAATAATTAATAATATTCATTTTTAAAAATTTTGTTATTTATATAAGTAATATGATTTATTTATTCATTTTATTAATTTTTATGTGTTTGTAAGTTATGTAAATAATGTTACGAATTCATTTTTATTAATATTAATATAAAATTTTCAAATTTATTTATTAATTTTTAATATTCATTCATTCAATATCATTTATTATTTTTAAATTTTTTTATTTTTTTAGAATTTATTCATTTTTAATATTAAATTATAATTTTTTAGTTCTAATTTTTTCAATAATTTTTCAATTTATTTATTTAATTAATTTAAATTCATTTTTTAATATTTTTTTAATCAAAATAGTTAGTATATTTCATTTTTAATAATTTTTTTTATATAATTAATATTATTTATTTCTACTTTTTTTATATTTTTTTAGCACTATTTTAAACACGGAGAAATACTACTTTTATTAGTTCTTTTTAGCACTAATAAAAGTTATGATTATCCAGTGCCAAGAAAGCACTAATAATTGTAGTATTTATCCACACTTATGCTTTTAACACTAATAAAATTCACTTTATCAACACTTTTTGGTAAGCAATAATAAAACCCTTCACCGTCCTTATAAAATAACCCAATTAGATCGCATCATCCTCACACCACACTCAAGATCTCATAGAACCAGAAGTCTATTTCCATCAAAGTTGATCGTTTTAGATAAATCGAACCCCAAAATCGATGGTATGAAATTCAAAACCTGTTTTTATAGAATCTCAGTTGATATTTCATGTTTTTCAAGATTTTTTTCATGTTTATATTCATTTTAATCACACATGATCATTGTAAATATAGTTAAATATCATAGGAGAAACCCACAAAATTAATGGGAGTATGTTTAATAAGACGTGAGTCAGTCAAAATCATTTTAATCACACCGAGTGTTGATTTATCATTCACAGTCCTTGGAAATGTGATTAAATATTATTATAGAGTCTCATATAATTTCTAGGAGTGTGTTTAATATGATGTGAGTCTATAAAACTTACTTTAATCACACACAGGTGTAGATATACAATTTTATTCATTCAAAACCCATTAAATTCCCTGTAAATAATATTTAGTTACACTTTACACCTAAAAATAATTGAGGATATTATTTTAATGTGTAGGCTTATACCAAAATTAATTCTCAAATTAATAAAACAATATAAATAATGAAATTAATCCATTTAAAAATTGAACTCCAAAATATTATAAACACTAAAAAACGTGACAAAATAATGAAAATATGTGAGAATATTTGGAATAAAAATAATATAAAAATTCACATTATAATTAATATAATTTACCCAATTTGGTTAAAAAAGGGTTTTCTGGGAATTATATTGGTCATTAAATTTATTTTTGTGATTAAATATATCCTCTTCATGGTTTTGAAATTTAAAATTTTTGGATATTTTGGTTAAATCATTCATTTTTATTAACCCAACCTCAATCATGAATATTTATAGAATCTCATGGAATATTGAAATTGTTATTTTGATTGTTACTGAATGAATAATTCAAATATGATATCATTCAAAAATTTATATATTTAATAACCATAATTGATGTGATTTATATATTTCAAACACAAAGGAATCATTATGAAAAATAAGTAATTTTTTTATATATGTTTTGATAGTGAAATATTATTATATATACCCTAATAATTATCTTATTGTATAAATCCATATGTTTATTGTGAATGTCAATAGTGAAAGGGAGTGAATTATCTCCCTTAATGAATCTATTTAAAAATAATAATTATTTATGATATGCGACTTCTTGCAAAAAACCCATTATAATACTTATTATTCATATAATTATTGGAACCTATATGTTCTAATAAGTTGTTTATGAAATGAAAATTTATAAAAAATATGATGATTGTATGTGTGTATATATAAAGAATATCCCTTTAAGGTTCTAAGCTCATATTTTCTATGTATTTAATTATTCTATTAAATATGAATATTACTAAATCAAATAGGATAGATATGAATTTCAAATGGATGGATTCCAATCATATTATAAAAGATCAAGAGGATGGGGTTAAAGAGTTCCTCAAGTTTTAAAAAGATCATGCAAATAAGCCTTATCAAATCCTTTTTCCATGTTTATGTTGTTTTTATTTTAGACTAATTATACTAGAGGAGATAGAATAAAACTTGATCTATCTCACAATATATTGAAGTTATAGATGTTATACTAAACACGAGGAATAATTGAACATATCTAGTGACTAGGATAAAAATACGTTTTATGGATCATCTAATATTATTACATGTGTAAACACTAATAAGGACTGTATCTAGGATATGATTGCATGTGTGAATGGTGATAAAGATCACATTGAGTAATTGACAATGACTATGGAAGATGTACTTTGTGATTATCCAAAACTATTTCAACAATTAAAGAGTTATGAAAAGATACTAATGTATGCTGGTTAAACTTGATATACAACATTATAATCCATACTAAGTCAATGTAATATAAAAACTAAAAATAGATGGAGTGACACTAGCTTTAGTGAACTCATCTATCTCTTTAATTATATGATACCATAATATAATGAACTTCCTTTTTGAACATATGACACTAAAAATGATACATTCAACAGGTATGATATCTGAAAGAATATAGGCCTGTCCAAATGAATATATATTCTTTTACAAGGACCATGAATAACTTAAAAATAACCAAGGTGTGGTGTGTCTTGATTCACGAAATATGAATCAAGTCCATCAAAATTTGTATGGTACCTTTCAATCATTCAAGTGTTTAGGAACCTATATGGGATTGAGGAGACTATAAGACAATTGGTGTTGAATTTAGATTCAAGAAATAAATATAGGAAACTTATTCACCAAGAATAATCTCTTTGGTAGAATAAAATTGATTATGAGTATCATGAATTTGGAAACAATCCAAGAAACCATTGTCTTATTCTATCTACAGATGAATTGAATCATTTTGGTTTTCAAATAATCACTCATAGAACATGGCAAGTTATGTTGGTAAATTATAACATTCCATTGTGGTTGTGCATGAAATGAAAATACATTATGTTATCACTTGAAAAATATCATGGCCAAAAAATAGGTAAAGATATTGATGGTCATTTGGATCTATTGATCGATGATTTTAAATTAACATGGGATTCAAATATTATATTGTATAATGTTTATAGAAATGAAGATTTATGTTTACAGCCATTTTTTATGGGATAATAAATGAATTTTATAATTATATAAATTTTTTAGAATATATAATTAAATGAACTCAAGGGTGTCCTGTTTTTGAAATATTTATGTACTTATTTAGGTTAAAACATTCATCAAGTATCGTGTTTCTAGGAAAACATAGATTTACACCCCAAAAATATAAATGTCAATCCCAAATGACATCATTTGATGAGAATTTAGAAGAATATACAACACTATATACACCAATATGTGATAAAATATTAGATAACGTAATGGATATAACCATTGTTTTTGTAAAAATTTCTTCAAAAAAAATTAATAAAACTAGTTTGAAAAAGAGATTCGTTTTTTTTTGGGAATTACCATACTAGAATAGTTTTTACAACATACATTTTATTAATGTCATACATATGGAAAAATATATATGAGATAGTGTAATTATCATGTTACTAAATGCACTTGACGAAAATAAGGATGTCATTAAGGCTAGATTGAACATGATTGACATGGGGATATGAGAAGATTGAGTGATAGTGAAGGGTGGATGACAAAAAAAAATCATGCAGCTTCTAACACTCTTTTCAGAAAAGAGAGATTTTAGTTTTGAAACTTCCTGAATGATATAAAGGTTATATAGGGGTATTCATCAAATATCAAGAATATCATGTCAATGAATGATTTAAATTAAAAGTTACTGAAATCAAATTACTTTCATGTTTTGATTAAAAATCCCGTTCTTGTAGCTTTATTTTTCATTTTTCTTAAGACATTCCATCTTAAATTAACCAATATTTTTTCCTTTTTTGAAGCTATATGAACTAAATTTATAGACCTGGTAAATTTGAAAACTATGGAAAAATAAATTTCTATCATATTATGTGAATTAGATATTTTCTTCCCACCATAATTCTTCGATACAATGGTTTACTTAGTTATAGAGATCTAACTATGTTTTCATGAACATTATAGATGGATATACCCCATTGAACAATATATGATGATTTAGAAAGGCTGTTTCAAAAATAAAATTTATCAAGAAGGTTGTATTTCAAAGTAATGTATTATTGAGGAAGTGGTTTAATTTTATATCAACTACCTATCTGATATGGAAAAAATTGGTCTACTAAAACCGCATCACACTAGTCGACATGTGGGTGAAGAAATTTATGAAAAATATTTTGCTTAAATTACTATTACTAAGAAGGAGCAGACTCACCTTTATGTTTTACATAATATTTTAGAGGATGCACCATAGGTTGAAACCCATAAAGTAATTATTAGGCTTTTTAACCCATCAAGGGATGAAATCTAAATATAAAATACAAATAATGAATAGTTTATAAGATGGTTTTGAGACCATATTTTTATGGACTCAATTAAAAATCAAAATATCATTTTAGAAAAACTTCAAGGGAAAGCCATATGACCATGTGTGCATGTATTATCTTATAATGATTATGTCATTCATAGTTATATGTTCTATATAAAGTAACAAGATAAATATAGAACTATAAAAAATAGTGGATTTATACTTATTACTAAAGTGGTGTATATATCTTGTACCGAGGAAAATATTCAATTTATATGAATATTTGGTACTTTAGCATCATTGAAGAAATTTGGGATTTTTATTCTAAAATATTCCAAGTGTCTTTTTTTCAATGCAAGTGAGTTGATAATAGGAGTGCAGTTAAAATCGATGAATTTGGATTCATGAAAGTGGATTTTAGTAAAGAATGGTACATAGAAGATCCATTTTAATGGAATCATAGGAAGTATAAGTATTTTATGTCCTAGATCCTACAAACATAAATTGTTCAATTATTTTGTTACCAACCAAAAAACTGAAGGTCCAGATGTTAATTTAATTGATGATGATTGCTTTATTGAGATGTCATAATCATTTTTCAATAGTACTAATATAGATAGGGTATTTTATGTTAGAGGAGACCATAATAAAGGGATTTGAATAATTAGAAAATCGGTCAAATCCCTTTAACCTATAAAGAAAAAATAGTGTTCAATAATAAACATATATATTTTTTGTAATATACACTATTTTGCCTCATATTTTTATTTTTTAACTATTTCATTTACATAATCTAAATTAAAATTTCAATCACTTATATAGATAATGAATTTTGTACATGACAATGCTCCCAATGCAGAGAAACAATAGGCTCCTCAACAAGCTAGTGCTCTCAATACAGTTGAACAACATGTTTATCTACATGTCGATGCTACCAATACCATGGAAAATCATATTGAATATCTTGAAGCTATTTATAATTTATAAGGTGAATAAATTTTTTCCCAAAAAAATAGTGTCTTAGTGTGACAGTGTTAACAAAAAAATATTATGGTGAGAAGAATATGCAATAAATTCAAGGTTGGATGAAATGCACATAGCCAACCTGTTAACCCCAAAAAGTTCATTTTCATTAGTTACATTGGGTTCACTACTCAAATACACAAACCTTTTGATGTAGGTACATGGAAAAATGTTATTTCCATGGTTAATTCACTATTTTTGGAAGAGATTATGGTAATATTATTGTATACTTTTTTATTCTACTAAAAAATAAAATAATGAAACATTTATTTACTCTTCGTTACTATATACTGAGTGCATCTATGCTAGATTACTATCTAATGTAATTTTTATTAATCGTCACTAAAAAGGATCGTAGAGGCTTTTAGACAATTATTATGAAGAGTTATCTCAGGGATGATAATGTTAAAGTAAACCTGCACCCACCATAGATGTATGAAAACATGATAAACCATGGAATGTAGAGTGCATTTATTAGTCTTCAGGAGGAGGAATCTTTTCATGTACATTATAACTGATAATAAATTACATTAAAATATATGTATTAATCACTTTGATTAAGATTATTAATTTACTAAATAATAATTGAGAGCTGAAAATAAGTAGCCTGCATAAAAACCAATGTAACCCTACTATAAAACAAGGATGGGGAAAGCTTTTCTTGAAAAAAATGGTATGTATTTTATGTATATAGTAATAATTTTATGTAGCAAGAAAGAAAAACATGGTTATATTACTTTGTTTATAAATATATTGATGAATCAAAATAAAAATCTACTTCCATACCACATCATCTGATATGGAAGGAGGCTCGTATAAATAAATATGAAATTATAATATATTAAAACACAATGAATTTGTGGGAATAATTTGTAAGTATGAGATAAAAAATAATTTAAATCAATATTACATAACAACGATTACTTATTTTCCAATATTTTTATCTGGTTTAGACACAATAATCATCATCGGCCGTACCCGAGGAATGATTACATCCTGTGGACTTAAAGTGACTAGAATAATATTTCTACATCAGTGGTACATGTTTTGGAGTGTCTCCATAAAATGTTTTAAGAAAATAAATTCACAAGGAGTTAAAGATAATAAAATGGAGGATATGTAGACATGAAAAACTACTCTAGAAGAAAAACTTAATTGAAAAGCCAATTTTCTAGAGAATGTTATTAGTAGGAATCAAATAGAAGAAGAAACACGACAATAACCACTAAATGAAGATCTCCCATGTCTTGAAGCTGATCCATTCCCCTCAAAGGTCTGCCTTACAAGAGTTAATCATTTTTTTTCATAACTATTACTATGAAATGTGAATTATGAAAACACTAATACCTTTCATGTACTAATATTATATAGGGTGAAAATGATTATTATTTATATCTATCACCACCCAATCATCACATTATTGTGAGGGGTACTACGCATAATATCTAAGGAGATATTCTACATAAAAAATCCAAAATGTCATTTAGGAGTGGGGATTCACATAGATCATGATCCAAGCACTGAGTTACGAATTCTCTTAGATGATATGAATATTTTAATGGTAAAACATACCTTTTTAACTTTCATAGAATTATTTTCTAATATTGTAAAATTACATGAAGATAAGGATTAATTACATTCCAATTTATTTTTTTATGAAAAACCTCTAAAATTTAATGAGAAAATTCCTTAATTCATGAATATTATTATATATGGATAAAAGGAAGGAGAAATGGAAGGTAGAATCAAAACAATCTAAAGGATTAAATAATCATTAAAAAAGAACTTCAGAAAGTACCTTTACCCTACTAGTTTAACATCAAGATTTACTAAAATTATAAGTTCATGTGGATACAACATTCAAATGTGGTGACATCATAATCATTGATTTTTAAAAACAAATGTATGGAGAGTTCATTATATGATTTCTTGTTCTTAAAAATGTATACTAAATCCTCAATCATAGTAGTCTTAGTGTCTCAGTTGTAAATTTATACATGAGGTGTGTTTTCATAATTTTTTTTTCAAATATATGACCTAATATGTTAACTATAATTAAATACTATTCATATTTTTATAGGTGTATATAACAGTATAATTTAAATGGAAACCCGGTGAATAAAAATTTGGACTCACTACTCCTCACATCACTTATACAAAAAAATGGTCATTAGAAGACGTAGAAAATTCAGTAATAGTTGAAAAAATGACCTTAATGTTTGAAAACAAACTTAAAGATGAAATACTCTTCTTAATACCCCGGATGGAGGGGTAAAAATCTAAAATTTATAAAATCAAATATATTTTCATTAATTTCATTACATATTCCTTTTTGTTTTTATTGATCATTGGTTTAACATTGAAATCAATTTGGATACTCCAAAGATCTATTTTTTTGGATTTCATACACGGATACCCAACAACTTGACCACACATGATGATGTTTATCAATTTTTAATAAACTACATAAAATATTTTATAAATAAACATATTATTATACATTTTATATTATGTTTTAATGAAAATTTTGTTATAATAGGGTGATGTTTAAATATCATCAATATATTGGCATAGGGACAATCCACAACCACGAGAATCCTATCAAATTATACAAGTGGATATGTATTAAGGTATATATAATAATATTTCACTATCAAAACATATATCAAAACAAATTACTTATTTTAATCAATGTTTCTACAATTTCTAAAACAAAATAATGGAAAATATTGTGGTTATTACGTTTAAAAATTTGTTTGAATCAACCACACGTCATTCTAACACACAATGTGATTAGTTTGACTCAACGTTAATGTTTTCAGTTTAAAGATAAAATTTTAGTTAATAACATATGCCACTCACATAAAACCTAGAAATTACACTTGGATTGTCTTGATATTTTTGGAAAATAGTACATGAATCATATTTATATGTAAGTATAATATGACCATCAATCTGACACACAATGTAGACAGTATGAATCAAAGTGCATGTATTTATTTAAAATTGAAATTTAAATTCAAAACACATGTCGCAAAATTTAAAACAAAACAAATCTCCTGTATTATCTTTATAATTTAGTAAAATCATTTATAAATCATTTTTGAAGTGTAGAAATAAAACAACCATTAATTTGACCCTTTTTGTGCCTGATATGACTCAAAGTAGTTGTTTTCAGTTTAAAAGTAAAATATTATTAATGAATTGTTTCATATTTAGGTTTTATTTATTTATTTATAGTAATATTAATATAAGAATTATTTTTTATATAGTTACACTCTTTTTCTTGATCTGGGGAGGCTTTTTTAGTAATTGGTATCATGATCAGGCTCTTTTGAGAGGGGGTTAGGGTCCCAAGACAGTGAAACATTGATGTTTTTGAATTTGTTGTTGTTTGTGATAAATTTTATATACCAATGTAATTATAAAAACCAAAATTTAAATTTCTCATAATATATTGTTTTTATTGTATTTTTGATGTAAAATTAGTTTAAATTTTAAAAAAATATTTATTGCGGCAATGATCTATAATTTTAGTAGCACACTACAAATACATGGATTTTATCAGCACTAGGAATAACATTGATAAAGGGACCCCTTTATCAGTACTAAACTAGCACTGATAAAGGTCCACCTTTATAAAAAACTTTTCAAAACTAATTAAGTGTACTTTTATCAATTTTATTTTTGGTATTGATAAAATCCTTGACCATTTAAATATATTTACAATAATAGTTCTTATTTATTGTTGATGAAGGCTGTTTTTATCACTATTAAATACCATATCTGCAGTAGTGAGGTATGAATTTATAATTTTAGCCCATTTAAAAAATGGATCAAAATTTGAAGACCCTAAATGGATCTAGTTTCATATGGGATTTGTCTATTAAGTCTTGATCTGTTACAAAAATTCTAAGATCTCCAAACACGGATGGTTATAAAAAATGAGTAAAAGTGAGACAAAAGAAAGAAGATGATGATGATGAAAAATAAGATAGATAGATACAAATATTTACATTGTTAATCAATAATTAATTTTTCTACTATATGTAGAAATTTTTTATTATTTATGGATAAAATTGCAGGGAACACAAACCATGTTTAAAAAATCTATATTTAAATGAGTTCATAAATAAATGGAGTGTTATAGTAACAGAATTTTCCACAAAGATGGTTCATTGTGCTATATTACCTATGATAGTAAAGTATGTGAAGATAAATTTCCCATGATAGTAAGATTCACATAGCTACAATACCCACTATTGAAGTCCACACAACTATAATAACTGATGTTGATGTCACTTGTAGCATTTCAACCCTCTTTGGATCAAGATCCACTACTCCAATAATCTCCAACTCATAGATAATTTCAGCAAACTAACATCATTACTGGTTACAAATTAAAAAACTTACTTAATATGAGCTACTACTCTTCTTCACTCACCAATGGGTCCTTTACCTTTAAAACATTGATTTTAAGCTGGAAATTCATGAAAGATCGGTTTATTTCCATTATAATATTCATTTTCGAAGTTATGATTCATGAAAGACTAGATACTTTTATTTCTATGATACCAAAATGTAATTCCATATTCTATCTCTCAACTTGAATTTCTAAATTAAGACCAATAAAGACACAAAAGTTATTTAACTTCTCAACCACCATCAAATTCATCAATATATCCTTAGACAAACCATCTTCTTCACATATTTTGTTATATCAATATACCCTAACCCTATGGTGGATAGATCCACCACCTATTGTAACTAATATATTCAACTTATGTCTATTAATACACAAGTAAAAACATAATTTTTGGTGATCATGCTTCTTAAATCACCTCCAAGGCCATCATCTGTGTACACATGTAGTTATTTTCCTTAATCAAAGAATAGTGATAATTTATTAATTACCTTTAAATACCTCAATTTCTACTTCAAAAATTCATAATATTTTTTTAGGGTTATCCATGAACCATGTCATAACTCCAACTACATTAGTAATATCAAATCAAGTTTAAACCAAGAAATATATAAAGATTCAAATAATTGATTCATAAGGAACCTTTATCATGTATTCAACCTCTTATACTGTTTTTGGTAATTTCTCATTTGAAAACATAAAATAGATTTCAAAGTGAGTATAATATGGATTTTTTATACCATAATAAATCCTCTTAACACCATTCCAACATAGTTAGCCTATGATAAAATTATGGTTCCATCTTTATGATCTCTCTTGATCATCATCCCCAAAATCTTACTATATTTTCCAAGATCTTTCATCTCAAAATCCTTAACCTTCTTCCCTTTTGTCTCATAAATCCGATATATATATGATCCTTAAATGATCATGTAATCCACATACAAAGTAAATATAATGGATAAATAAAAAAATTAAAATAACAACATCGATACATGCCCTGATATTTGTATGATTTTTTACTCATGAATGCATCAAACATATTATTCCATTTTTTGGGTTCCCTCATTATCCCATAAAAAATTTTCTTGAGTATTCACACTTTTCATTCCTTTCCCAACTCAAAAATTACCTCTGTCTACTCTATATAAATATCTTCCTCTATATATCTATTATGGAAAGCTGATTTCATATCAAGGTATTCAAGATATAAATCCTCTAATGAAAAATAATAAAAACCACTCATATGGTGGTAATATTGACTACATGTGATAAAATTTCAATTAAATATATGCACTATTTTTATTAAAAACCTTTCACCACCAACATTTTCTTGTATATTGGAAGAACATTGTTGTGGGAGCTATAAAATAATGTGTAGTTCATAATACTTGGGTGCAGCAAAGTGGCTGACTATGGTTGTTCTCTGAAGGAGGTAGAAATTAAAACAACTTATCAAAGGTATTATGAAAATAAAACTAAAAAAATAAAATATTAATAAGTATGGAGGGTTTTTTTATATTTATAGAATTATATAAATTAAGTGGGAAGAATATTTTTTTTAGAAATAGTACGATAAAATAGGCCTTTAACAATGCTAAAAAGTCACTGAATACCATAGCACGGTTAAAAGTCCTAAGATTTTATCAATTCTAGAAAAACATTGATAAATGGTCACTTTATGAGAACTTTCAGAATTACTGATAAAACACACCTTTTATTAGTGTTTTTATTTAGCGCCGATAAAGAGACCCTATATTTGTGCTTCTATAAGAACTGATAAAGGCATCCTTTATTATAACTAATAGATGCACTGATAAAGGAGTCCTTTATTAGTGATTCTAAATGCACTGATAAAGGCATCATTTATCAAGGATTTTAGAGGACCTAATAAACTATTACTTTATTAACATATTTAGTAGTATTGATAAAGGGGAATATTGTAGTGTGATGTTACATCACACTACATCTCCTGAAATAGGGAATATTGTAGATTGGTGTAATATCACACTATGATACCAAAAAGAACACTAAAAATTATAAAAATATAATTTAAATAAATAATATAAATGAAACAAAATATAGGACACAAATACAAGAAAAAAAATTATTATAGAGAAAAAGAACACACCTGTATAAAAGAACAAGACACCCCTACTTGAGAAAAATAAAGCACCTATATAAGAAAAACATATTATCCTATAAATAATATAAAACATAAATTAAATAGAAAGTGTTAATTTAAAACTAAAATTTGGGTCATAACAGGAACATTTTCTACCAGATTGCATTGTAATATTTTTTTTTACATCACACCATTTATTGTTTATCTTGAAGAATTATCTATGTGAAAATTAAATAAATAAGTATAATATAAAAATGATAATTAAATTAATTAAGTAATATCATATAGAATGATGCGAAAACATTGTAGGCTCATTTTCTTGGTTTTGGTGATTTGATATGCATTTTAAACTAAAATAACACTTATATATTGAAAAGAAGCACTTGGAGTCATACCAGTCACACTATGTGTCATATTGAGGTGAAGATAATTCCATCATGTCCCAAATGTCTTATGTATAATGGTCTTAAAGTATCAAAAAAATCAGAATATACTTCCTCAATTTTGAGTATGCCACTTAATTTTTTTTACTAAAATATCATTTTAAACTGGAAACACACACTTTGAGTCATACATGTCACTTCATGAGTTAGTTTGTTTTGAGACTTATTCCTGCACATAAAAAATTAATTATGAATTATTTTACTATATTATCAAGACAATTAGAGTGTGTTTCTCAGTTATCAATGAGTGAAACTTTTTTGTAGTAAAATCTCAATTTTAAACTAATTAAGGATACTTTGAGTCATAACATGCACATAATATATTTTATTTAGGTGAGGATAATTCTTATAAATAAAAAATGACTCTTGCATCATTTTCCTAAAGTAAAAAAAATAATCCAAATTCATTTTATCGTTTTTGAGTAAGTCAGTTGTCATATTTACTAAAATTAATGTCAATTTTGAATAAAAACATGCACTTTGATTCATACCAGTCACATCGTGCATCAGATTGAGATGTGGCTGATTAATACATATCCAAAATTACTTATGGACAATTTTAATAATGTAAAAACACAATTCTAATTCACTTCCTTGGTTTTTAGTAAGCTACATTTGTTTTTTACTAAAATGTAATTTTAAACTGGAAACACACATTTTGAGTCATAAAGGTTGAATCGTGGGTGTGTTTTATGTGAGACTAATTAATGCATATCACAAATTAATTATTAATTATTTTTAAAAATTACCAAGATATTATGAGTTCATTTTATTTATTTTCAATGAGTAAATCTTTTTTTATTAAAATGTAAATTTTAAACTGATAATAGACACTTTGAGTTATACCGGGAACATAGTGTATAACATTGAGATTAATATGATTCCTAAAAATGAAAAAATGACCTACGGATCATTTTCCTAAAGTACCAGAATAATAATAATTCGTTTTCTTGAATTTGTGTATGTAAGTTATCTTTTTTACTAAAATATATATCAATTTTGAATAAAAAGGCACACTTGGTGTCATACCGGTCACACTATGCATCATATTGAGGCAAGAACGATTAAAAAACATCCCAATTGACTTATGAATCATTTTTCTAAAGTATCAAAACAATGTGAATGAATTTCCTATGTTTTGAGTATGCCACTTGTGTTTTTTTACTAAAATGTCATTTTAAACTGGAAACACACACTTTTAGTCATACATGTCACATCATGTGTGTGTTTTATGTGAGATTGATTCTTAAAATTAAAAATTAATTATTAATTATTTTATTAAATTATCAAGAGTATATGAGACCTTTTTACTAGGATTTAGTGAGTGTCACTTTTTGTATTAAAAATTCAATTTTAAACTGATAACAAACACTTTGAGTGTTACTGGGCACATCGTGCATCATATTGAGATGGAGATGATTCCTAAACTTAAAAAATGACTTATTGATAATTTTACCAAAGTACCAAAACAATATAAATTATTATTTTTAGTTTTAATATGTTAGTTCTCTTTTTGCTAAAATTAATGCCAATTTTGAATAAAAAGATGCTCTTGGAGTCATACCAGTCACACCGTGCAATGAATTGAGGTGTGGATGATTCTTGAATATTAAAAAAAGACTTATGGATCATTTTACTAAAGTATCAAAACCAACGTAATTTTTTCCTTGGTTTTGAGTACTCCAATTGTTTTCTTTCTTCTAAAATGTCATTTTAAACAAGAAACATACACTTCGAGTCATACCGGTCGCATCATGTGTGGTTTTATGTGTGAATGATTACTATATGTAAAAATTGAATTATAATGTTTTTCATAAATTATCAAGACAATCTGAGCAGGTTTTCTTAGTTTTCAATGAGTGAAACTTTTTTGTATTAAAATATCAATTTTAAACTGATAACGAATACTTTGAGTCATACTGAAAACATCATATATCAGATTGCGGTGAAGAGGGTTTATAATTGTCATAAATCACTTATGTATCATTTTCATATAGTAAAAAACAATATAAATTCATTTTATCAATTTTGAGTATGTTTGTTGTCATTTTTACTAAAATTAATGTCAATTTTGAATAAAAAGATGCACTTTGAGTCATACTAGTCACACCATGCATCATATTGTGGTGAAAATGGTTCGTAAACATAAAAATGATTTTTAGATCATTTTAATAAAGTATCAAAACAATATGAATTAATTTAATTAGTTTTGATAATGCCACTTGTGTTTTTTACTAAAATTTTATTTTAAACTAGAAACCTGCACTTTGAGTCATACTGGTCACATCATATGTGGGATTTATGTAAGACTTATTTCTATATTTAAAAATCATTTATGAATCATTTTAGTAAATTATAAAGACAACTCAATCATGTTTTATTATTTTTCACAATGTGACACTTTTTTTTTGTTAAAATGACAATTTTAAACTGATAACATACACTTTGAGCCATACTCGAAACATAATATATCTGATTGAGGTATAGATAATTACTACACATTAAAAATCACCTAGGTATCATTTTCCTAAAGTACCAAAATAATATGAATTATTTTTCTTTCTTTTGAGTATGTCAATTGTCTTTTTTACAAAAAATATTGTCAATTTTGAATAAAAAGATGCACTTGGTGTCAAATTGAGGTAAAAAAGATTACTACATGTCCCAAATGACTTATGGATCGTTTTTATAAAGTATAAAAATAATATTAATTAATTTAATTAGTTTTTAGTATTCTAATTTTTTTTACTAGAATATCATTTAGAATGGAAACGAACACTTTGAGTCATACAGGTAACATTGTGTGTGGGTTTGATATGAGGTAAATTCAAATATGTCACAAATGATTAGGAATATTTTTCCTAAATTATCTTGATAGTCCGAGAATGTTTTCTTAATTTTTAATGAGTGATATTTTTTTATTAAAATTTCAATTTTAAACTAATAACAATCACTTTGAGTCATACAAGGAAATCATGTATCAGATTGAGGTGCGTCTGATTTTTACATGTCAAAAATGAATCATGGATCTTTGTAATAAAGTAACAAAGAAATATGAACGTGTTTTCTATGTTTTGAATATTTAAGTTGTATTTTTTACTAAAATTATTGTCAATTTCAAAATAATCTGAATGAGTTTTCTCGATGATGATAAAATATAACATAAAATCATAATTGTTTATTCATCAAAATTGGAATATAAATAATCTCATATATTTTTTATTGATAATGATGATGCGTTTTTTATTAATGATCTTGTGAAAATGGACCATTTTACATAATGAATGTGTACATTCATAATGAATGTAAATTGTATGGATTTCATAAGAATTTATGATATTATATCCTAAATATAATTGATGATCATATAGGCTAAATAATTACACCACCCACAAAAGTGAAACCACAGTATTGTTATTTTTTGAAAATTCAGGATTTGGTCGATGAAATTTTATATTTCTTTATTTTTTTATAGGTTTTGGATCTAGCTACTAGCTTCTTTTTCCAAGGGATGTTCATATGGATTTTTTGTGCTTTAAAATTTCATTTTAGGTGGATTTTTATATTTTGGGGATTTCTTCACAAGGTGGTTTATTTTTATTTGATTTTGTTTCCTTTGACACTAGCCCTCCTTGATGACCACAATCTCTCAATAATGGTTGTCCTCTAATAGTTATCTCATACACCTTCTAGCTTTGGTGGTTTATTACAAAAATATTTATTCCAACATTTAAGTTGGACTATATAACTATTTTATGATTGGATTTATATTTTATGAATCTCAAGTGACTATTGGCTCTATTACTAAGACCCATTCATTGTAATGTAGATAATTCACGGGAAATGAACTGGATTTTTTTATTGTTTTTCTATTATTCTTGGTGAGGGTTTTCTTTCACACTTCAGTAATATTTTATAGTACATGGAATTTTCTATTAAAATTTTAGCCTATGATAACCAGTTCGAAAAAATAATTGATATGTTTTTCTGTTTCTAAAAAAATTACTCCACTTAAATTACTATAAAAAATCACTTAAACAGGTGGTGAAAAAAAATTATTAACCACCTAAAACACTTTCATAATGAATATTATCATAAGTGGAAATTGGTGTGAAAAATTTAAACAAATTTTCTAAAAATAAATTTGGGTATGATCCTAATTCTACCCTATTGATAAAAAAATTATTATGTGCAAGAAAATTCTTCATCTCCTCTTTCACCTCGGTCTTTATCTTGGTTTTTGACTCTTCCTACTATTCCACCTCAACCACCAACTCCAACTCTATCACTGACTCTTCCTCCGCCATTTCACAACAATTTTATGTTTGTTGACATGTGATTCTAAACTAATTGTTTTCCTCCATTATAATTATCCTTGATAAACTGATCAATATTACTATATAAGAATTATGAAAGAAATTCTTCACCCCAAAAATATATGTCTAAGGTCATAACTTGTACTAGATCATAAACATTGTAGGTAATCACCTAAATATATTTTCAGAAAACATTTTGAAAACATGTATGCTACCCACTCATCTCTAAACAAACGTACTTCTTCTTTTGAGTATAAATGTTGTAAAAAATCTTGATAGTACTAAGAAAAATATGGAAAAACAAATTATTATGAAATATATTTAATGAAATTGTAATTACCTTTGGAAATTACCTTTTGTAGGATGATATTATTTTCATTCCTTATAATCTCTCTCATAAATTTTCAAACATAATATCCATAATAAATGCCATTATATTGCTTCAAAAATTGTAGAAACCTTGAAATAAATAATTAAGATGTTTTTAAATGTTTTGATAGTTAAATATTTATTTATATAACTTAATTTGTTTTCCATTTTTATTAATCAACATGATTTATCTCTTTAGACACAGACTTCATGCCCTGATTAACCTATATTTAGCGACCAACATATCATAACAAAATTATTGTTAAAACACAAAATCAAACACATAATTTGATGTTTATCTATAAAATGTTGATTATAGTGTATCAAAAAATCAAAATACACATCATGTGTGGTTTTTTGGTTGGATATCCATTCAATAGATTCAAAAATTAAATATTTAGGGTATCCAAATTGACTGCAATCACCATCTATTGATTCCTAAAAAAATAAGTGATTCAAAAATTAAAAATGTATTTTACGTGATTAGATTGTAGAGTTTTACCTATTTATTATAGGAATCAAAAAAGTTCTTTCGTCAGATAGTTTTTGATCAAATGTTTTGATTCACTCATCACTTTTCTTATCAATTTATTCCTTTTCCAAAGTATGTTTTTACATAGAAATTATATAGGGATTGATGAATCCAAATAATTCTTTACATGGTTTCACTCTATATAGTTGTAATAAAAATTCTTGAAGAAAATATTAATAGTTATTAAATTTAAAAAACATATTAGCTCACTATTTGGAAAAAATATTATAAAAATGTACCTTATGTATGTATTCATAACTGAGATACCCAACCATTCATGCTTCAGAATGTCATTTATAGTCCCGAGACCAATTATGTCTATTAGGAAAGTTCCATATATTTTTTTTCATATGGAATGTAAGAAATATTTTCATATTTAAATGTGGTCTATATATAAAGTTTTAATTATAATAAATGTTTATTTGGAAATGGTGGGGGGAAGGCACTCTCAGAAGTTAGTTTTGATTTCATGGTCGATTCACTATATTTTCAAGACCTGACCTTTTGTTTTCCCATAGATTTATCTATCTGTAATATCATACCTCACTTCAGACCTTTTATCATCAACTATTATAGATTTTTCTGCTAAAAAAATTGTTAAATGCAAACATCATGTATCTTTATAAGATTATACAACCATGATATGAAAGCTCCCATAGCATCATTGACCATTGTAATATCCAAATCATTAAGTGGAACATGAAACTCAGTTATCAGATAATGATATACCTGGATAATCAATATAATGCGACCTTTTAGTATGTTTTTATGGTGCATCTTGTCTCCTGGGATATTAGACACTATACCCATCACAACAAGGTGGTGCATGGGTGTTGACAGATACAAATCACATACAACTATACCCTATAGAATTTTAGTACTATAATGTTATCAAAAGTTATTTGATTCACATTTAGAAGAAAGAGTAATGAAAAAAATTATTACCTTGGGTAAGGTATGAGGTTGGGAGAAATGACTATCCTCAAATCTAATGGTATAATTTTGTTCATGTTTGGATATTTGATCTATACCCGGTTCCCTTTGATCCTTTATTATGCATTTGTTTAAAAAATAAGTCTGGACAACAATATCTTGTAGTGAGACTATTTGTGACTGTAATCATATCACCATATTATATTTATCATCATGTGGTTTTATATTCTCAAAATATGTTTAAGGAGATACTCCAAAACCTCATCCTTTAATGTGACCATATTGTTCTGGCCACTTCAATGCCACTAAAAGTAGTATTTCTTCTAGTATGGTTACTATTGATTTTTGTGTCTAAAATATATATAAAAATATGAAAATAAATATATATTTTTTTATAATATTTTAATAAATCATAACTAATTATAATTATGTCATACATACACATTTTCAAATTCTATTATTTGTTTTCATCAACTAATTTACGCTCCATATTTCCACAAGCCTCCTTCCATAGCACATGATGTGGGATGGACGTGGCTTCAAATTTTGATTCATAAATATGAATAGAAAAAAAGGAACATATGTTTTTTCACATCACATAATTAAAATTTTATTATTGATTTAAAATACATTCCAATTTCTTCTCTAATAAACTATACCCCCTCCTTGCTTGGTCATAGGGGTACATTGTTTTTGATGCATGTTCTTTATTTTCATCAGTATTTTATTTGTTTCATAAATTATCAATTTCGAATAAATTTGGATAAAATAAATAAAGTAAAATAATATACTATCAACTGAAATTCCCTTGAAATTATTTATCATTACAACTATTAATGAAAACAGTCTATGTTTCTAATTTATAATGTGTCTATAACTAACTATTGGGTGAGGATTTACTTTCCCCTTAGTATCCCTAAGATTTAAATTCAAAAGAAGAGTATAAATTCCTCTATGGTATTTTTCAGTGGCCACTAAGTCAATTTTTTTTATAGAAATCGACTAAAATAAATGGACTCTATAAGGAATATTGAAAATTAAATCAATGTTTTATTATATATATATTTTTGGTAAAATAGATAAAATATATCATAAATTTACCATTATATCTTTATAAAGTACTTACTTCATTACAGGTTGGAAATGGTTCCAAGAATCAACATCAATTGGCACATTCAACCTTGTTATGACCCCAACATAACTAATAAACATAGAATTGTTGGGGTCAATAGATTGGGCGTGTTTATTCCAACCAAGCTAAAATTTTATACCCTGAATTCTTACGCTGATAATTTTATTCAAAACTATGAAATTGAATCATTTTTTATCAACATGTTGTTGATCCCCTAATAATTATGTAGTTTCATTATCAACAGTCTATTCTTCCCCTGAATTGGTAATATCATCATGTGTAGAAGAAATTTTCTGTAAAATTATTTGAAAATTTAATTTATCTTTAATAAAAATAATGAAAGAAGTATAAATGATTTTTGATGGGTCCCATGCATGCTCTATTTCAAAATTTATGAACTATTTAACTCCATATTTATACTATTTTTTCAAATTATTAGAATACATCCATTTTGAAGTAAATGGGTAATTGAATTCAACACCATCTTCCTACTATTTAACGCTATATACACCTATGTTTCTTGAACAACTCTTAGTAGAATCCATCCCATACTAGAAATCGATGATCATTTTGGATGAATACTTCTTATAGTAGTTCAAGAAACATAAAAGAGATTGGGGGATGAGTCTCAAGAAACAAAATGAAATAATAACTATTCAAGAGATATAGCAAATGAGTATAAAAGTTATCTCCTTAAAACTTTTAAAATTTCTACATATTAATTTAAAATTTTAAATCTCATCTCAAAATTATAAAAGGTCCTTAACACTACCATGATAACATCAATGTATCCCCACTGAGTTATACCAAATAAAATTTGTGTTACAAGTCCTTTTCCCTCACAATTATCTCAAATACAAGTCCTCTATATCCATTGAGGTTCATGTATAGGGTGTGAGTACAAAAATAAACAAGTAAATACTAACAGGATCCCTAAAATATAAAACAACACATATATTTGAGTATATTCTCAAAGTTGTAACACTAAAAATACACATGTAAGTCATATCATTATGTACAAAATATTAAACTATGATAATCAAATGTATGGAATTCATTTAATATAAATGAATTATACTTATCATACCATAAGTTTTGACCATGGTTGTTCCCTAAAATTAAAATCATTTCACTAATAAGATGTTCAAATTTGAATAATAGGAGGAGAAAAAATTATTTATCTCTCTCTGTAAATATCCACATCATAGGTACAATGAGGTTCGACCTCAGACCCCTAGTATCCAATACTATATATGGGGGATAACCATCACAAGTACCTATTAAATCCAAATCATGAAATGGTTATAATATATATATTTTTCTTAAGAAGTACATTTGAATTTGGATAAGTTTTAATATAATTGGTTCAATTAGGAAAAAACCACACAATGGGTTCCATAATACATTAGTTAAACCTAAATTCTGAAAAAAATAAAGATGAACAAAAAACAACACAAATATTACGTAACCCTCACCCAAACCATTAAGGAATCATTAACATATCTATATTAACTCACATTCTAACAAACCATTTCTATCCCTCAAATAATACCAATCATATTCTAACATATGATAAAAATTATTTTTATCACATCCACACATATAATTCTAGAATAAAAATATTTTAATCATAGATTGATAGGTATATTAAAAATAATATAAAATAATATCTAGTTATAATTCAGAGAAAATATTAGAAGGAAATATTTATCAACATTTGACAAAAAATAGTTACATATTATGTTTAATACAATAATTTTCAAAAAGTTACTATAGAGAACACATTACTAGACAAATAAATAAAAAAATAGTTAAACAATCATTAAAAAATGTATATAAAGATAAAAATGAAGACTTACTAAATAAAAGTCACAGAATTTTTTCATTTCCTAAAATTCTAAAGTCTAGAAAAAAATTATTTATAAATGTGTAATAGTTCATTTTACAATAAATAGATTATTAAAACCATATTTTTGTATGATTACAATAAAATAATTTGAGGAATATATTTATCCTATCCACACACACACACACATATATATATATATATATTATGAACCATTTCATCTGAAAAATAATATATTAAATACATATATAAAAAATATAACTAATCTGGTATCATAAACATCAAATTCATTAATCAAATAATAAAACATAATAATAACTTAAATATTTATATTATTTCATGTGTAATACATAATAATGGTTCATGATTTAATATAACCCATGTTTTCTCAAATCTAACATAATAAAAACCTATAGCCTATCATTTTCAAAAAATAAATTTATCCCATGTATACACTAAATACACAAATATTAAAAAATAACCCAATTGAAATTTTAATTATGGATTCTAACATGTTACATTTCAAAAATATAATTCACTTTCCATCACAACATACCACCAACCATAATGTAATCCCAAAAAACTCTTTTATATTTAACCAGCTTGAATTTTTCAATTCATTTTTGTTAAAAAATACCATAATCATAAATATAATATAATAGTTCTAAGAAGCACCCTATTTTTTAATATTTCACATCATTTTAAATTAACACATTTTATAATTCCTACATGAAGTATATAATTATCTCATTATTCAATAATATATTCAGTATATGAAAATATAATAAGATTTATATATAAATTTTCTATGAATAAAAAAATAATCAAATGAAAAAAAATATATAGAAACCACCATAAAATTCAATAATTTTATGGTATAAGAACAAAATCCCTTTATTTATTCAACTACATCACCTATGCGACACTAATAATCCAATAATAATTAACAAAAAACCTACACGTATCATTATATGAAATTTTATGAAGATGATTTTCTAAATAGATACACATATATTTGTAAGTATTCTTATTGTATTAAACTTATTTTCATATGCATGTGCATTCCATACTATGGCTACAAGATTCCAACAATGGAAATCCACACTATCTAAAAATAAATAAGAAATAATAATGGAAACATCAAGAAAATCACCATCAATTGCAATAGTGGATGAAGATGCAGTTCGTAGTAGTCTAATATGAACCTGGAATGAGTTTACAGAGTTAGGCTGGAATTCTATAGGTATAGGTAAGTCGGAGAGATAGAGAGAGATGAGATATAGGGTTCTTCATGGTTAATAATGATATAAAAATAAAAATCACAGATCCCAAATAAGCAATCAATGAGAGAGAAAAAAGGGAAAATAATATACATTGGATTCTAGCCTTGATTCATCTGAGAAAATGTAGAGGAGGAGTGCCAAAATCAAGGGAGTTCCATGAGATCTTGATAATGATGAATAAATTAGTCACTATTTGGGTTCTTTTAAATAGACCAGGGACACTTTTATCAATGCTTGTAAAAAAGAACTAATAAAGATCCCTTTTATCCACATTAAAATTTTATGTTCTGATAAAAGATATCTTTATCAGCAATTTTTTTGCACTGATAAAAGAAACCTTTATCAGTGCTTATAAAAAACACTAATAAATATCCCTTTTATCATTGTTAAATTGACAATCTCAGATAAAATTCATCTTTATCAGCACTTTTTAGCACTGATAAAATGTACCTTTATCAGATCTAAAACTATAGCAATGATAAAGGATTTATAATTATAATTATAAATAAAAAAATTCAAATATATTTATATATTTTTTATTATTATTTATAATTATTTAAATATATAATTATTTACTTATAATTACATTAATAATTATTTTAAATTATATTTTTTAGTTATAATAATAAATATATGATTTTCTAAATATAGTAAATATACATTTTAAATATATTTATAATTATATATTTATAATTATAAATTTATTTATGTCATTATATATATTTATACAATTATATGTATATTTAATAGATATATATAAATATAAATATTGTAAATATATTCATTATTTAAATATATTTATTATAATTTTATAATTATAAATATATTTATATTATTCTACATGTTTATATATATATATATTCATGATTTATATATATTTATTAGAATTTTATATTTATTTAAATATATAATTAATTATTTATAAATATATGTATAATTATTTTTTTAAAATCTAATATTTATGTATTTATATAATTATATATATATCCCACAGGGTGCAGCTCAGCAATAGATACCCCTATGGGTCTCAGTAAGGTCTCGAGTTCGAGTCTCACCAGGTTCATCCTTATATTGTATGATGCTGACTTTTGTTTGTAATGTAGTTCCATTCCCTGAGTAAATTTAGGTTTCAACCTCAACTTACATATATAGATATATTATAAATATAAATATAAATATAAATATAATATATAATATATTCATTTTTTAAATAATTTTATTATAATTTTATAGTTATTTAAATATTTATAATTATTTATTTATAATTATATAAATACTTCTTTAGAAAATACAATTTATTTATTTATAATAATTAGGAATATATAAATTTATAAATATAGTAAACATACATTTATAAATATATTTTTTATAAAATTTATTTATAAATACGTTTTAATATTATTAATGAATATATAATTTTAAATACATTCATTTTCAAAATGAGTGAAATTGAATAATTAAAAAAGAGTACACTTTAAAAATATTGAAAAAGTGGATTAGTTTTATTAATTAAATATAAATTATTAAAAAAATATGGATATATATAAATATATATATTAAAGTAAAAATGAATACATATTGAAAACACTAAAACATAGTAAATAAATATATATTAATAAATAAGAGAAAATGATTACATTCAAAAATAAAATAAAAAATAAAAAATAAAAAATATTTAAAATGAATAAATAATACCTAAATATAAAAATATTAAAAATAAAGGATACCCTTTATCAATAGTAAAAAAACTCATAAAGGGTACCTTTTATCAATTCTTTCTTAAGCACTAATAAAATATACCTTTTTAGGAGCATATTTTTTAGTTCTCATAAAGGTTAGTGATGTTAAAGGCCTCTTTTGTAGTAGTGAAAATTAGACAAGGAGGTTGAATCAATATAAATCTACCAATTCAATTATTTATTAATAATTATCCTTCTAATTAAAATTCATCAAATTATAATAGCCGACTTTATCAACATCCAAACCCGATGAAAATTGACACAACCACTAAGAAGAAAAGAATTAAGTCTTAGAATAACTTTGGAATGTGAAATCTTAAAACATTGTCTTGATTTACATTCCTAGGATGACTTATAGTAAGTCTTTGATTAGGGAACACATGAAAACAATAAATGAGAATGATTTGATTTGGGGGATTATACTTAAACCCCCAAATTCAATCCTATTTGATTTAGTTTTATCAATTAACATTTCACTCTCACAACTCACATTTTCCGACCACACATGTAAATTATTTATCATTTGAATTATTTTGAAATTGGAAGAAAAATTCATATATTATATTTACATTAATTATATTGAGCTTTTGGATTCAAAATAAATCATTGGATATGGTGATAATTATATTGAATAATAATTTACTACACTCCCATGGGCGGAGTAATCATCATAAAAATGACTTGCATGTACAAATGTATATAAAGGATATAACCAAATCACATTTTTAATCTTGACTTCCAGACAAAATAAGTGAATATAAGGAGAATAAAATTAAATAAAACCAAATAAATTGAAGATAAATGGAGAATGTTATTATAATAAATGAAAGCTAAAATGTGAAGAAAAATAAGAAGGCATTATAGAAGATATATTTGCTTTGATAGCTATCCCTCTTCCAATGATTAGATACATGGTTTGAATCCACATATTATATTTCCTCAATATCATAATTCATGGTAAAACCCTTCAAAATAATAAAAATATAAATTTATATGGTGGAGGGGAGGCTAGGGTTATGTGTGAATACAAGTGTAAATAGAAAATTAATCAAAATATTTTAATTAAAATTTCATTACCTTGTTGACCTTTGAAATATGATTCTTTTTTATCAATTGTATCCTATATCTAGTATCCAAATTTGAGCCCAATCAGAGAACAAATAAATAAGATATGACCCAGATGTTGAAGTGGTGTCCACGTTGATGAGTCTAGTACAACTTTGACTTCAAGAACTATTTTCTCCCATAAAACGTATGATCCATCAAGCATAGTACAAATAAACATTTTGAAACATAGAGTTTAAAATAATTTCATAAAATTTATAGTCTAAATACATCCCATGAAAATAGGTATGTAAAAAATATTAGAGTGTACCTTATAAGGTTAATACTATAATTTTCATCAAAATTTTAAATACATGATCTTATACCAGGTTTTCAATAAATAACCATATTTCTCATGTGGAAAAAATATATCATTTATTTTCAATCAAATATTTAATAATTTTTATCTACTCCCCCACTTATCCTTTTACACTCCTAGGAAAAGTCAAATTTTATGTATTCCAAAAAATTATGATAAGAAATGCATGTTGACATTTCTCAATCCATTATATGAACATGAGAAAAGAAATAATAATTTCAAGAATTCAATTTCAATAAATTTGAAATTAATTGTCTCATATATTGTATCAAAACAAAATCTAGGGAGATCAATGAAACCAAACATGGTGAAACATGTTATGGGTCCGATAAGACACTAATTCTCCACATGCATGTAGGTTAACCATTTTAAGCTTGTATTTTAGTCTATTATTAAGTATTTCCTAGTTGAGTTAAAATTTTATACTTACCTATTTCTTTTCCAATAATTTTTTAAATCCCTTGTAATCAAATTTAAACACTCACTCACTTATATATTCTCAAAATTCAAACATTAAACTCTTGACCTATATATTTGCATATATTGTACATTTCACCAATCCCCTATTTATTATTATTATTATTATTTTTATTAGGTTTTTTTGTTTAATTTTTTAGGGAATACAACTATTGGATATCTATTACAAACATATTAGAAATTTGGTATAATAATGTAACTAATCAAAATAGGAACAAATGTATGAAAAAACCATTCTTGTTAGCATAAAAAAATTATCATTTTGATTATACCATAAATTGAATAAGAACTTTTTACAATTCATGGTTTTTTGTGATGTTATATTGAGAATTAAAATGAAAAAAGTTTCATAAAATGATCACAAAAACAATGGGGTTGAAATATAAAAGGTTTTATAATGTTACAATCGATCATATCATTGAAAACTTCAATATTTATGAAAAACAATTATTAATGAGAAAATATTACTCATGTTTAACATGTTACTAATAGAATAAGAAACATTAAACATGAATTTTATATAAGTTCTAGACAAAAATGATAATGTGACATGATTCTATATTTTGTTTTTGAAAAATAAAACAATATAGGAAAATAAAAAACCAAAAGAAGTTTTTTTTTGAAAAATAAAGAAAAAACACAAATTAAAGTGTGAAACTTCATCACATATGAAATGATATGTGAACATGAAATTTTTAATTTTAAATAGGATAAATAACATAAAAATGAGATGGTTAGGGACAACCTAATGTTCTAAAGTGATGATTTTGTTATGTATTGTGATGACATTAGTTGAATTTCTGGAAGTTCTTCAAAGTATTTCTTCAAATGCTTCACATTGACTGTAAATATCCTATCCATGGCTTCTTTAATGATATCCACTACACTATAAGGACAAAAATTAGATAAACATAATGGTATAACGAGATTAAATTAAACTTACTAGACATCTGTTTTAGTCATGAACTATAGATATAGACTTTGTCTCCATCACGAAACACCCTCTTGAAGATAATATTATCATGGGTTGATTGTTCCTACTCTTTATAGAGCACTGAGTTCTCATATGATGATAATAATATATCCTCAATCTCTTGAAGTTTAAACTTACTTTTATCTCCCACTTGGTATGAATCTAGGTTAAATTTTTTTATTTCCTAAAATACTCAACGCTCGACCTTTATAAATATATGAAAAGCCTAACCAAAGAAAATATAGTACATGGAAATGTTTATGGGAGTATTTTATATCATTATATATGACCAGAGTGCCTTGTCCAATAACTTAATCTAATCTAATATATTCGAATGCATATTTTTCTCCAATATATGCTTCAACTCTTAACTTAAAACTTCATCTTGGCCATTCATTTGGTGGTGGTAATGTTTTAATATTTTTTACCCATAATATTTAAGGAGGGAAGACCAATTTCAATCGAAAAAGTGTGATCATTGATCAATGATGAAATACTTTAGTATTTGAAACTTTCAAAAAATATTTTCCTTAATAAAATCAACTACAACTTGAGAATATCACATCCTATATTCCTTGGAATCTATAAATTTGATAACATAATCAATAACAATGAGAATATATAATAAAACTATTGATATAGGAAAATGACCCATAAAATTAATTCCCTAAACGTAAAAAATCCCATAGAATTCTATGGGTAGTTAAGGTATCTCACATCTCTTAGAAATATTTCCAGTACATTGGAAATTTTTTCATGACTTAAAAAACACATTGGAATCTTGCAACAAGCTAGGATAATATAATCGAGAGTCTAATATTTTCCTAGATATCCTATAGGGTCCAAAGTGTTCACCCTAATAAATTGTATGAAAAAAATATAAAATAGACTCAAAATCACGACCAGGAACACACCTCCTAATAACCTCATCACTACACATAGATCGGAGGTAGGGGTCAACCCACACAAAAAACCATAACATACTATTCAATTTTTCAACTCAGTGTTTAATTATATTTTCTAGTATTTTAAGGGGTATAATATAGTTAACTGAATAATCATATTAAGAATTCATATATGATATTGCATAAATATTCCCATTGAAAAATAAGTCTTGAAGTGGCACAAGGTATAGGGTGTTATCTTTAGTGTGTGAGTGATCCTATGTGTGTGGTGTTCCAACATTTTCTCTAGACCCTTCTTATCCTTTATCTCAATGTCAGACTATTGAAGAATTAGAATACAATGGATAAGTCTAGTATTTTCATCTATATTCTTTAATAGGTGCATGAAGGATTCATGGTTAGAAAAACATATACTTTAGTGCCTAAGAAATAATAATATTATTTTTATAAAGAAAAATATTATATAAAGGAACTGTTTTTTAATTTTTCTGTAGTTTATTTGGTATAAATCCAATTTCCTCAAAGCATATTTCACCACATGTGAATTTCCCTCCAACTTATATGATAATACCTCTCCAACTACGATGCTGGAAGCATCATAAATATGCTAAAATGGAAGCTCCTTGTATAGAATTTTTATGATTGGTAGAGTAGTGAGACACTTATTTATATAAAAAATGATAACTTTAATAAATAATAAAAAAATGGAGTCAACTTATTTTTAAATTAATTAGGATAATGATGGAGTAATCTTAATAAAATCACTGATGAAGAATCGATAAAAACCAGTATGTCTAAGAAATGATAGAACATCATGCACGCATATAGGATACAAAAAGGATAAAATAATGGCTAACTAAGATCAATAAACCTTGATTCTAATTTGTGACACTACATTACCATGTATAATTCCTTTATTTACCATGAAATTAAAATTTTAAAAATTTAAACAAATATTTTTCTCAACACACTAAAAAAGTTTCCAAAGAAAAAGTGACCTTGATCAAATAAAGATCCATATACAATAAATTCATGCACAAATACCTCTATGAAAGTATTAAGTAAATCATAAAAGACACTCACTATCTATATGTTGAAATTACATAGGGCATTAAAAAGTCCAAATGGAATCCTTCCTTAATAAAATGTATTGAACGGGCTGGTGAATATCATCTTCTTCTGGTCCAATACAATAATAAGAACATTGAAATAGCTAGAGAAACCATCCATGAAAAAATAGTGTGTCCTACCCATAATTCTCTCAAGTATCTAGTCAATTAAAGTTAGGGTAAATTGTATTTTTGAGTGGATTTATTCATTTTTTCTATTATCTTTGCACACCCACCAATTGTTTTTTACTATCACGGTTACTAACTCATCATTTTAATATTTTACAATAGTGATTCCAATTTTCTTTAGTATAACCTATATTGGGATAACCTACCAATAGTCATATATGGGATAAATGATACTTACATAAAGTAAATTTTCTATCTATTTCATTACAACATCTAATAGTATGTGGTTAAGTCTCCTTTTTTAATAGATAACTAGTTTAGCCTCATCCTCTAAATGAAATATATGCATGAAAATGGACGGTATTATGTCTGATATGTCTTATAACGTCCACCCAATTGTCCTAATATTATCCCACAAAAAGTATAAAAGTAATTGTTATTATTCATTAAATATATTATTTAAAATAATTATAGAAAAAATTTCATCATTCAATATGTATAAATATTTCAAATTTTGGGGAAATAGTTTGAGTTCCAATTTGGGTGAGTGTTGTATTGATAGAAATGTCATGAGAACTGAGATATTTATGAAATTTATGTTGGTATATGAATATATATTATCAATATACATGAATAATACAACACTCCCATCTAAAAAATTAGTAGGAATATTACAATTTGAAAGTGTGTGCAAGTAATTAGAATAAAAATACTCAAAATTATAAGAACTAAGAGTGGATTGATCATGAGAAATAGGTGTGTAAATATTATAAGACATAAAAATAGTTTTAATACATAACATATATCATGTCATGGATCAATCCCCATTTATAAAATATTGTAAATAAATAATTGGTGAATCATTACATGATGGGCCATAATGGGAGATGAAGAAAGCATAATGTTCATCTAAGGTGTACTTAATGGATTACAAAATATTAAATCTTAAATATCACATCCAATCTCCAAAAAAAGTTTTACCTCATGGAAATTTATGATTTATTTATTAGTTTTAAGGGAGGACATACCAAGAATTTTGGTAGCATGAGAAATCTCCTAGTTATCCTCCATATTAAACATATAAAAATCCGTGATAAATATCACATCTCTCCCTCAAACAAGTAAATCCTTAAGAAATAATATTGTGTATGTCTTGACCCTATTTTATTGTTGGAACACCACCCTATTATCTTCATTAAACTAAATTTAAATTAATAGAAAAATATGTGAGGATTGATATTAATGTAGGCTCCATAATCACATAAATCATCAGATAAATGTAGCTCTCCTATGGTGTATGGTATAGTTAATCTCTCAGACCTTATATTTTATAGGAATATCAAGAAATTACTAGAAATTTGGGTTATACCCAGGCCTCTATACACATGGTTTTTTGTAACCATAGGTATATCAGTACATATATTTGATATAAAGTATTGGTATACAGTCAAAATGGACATCCTATACCAATGGTTTTTAGAAACATTCAGTATAGAGACCCCACAAATGCTTAGGATTTTACCTACCCTCCCCAATCCCTAATCCCCCCTTACACACACTACCTTCCCTAGTTATCCCAATGTGATTATCCCCCACCCATTTTTTATTGATTCAATAATTATTCAACATCAAATTGATGAGTTTTAGGTTTATGAACTCTTCCGTCAAGCATTGGTTTTATTTTTATCAAAGTATAAAACATCAAATGAGACCTTGTTATATCACAGTTCTTCCCGATTAATTTAACTAAGGATTACTTATATTATATTTGTTGTAGTTAGACAATTTGAATGATATTTTTTATTAAGTATAATGAAATGTAAAACTGAGTATAAAAAAGAAGTATAATATAATATTACAACTTATGTTATAATTTTTACGTGGATGGATACATTTTAAATTGTTTTTATAAACATGATGATGTAAAACTAGGTGGTTTTTTTCATAAAAATCATGGTTTAAGTTAATATCAAGTTTATAAATGTTAATTTTGAATATAATGTTAACATGATGGTTTTAAAAGGATGTATTAAATGAGTTATATTTTTTATACATATTAGATGTTATATGAGTTTCTAATAGAGAATAAAATTTTTATAGAATAATGTTTTTAGAAGGATATTATTTTTTAAAGTATATTGGGTGTTAATTATGTTTAAAATAGTTGTTATTATATTCAAATCATGTACAAATGTGTTATGTTGTAAAATTAGTTATTTGTGTGATATATATTAGGGGATTATGTAATTCTGTTACGAGTTTGTTCTTGAACCACACAAAAATTATATAAGCTATTATGTTTTTGAAAAAATACCCTCTTATGGATTTTTCAATATTTTAATCACATTTCTCCATTATAGCCCATTCTTGGGTCCTTTGGAATTTATTAAAGACAATTCATTTTTCTATTAGAATGTATTTCTTGTTTCTAAATTCAATATGTGTTCTTTTATTAGAATACTAATTCACTACTATAAATATAACATATTTACATAGATATGTAGCCACAATTTTATAGGTTTGTGGCCATAGGTTGTTTATAGACATGATTTAATTAAACATTCATGGATAAACAACCACATTTTTTTGTGATATGTGTCCGGATCTCCCCTCCTCCTCCCCAGATTCACGACCCTCCTCTCCTCATCATCTACATCTCTCACCGCAAAACCCTCCTCTCGATGCTTCCAGTCAATTCCCACTCTCATGCTAATGTAAACCTCTCTCACCACAACCCTCCTCTTCAAAACATCGACCTCTCTCACACTATTCACGACAACTTCATCATCGCGGCATCCTCCCCCGATGCTACCCCCAATGCTACCACCGATATGACGTTTTCCCAAGACATCCACCCCACCTACTCCTCTGGCACACCTCCAAAATGGCTACCCAGTATCTTGGGGATCATCCTCCTCCTCAACGGGTCAGACCTCCAGATTACCCACCAATGGTATTTAGGGTTTTAACCCCTCAAATTTCACTCATGTGTATTTTCTCCAATGGTTGTAATTTATATGTTGATGGGATTTTAGGTGGTTTACAATATCAAATGATGGATGAAAAACCAAATACATTTTTGTTATTCAAATTAGGCGAGTTTAGGTGTTAGGGTGGCATAATTATCACTTGATGGCCAGATGTGATTTCTTGTATATTGTTTGTACTGTTTTTTATTTTTCATGCATGATCATATGAAATATTATGATATATATGAGGAACCTAAATGGATGTTCTATACTGATATGTATTTCTTATACCTTTTATGGAAACCTAGGAGTGGGGGTAGAGTTTATGATTTTATTTTGGGTAACATGCCATACAGGAGACCTGGTAGGAGGTGATTGATGAGTATTGGGAGACTAGGTCAGAGAGAAACTTGGTTTCTTTTGTCATATCTCCACTAGTTATTTTTTATTTTGTCTATTTTTTTCTTGATCAACCTAGTGTGTTTTCCTCTTGATGTATGTATGTATGTTTTGATATGAGCCCATTTTTTCTGAGTTAAATAAGTATTTTTATTATTATTGGTTTACCATAATTTTAATTCCTTTAACTTCCTACAATTTTTTATGTTTATTTAGTTATTTATACATTACTGTTTGTGTGAAGATACTGATATTATAGTCTCACCATGATGATTATTTACTCTCACCAATAGTTTAAATCTTCTACTATACGGGGAGGTACACCATAGGTATTATAACAGCTTCAACATGACCACAGTTTGGACAAGACCATGCCAAGGATTTAAGAAATGTTATCAAAACATTTTTTTGTTGGTTTACACTTCAGGGGATTTAGTAGATAATTTTTTAATTTGTTGGATATTATGATGTACACCAGTTGTATTCATTAAGAACACCTATACGGTGGAAACCCAAGTCAATAAGGGTGTAGTTTTCCATTATATATTTACACTATTATCATTGAGATATTTATTCAAGGATTATTTTTGGGTTGAGATTATTATTTTTTGTTTAACTCTTTCCATGGGGTAGAAATAGAATCCATGTTCATGTATCGTACTTGAAATATAGGGATTTTTATACATGTTCATGACTGCTTGTCTATGTAAAATGGTTTCAAAAAATAAAAGTATGTTTAGAATGAGGGTTTTAAAAAGTAATATTAGTGGTCAGTTTTTTGGAAAATTAATTTGAAAGTGGTTTTGAATAATTAAAACAACAATAATATATGAATTGGTATTTTCTAGAATAACCTATTGAAGGTGTATTAATTAATAGAATCTAAAATATTGGTTTACACATGTTTTTGTTTGATTTATGATATCTTAATCGTGTTTATATGGAAGATGAAAACTTTTAGTTGGTTTGTTAGGATATTATATTCCTAGTAGTTTGGAGTATGATGTCTATGCATTGGGTTTGGTTTGGATTTGTCTTTGTCTTTGGGGGTTTTGGTTGGTGGTAAACCCTCATGTTTGTGGATCTTGTTGGGGTTTTCTTGATATTTTGATCTAAAACTCTCAATATAGGTAATTGTTTTGATTTCTGGGAGATTTTATTATGTATTTTTATTAGGAAGTTTCTTGTTAGATCATTTAAGGGGGTGTATGGTTTTATATTATCAGGGATGAATGTGTGGGGTATGGTTGTTATGCTTGGTCTGTTAGAGAGTAACCCTTATATTATTATGATAAACCGTAGGGTTTTTTGTTTTTGAAATGATATTTTGTTATGAAGTAAGGATTAAAGTTAGTTTCTTTATTTTGTGGTAATAATGCATGCTTAGTATTGTGGAACGATGGGTTTTTAGTTAGTAATTTTGTTATTAACAGATGATGTTGAGTCAAAATTCATCAACAAAGCATCTAATTAGGATGGCATTTTGTTTTCATGGGAAATATGCTCAAGTTGTTGTTTCCCTAATATTATGTTACAACTACTTTGATCCATTGGACAAGACCTTCAAAAAGGAAAAGAAATGGATTTCTAAGTTGTCCATGAGTTTTAGGAGTAGTAGTATCTAATTTTCTGTAGTGACATGGGATCGTAGGATGTTTAGAATATGTTGAAGAAAATTTAGTTCCTATTTGAAAGGATTGTAACTCTAGGGGATATATGGGTGAAACTATAAGTTTCTAAATTCAAAGGAGATGAATCAGAATGGATAAATACATTTTATCATAAAAATAGAAATGAAGAGGTTTTATGGACCGAGTTTCATTCCGTCTTCTATGAGAGGCTATGGTAGATTTATAGAATAAGAGTATGTTTTGGGAATTCATGGAGCCATATGTCACGACCCATCCTCGGGACCCATGCCATGACTACCCCAAGCCCGCCTTCCATAGGCCAGGGGATGGGGACTAGAACCAAAGGCATAAATCCCAATAAAAAGGGGAAGGTATTTCCTTATAAAGTAAACAAAAACCACAGAGTAAGCCAGCAAAAGTAAAAACTAAGTAAAACTGGGTACAATAGTAAGTGCGGAAAGTAAATGGGCCAGAATACAAACCGAAAATGAAAGTAAAGTACAAATGGAAAGAAAGTACAACAACTAAAAGTAAAGCAGCAACGTCGAGCCATCCACTGGAAGTCCCACCTGAAGGGTGGGTACAGATAGCCTCCTCAGCTCCTCGGGTCCAACCGTCCGCTCCGTGTACGTCCTGCCCAGTGGTCAACCTCCAGGTACCGACCTTCTCTACAAGCCTCAACTGCGATTAGTGTTGTCCATCGTCTGCATCCAACACAACATAGTGCAGGCATAGCCCGTGCAGGGGTGAGTATACGGTACTCAGTAGGGACCCCGAGACCCCCGAAGGTCTCCCCGAATCCACAAAGGATAGTCCACAAAGGAAAGATACAATCACGAAGTAACATCCAACACTACTTCGGTATATACCCATACATATACCTAAGTCATCAATTCAAGTTCAGCTCCAGCATCCGAGCCCAACTTCGATAATGTCCACACAGGATAGTACAACCCAATCCACAGAGGAAAGCACAACACAATCCACATAAAAAGAAAGTCAATCATATCGAAGATAATGATTGAAAGTCAAGACTCAGCTCACACAGGTACAATTCTTCGTAAGGTGATAAAGATAATCAGATATAGACACTGATTAATCTAATCTGGGACCCACATAAGACACTAATCTAGCTAAGCTCTCGAACCCACATAGGATACAAGTCCAGCTACTCTATCAGACCCACGTAGGATACTACAATAGAGGTCAAATACTACCGGACCCACATAGGATACAAGAAAAGTAACACTGCCAAACCCACGTAGGATACAAGAACAGTAGTCATCGCCGTCGAACCCATGATGGATTTTAGTATAGTATTCATCGCTGCCGAGCCCATGGAGGATTTCAGTCCAGTCGTCGTCGCTGCCGAACCCACAGTGGATTTCAGTGCAGTCATCATCGTCGTTGCAGTCGCAGCCAACTCTAGGGTTCCCGCACACAGCATGCTCGTTTCTGGGAGGGTCCGCTCCACGATCCAAGGGGTCGATACATCAACTGACATGTAGTCCGGAGTTTATGTATCCCAAAGTTCCGTCTCGACATAGGAAACTCAACACGACAGACGGCACGTCAAACGGACGCCCGATTTGAGAGTTATTGGCCTTTTTGTTCCAGGGGCCCGGTTGATTTTTAAGTCAAAACCAACTTGAGCATACTCCAACTGCATCCAATCCTCTAGAATATTAAGCCAAAAGGTCCGTCTCACTAAGAGGAATACAACAAAGTTGACGACACGTCAATCGGACGTCCGGAGCTCAAGTTATAAGCGTTTCTGCTCCGAGGGCCCGGTTGGTTTCATGTTCGAACCAACCTGGCCGTACACAAAGTTCTTCGAATCCTTGAGTGTAATATACGTAAATGACTGTCTCGATCCAAGTATCACATCTCAACTGACGGTCCATCGATCGGAGGTCCTTAGCCCACGATACGGGCGTTTGAACGGAACAGACTGAAAATAGGTGGTTTTGGGCCCGGACCGACCCGGCCCAAGACCCCCTGGGTCAGCCTGAACCGGGTCCGGGTCCAGCCCATTAGGACGCGGCCCGGCCCGGTGTGGCCGGTCCGACCTGGGTAGTCGGTTGGCCTGGCGCGAGCGTGGCCCGCATGGCCAGCTCGACGCTGGCCGAGCCATCGTGGAAGGGGGGGGGGGGTGCTACCCCCTCTGCTTTGAAACCGCGACCCCCATGTGGGGGCCGCTCCTTTGCCAGCCAGGGGTTACGGCCCATGGCTTTCTCGAAAACCGGCAGGCCAAGCCGGTCGATGTGTCACCGCAGGACCCCCGCTATGGGTCCCGCCCTCCTTGCACCGGCGGCCGGCGGTTCCGGCCACCGTTACCCACACTACCACGGCCATAGGCCGCAGCCTTGTCCGACCGGCGCGGCGCGACGGGGCCGCGCCCCTCTGCCGCGGACCCGCTACGGCCGCGGCTTCTTCGTGGTTCTCCGGCACAACATGAATGCAACGCGGCTTCGTTTGGCCTCAACGGCGCGACGCGACGACACCGCACATCTTCACCCGTTCCTCTTGCTTCTGCGCGGTGCCGTTGCACCGCGCTGCCTTTGCTCGTGCCGCAACAAGTACAACATCAAAGGGGGAGGAGGGTCAGCCATGTTCATGTGGTCCGACCTCCTCCCATTATTACAATAATAGGCGGCCCAATATAAAAGTGGATGAATGTAAAATAAATCACGAACAAAAAATTAACCCATACCTCAATGAAGTCATCGAACGAGGTTCGCCATGGAAAAAAGATGTTGCGGAAGATGGTGTCGCGTAAGGAGGCTCTGTGAGCGTCGTCGACGTCGCAGTACACGGCGTCACGGAGAAGAGTATCATCGGCATCGCGGTACACGGCATCGCGTTGTCGATCTCCAAGGAATTAGTGTTCTTCATCGTCCTTCGTCGGAGGCCGGCGTTCTTCGTCGGTGTCGGTACTTTCTTCACGTTCTTTAAGGAGGAAGATGAAGTTCTTCGTGGAACTCTCCCTCTCAACACAACGAAGCAACCCCTAATGAAATAAGAATTTTCCTTATTTAATTAACACACACAAGCCAACATTCCATTTGAAATTCCAAATAATTCATTCAATTAATTTAATTAATTAAAGAGTCTTAATAGTCCAATTAATGTGAGAGTTGACTTGGCATTTAATAAGGGGGTGCAGGTGTGTTACAAAAAATAATGGGGGTTTGAGGAAGTTGAAAAGGTGGGGATCATGTGGGGCCCACCTCACTAATATCCTATCAAGAGGGGTTAGGATATAGTGGGTCCCACCTCAACTCCCATAAGTAGGATTAAACTACTTAGAACATAAAATAAAAATTGTTGCACAACTTTTATTTTATTCATTAGGTAACCCTTTTTTTAAATAACCACACCTGAGAAAACGTGACTCTAGAAAAGGTGTTACTAAGTAATTACCGGCGCTGCGGTTTCATTGGTGCCCTCAGATTTTGATTCTGAGCACCAGTTCAAAGTTAGGAAAACCTTCTCGTTCGTTCACTGATAGTACCCGAGCTAAACTTCATAAATTGATTTCGGGCTCACCGGGGCCTCAGAATCAGGTGCTATTAGAAACTTCAATCCTGTAATATCCCAAAGAAAATTAAGAAAAAAATTCCCTTGAATTTTACGGGTCTTTAAATTACTCCCACATCAGGGCTTTACATCCCCGTAAAGATACATCATAAACCAGGGGAACAAATGTGGGTACTGTGCACACATCTGAGCCTCCCACTCCCAAGTTCTCTCCTGGAGGTTCCCGTGCTGCCATCTAATGCGCACTAAAGGAATCGACCACCCATGTAGGACCCGCTCCTGTCGATCCTCAATCTCCACCGGGACCTCCGCAAAAGTCTCCCCATCGTCAATGTCCAGATCCCCATGGTCGATGATAGGCGTCGGGTCGTGCACGTATCTCCTCAGCTGAGATACGTGGAAGACGTCGTGCACCCGGTGCAACTGAGGTGGTAGAGCCAGGCGATAAGACACCTCACCTATCCTGTTGAGTACCTGAAAAGGTCTGATGAAACGCATAGACAACTTGCCTCCTTGGCCAAATCTCCGTAATCCACGTCGAGGTGAGATCCGTAAGAAAACGTGGTCGCCATCCTTGAACTCTAGTGGTCTCCACCTCCTGTCAGCATAAGACTTATGCTGGCTATGAGCAATCCTCATCCGCTCCTGGATGACCTGGACCTTCTCTATCGTGTCCTGGACCATCTCCGGTCCCACAAGGGCTGACTCCCCAGGGTCTTTTCAGCACAATGGTGATCTGCAAGGTCATCCGTACAATGCCTCGTAAGGTGCCATCCCGATGGTGGAGTGGTAGCTCTTGTTGTACGCAAACTCCACCAAGGGCAGGTGGTCCTCCCAACTGTGATCAAAGTCAAGGACACATGCACAGAGCATATCGTCGAGAGTCTGAATGGTCCTCTCCGTCTGACCATCCGTCTGTGGGTGAAAGGCGGTGCTCAGACATACCTGCGTCCCGAATGCCTCTTACAACCCCTTCCAAAGTCGGGAAGTAAAGCGAGCATCTCGATCAGATACGATAGATGATGGAACACCATGAATCCATACAATCTCCTGAATGTAGAGACGTCCCAAGCTCTCTACTGAACCCTGCTCTCTGATGGGTAAGAAGTGAGCCAACTTGGCGAGTCAGTCGACAATCACCCAATTGGAGTCGTGACCTTTGGAAGTACGTGGAAGTCCAGTCACGAAATCCATAGATATCCCATCCCACTTCCCCTCCAGGACCTCCAAGGGCTCCACCAAGCCTACTGGTACCTGGTGCTCCACCTTCACCTGCTGGCAGGTGAGGCATCGAGAAATGAACTCTGCCATAAACTTCTTCATACCCGGCCACCAGTGCTATCGTCTGAGATCCTGGTACATCTTTTCCACTCCTGGATGTACCACTAAAGGGGAAGTGTGAAACTCTCTCAGAACCTCCTCCTGTAAAGAAACTGGTACCATGGTATGTCCTCTGAAAAGGAAGATGTGCTCTCCTCCCACAGAGAATCCATCAGGTACATGTCCTGAGGATATCTGTGCAGGTCGTGTCTCATAGTCAATGTATCCATGTTGTGCCTCTCTGACTCGCTGTAGAATTGGAGGAGTGACTATGAGTGAATAAAGAAAGGCTACTCCATCCCTATCCATGAAGGATATCTGAAAAGAGGCTAGCTGCTCTGTTGCCTCCCCAAGTAGCTGAATGCCCGTCCTCCTGCTGAGAGCATCAGCTACTACGTTTCCCTCTCCAGGAGTATAGACTATCTCAAATTCATAGCCCTAGAGGAACTCGAGCCATCGCCGCTGTCTCAGATTCAGGTCCTTCTGGGAGAAGATGTACCTGAGACTCTGATTGCCAGAGTAGACTGTAAAGCACTCGCCCATTAGATAGTGTCACCATATCTTCAGAGCAAAGACCACTGCTACTAACTCCAGGTCATGGGTAGCGTAGTTCTACTCATGCTTCCTCAACTGACGTGATCCATAGGCGATCACGAACCGCTCCTGCATCAGGACACATCTGAGTCCGGTCCCTGATGCATCGCAATAGACTATGTACCCTACTCCCTCCTCTGGTAGCCTCAAGATTGGTGTGCTGGTCAATCTCTGTCTCAGCTCTTGGAAGCTCTGCTGACATCTATCTGACCACATGAAGGGTTTCCCCTTCTTTGTCAATGCTAAAAGTGGTGCCGCAACCCTGGAAAAGTCTAGCACAAACCTCCGGTAGTACCCAGCTAGACCCAAGAAACTCCGCACCTCTGTCACGCTCCTAGGTGGCTCCCAAGCTAGCACTACCTCGATCTTCACAGGATCCACCACAACTCTTTCCTCAGAGATTAAATGTCCCAAGAAGTGGAACTCACGTAACCAGAACTGACACTTCGAGAGCTTTCTATAAAGCTGGTGCTCTCGGAGTGTGTCTAGTACAACCCGCAAGTGGTAGGCATGCTCCTCCTCAGTGGTCGAGTATATAAATATGTCATTGATGAAGACCACGACAAATCGATTGAGGTATGGCAGAAAAATCCTGTTCATGAGACCCATGAACAACGCTGGAGCATTGGTTACACCTAATGGTATAACCAAGAACTCGTAGTGGCCATACCGACATCTGAAGGTCGTCTTCTGTACGTCCTCGTCCCGAATTCTGAGCTGATGATAGCCTGATCTGAGGTCTATCTTCGAGAACTACCGTGCTCCCTTGAGCTGATCGAAGAGGTTTTCAATCCTTGGTAGTGGATACTTGTTCCTCATGGTCACCTGTTTCAGGAGATGATAGTTAACACATAGTCGCAAGCTCCCGTCCTCCTTGGCGAACAAAATCGGGGAAGCCCAGGGTGAAACACTGGGTCGGATGAATCCCTTTCCCTGCAATTCCTCCAACTATACTCGTAGCTCTCGAAGCTCAGTGGGGGCCATCCGATATTATAGAGTGGATGTTGGGGCTATACCGGGGTACAGGTCAATATAAAAGTTTACCTCTCTGTGAGGAGGTAGTCCTAGAACGTCGTCAGGGAAAACATCCACATACTGATCCACCACTATAGGAAAACTCGGAATCCGCACGTCAACTACTCCTAGGATGAGGCTGGGCAACTGATGAGTGATTGGCTATCCTCTCCTTTACATGATTCCATCCTGTGCTGATAAGGCTCCCTTCTCTCCAATGAAGGTGAACCTGCTCCCATCGGTGCGAACACATCGCACCTTGCGCCTAATACAGTCAATCTGAGCATGGACTGTAGATAACAAATCAATTCCCAAGATGACGTCATAAGGCCTCGACGCTGCTACAAGAACATCCCAGCCAAAGATCTCGCCTCCTAATGTAAGCTCACACTGCCGGCACCAGTGTGTAATCGTCGAGTCTGCTTCTGTAGGTGTCTCTAGCCGTAAGGATCGAGCCAACAGCTCCATCAAAATCTCCGAGCTCCGAATAAGGGTAGAGAGAATGAAAAAATGACTCGCTCCTGTGTTTATAAGAACTGTATCAAGGGTGGAGTAGACATAGATAGTACCTCGAATCATCTTTGGCACGCCATGGTCGTAGGCCTCCGCTGCCTGAAGCTGAGCCTGTCTCTGCCCGCCATCTCCCTGTGGTTGGGGTGGACCTCCTGGTGGTGGTGGTAAAGCCTGAAAGCATTTCCCACCACCCGCTACTCAGCCAGCTCTTCTACCTCGTCCACCTGCTCCCTACGGACCGCCACGATTGACCCTCTGCCTCTGCCTGGGTGGACCCTCAACCGTCTGCTACTCTTCTGCACGGTGGGTCGGCCAGTCACGAGCCATGTGGCCCTGCCCGCCGCATGCGTAGCACTGTCTGCTCCTCGGAAGGCTGGCTCTACACTGGGTGCCCCGCACCTCTGAGCCAGTGTCCTGAGGTCGTCCGCCTGGACCCTTGTGGCGTCCGTCGACTGCCAGCTGCAGATGACTCTGCTACGTGCCGCCCTGCGGGAGGTCTCGCTGCTGGTGTAGGCTTAGCAAGAAAGCTCTTTATAAGAAGGCCTCACTCCAGTACTCCTGCCTATGTTGGAATACTGAGGGAGATCATCGATGCCCTGATCTCATGCCTCAGTCCCTGCTGAAAGGTCTAGGCCCAGAAGAATGGGTCCCGTACCATGTCCGTCGAATAGTGCGAGAGATCGGTAAATCTCGCTGAGTACTGGGCGACCATCATGCTGCCCTACCACAGCTGTATTATGTCCTGGATGTGTACCGTACGGAGGGTGGCTGGGAAGAACTCTGAGTGGAAGAGGCTCTCAAAGTCCGTCTAGAGAAGAGATGCCTCATCGTGCACCTAGAGAATCAAGTTCCACCATCTACCTACTACCGCGTGCAAGAGGCTCGCTGCAAGGATCACCATGAGGTCAGCTGGTGTCCCCACTAACCTAAAAACTCACACAACCGCCTCCATCCAATCCTCTGCTGCCTAAGGGTCTATCTCCCTGCGGAACCTGGGTGGTCTCTGACGTTGAAACTCATGCAGTGCACTAAGGTGACGTGCACTCTCAACAGCTGGGGCTAGTGGCATCGGTGGCTCGGAGGGTAGAGGTACCACCAGTGCCTCTGCTGTAAAAAGGCCCTGCACCAAGGCCTCGTCGCTCGGTGGGCTGTCGTCTCGCACAAAGCTCGGAACCCTAGCTGGATACTGTTGTGGGGCCATCCTGAAAAGAAACAGGTGTGCCATTATCAAAACAGTATACCTGGTGAGCTGACACAAGGTAATCACAAAGAAAACTTTTGAAACACACATGCAATCAATGTTTTCGTGCATTGAGTCGGAAATCAGAAGTCAGGGTCTTGGTGTATGGATACGTCGGCCGCCGTACCAACATTGGACTCCCTGGACTATTAAACACACTCAATACCCTTAACACTATTGCTTTACATAGAAGGAAGATCAGAGTCATGAGTTCTGCGGTAGAACCTAACTCCTCTGATACCAATTTGTCATGACTCGTCCTCGGGACCTATGCTGTGACTACCCCAAGCCTGCCTTCTATAGGCCAGGGGCTGGAGACTAGCACCAAAGGCATAAATCCTGATAAAAAGGGGAAGTCATTTCCTTATAAAGTAAACAAACACCACCAAGTAAGCCAGCAAAAGTAAACACTAAGTGAAACTGGGTGCAATAGTAAGTGCGGAAAGTAAATGGGCCAGATTAAAAACCCAAACTGAATGTAAAGTACAACTGGAAAGAAAGTACAACAACTAAAAGTAAAGCAGCAACGTCGAGCCATCCACTGGAAGTCCCACCTGAAGGGTGGGTACATATATCCTCCTCAGCTCCTCGGGTCCAGCTGTCCGCTTCGTGTACGTCCCGCCCAGTGGTCAACCTCTAGGTACCGACCTGCTCCAAAATCCTTAACCACGATCAGCGTTGTCCATCGTCTGCATCCAACACCACATAGTGCGGGCATAGCCCATGCAGAGGTGAGTATACGCTACTCAATGGGGACCTCGAGACCCATGAAGGCCTCCCAGAATCCACAATGGATAATCCAAAAAGGAAAGATACAATAAAGAAGTAACATCCAACACTACTTAGGTATATTCCCATACATATACCAAAGTCATCAATTCTAGTTCGGCTCCAACATTCGAGCCCAAGTTCGATCACGTCCACACAGGATAGTAAAACCCAATCCAAAGGGGAAAGCACAACACAATCCACATAGGAAGCAAGCCAATCATATCGAAGATAATGATTGAAATTCAAGACTCATCTCACACAGGTATACTTCTTCTTAAGGTGATAGAGATAATCATATGTAGCCACTGATTCATCTAAGCTGGGACCCACTTAAGATACTAAACCAGCTATGCTGTCAGACCCATGTAGGATACAAGTCCTGCTACTCTGTCGGATCCACGTAGGATACTACAACAGAGGTCAAATACTGCAGGACCCACATAGGATACAAGAACAGTAATACTGCCAGACCCACGTAGGATACAAGAACAGTAGTCATCGCCGTCGAACCCATGAAGGATTTCAGTATGGTCTTCATCACTACCTAACCCACGGAGGATTTCAGTGCAGTCATCGTCGCTGCCAAACCCATGGAGGATTTCAGTGCAGTCGTCATCGTCGTTGCAGTCGCAACCAGCTCTAGGGTTCCCACACACAACATGCTCGTTTCCGGGAGGGTCTGCTCCATGAGTCAAGGGGTCGATATATCAACTGACACATAGTCTAGAGTTTATGTATCCCAAAGTTCTGTCTCGACATAGGAAACTCAACACGAGAGACGGTGCGCCAAAGGGACGCCTGGTCTGAGAGTTATTGGCTTTTTCGTTCCATGGTACCGGTTGGTTTTTATGTCAAAAACAACCCGACCATACTCCAAATACGTCAAACCTTGAGTGGAGTAAGCCAAAAGGTCCTTCTCACTAAGAGTAATCCAACAAAGTTGATGGCACATCAATCAGACGTTCAGAGCTCGAGCTATAAGCATTTCTGCTCTGAGGGCCCGGTTGGTTTCATGTTCGAACCAACCCGGCCGTACTCCATGTTCTCCGAAACCTTGAGTGTAATATACCAAAACGACCATCTCGATCCAAGGATCGCATCGTAATAGACAGTGCGTCGATCGGAGTTCTGTAGCCCACGATACGGGTGTTTGAACGAAATTGACTGGAAATAGGGGGTTTTGGGCCCGGACCGACCCGACCCAAGACCCCCTGGGTCGGCCCGAATCGGGTCAACCCGAACCGGGTCCAGGTCTGGCACATTAGGGTGTGGCCTGGCCCAGCTGGTGAGGCCCAGTGCAGCGTGGGTGGCCGGTTGGCCTGGCGCGGGCGTGACCTACATGGCTAGCTCGGCGCTGGCCGAGCCGTCACGGAAAGGGGGGGGGGGGGCGTGCTGCCCCCCTTCTTTGAAACCGCGGCCCCCATGTGGGGGCCGCTCCTTTTCCATCCAGGGGTTACGACCCCCGACTTTCTCGAAAACTGGCCGGCCAAGCCGGACGGTGTGTCACTGCGGGACCCCCCCCCCCCCCCCCCCCCGCGGTTCCCGCCCTCATTATACCGGCGACTGGCGGTTCCGGCCGCTGCTCCCCGCACCGCAGCGACCATAGGCCGTGGCCTTGTCCGACCGGCGCGGCGCGACGGTGCCGCGCCCCTCCGCTGCGGCCCCGATCCGGCCATGGCTTCTTTGTGGTTCTCCGGCGCTGTGCGACGACACCACGCATCTTTGCCTGTTCCTCTTGCTTCCGCACGGTGCCGTTGCACCGCCCTACCTTTGCTCGTGTCGCAACAAGTACAACATCAAAGGGGGAGGAGGGTCGACCATGTTCGTGCGATACAACCTCCTCCTATTATTACAATAACAGGAGGCCCAATATAAAAGTCGATGAACAACAAAGAAATCAGGAACAAAAAATTAACCCCTACCTCGATGAAGTCATCGAACGAGGTTCATCATGGAAAAAAGACGTTGCGGAAGACGGCGTCACAGAAGGAGGATTCGTGAGCGTCGTCGACGTTGTGGTACACGGCGTCACGGAGAATAGGTTCATCGGCATCATGGTAAACGGCGTCGCGGTACATGACGTCGCGTCGTCAATCTCCGAGGAATTAGCATTCTTCGTCGTCCTTCGTTGGAGGCCGACATTCTTCGTCGGTGGCAGTACGTTCTTCTCGTTCTTCTAGGATGAAAATGAAGTTCTTCGTGGAACTCTCCCTCTCAACACAATGAAGCAACCCCTAATGAAATAAGACTTTGTCTTATTTAATTAACACACACAAACCAACATTCAATTTGAAATTCCAAATAATTCATTCAATTAATTAAATTAATTGAAGAGTCTTAACAGTCCAATTAATGTGAGAGTTGACTTGGCATTTAATAAGGGGGTGCAGGTGTGTTACAAAAAATAATGGTGGGTTGAGGAAGTTGAAAAGGTGGGGCTCATGTGGGGCCCACCTCACTAATATCCTATTAAGAGGGGTTAGGATATAGTGGGTCCCACCTCAACTTCCATAAGTAGGTCTAAACTACTTAGAACATAAAAAATTGTTGCACAACTTTTATTTTATTCATTTGTTAAACCTTTTTTTAAATAACCACACCCGAGAAAACGCAACTCCAGAAATGGTGTTCCTAAGAAATTACCGGCGCTGCGGTTTCATTGGTGCCCTCCGATTTCGATTCCAAGAACCAGTTCAAAAGTTTGGAAGACCCGCTCGTTCGTTCACTGAACCTACCCGAGCTAAACTTCGGAAATTAATTCCGGGAACACCGGGCCTCAGAATCAGGTGCCGTCAAAAACTACGTTCTTGTAAAATCCCAAAGAAAATTAAGAAGAAAAATTCCCTTGAATTTTATGGGTATTTAAACTATATCATTATGGTAATCAGTAATTGAGTATACCACTAAATTTGAATGGTTTATTCATTTCATTACATCATTCAAATGAATTCATAAAGGAATTCTATTTTTTAAATTGTATTATGTACTCATTATGTGTATGAGTAGCTTCCTTTTATTTGGAAACCTACTAGGATATATTTAGGATGGACTGAGCTATCTATGCAGATACATCCATTTCATAAGAAGGTACATGGGGAAGGATTGAACCTGAGTAGGAATGAATTTTGGTCAGTGAGCCTCAGTATGAGGGTGACCAAGTTAATTGAATGAGTAATATCTCAGCTCAATATTAGAAAAATAAATGAAGCATGGTCTATATCTCATGTATCAAGAATGTGCATTCATTCCCTTAGTATTGGGATGGGAAAAATATATTTCATGAATGTGTCGAGATGTGGGTTTCTATAGAGATTACTTTATTGGGAAAATCCATCCTAGGTGACGGGGCTTTTAGTATCATACTTTTTGAGGTATTTCTAAAGTTATTTTTTCTATAATTTGGATTTCCCTATCTAATATCTATTAATGTATTGTTTTTGCTGGATATAATGTGTGTTTGAAAGATGATAGTTTTTAAATGAAGAAATTTTGTTGCAATTATTAGGTTAGGATCTTCTATAGTGATCATAATGTGATATGAGGAACTAGACATGTGTACTTAGGATTGATGATGGTATCTATAATACTATAGTGGGGAGATTCATACTCTTCTTTTTTGAGTTAAATCCATATCAAGGGATGGTGATCATTATCAAGGTTTTGAAATTTATGAACTTAGACAGTAAATGGATGAATTTAGTGTCTAGATATGGATGTTGGATTAACAATATTTGGTTCTAAGACCACACCAAAATTAATGATTTACCTATAGTGGTTGGTATATCCTGTGTGTCAAATTAATTATGAGGAGTTTATATTGGTAAATAGTCTATTTAGAGATTCTATATTTCTAATATTTCATTCAGAACAATGTGTTGGGTTAAGTGCTAGATAATTCTAGTGAGGAGTTTGAAAGGGAGCCAAAAAAGGGTACTATTAAGGCTGTTGAATGTGTGTGTGTGGAAGGGAAACCAAGTTTTCCAAATTGTTAATAATTTATGACATAGATTCCATAACAATAATAATTGTTAAAAGATTAAAGGAAATAACCAATTATCACATGTTCGAAAATAGTTTCTGTAAAGAAGGAATATACAATCAAGAAGAAGGAAGATCATGCACCAAATGATTGTCTAATCATATTATTAAATTGGTTTGAAAAATCCAAGTATATTGAGTAAGAATAAAAGAAGGACAATTATATAATTTTTATAATTGATAAAGCTATATAAACTAATAATAAAGATGAATTTTAAAATAAGAAAATGCTTAAAAATTGAGGTTTCAATCTAGAAAATAAGAAGAATATAGGAATGGAAAGTTTTAGGTATCTTATACATTCAAGGAATGGATTTTATAGGTTAAGAAAAATTTATAATCTATATTTATCACTTTTAAGTGTTGATGGAAGGTTAATTTATTCCCATATCTTGGTGATTTTTGATTTTTGAATAGGCAATTGAATGTGATGTTTGAAAAATAAATAGCTTTATTAATGATCATGTTATTTATTATTGGGATGCACATATCAATCTGAATATTATTTGTTCATTGTTGGTTATGGATTCAAGTATCATTTATCATGTACAATTGACACACTGATCACATATATATAAGAATTCATTATATCTCATTTCTTTTCCCACTATTTTCTTATAGTTGGTTTCATATGATGAGGCCAGTTCTATCCACCACCATCGAATATAGTGAGTCCAAAATTGGATTTGGGTAAGGTTTATTTAATTTTTATAGTTTGGATCAATTTTATTTAGGTATTTTAATTTTTTGGGTTTCTTATATTTTTTTAGTGTGTTTTGGATTTTGTAGAGGTGGATTCGAGTCGCCTTTGATAAAGGCTTAAATGTGTATGAATTGGTAGGCATATACGTATATAAGTTCCCCCTTTATATCTATTCACTCATGGTAGTATGAATATATATATATATATATTGTGGATAGGTGTGATTATTTATAGATATGAAAAATTCATACATGTGTAAGTGTAAAGGGGTATATGCAAGTATAAACATATATCTAAGGACCCCTTTGTGCATATTTGGACACGAAAATATGTACATAAGGGCTATGTTTCCTTATATATATGTGAATTTTCATATTCATGCAAGAAAATAAAAGGAATATTTGAGTTTTTTTCATCAAAAGTAGTGGATCTTGAGGTTGTGGTAGGTTCCCTCTGCCTAAACCATTAATTTGAATTCTATAATTGCTTGATTGTTTTAAAAACTCATTTCCATAATTTCTTTCTTGTTTTAAAAAATTATTTTCTAAAAACCACTAGCTTTGTCAAGGAAGAATATGAATATATCCCTTGAAATTATTTGTAGACCTTATTCAAAGAGGTTAACAAATGATAGTAGTTTCAAGATACTAGAACAAGAGATCTAAAAACCATACATTTACCATCCTTAGAGACATTCATGATCTCATTCAACTTCCCATTAAATTCATCATAAAAAACCACTACTTAATTTAAGGATATGTTAGTTCCAATACCAAGCTTCCTTACATCTTATTTGGTATCATGGAACTTACCCATAGTATTCCTATTGAAATCTTTCACAAGGAATGGTGTAAACATATCACACTATAGGGACTCAATCTGTAAGGATACATAATTCAATTTTGTGCCAATTTTTCTCAACTAACTAGATTCAATAAATTTGAGTTGGTATCTTATATGTATCCAATGGTCTTAAAAAGAATTACATATAGGGTATTACTATTATAGAATATCACTGCCTCTCACTCATTCAAATCAACTTCCATCTTTTTTAGAACTAGTGATATTATCCTACCATAAGGATAGTAATTCAGATTATCTTTCCCTTCGCAGTAGTGATCCATGAAACAAATCATTTACCTTGTCAGGTTGAACTTCATATTATTAATCATAATATATAACACATACATATCATAAAAAGGGACTTTATCCATATCTCATATTATTTTGGCTATCCTTGTTTGAAAAAACATGCAGAGAACCTTCCACTTAGATTCAAATTCCTTCACTGGTGTGTTGGGTTCTTTTGCAAGGGAAGGAGGAGGGTTCCCTTTTTTTTATTAAAACTGTTTTTTGAACCAAAACACCCTTTATGTTCTATTATAATTTTAAGTTGAAATTTTCCAAGTAGGCAAGTGTTGTAACGACCAAGTCACCACTAAGTGAATAACATGATTTGGATGGAATGAATTTTCATGGAGGAAATCCTTTCCTTGAGTGTTTAAATTGATAGGACCTTGTTACAATAAAATGAATATTTTTTCTTATATTAAGTGACAAGTATATTACAATTTTTCTATGCTTTTACTTGAATTAAGTAGTTTAAGTGGAATGTGTATGGGGTGGGTAGGGGGTGTGGGTTGTGCAGGGGGGTGGGTCGGGGGGTGTGCAGTGGAGGGGGTAGGGGGAAGGGGTAGGGGGTGTGTTGGGGCAGGAGGAGGGGGTGTTCTGGGGGTGTGCAGGGGGTGCAGGGGGTGTGAAGGGGGGTGTAGGTGGTGTGCAGGGGGAAGGGGGAGGGGGTGTGCATGAAAAGTGTGAAAAGGCTATTCCTAAATTTTAGGAATACAAATGACATTGTATCGGTATAACATATTGTAAAACTAATCACTTTATGTGTTATTATTAGGTTTGTAAAGGTTCATTTACAATCTTAGGTCACAACCACTTATTTCTTTACACTATATTTTTTAGTCCCATATAATACATTAGTAAAGACATACACTATTTCATGACTCAATGTGATACATATACCACCTTTGAAGTCCCACAGTACTAACCTATACCAAAACCACTAGTTCTTGAAGACTACTTGGTTTCACCTATCACTAGGTTCTTATTTCCCCATCATAGAACCACTTTGTACTAGTGTTGTGTTCCTCATTACCCACCCAATGCTAGTTGAAGATGATAAGGCTCCTAAGATATGACTATGAGAGTTATCTTCTTATTATCCACTATCCCTATATTTTTCTTGAGAAAATATTTTTTTTAGTTTTTCTCAATAGATTTCACATACATAAATCATGAAATCAAATACATTATTGTAACAATTGAAATGAAAAGATTCTTGAAAACTATATTTTTACCTACAGTTCTATATACATTTTTCTGTTCATTGAGAGATAAGATGTGTCAAATAAATGTAGGATATGACCAATTTAATTAGTGGGTGATGAAGAATATGGAAGTTAGTAGTTCCAATAAAGACACATCATCATACCCAACCTACTCTCATCTAGTCAGAAAACAACATTCAGATTTTATTTATAATAATTTGTTGGAAGTTATTAGACACTCACTTACCCCCTACGCAACACAGCCCCACACTATTCTCTAAATCTACACCCCAATCCCATGTTCCCATCATCACCACTCCTTTAAAATTTCAAATTTTACTCAAGGTGGAAATACTAAATAATTTAAATAGAACTACCACCTTGTCATAGATTATACATTTCTTGATACAGTTCCATCTTCCAATTTAGAACATCACAAAACCTGACCTCCTCTATTGATTTTTTTGATGATATTTCAAAATTATGGTATTCCTTTTCACATTTCATTCCAAGATAGAGGAAAAAAGTACTCAATGAGAATATGAATTTTAAGAAATGTTCTATTTGTCATACCTATCGATGCCTAATGTTGGAAGTTTTGTTCTTAATCACTAATTTTAGAGGATCCATCATCTTCATATAATTGAATTCTTCCTTAACTAGCTTATAAAAAATCAATCAGTTCCCCAATAATCCCCGATTTGGATTTCATTTCAAATTTCCCATCAACATCTGAACCTGTCCCACAACCAAACATGCACCTCTAGTAGTATTTTTACAGGAAAAACTGAATCAAACAGACAATTCAATCAGATTTTTTATTCGACATAGAGAAAAAGATTATAATCATTAGGAGGTATAATATCTATAATTCCTAGAGAAACAATAACATCCATGTTTAAATTGTACATTTTTATCATAAATATTTTCACATTCATTTCAAAAAATTTCAACTTATAGGAATTTGAAGTGATCTTTCTATAATATTTCTATTAATTTATTCTTAGAGTGATTTATATCTTAAACTATTAGAGATTTCGAATATGTATGCACCATGTTATTTTTCACAATATAATTCCCAATGAGTCATATTCTATTTGGAACTTCCTATATTTCTTGATAGCTCTGTGGTTTTGAAGAGTGGTTTCCCAAAGCTAAAATACTAGATTTTCCTGTTCTAACTCACTTCCCTTAATAGCCTTATGTTTAGAAATAATATTAACTTTCTTGTATTTATTGTTTAAATCACCAATACAATCAAACAAATTTATATCTGGATTATCAGAGTAGTTATTACCACTACACAAAACCACCAAAGTAGTCATATTAGCCAAAGAAATCTACAATTTGGTTCTCAATGCTACTATAACCAATAGATAAAAAATTTATACATATTTACATAGAGATTTAAATAATTTTGGAACCTACTAAAAAACTATATTACAATGAAAATACCCTTATTCCATATAAAATAATTTATATATATAATGAAACTCTTTTCAGTGCATTGGTCTTGATTCCTTATACATTCCCTTCGATCCAAATCCTTTTCGTTCTCAACAAACAACCATTTAAAGAACCTTACTGTATCCTTTTTAGATTCATGTCCTTCCCTGCACCCTTCCAGCACATTGAGATATTTATATACATATATATTTTCCATAGGTTTTCTCTTAAACCAAACAGGATTCATAAATTCAGATTTAGGTCATTGGAATGGAAACATAATAGAATCCTATTGCAATTTCATACTTGAAATGAAATCCTTTTGCGCCCCACAAAACATAGAAATAATCCAAACTATGCATGATTACAAGAAAAAATCGCAGTAAACTACATTGATGAAGCTATATTCATCTACTCTTGCTCCCCATTTTTCATCTTGGACTACAGTGTCGAAGAAAAAGATAGATCTTAGTGACTAGTCAGTTCAGCATGATCATGTGTTACTTCAAACACCACTTTATACTCCTTTCACTACATCTGTACATTATGTAAATTCCTCATAGCACCCATATTTTAAGTTTCCTTGGTAGTTCTAAGTTCTTATTTTTTTTGAGTAGCCAAAGCCTCTAATTATTCCACCACCACACCTCTAAATTTATTAATTGACACTACTTTGAAGTGAATATATGTAGTCCCATTCTTTTTCAGTTCAAAAAATAAATAAAAAACCCAAGTAATTCCATGAATAATTAATTCTTCCCTCAATAACTTCATTATTTCTTGTGTTTTTCGGTTTGAGAAATTTTTATATGTTCTTTCAATAAAGTGTAACCACACACTAGACACCATTTTTGAATGGATTGTTATTGTATTGATTTCATCTATTGTGTGAGTAGATAACTACTCCAACTATTGTGGCCATTATGCCATTGTTAATCTTCCTCCAACACTATATGGATGAGAGCCTGAATCTACTAGGTAAAGGGGGGTCTATCCAGGGGGTTTACAATGGGGAGGGGGGGGGGGGTTGTTCAGGAGGGGGTGTAGTGGGGGTCTCTAGAAGGGTTAGTGTAGGGGGGTCCAGTAGGGGTGGTTTAAGGGGGTCTTCAAGGGGGTTTTCAAGGGGGTGTGTGGAAGGGTACATGGGTGTGTAGTGGGGTGGTGGTGCAGGGGGGGGGGTCCAGCAGGGGTGAGGTATGGGTGCAGGGGGTGTGTGCAAGGGGGCAGGGGTGTGTAGGGGATGTTTAGGGGGTGAAAGGGGTGTGCATGGGGGGTTCCAGGGGGACTGTGCAAGGGGGATGTCCAGAAGGGGTGGTGCAAGGGGTGTCCAATAGGGGTGGTGTAAGGGGTGTCCAACAGGGGTGGTACAAGGGGGGTACAGCTGGTGTGGTGCAAGGTTTTTTCAGTAGGGGTGGTGCAAGGGGTATTCAATAGGTATACTGGTGTGAAGGGGTGTGTGTGCAAGGGGATAGGGGGTGCAAGGGGGGATTTTCAAGGGGGGTGTCCAACATGGGTGGTCCAAGAGGTGTCCAACATGTGTGGTGCAAGGGGGTCTAGTAGGGGTGGTGCAAGGAGTGTCTATCACGGATGGTGAAAGTGGTGGGTGTGCAGGTGTGCAGGGGGGGGGGATGCAAGGGAACATGGGGGTGAAAGGGGGGATGTGCAGGGTGGGTGAAAGTGGGTTGTGTAGAGGTGGGTGTAAGGGAGAATGGGTGTGCGGGGGGGGGGGGGGGGTGATATCTAAGGGGTGAGTCTATTCAGAGGGTGGGGGGGTCCAACATGGCTGGTGTAAGGGGTCCAATTGGGGGAGAAGGGGTGTGAAGGTGTGGAAGGGGGTGTGTGCAAGGGGACCGGGGGGTGAACAGGGGTGAAATGGATGTGTAAGGGGGTATATGCAGAAGGGTAGGGTGGGGGGGGGATACTATCCTGGGGGTGTCTATCCCGAGGGGGGGGAGGGAGATCGGGTGTTTGTCATCGGGGTGGGGGTGATATATAGGGGGGTGTCTGTCCTGGGGGGGGGGTCTATCCTGGGGGAGTCTAGGAGGGGGTTCCCCAGAGGGGGGTGGGGTGCAGTGGAGGGTGTCCAGTAGGGGTGGTTTAATGGGTGTGCAGGTGTGTAAGGGGGTGAGTTCAAGGGGATGGGGGGGGGGTGTGCAGGGGGTGCGTGGTGCAGGGGGTGCTAGGGTCCATCACTGAGTGAACAATTCTACTTTTTTTAGGAAATTTTACGGCCTATATCTACGGTATTAAATCATCGATGTAGTTGTATAGAAACAGTTGGGGACCATGGCTATAGATGATGAGTGATTTTATCCTATGCCATAGTTTTCAAACCATGGCTATAGGGTTTTAGCTATGGTTTGAACCGTGGCTATATCCCTATATCCAAGGTTTGAATCATGGATATAGGCCTATAGCCACGGTTCAAAACCATGACTATAGGGTTTACCCTATAGACACGCCAATTATAGCCACATTTGATTAAAACATGGCTAAAACCTATAGCCACGGTTTTTTGGGCCTACAACCACAGTTGAAAACCATGGTTATAGCCTCATTTTCTAGTAGTGATGGTATAAAGAGAACCTTTACGATAAATTAGTTTAAAAAAGTTTTTGTATTTGTATAAAACGAAATTTTTTGTATAAGAATTTTTTTTGTCCAAGAATCATATTTATCTACAACATATTAAGCTCATCAGATCCAAAATATTCATAGGACAATTTTTTTCTAGAAGTATTCCTTTTTCATAATCATAGAAACAAAGAAGTAGTTGAGGGAAGAATTCATATTATTATTGAAGAGGTTTTTTGAAGAAAGTGATGTCATGATTTAGAAATTTTTCATAATTTCTAAACAATGTCAAACAATGATTTTCTGATCCTAAAGTTCTCAAAAATCATGAAAACATTCATCATAATAGATTTTGATGAAATGGTAGAGTGGTTTGAAGAACTTAAAAGATGTAGTATGAAGATTACATCGTAATGGGATATCCATCCTAATGGGATTTCCATCGTAATGAGAATTCAATTAGATTTACTGATAAGGATACAGAGTTCAGATTCACTAAGAAGGATACAGAATTTTAATTCACTTAGAAGGATGTAGAATTTTGATTCACTGATAAGGATACAAAATTTAGATACATTAGGAAGGATATACAATCTAAATTCAATTAAAAGGATAGATAATTTGGATTCACTAATAAGGATACACAATTAAGATTCATTGAGAAGGATAATAAATTTAGATTAATTGAGAAGGATGCATAATTTAGATTCACTAAGAAGGATACAAAATTTAGATTGACTAAGAGGGATACATAATTCAGATTCACTAAGAAAGAAATAGATATTAGATTCACTAATAAAGAAACAGAAACAATATTGAGTAAATTATGAAGAATACATAAAAATAAAATTACATAAATTTTTAGAATATTTGAGGAGGTAAAATGAGAAATTAAAATTTTCATAAATATAAAATAAATATAAGAAAGTTATAATAATTTGATATTGGAGTTTTAAATGTGAGTTATTTTTAGAGTTTTTATAATTTGAGGAAGCAAGGAAAGTTATTAAGTTTCCCTGTTTAATTTTTAGAGTCATCTATAAACACTTTCTCAGATCATTTTCTATATATCAAATATGAATGAAAGTGGAAAAGGAAGATCACTAAAGAGATGAAGGGAAATTTATTTCTTAATAGAGATCTCATGAGGAGGATCAAATAGTTGAATGTTTACTTACTGGATTGAGCAAGATAGGATTGAAGAAGATCATATTTAAAAGATCATATTCTTTCAATCACATTGAGTAAATTGGAATGAGGTACATCGTATTGATTATTTGAAGTAGATTTTGAGTTTTCTAGATTGAGAATGAGTTCATCATGTTGATTCCATTGTATTGAGAGAACCATATCCAAACTCATCTGATTGAGAAAATCAGATCTAGCCAAATCAAATTAAGAATTTGGACTGAGAAATTGTGGTTCAGTTTCAAAAATATTTTTATTATTTTATTTGGATCAATTTTTTTCTAATAAAACATTGTAAACTATTGGGATTTTGCATAATCTTTCATATTAAGAGATAAAAGGTGTCTAATGAGAGTTGGAAAAAGTTTCATTCACTTATTCATAATAGTGGATTTCCATAGACCAACAATAGTGGCTATGAAAAAGTTGTAGGTTCTCACACTGGGTCCAAACCATGTAAATATTTTTCTATTTAATTTATTTTATTGTTTTTGTTGAATGTGTATTTACTAAAAATTGATAAAGAAATAAATCATAACAGGTTTTAAGGGTTATGTTTCGAAAAGTTTTGAAACTTATAAAAAGTAAACAACTGATTCAATCCCCCTTATCAGTAGTTATTTGATCCTTTGGATGTTCAATTGGAATCAGATCTAGGTTGGTTCCCTTCATGAATCCTTATCATGTATAATTTCAATTATCTCAATAGTAGATGAATTCCTATATTTTATGGTAAAAATTATTATGGATGGAAAAATAGAATGATTCCTTATCTCATATCTATTGTCCTAGAATTTTTTGATGCTACTACTATTAGGTTTCTACCTATTGATAATGATTCCCAAATGAACTTTTCTTATAAGATAAATATAGTAGTTGGTAGAAATTATAGAAATGGTATTTATATGTCTTTATCAGAAAATATTTATTATAAAGTGATGGGTCTCAATACATCAAAAAATATGTGAGAGAAGACGGAAAGTATTTTTGAAGGAAATACTAAAGTTATGGAAGGAAGGATACAAATCTGGTATAGTATGTATAAATAAATCAGAATGAGAGATGAATAAACAATTGATAAATACTTCATTGGAGTAAATGAAAATTTTTGCAACATAAGAGGATTTAGATATTTCCTATAATATTTTATAATTGTGAAGAAACTTATGAAAAACTTTCCGGTTAGGTTTGATTATAAAATTTCTTATTTAGAAGATAAGTATGATTTATCTATTGATGAATTTCATAACTTTCTTGTTTCTTATGAAATGAGTGATGCTCTAATGCTTAAAATTACATGAAAGATAAAATTTCTTTGATGCTATGGGAAAGATAAAAATTCAAGTTATTGAAGAAGCTGATCCTTGTGAGTCCAAAGATAAATAGGATGACGAGTTGAAAGAAAAAATCACGTATCTTATATTCAAAAACAATAAATAGGAAGAGTGAAGGATGGAGGTAAACTTCATCTCAAATGTTTTGAGTGTTCTAGAATCAGACAATTTTATATGAATTTCCATAAGAAGAATTTTGGAGAATATCAAGATGATTCTGAATAAAAACCTTGATAGAAGAAGTGGAAGAAAAATGATAAAGAAGAGAAGTATTCCAACAAATGAAAGAAGAAGTTTATTAGAAACAAAATAAGTATTTTTATTAATAAATTTCAATCAAAATCAACTGAAAACCATTATTCTAAAGATGAATGTTTAGTAGAACCTTCAATCCAAAAGTTGAGAAAAAAAATATTCCCCATAAAGTGAAGAAGGTGATGAATAATTTTATAGAGAGTATCATATCATAATAGAACTGGTTTCATGTATTGATAAAAACAAAACCCTTAGGAAATAAATTATATTATTAAAGAAAGATTGTGAAAAAATTACAAATGGAAGAAAAAATGTCATCAAGATAGAGGAAGAATACATTGAGGAGATTTTATGTTACAAAATTAGAATTACTGAATTGGGAAATATGATTGAATATCTTAGTAAGAAGCTAGAATCTAAGAAAGAAGAAGTTAATACATTTCAATCAGAACTTCTTGAGTCTAAACGTTCTTTGAGGAAGATGAATGGAAACTTCAACAATGATTTAAAAGTAAAATTTTAGACTTCTAAAGTTATTGGGAAGGCTCAATATGAGAATCAGGTGAAATATTATCTTATCCAAAATAATATTTCATCTGATTATTTTAACATTTAAAATTCTAGTAAAAGTACTTCAGAATCTAGGGTGGATAAATTATCTGAGAAGCCTATCAAATCTAGAAGTGTTTAAAACTCACTCGAAAGAAAAGATTGTCTATGTCTCTGGAATTTTAGAGTTGAAAGAAGTTACCAACCTTGAAAATGTTTTTATAGAGAGATATTTTTTGAATATAAAATAAAGATTTTATGGCTATTTATGGTGTTGTAGAATCTATGGGCATCAAGATTATAATTTTTGGTATAACTTATCTCTATGTGCAAGAAGGTTTGAGAAAAGTGGAAGAAATAATGAAAGTAGAATGAGAAATTTTCCTAACTTATAAAAAGTTGAAAAGGTGAATACTCAAGATGTTAGAAACTTTCCAACAAAAAAATTAATTTAAATGTGTGGAAGATGTTTGTGGAAGATGTGATCATGCTGGTCATCATGCTGAAATATGTATAAAACTCTTTACAGAACAAATTCCTTATGATAGAAAATAATATGAAGCTGAAAATAATAAGGTTGAGGAAATAACTTTTGTTATTGAGACAGATTTAAAGGAATGTAAATGGAAAAAATGGATACTTGATAGTAGTTTCTCTTCACATGTTATTAGTGATATAAAAATCATGAAACATGTTGAAAGTCATGATGGAGGAGCAGTTACCTTTGGTAATTATAGTTCTTTTAAAATACCAAGAATTAGAACAATTGAGATTGAAGTGAAAAAGATGAAATCCAGGTATGTTTTATTTGTTAATGGACTAAAACATAACTTACATAGTGTAAGTGAAGTTTATGATAATAGAAAATAATTTTTTTCTAGAAATTTGTTTTGTATCATAAAAATGTGAAATATGGGAAAGTTATTACAGAAGAAGAAAGAACCAGTGGGAATCTATTCCAAATAGGTGAATTCAATAACTCTTATACATGAGTGTGGAAGATAAAAAAAAAATTATATCACAAAATACAAGGGTACCTTGGAAAAAAAGTATGGACACAATTTCTAAAGTTGATTTCATTTGTAAATTTATAGAATAGAAAATAAGAGTAGAATATGTTTGTGTAACTTGTAAAAATGGGAATATGTAAAAAAGTCATAAAATAGTAGAGATTCAATCTAAGAAACCACTTGAGCTTATTTATTCCCATTTATGTGGGCTGATGATACATCAATAAACAAAAAAAGACTTATACTTTATCACTTTTATTGATTATTTCACTACGATGACAAACATCATGTTTATGAAGCACAAGTTAGAGGCCATTGAAATATTTAAAATCTTCCAAAAAGATGTTAATAAATAAATGGGAGTTTCTATAAAGAAGTTGAGAACAAATAATACTACCTAATTCAAAAAAAATACTTTTAAAACATATTTAAGAAAGCATGGTATTAAACATTAGTATAGTGATCCCCACACTCCATAACAAAATAGAGTTAATGAAAAGAAAAAATAGAAGGTTGGTGGAAATGGGAATAAGTGTGTTAGCAGTATACAAACTTTCAAATTTCTATTGAAGAGAAGCTGTTATTACTATTGTACATGTTCAAAATAGATATTTTTTCATACCAGAAACTAACAAGACTCCTTATAAAATGTGTTATAAAAAAACATTCATTGAAATACTTTAACATTTTTTGAAGTCTATGTTTTCTCAAAATAAAAAATCTAGATTTTGGAAAGTTTGATGAGAAAGCTGAGGAATGAAATTTTATTAGTTATTCACAAAATGGAAGATTTTAAAAATATTGGAAGAAATGTTTAAAAAAATTGGTGGAATCATATGATGTGATGGTAATTGATAATCAATGTTCCTTAACATAAGTTATTGAGAATGTTGAGGATGATAAATAAGAGAATTACAACAATAGTGAATATAATTCAAAACATCCTTACCAATATTCAGATGAGTCATGTGGTGAGGAAAGTAAAGTTAGGAGAGAAACATTGAAATTTCCTACCTTAAGAAAACATATTGAGTCTAAAAACATTATTAGGAATCATAAGGCTCATGTTAATTTCAGAAAGAAGTTGATATTAGAAAATTAGACTTCACTTATCTCAAAAGTTGAACCAGAATCAGTTTTAGAGTCTATAAAACATAAAGAATGGGTGGATTCTATGAATGATGATTTGGATCAGATTGAGAAGAATGAAAAGTGGAAACTTTTTCCAATTATAAAAAATAAAAAAATTGTTAGAAGAAAATTGGTTTATAAAGACAAATTGAATGAGCATGGAGAAGTTTTTAGAAACAAAGATAGACTTGTTTGTAAAGGATATGAATCAGTGGAAGATATGGATTTTGATGAAACATTTTCACTTGTTGCATGGATTGAAACTATTCAAATGTTTATTGAAGTAGATTCTCATCAAAATTAAAATGTTTTTTAGATGGATGAAAATTCAACATTCTTAAAAAGTGATATGGAGGAAGATGTTTAGATTGAACAAAATTATGGAATTTTACTTGATGAAGATGAAGAAAATATTTCTAAAATGATGAAATATTTTTATGGGATGAAAAAAGAACCACATGCATGGTATTTTAATCTTGACAATTTTTTGATATTGTTTAACTTTTTTAAATAAAACATTGATAGAAACTTGTTTGTGAAAGATGTTGACTTCAAAACACTAATTTTAATTTTTTATGTGGATGATATAAATTTTTATGGGGATGAAGAAAAATTCAGTAATGAATTTAATGGGGAAATGAAGAAGAATTTCTAGATATCAATGTTGGTGGAATTTAATTTCTTTCTTGGATTAAAAGTTCAACAAAAAGAATCATTTTCTTATCACAATAAAATTATGTCAGAGAATTGTTAAAGAATTTTGGGATGGATTAATCCAAAGATGCTTAAACTCCGATTTCAGTGCACACAAAGTTGATAAAAGATGAATTCAGAATAAGTTTGAAATTGAAAAACTTTTAGAAGTTGATAGGAATTATTCTATACATTACAACCTTGAGGCCTAATATTGTTTATGTTATGACTTTGTGTGCCAATAATCAAAGTAATCCAAAAGGATAATAAATGTTTGATGCAAAAATAATTTTGAGATATGTGAAAGGAATAACTTCACATGGGGTTTTATATAGAATAAAATAGTGAGACAAATTTTCATGGTTATACTGATGCAAATTGGGCTAAATATTGAAATGATATAAAATCAACCTCTAGAGGAATAGTTATCTTTGGTGAATGTTGTGTTAGTTAGCATAAGAAGAAACAAAGTTCAGTACCTTTGAGCACAGCTGAATATGAATATATTGTAGATACATAGTCTTGTACTCAAATTTTGTGGATGAAAGTTTCTCTAGGATATTTGAAAGTAAAATTCTATAAACCATTGAAGATAATTTATGATAATCAGAGTGTGGTTGATCTTTCTAAAATACTATCCAACATTCAAGATCAAACACATTGATAAAATTTTCACTTTATAAAAGAGAAAGTTTCTAATGAAGATTTTTTTCTAGAATATTTAAATAAAGTATAAAATTGATGATATCTTTACAAAATCAATGATGAATGAAAGGTTTGTGTAATTGAGGCTACAACATCATGTTAATCCTCCACCCATATCTTTCTTAACCTCATAAGGAAGAACCACCCTTATGTTGTGGGTTATGTTGACAAAGGGGGAGAGAAAATAAAAACTTTTTTCACTGTAAGTAGTTTCATATCTCTATATTTTATGAATCTAAAGCTATAGTTATCATAAAATGGGGGATAGAAAAAGAATGTGAGAAAATAAAATTGAGAATGGGGGAGAAAAAATAATGCGAGAAAAGAAAAATGATGAGAGTTTATCCTTACATAGATACAAAATTTTATTTCCATTGAGGGATGGAATTCCTTAAAAAACATTACTTTGTCTAATAGTGTGATGTCAAGACACTCTTTTGAGAAATAATATGTTTTGATAAAAGTAAAAAATATGAGTCATAAAAAAATTCAAGAGTTGAAAAATTTATTAATGAGGGTTGTCAAAAAATCCCATGGGGAGATTAAAGAACATTTGTGATAAATAGTTCTAACAAAGTTTTTGTATTTGTTGAAAACTAACCTTTTTGTATAAGAATTTTTTTGTTATCCAAGAATCAGATCCATCTGCATTGTATTCAACTCATCGGATCCAAAAGAATCAGAGGTATAAATTGTGGTTTGTAGGATTTTTGTTGTTGTCATATTCAGGGAAATAATGAGGATTCTGAGAGAAGAAGTCATATTTTTGTTGAAGTGGTTTGTTAAAAAATGTGAAGTCAAGAGTTAGAAAATTTTCATATTTTTAAAAAATGTTAGACGATGCTTTGCTAATCATTATGTTCACAAAAATCATGAAAACTTTAAAGACAAAAGATTTTGAATAAATGGTGGAGTGGTTTGAATAATTTCAAATATGCAGTATGGATATTCCATCATAATGGGATATCAATAATAATGGGAATTCCATCTTAAGGGGAATTCCATTACAATAAGAATTCAACCAGATTTTCAGAGAGGGATACCGAATTAAGATTCACTAAGAAGGATATAAAATTATGATTCATTGAGAAGGATACAAATTTCAGATTCACTGAGGAGGATACAGAATTCATATTCATTGAGAATGATAAAGAATTCAGATTCATTGAGAAGGATATAGAATTAAGATTCACTGACAAGGATACAGAATTTAGATTCACTGAGAAATAAATAATAATTAGATTCACTGAGAAAGAAACCAAAGTTGTATTGATCTAATTATGAATAGGAATCAAAAAAGAAAATTCTATAAGTTTTATGAAGAGTTGAAAAGATAAAACTTGAAATTAAATTTTTTTATAAATATTGGAGAAACATAAGGTGGTTTAAAGGAGACAAAGTTCATGTTTTAATGTGTGATTTTTTTTGGAGTTTTTGAAATTTGAGGAAGCGTATAATGTTTTCAACTTTCTTGGTTATGTTTTATGAGTCACATATAAATACTTTCTTAGATCATTTACTCTGTATGGACATTGCATTTAAGTGGAAAAGGAAGAGCACTATAAAAATCAAATGATAATAATTTCTGAACAGAGATCTCATGAGGAGGATCAAATATCTGATTTTTTTTACCATATTGAGGAAGATCATATTGAGAAAGATCTTATTTAGAAGATCATATAAATTTAATCATTTTGAGTCAATCAGACTAAGGTACATCATATTTAGTATTTGAAGTATAGTATGAGTTTTGAAGATTGATAATGGGTTCAATTTATTGAATCTATCATATTGAGAGAATCAGATCTAAACTCATCGTATTGAGAGAATCAGATCCATACACATCATATTGAGAGAATCATTTCCAGACTCATCAGATTTAGAAAATTGGATTCGGCCAAATCAGACTAAGGACTCAAACTGAAAAATTCTGGATAATTGTTAAAAAATTCTTTATTCATTTGTTTTGATCAATTTTTTTATAATAAAGAATTTTAAAATTACAGGATTCAGTATAATCATTCCTATTATAAGATATAAGGTATCTAATGGGAGTTGGCACAACTAGAATTTACTTTTTCATAATAATTATTTTCCATGTACCCACAATAGTGGCTACGGAAAAGATGAAGGTCTTCACACTGAGGCCAAACCTTATAAATCTTGTGTGCTTTACTTTCCTTCCTACTTTTTCATACATGAGTATTTACTAAAATTTGATAAGAAAATAAATATTAACAGGTTGTAGGGGTGAAGTTTCTATTTTTTTAAACTTATAAAAAGTGAATAGCTGATTGAACCCACCTTTATTAGTTGTCATTCAATCCTTTGGAACCTCAGTATATTCTATTTTTTTTCTTATTATATTCGTTATACTATTTATTGGTTTCTCTTAGTTTGAATCTATTATAGAATATTTCATCTCTCATAATTTTTTAGCTAGTTACTAGTCTATTTTAATGGATTTCATATTAAAATTAGTATTTGGATTATCTTATTGGATATATTTTGTAGACATGTGAAATTTAATTATTTCATGATGATATTATAAATTTTTTCATTGATAAAAACATATTTATTGAATACGGGACTTTTCATATTGTGTGGATCAATTTTCTTCTTTTTATTAAAGGTTCTTTAACCAAAATAGACAGGGGAAATTTATTAAAATCCAAAGAACAACCTGAGTATGAAGGATGTAATTTTACTACAATCCCTATCATAAAAAGGAACCAGATTCGAGGGAATATCAACCATCCAAGTAAGGTTCTTATCATTACCTTTATTGGAAAGCCCATATTCCACATGATTCAACTCATGATAAGAATGTGTGATAATTTATTCAAAATATTCATGGATACAATGAATTTTTTAATTATATTCTACTATATTTATTTTAATAAAAGAAAACTTTTTGTAATAGAATGGATAAAAGTTGGATGTATTATATTGATTTACTGACAACCAAATTTCAAAAGAAGTTGGATTTTTTGGATTTTTAATTTAAAAACATATAAGATAGAGGATTTATATGCTTCCCTCATTATAATTATGTCGGGCATACTTAGTTATGTTAGGAATATGTTTTTAACCATATAAAAAACTTTGTTTTTCAAAGCAACTATTATACTGGGTATCATAATGGATAAAAAATAATCTCATATTGTTCATGATTATAATGAAAGGAGAGGAATAAAGAATTTTATATTTCATTAGTTTTCACTTATTCATATTTATAATAAATATATTAATTTAATGAAAATATATAGTGGGGTGATTACACACGATGAAACAAATGGAAAGGATGCTGTTGAGAGAGTAAAAAAGTGGACGGATGATGCAAGGGATCATGTATACCAGGAATGTGGTAAAATAAAAAAGTGGAAAATTTTAATGTGACTGTATATTAGGAAAACATTTAATGGAATTTGAAATTATGGTTTTGATTATCTTATTACCTTTTTGAAGAAATAAATTTTTGATGGAGGAGATATTTCCTCAAACTATTTTAACTAAAGGAAGTGAATTGATCAAATTAAAATTTTAACTAATAAAATTATTAATTGCCTAAAATATTTTAGCTTATTTTGGGATGAAACCATGGGGCTAAATGATTTTATAGAATGTATCACATATCTATAGAAACCAAATAAAATTGGAACACTATCCCACATTCCAAAAAAGTAATGTTTCACATTCTATTGATTCCTAGGATTTAATTTTTTGGAATTTTATGATAAAATATTAATAAAAATATGATGGAATAATACTAAGAGGGTTAAGGATAATGACGAGTTCATTAATTTGGAAGATGAATTACCAAGAAATACATTTTATGCATGATATCGTGATTTTTCATCTAAGGTGTATAATTTCATGTTGGGTATATCATGTGACATTTTTAATCTATATCTTTATATGTTTACTTCACACAACACATGAAAAATTTGTATTCAAATTTATAACCTTACTACATGGATGTGTATGGAAAAAATATTCACTTTATTTATTATACTAATATATGGAACTTTATATCCTTCTAATGATATATATGTTTACTTGAAAACATTAATAAAGTAGTTTAAAAAACTTTGGAATGTGGTCATGAAAACACACAATGCTTCTTTAAAAAATATATTTTAGATGCGTGTTTCACTTATGTGGATGATAAATGATTTTACTTCTTATTGAATTATTTTTTTCTAGATCATGAATGTTAAACTATATTTTATTATTTGTATGATGAATACATAATTCAGAAGGCTTAAATATCATAATAGTTTTAATTTCAAGGGACATTTATGATTATTTCCAATGAATCATACAGGAAAAATAATTGAAGGTTTAATGATACCATTCAGATAAAGAATCTACATTAATTTAAGTTTTTATATGACATTATTAATTAATTATAATATATTATTTTTTTATTATGGAAATTTTATCTGAAATCTAGAAATAGAAAGAATATTTTCATTAAATCCATTTTAAATTGGAGGAAGAAAAGTGTCCTTTTTTATTTACCATATAAGTTAACCAATTAGTTAGATAATTTTTTATATTTAAATTATTTTGAGAAAAATATGTGTGGAATTTTTCTTTCAATCCTTCTAAATGTTAATATAAAGGGGAAATATGATTTATGATCATGGTGTGATTTGGTGGATTGGGGTATCAGACCAAAATTGCATCACAAGTTTAATTATCAAAATAACCATAGAGTTCTTTACTCTTCTTATTTGATGTTAAATTCAGTGAATTTTTTTATAAGTATTCTAAAATATCAAGGTTCCTAATTTTTATTTACGAAATATATCAAAATGGGATGATAAAAGATATATAAAACTGAAATTTCTAAAAATTCATGACCATCACATCGTTTTTCATGAATTGTTTCCAATAGTAATTCATCATTTACAATAAATTAATATAAGGGTGATTGTGATTTTATTGTTCCATTTTTATAGATATATTTGTGATAAAAGTTTTTCCAAGTGCTTACCAAAAATATATTGGAATAAGAACCACTAATTATGTGTGAGTTAGAGAAAGTTTTTTCCTTCGTCTTTTTTTTCACTTGCATGTTGCAACCAAATGTAAATCTTCCAACTAAAACACTTATTAGTGGATATATTACTTTTTATTATATATATTTTAATGAAAAAATATTTACACAATTATGTATTATGTTAGGAAAATGAATTATCTCAAAGGTTTCATTGTGAAATGTTATTTTTCTAAAGAATGTAAGGATTTTCTCTCAATGTATTTGGATGATGTGAGCATGAGATGTAACCAGACAATGAGAAATGAATATGAGTAGTATGATAAAGTTGATCCAAATTTTATATTACTTCCTCAAACAAGGGTAATTAATAGATTATATAAATTCTATACATTGATCCTTGAAGAGTGAGAGATGGGACATTTAATGGTCCATTTTAACTAGGATTTGTTCAATGACTATATCAAGTAAGTAATTATAGCATGTATAAGTCATAAAATCCTAATTTTTTTTCATATATACTAGAATTTTATTATATTTATATATATATAACATAAAAAAATTATAAGCGAAATTCATTGGTTGTTACCTTTATGAAAGAGAGAGACTTTTCATAGAAAAATATTTCATGTTTGGTTAAAATCTAAGGTAAGGACATCTATTTGATAAAATAAATAACATATATTTATTTAATTTTAATAATATTTATATTTTAGGTATAGAGTTTTACAATTTACTATGTCTATAATGAAATATGAGTGTTGGATTTTCGCCCCAATGATTTAGTTCTTGAATGAAAATTACTAGTGATCAGTGGCTATAAATTTTTTGTAACTAATCAAGCATTGAACATGATAACACAACATGATGATGTTATGTTAACTACAATGATGGGATATTATTATAGTGAATCATATCACCAAACATAACATGAAAATATTCCATATTATAGAGTTTTTTAAAAAATACTAATATTTTTTTATTACTCCCATGGTCAAGTCACTATGATATGCAAGTGATTTGATTCATAGATGCGAGTTATTGACAAGAGTAACTTTGAGGCTACTAATAATCCATATATTTTACTGTCCATGGTAAAATAAGTGTTTTATGAGAGATATACTATAAAATTTTAATTTAGTGTCATTAGTGAAGTGATCTTGAGAAATATTTTTTATGAGTGTGGGGATGAAACCAACACCATCATTTCCCCCCATCGGCCTTGCTCAATATATTCTATATAATGACTCAAATATTTTAATTTTCAAGGATGAATATGAAAACAATATAGTGGTGGGTAATATATAGAAGAAACAATATTGGACTTAGTTCATTTAGTTTTCCATGACTAGGGTATTTTAGCTCAGTACTTTTCAAGTTAACTTAATTTTTTTTTGTTTGATTTAACTTTGGAAGGTTCAAATTTGTTTATGTTTCTTTCTGTTTGGAAGGGTGTGTTTTGTTAATTTTTTTATTTTGGTTTAATTTAATTTAATTTTCATATAATTCATTAAATCTGGTTTTATTTTTTTCATTTTAATTCAATTAGTTTAATTTTTTTTCATCTTTGTTACTTCATTTTGGTTCCTTTGAGTTCTTTTTGGTTTGGTTGGGATTATACCCAAATGACCTAACCCAAATGTAAATAAAAATTACCAAAACCAAATTTTAAAAAATGAACTAACTCAAATATAAATCAAACCATATAGAAACAAAAAATAAAATAAATTACCCTACCAAAAGCTGACTGAATGACTTAACAAAAAAATGGACAAATGACCTAACTGAATCACTAAATGACTGAGCAGTCAAATGACCAAATGTCTAAATTTAAAAATAAATAATTGACCAAATAATTAAATGAGAAAAGTCCTAAATTACCTAATGAAAAAAATTCTAAAATGACCAAATACCTAGATGTGAAAATGCCAAAATTCCTAAATTTTCAAATGCTCAAATAACCAAATGACTAAATTCACAAATACCCAAATGGACAATGGATAAAATGACTAAATGAATAAATTAAATTATAAAAAATGGTTAAATTAACTAACGTAGTGACCAAAAAATTGAATGAATTAACTAAATGATCAAACAATTAAATGAAAAAAATGAAAAAAATGAAAAAATGACTAAATGAAAAAAGACCAAATAACCAAATGACCAAATTAAAAAATGATAAAATGACCAAATAATTAAATGAACAAATGAACAAACCCACGAACAACCAAATGAACTAACAAAAATGAACTAAAAAATGATCAAATGACTAAATGATCAAAAGTCCAAACAACAAAACAAACCATTGACCAAATGAAAAAATTACTAAATGACCAAATGACTAGAAAAAAATGATAAAATTCCAAAATCCCCAAATGACCAAATAACCAAATGAATAAATGACTAAATGACAGAACCGAATCAGATTGAACTCAATAAACTAAACCAAATGATAACTAATTCTGATTAATCCAAAGTGACATAACCCAAATGTAGATAAAAATAAATCAAAGTGATATAAATAGATATAAATAAGATATAAAAAACATAACTCTACCAAAACCACTTTAAATTGAATGCATATAAACTGGAATAACTAAAATTAACAAGAAGATAACTTATTTTGTTTGACCTGATCTTACCAGAATATAACTTAAATTAACTAAACCTAACTAAACTAATCAAAAAAATTCCTAAATCATAATGTAAACTAAAAAAAAAATCTAACAGATAAAAAGAATTAAAAATTAAAAAACATATATAACTAAATCAATCTACCCCATATTTAATCAACCTAACAAAAAATATATTAGAACTAAGCTAAATTGGTAAAAAATGAACCAATTTATACTTGTTTTTTTTGGATATTTTCATTAACATTCAAACATTATAAGATAATTAAAACCTAACTAAAATATTAATTATATAAAGTGTATATATTTATATATTAATACATGGATTTTTATGAACTTGTTATTAAAAAAAAGACTATAAATTTTTTAAGTTATACTTCCAAAACATTATGTCTTAATTAGATTATAGAAACTCTTATGAAATGTTAAACATGGTAATTTTTATGACTTGATTATGTTATGTCATACTTTATGCCTAGTTGTCCTTAACAATTATTATTATTTGGTTTTGGTATATCACATATTTTTCATTGTTTGGATTTCCAATTAGTATACCATACTTATTTTAGCCTCATTTTATTACTTATTTTTATTTCCCATTAGTAGTTAAAATCTATGGAAAATTTATATTTAATTCCTATGTCAACTATGAAATTTATTGAAGAACTAAAATTGAAGATATTGTTTGATAATGATTGATGAATGAGAGAGATGGGGATTCCTCCTATGGCTCCCTTAGTGATTATTTTAATTATAATTTATATATAAATACACATTAATTAAATTAAATTTTTTTATTCATCTTTATATTTCATTCATAGATAAACACTTAGGTGAAAACTGTTCTCCAGTCAAACTACCTAAAATAGTGAGCAGTATAACCAATTGAGTTTAATAGGTAATATAGGTACTCAGTTCACCTACCATATCAAATCACACCCAAACCCAAGACTATATGGTATATCTTACAATCTTTATCAACCCACTATTCCACTTGAGGCATCAATGATTTTCCTACTTACACATTTACTACAATTTCAGATAGGCTATACTCCTCAGATACCTTTTCCATATCCCACAATATTCTACCTTTTTGTCCTTTTCTATGAACATCTATGTCGCCAATATTTCCCACTTCTTTTATCCATCCAAGATTTTATAATTATTCTCATATGAATTATACTCAACAATATTTTGATTAACCAGATCATGTATTAGATATTACCCATCCTTCACAAGCTACTGATATTCCATAGCTTACAAATCTATCAAATCCCACTAATCATCATGGATTAGGTATATGTTTACAAGTATGTTAAATTTGATCGCCTTAATTTTATTTTATTTATAATGCGTATTAATTATATTTTTTATTTTTATTTTTCAAATGAGTATTATAATAGTTTGTTTGGATGTACTTATATGAATGAATTTTGTAACCTCTAATACACAAATTATAGTAGATAAAAACAAAGAAAACTAATTGAATGGTAAATATGGTAGATAGTGTAGAAGTTTCCTGGTGGAACTATCCAAATATAGTGACATCATTCCAGCTTAACCAATATCATGGAGACACATAAATTATCAAATCAAGAATAATGCATGGGATAAGATATGGATAACGAAAATTTACTAAATTAAAATCCATATTTTTATTTTATTAATATAAATTAATATTTTTTTGTAGATTTTATTTAACTTTTCGGATGGTCAAACTATGACGGTTGAAAAATTATTACAATTAGGAGAATTGTAAATACAATAAAAGAATAAATTATATGTTTGTTGGACCAGTATAATTTACACTAAGTTATAGGGGATACCAAACCTCAATGATTTTATAGTTACACAGTACTAGGAAATGATTTCTTATTGGAAGAGTAATGAGTTTATGGTATTATTCAAATTTCAAATTTTTTTTATTAGAAATGATTATGATCAGTATTAATGCTTCATTTTTATTATTGAATGTTCATTTTCATGATTCATCATAACACTTCGAGGTGAATTACTATACAGTAACATGAGAGAAACCATGTATTTTTCCTGTTCAAATTAGTTTAATTATGTTTTTTAAGATTTTTTTTGAAAAGAATAAATAATATTAGGTTTTATTTGATGTTAAATTTGATTAAGTTTTTTACAAAAATATAGTATTACTAAATAATGATTTCTTATATTCAGTTACATTTATAGTGGGTGTCGTTGAACATCAAATGTGTGTACCTTGAGAAAATTTGTTTTGATTAAGAATAAAGTATAAAGACAGAGGTGTTGTTACTAAAGAGACTTGAGAAAAAGTATGTAATTATTATTTTTTAAATTTAAAATTATAATATCTATCTCATTACTCAATATCTTTTTTATATTTTCAATAGTGTTCTTTAGAGGACCTTGATGAGAAATAAAATGACAAATTTCATCAAAATGACCATTTTATATAGATATTATGTGAGGATAATTTGAGAGAGTTTTCTGGAATTATGAGAAGAGTATCATCCCACTAGGTATTGTCCCATTTTAGGTAACTCAAACACCTCTGGTACCACCAAGTTGTAGGAGGATCATATAGAATTAGTAGAGGATTAAAAATTAGACATGTAAGAACTTGAAATAATAAAAAATGTTATATAGGTATTTAATAAAAGGTTTGATAGATTTATATCCATGAATTATATCAGACACTACTTCAGTTTTTGATACATGTATGTTAATGATGAGCTCTTAGTGGTGGTCAGGGTGATGAATTTCCTGGTGGTAACGATGATGAATATGTTAAAGGAGATGATTCTAGTGAGTATTTTCATGATGAGGGTGATGATAGTGATGAACATGATGTTAGTGGTGGTTATTATTATGATAGTATAGAGGTAGATGTTAACCCCATATTTTAAGAAATTGATAGTTATGACACTTACAAAAATATCGATAATGTCTAATGGCTAAAACAGATTGTCTATGTGTTAGGATTTTTTATATCATATTAATGGATTGAATATAAAAAATGTAATATATGTTCTATTTTTAATATGTATTGTAACAGGTTAAAAAAATGTTTTCTATTGGTTTTTGTATATTATCTATAGGTTTTTTTGTAGGGGGTGTAGGTTAGGTGGCATGTGTTTCCTAGTGGAGGGGAATATACCAATGGTTCTCAGGAGCCATTAGTTTAATCTAATCTGAATGGGTCTATACCAATGGTTCTTCAAAACTGTTGGTATAAACCTTTATAGATATCCTAATAACCAACAGTTTGGGAATCATTAGTATAGGTTATACCAATTCTTCCAATTCCTATACCTAAAACTATCATGCCTACAATATCTATACACCTACTATTTTTCACTCACACGTACTAACTCATAATTTTCATTTTTTTGAAATAGTGAAACTAGTATTCTTTTGTAAAACCTAGAGAGGGATAACCCACTGAGATTCATGGATAAGATAAATGATAACCACATCATGTAATTATTCTACCAAATCATTTAAAAATTCAAATAGCATGGGGTTTAGTAAACCTTATGGCTATCTATTCGGTTTGTCTCTATCATATAAAAGAATCCTATACATGAAAATGGAGGGTATAATACCTGGTATGTCTAATAAGGTCCAACAAATTTCCATTAAATTATCCCTCAAGATATTCAAAAGTCATATTTATTTTTTAAGAAATATATTATTAGAAATAATTATAGGTAATTATTTATTATTCATTATGTAATAATATTTAAAATTTAGTGGAAATCAGTTGAGTTCTAGTTTTGGTGGGTGTTTTATTATTGGAAATGTCATGGGAACTAATATTTGTACAAAATTTATAATTTCATATGAATATAAATCATAAAAATTGATGAATAATATATCAAATTCATCTATAAAATCAATAGAGATGTCATAATTAGAAAGTGAATATCTGTAATCAGAATTAGAATCCATGAAAGAAACAGAACCGATAGTGGGTTGATCTTGGGAAATAGGTGGGGAAAAATTTCAATACATAAAACTATTCATAATACTCAAAAATAACTATAATCATGGAATGAACCCCGTTATAAAAATACTGGAAATCAATATTTGGAGAATCATTACAAGATGGGTCAGAATGGGAGTTGAAGAGGGAATTATGGTCTTACGAGGGGTACTTCTTGGTGTCTAAAATATTAAAACTTTAGATCACATCTCTAAATTCCAAAAAAGTGTTCACTCATAAACATTTATGATTTTCATGGAATTTTTGAGGAAGATCCTATAAATAATGATGGGAGCATGAAAACTTACTTGATCTTTATCTATATATAGCATATAAATATTAGTGGGAAAGATCATATCTCTTAACCTAAAAAGTACATCCTTGAGGAATACTATTAGGTATGTCATTGGATATATTTACCAACTATACCACCACTTTCACTGGCTCTATATCACCAACTTACAAGAAGATAGAACTGAGTGAGGTATGTCAATAATTGAGGCTTCTAAGTCACATAAAGCATTAGATAAATGAAACTCCCCTATAGTTCAAGAAATAATGAATGTTTTTGGGTCCATTCAATTTGTAGGAATCACCATGATAGATTTTATGAGTTTAGATACATTTCAACTAAGGTCAATCCACTCATTTACCTTTAGAACTCTTCTATTAGTACATAGTTCTTTTTAGAACTTCATATACTATATAATTTAATCAATTTTTACAGGTAAAGAGATTTTGATCTAAACACGCTTGAATATATCAAAAAATATTTTTTTACATCACCACATTATCCATTTTGTTGTCTTGTAAAACTCTATTTGGAAATTTAATGGTTTGGGGAGGAAAATCATCAATCATGTAAAAACCCATTATGTTTGGAGTTGAAAAATTATAGTGGTTTTTTTTTGTTTCTGGTGAGTAGTTTATTTTGAGTAATTGGGGTTCGATTGATATTTCAAGAGTTTGAGCATTACAACATGTTTTTTGGGAAATTATTCAAATTTTGAGTGGTGACTTGGGTTCTTGAGTGAGTCTCAAGAGCATCAGATTATATTTTGGGAGTTTATAGAGGATTATACCAAGGGTATATGTTTTAGTGTGCCCAATTTAGAGGAAATAATTATACACCCTAAGCATGGAGTTATTTTTAGTTAAGTTTGTTTAGCGCATAGTTGGTAAGTATGGTTATGGGAAAACCATATGTATTATAGAGTAAACTATGTGAAGTATCTTGGACCTAGGTCTTGGAACATAGTTGTAGAGACAATATGTGAAACTTACATTTTGAGTTTCATATGGATTTTGATTGTTTTATTAATGTTCTAGAAAACATTGTAGCCCAACCATGTAGGGGTGATATACATAGACAGTGAAATTCACAGAACTGGAACAAAGTTTTTTGAGTCATGTAGATAAACCATGAATATTATTAAAAAGTGTAAAAATATTGTTTTCACTCTAAAATTTTAAACCCTGATCCCCATTTCTATTCCTCCCTCTCACATAGTCCCTAGTTGACCAAACCACCCCCTTCCTTTTTAGTTCCCTTTAGTTTGGGTTATTTTTGTTGTAATTATTCATTGATTTAAGGTGTCTTTCCTCCACTATTTTCCTTTGATCTTGATTTCACTCGGTTTACTCTTGATTTGGTTTCCTAAGTTTAGTTTTTTTTGTTTTAATTCCAGCAAATCATGGTTGAATCAATTGATAACGATAGATATATTTCTCATCATGGGTAAAGGACATCCTGAGTTGAAATTTTCATGAATTGAGCTGAAATTTTAATGAAGGTACTTATCTATATGAATTTTAATATAGTTTTTACCTAAATTGGATAAAATTTACTATTGAATCATTTTTAGGTATTTTTATGGATATTATTTCAAGAGTGTGATGCATGCATTCTATGAGTAGTTGATCAATATTTTGGTGTGACATGGGCATTTAGTAAGTTATCCAGTAGTTATTCCAAATTAATTTAAACATTTTATTAAATATGATTTTTTTATAAAAATAATTGGTAATAAATTATAAATGGTTTATAGTTACTTTCTAGATGTTATGGCTTGATACATGTCCCCAAAATGTCGATATGAGTTTGGGGGGTCTTGGTAAGGATGTTAAAGCATACTTCTAAAGATAAATGGATTCATGAATAATGAAAGTGGTCCCTTAAGAACACCCATATGGTATTTTCATTAATTTATATACTTTTTTCAGGGGTTTTCAGTTTCTATACTGAGGGAAATTAACCTTAAAAATTTTATAAAACTTTTTATTTAAAATGAAATTCCTAGATAAACTGAACAAATTTCCAAGGGACGTGATGAACGCTTGTGAACTGGTTAAATTACATTTATTTATAATGGCAAATTCTACAATGAATTGGATATTCCATGTATTATTTTTAAATATTTTATAGATTATTTTATAGACTTGGCACTAAGAAGGTGTGAAATTATGAGGCCTGGGGTTCCCAGAATAAATATTTTAAATATATTAAATATAACACACACACACACACACAATTTTCTAGAAAAAAGTGGAATAAATTCTAAACGGGTTCCCAGATCAAAAATTTGAGGGAACCTTTGAACTCATAACACAAGTTTTACCCTATGAACGACTTAACAGTAGTCAACATGGAATGTTTGTGGAAACATCATCATGAGAACTGAAATGAATAAAATAATTTTATTCTATTTACATTTTTGATTTGAATAAAAATATTTAAATAGATTTTTGTGGATAATTTAAAGGTTTATCCACATAACCCTAGAGCCTTTGGAGATAAATTGATAGAAAATTGGAGAAATTATCTAAGTAAAACAATTACAGGATAGTTGAATGAGGATCAATACACCTCGAATTCGATAGATCTTTCCAGAGGTGATGAAGGCGCTTCATTCTTTGTTAGTGATCAAACCAAATCCAGGTAGGTCATGTGATTTAAATTGGTCTATTCCACATTATTTATTTCTATGATGAACGTGAATCAATCGATGAATTTATTGATTCATGGATCATGCATATTTCATGATGAGATATTATTTGATATGTTTTTAATGGGATAATTATCTTTGTGATTACTGATATATTCATTAATAATTCTAACAATAATGGATTGAGATCGAAAACAACAACGATCGAGGTCTATTATTCTAGATTGATTTGTGATTTTCTCCCCCATTCATCATTTTCTATGGGCGTTTTTCACTTGTCCCATGACTCAACAAATCTTGATCAATCGATCATTTCACACATGTTTCTTCATGAAAAAATATGAAATCATAGATTTGGGATCAACACAACATGAAAGAGGTGTGAATATAGAGACATAACGATTCAAATAATGGTGGATACCTGAATTATCATTCTCTAGTGCTCTTTGGTGCATGATGAAGAATGATGATTTAATCTGTTTTCTGCGAAGATCTACAAATAGAATTCATTTTTTGGTAAAAAAATGACTTATATGAGGCTCGATCTATGTTTTTATAGAAAGTAACTTCTAGAATCAGAGGCCGAAGTGATAGAGGAGATTCCCAAATGTGGATATGGGATTCCAGAAAATCCTAATCTACATGTAATATAAGTCAGATCCACACACTGTGTGGGGAACCCTATGGTTGGTAGGGTTTTGGGAGAAGATCAAGAATCACACAACATGTGACCCTTGTCACACGGTGTGTGTTTCCTCCTAGATTAACTCAGTTTGTACTTCCTAAGGTACACATACATAGGGTGGACTACTACAAAAATCCACACTCCGTATACTCCCCGACTCTGAGATGGACTATACCAGGTACATGGGATAAACCGACTACTGATATACAGGTAGATGTATATGAGTTGGATCTGTCTAATGATACACAATTAGACTACACGGGAATCCCACATGTCGTGTAGTACTACACGGACATGGGTTGATGACATGGGGCATTTACACGGGTATAACCCGGGGTCAAGGGACACATCATGTAACCCTTATAGATGTCATGTACTCTTTTCTACATGGAATAGATCTATTTTCCTCCATATCTAGGACAAGATTTGTTAGGGTTTTTCCCCTTACCATTTTACTTGAAGCTTGGTATGAATTGTTTCCTACTCCTAGGACTACAATCCCTTCAACGGAACATTCTAGATAGAGTTTTTAGAATAACCCCACCCCCATACTGAGAGGCCTAGAGTGGGTTCCTCTATTAATATTCATACCTAGGTAGAGTTCTGGGTATCAACATGACCAATCCTACCAAGAATCAATTCTATACTTAGTGGGTTAATCCAGATTCAGTTTTTGGTATCACCCTATGGACCTTGCAGTGATCCTCATTTATCTATCATTTTCCCTTTAGATATATCAGCATATTTTTTCCCATGACAAGACCCAATGATTATTACCTCTTGAAAGGATTCCATTAGTGCTATCAAACTCAAGAGTGTGTTCTCCTAGATAAGTGATTTGTGGAATCTTTGAACTAGAATCCTAGGGATAGAATACTATGGTTGTGGCTTACTATTAGAATATGTTTCTATATTGAGTATATTTTGATATTTTTGTTATATGTATTGTAGAAATATACCTATATATATCTGAATTTATTTCCTTTGTTGTATGATTTTTGGTTTCGGGGTTTCCTACTAGGTATTTTCATACTCACCACAATAATATCTTTTCCTGAATGTGTTATGTCTTGTGCAGACGATTGTCCTTTTGATAATTCCCTAAGCAGACTAGTACAAAACAATTCATAGTGACACCAGGTAGACTGAGGTGTGTCCCAATGGATTTCAAATAGTAGTCCCAGTACTTTTACTTTTAGGTTGGACTTTTGTTACAAACCCTTTGTGGTGGGATTATATTTTGACCTGTTTACTTTCCTTTAAATCTTATAGTAATCTAGTAGTGGGATATAGATGTATGTATGCATTGGTTTTTAATTGTTTTAAATTTCATCATTTTGTGAGCTTGGATATGTGTGCATGTGTATAGGTATTTAGTCAATACCTCCCATGTCCGTGATATGCGTACTCAGTGGTAGTCACCAGCCACAGGCCTATTGGAGATGGGCTTATTGCAGATAGGTTCCCACTGGGTTGGGCCATGATAGAGTTGTATCAAAGGTGGTTGGTTCTACTTTAGAACCATGAGTCTATGAGATTGGTTTGGGGAAACAATGTTAAGTGTCTCGATTTTGGCTTTTAGGCCTGAGGCTCTAGTGTTGGTGCAGTGGCCGATATATCCATACACCAGGTCTTTGATCACCCAAATTTCAACTTAGTATATGAGAATACAGGTTTCAAAGAAAGAAATTGGTACATGCATCATATAGGAATGGGTTGTGATTTACATGACCTTTTTGAGACAACTCTCCAGGTATACTCATTGGCTTTGGTTCATATTGTTTACTTTCAGGATTCCTCTACAATGTATACCAGATAGAATACAACATGATGATCATGAGGATGATCCCATTTGTGATGAGGCATCGATACAGAGACCAATTCCAAAGATGTTACCTCCTGTTGGTGCACCAACTATACCACCAGGAGAGCAGCATGTGGTATTCGCACTGCTGGCAGATGAGGAGCACAAGATGAGCATGATTCATGAGTTTTAGAAAGAGACCCCTCATATTTTGAGGAAATCCCAACCCACAGGTGGATAAATAATGGCTTGAGGTAGTGACCTGCTTTTTTCATCTAGTTTGGACACTAGTAGATTAGATAGTGGTCCTGGTAATGAGCATTCTTCTTGCCTTAGTAGGATGATGGTTGGTTTTAGTTCCCATGTCTTATGATGAGGCGACTCTTTGTGGATGGAGTTTGCACATATTTTTAGAGAGGATTTATCACAATATATATTGAGGTTTGTGCATATCTAAGAGCTTATCAAGCTCTAGCAAGGTATCATGATATTATCTTAGTATTTAACGAGGTTTACCAACCTCTCTAAGTACTTGATAGATATGGTTCAAGATCAGTTCTTTAGTTATCAGACCTTCGATCAAGGTATCCATATAGAAATATGATCCATAATTATTCCTTGATCTATTCCTACAAATTATGAGGTGCAAGATATAGATTTGGTTGTTGAGAGTTTCTTTTCCATAAAAATACAACAGATGGTTGTTAGTAGTGAGCATGCAGGAGCATAGACCTTGATAACAGGAAGTCGATGTTAGTCTCAGAGATCCGAAAATAGGATAGTTTTTAATAGGATGTCTTAAGAAAGAGGATATAAATTAAGGGGTTATAGTGTGGGTTCAGTTATCCCAAAGAGAGGTGGTGTTACTCATGTGATGGAAGGGGATATCTCACCTAAGAATATTTGACCTATTGTATAGCTAACAGAGAGATTGTGGGTGGGCCACTGAGGTAGAAAAAGATATAGTATTAGGCAGGTCCATAGGATGGTGGACATGGTATAGGAGTTGGGAGATAGAAGGAGGTGGTCGACATATCAACATGTTACCACCACCACCCACAGGTGGTCAACGCCAAGATCCGAGATCTGGAGGAAAAGGGTGGGGACAGATGCAAGTGGTCAAAGCTTATGACCCAAAGATTCTGAGAATGATTTGAGGTATGATATGTGTATTTATACATTAGATAAATTACTAATAGATATAATTTCTAGTCATCCTTTCTCTCCACCTCTCTTGTTTGAGACATAGAGATTCCATTTTAACTATTGAATCGACCCTTATGCTTGGATACACCTACTGGTGATGTCTCAGTGATCACGCAATTATGATGATAGTGTAACCTGAGTATTGGAGTATATAGTTTTGGTTGGGATTTATTAGATGTAGCATTGATGCCTTATGAATCCATTCTTGATATGGATTGGTTATCTTCAATGTATTCCTAGATTTATTGTTTTAGGTGAAGGGTACACTATGTCTGAAGTTTAGAAACAAGGATCTACTTTGTTGGTGAAAAGGAAACCAAAGCAGTGCAAGATGGACTTATGAATAAGATGGTGTATCTGATTATTCATCAGTTGGCTATCCTGACCCTTGGCGTAGTGAATTTTGTGAGTTTTCAGTTTCGTACTGTAGTGGTGGAGTACAGGGAAGTCTTCCTTAAGGATGTTCCAGGTTTACCTACCTTCTGAGAGATAGAATTCTATATTGATCATCACCTCGGGATGAAACTGATATCTTCTCTAGCATATCAAATGGATCCCACATTGCTTCATGATATGAGGGTGTAGTTGGAGGACTTGTAGAGGAAGGGCTTCATGAGACCCATTGTTTCAATCAATGTAGTCCTAGTTTTTTTTCAAGAAGGTAGATGAGATCTTGAGGTTGTATATGGACTACCAATGCTTGAACTAGGTGACTATGAAGAACAAGTATCCCCTACCAAGGATCGATGACCTCTTTGATCAGTCGAGGGGGTTTCGATGGTTCTCGAAGTTTGACCTCAGATCAGGCTATCTCCAGCTGTGAGTATGGGGAGAGGACATACCAAAAATGACATTCATATGTTTAGACATTCACTATGAGTACTTGGTTATTACCTTTGGCATGAGGAAATGACTAGCAGTGTTCATGTGACTCATGAACAGAATCTACCTACCTTTATTTGATCGGTTCATGGTAGTATCCATTACTGGTATCCATGTGTACTTGGAATCCGAGGGGGAGAACACGAGAGACTTAAGAATATTTCTAGATGTACTCCAAGATAACTAGATTTATGGAATTATTTGGAAGTGTCAGTTCTAGATACAGGTGGTCCACATTATGGGACATGTAATCTTAGCGGATGGAGTGGTATTTGACCAGACCATGGTCAAGGTAGTATTTTCTTGGGATCCACTTAAGAGTGTGATAGTGGTGCGTAGCTTTATTTGGTTGGCAGGATATTACCAAATATTAATACATAATTTCTCAAGGATATCAACACCCATGAGAGATTTGACTCGAAAGGGTAATCCTTTTGTGTGGATAGAGAAGTGCCAATTGTCTTTTCAGAAGTTGAGGAAATGTTTGACAAGTACTCCAATAATGAGATTTTCAAAGGAGGGTGTGAGTGTGTAGTGTTATATGATGCATCATGAACTGGGTTTGGTTGTGTACTAATGTAGAGGAAAGTGGTGATTTCTTATGGTTCACACTAGTTGAGACCACACGAGTTAGAACTATGTGACCCACAATCTTATGTTATCAGCGGTAGTCTTCTCTTAGAAGATATAGTGACACTGCCTAATGGGTGACCAATTAATCATTAACTCTAATCACAAGAGTCTCAAGTATATATTATATTTTATGGATCTTAACTTGAGGTAGAGGAAATTCCAAGAGTTCCTCCAAGATTAATACATTTAAATTGTCTACACTCTAGGGTAGGGAAACATGGTAGAAGATTATCTCAGTAGAAGATCTTGTTTATAGTTTCTGAGCGAGGCATTAGAGAAGTTAGTATCATTGAACTTAACCTTTGTGGATGGAGATAGAGAAAATTACTTCTAGTTGATGGTTGTTACCCCTATAAACTTTCAGTGAGTTAGGGAGGAACAACATGGATATACCTACTATGAGACCCTATGTACTCAGATATCTATAGGGCATTCTCTTGATGGATATTCTGAAGGTGGGGAGCACATCATTCTTTTTAGAAGATGCCCGATGGTACTAGTGATGTTGTGGGAGGAGTTTATAAGAGATTTTCATACATATCCTTCGGTAGTACATCCATGTGTAACAATGATGTGTAAGTAACTATGATGTCAGTTTTGGTGGCTATATATGAATAAGGTAACTGCAGAGTTTGTTTCTTGATGCCTTACTTGTCAGCAAGTGAAGGATGAGAACCATGTTCTAGTGGGTTTAGCTTAACCCCGTGAGGTTATATAATGGAGGTGGGATGGGATATACATGGATTTTGTGATGGGATTACCATGTATGTCCAGGGGACATAATTCCATCTGGGTGATCATAAATAGACTCACCATGTTGGCCCACTTCCTAGCTATATGAGAGAAGAGTTCAGTAGAGAGATTAGGATGCCTCTATGTTCAAGAGATACTCCAAATTCATGGAGTTCCATCAAAAATCATTTTTAACCATGATGATCACTTAACATCACAGTTTTGGAAGGGATTACAAGAGGCATTTGGGAATTAGTTGTGCTTAAGAACAATTTTTCACCCCCAAAATGAAAGACAAACTAAGAAAACCATTCAGGTTCTATAGGACTTCATATGAGCTTGCATGTTTTACTTTGTCCATAGTTGGGAGGATCACCTACCACTGGTGGAGTTTGTATACAACAACTACAATTCCACCATTGGTATGGAACCATTTGAGTCTTTTTATTGGTGCCATATAGGTCACTACTTTACTGGACTGGATTAAGAGAGTCAGCACTCATGGGTCAGGATTTGGTTCAAGCTACAACAAATAAGGTACAGATCATCCAGGAGTAGATGAAGACTACACAAATCTGTCATAATACCTATGATGATAGGAGATGTAGGACTTTGGATTTAATGGAAGGATACTATGTGTTCCTACAGCTTTCACCTCGACATGGATTATTGATATTTTTCTAGGGAAAAGGATATCTTATAGGTTCATTAGCACTTTCCAAATTCTATGTATAGTTGGTGAGGTGGAAAACTACTTAGCTCTGCCTCCATAGTTAAACTAGTTATACCACGTCTTCCACATGTCACAACTAAGGAGGTACGTGCATAACCCATCTCATGTTATCTACTGGGGTGAGATGACATCAAGGATGGAGTGACCTTTACTATGTACCTGGTGGAGATCAATGATCAGCACATGAGGAACATTCTTGGGTGATATATTCTATGTGTGTGGGTCTGGTGGTAGTATAGGAGTCTTTAGGAGAGAACATGGGAGTGAGAGACATAGATTCATGCTCCGTACTCTCATCTTTTTGAGTATCCCTTATTTTAGATTTTGGGGATGTAAAGTCCCATGGTGGGGAGAATGTAATGACTAAAATTTTATAGGTATTATTTTAAATATTATATGAATTATTTTTTAGACTAGTTTTAGAGACGACATACGATTCCAGGTCTTGGTGGGCCCAAAATAAATTTTTGAAATATATTTAATCCAACATGCATCATTTTATTAAAAAAGAGGAATAACTTCTAAATAGGTTCTCAAATAAGAAATATGAGGGATCTGTTGAACTTAGAATTCATTTTTTACCCTTGGTGCTACTTAACATTGGTTGGTGTAAGTGATTTGTGTAAAATCCATCATGGATACTAAAATAAAAAAAATTAATAAAATAATTTTATTTCATTTACATTGATGAAATGAATAAAAATATTTAAATAGATTATTGTGGAGAATTTCGAAGGTTAGTTCCATCACCCTTGAGCGTTTAGAGATATGTTGAGAGAATATTTGAGGATTTCTCTCTGGAGGAAAATGATGAGATCATTGACTGATGATCAACACACTTTGTATTGAATAGGTCTTTCCAATGATAAGGATGAAACATCATTATTCATAAGTGATTAAACTGAATCAAGGTTGTTAATTTGGTTAAATTTTTCTTATTCCCTATTTTTTATTTCTACGATTAACATGAATTAATTTATGAATAGATGGATTCAAAAATCACGTGGATTAAAAAGATGTGATTATATTTGTGTGGTTGTTGATGGAAGAATTATCTTTTTGATTATCTATTTTTTTATTTCTCATTATAATGGATATGGACCAAGATCTATACAAACATCAATCTAGGTCCATTCTTCTTGATTGATTTTTAATTTTTTTCAACCCTTTTGTCGTTCATCACAGGTGTTCTTTGCTTGTTCTATGGCTCAGAAAATCTCGATAAATCGATGGTTACATGACCATTTCTTGGAAAAACAATCCAAAATCCTAGATAAGGGTTTGACATGACATTATAGAGGTACGACAACATAGATGGAGTGATTCAGATGATAGTGGATACACAAATTCATGTTCTTCAGTGCATGATGAAGAACATAGATTTAATCCATTTTCTGAGGATATCTGGTGATGGAATGTGTTGTTCTTTGATGGAAGGACATTGATGAGACTCAATCTATGTTTTTTGGACAAGGAACATAAGGAATCAATGTTTTGAGTGATGGAAGATATACCCAAATATGGATCTAGGATTCTAGAAAATATTGATACACACAACATGTTACTTGAATCAACACACTATGTGGGTCCCCCTTATGGTGGCTATGGTTTTAGGAGAAGGTCAAGAAACACACTTTGGGTGACCCATTTCATGGAATTTGTGGTTCCTACAAGATAAACTTTTCATGTACTTAAAAATATTCACAGACACGATGCAGACTACGTGGGTAGTCCACACTCCATGTACTCCCCCACACAGAAATGGACTAGACCAGGTATATGGGCTAACCTGTGTGCTAATACCTGGGTACACATACATGGTATAGAGCTATGTATTTATAAAAAGGTAGATTACATGGTCAACCTACACAACATGTAGTACTACATGAACATGGGTTGATGTCACAGTCCATTTACATGGGTAGAACCTAGGGCTGTGGGACACGGTGTGTAACCCTTCTAGACACCATGTACTATTTTCTACATGACTTATATCTCTTTACTTTAATATCTTGGACAAACTTTATTTGGGTTCTTTCACCTTATTGTTTCCCTATAGTTTGGTACAAATCATTTCCAACTCACAGTAATACAGTCCCTTCTACATGAATTCCTAGATAGAGTTGTTGGAATCACCCCAAGAAGCCCAAAGTGGGATCCTCTATTCATCTTAGTTCCCTCGGTAGAGGTTTTTATATCGACATGAACCATCCTATTGGACACTTATTCTATACTTAGAAGGTTAATACAGATTGAGATGTTGGTATCACCCCCTGACCCTAGCAGTGATCCTCATCTGTGTATTGTATTATCTTTAGATCTATCGACATATTATTTCTCATGAAGAGACCTGGCGATTAGTACCTCTCAGATGAATGTCATCAGTGATATCAAACATAGGAGTGTGTTATCCCAGATGAGTGCTTCATGATATCTTAGAGTTGGAATCCTAGGGCCAGTACACTATGGTTGTGGTTTACTTGTAAACTGCCTGTCTTTATTGTGTAAATCATGATATTCTTGTTATATGTATTGTACATATATACCAGTGTAGAGTTTACTGTATTTACTTTGATTTATGATTTCATGTTTTGAGATGTCATACTGAGTAATTCTGTACTCACCCCTGCATGGTCTTTACCTACAGATATCGTGTCATGTGCAGATGATCGAACTTTTCATAGAGTCCCAGGAGAACCAAGACCAGATGGTGTATAGTGATAATGGATAGACCGAGGTGTCTTCCTGTGGCTTTCAGACAACATTCCCCATACCTTTACTTTTATGTTGGACTTTTGTTACATATTATTTGTGGTGGTCCTATATTTGGACATGTTTACTTTCCTTTAATTCCTGTCATACTCTTGTTTTGGTATGCAGAAGTATAAATGCATTGGTTGTTTATTTGTTTTTACATTTAAAAGTTTTGTGAGATTGGAGATGTATGTGTACTTGTAAATTTACGTAGGAAATTCCTCCCATGTTAGTGACGTGCCAACTTGATGCTAGTCACCAACCCCTGGCCAATTGAAGGCGGGCTTTGGGAGCTACAGAATGGTCCCCACTGGGACGGGTCATGTCAAAGGCCTTGATTATGATTAGGTATTCCACATTACACTTGGACCCTAAGGGGTGTAATGGAAATTAACATAGTAATTTTAGTGTCCCCAGTGATAGCTTCTCTTAGTGACCTCTGGGTAGATGTGACGGATGAATTGAGATGGATATCAAAATATGTTTCCATATGAACCCTTTAAATGACTTAGTGACTTTGGGTTAGTTGAGATAACTATGTCATAATTGTTCCTTCCCCACCGAACTATGATTACTTGGGTGTGGAGACCATATGGATGTGGATGGACAAGTTAGGTGCGAGGACCAACCTAGGGTGTGTTGGAAATGGAATAGTCTTGAGTCCATCACCCTTGTGTGACTATTATTATGAGATTAACAAGTCTGTGTGATTATTATGATGACAATTATGGGTGATATGCCCTCTTATTGATGGGAATGGACCCAAGAGATAGGAATGAGATAGAGGAACCCATGAGGAATGTCATGCTCTATGAGACATAGGGGACACTGATGGTTGACCCAGTAATATATTGAACCTAGATAGGGTGTATATGGTAAATGGGTAGTGATGATCATAATTTTCACCTTAGAACCTAGATCGATAATGTGACCCTGAATAGGTTGTGGTGATTAACATGAGATTTCGAGGTGCATTCTCTTCCCAAAGAGATTTGCTGAAATTCATGGGATAACTAGGACATGGTCTTTGGATTCAGCTGCTATGACTAATATCGGTTTGATATGACTAGGAAATGATCCATGGATCATTAATACGTGATTAATATTATACTAAGATACAGTGGTTTGGGATACATTGGGCATAATCCATGGATCTATATGAGGTGATGTATAATAAGGGTAAACACACCCCTAGACTTGGATGAGGTGATTCCTAGAAGTGATATGCACACCCCTATCTCTAGGTGATGAATTTCTAGTAGGGAATCCCCCCTTGAATTTTTAGATTTATTTTTTTTCTAGTGGGGTATTCCTCGGATCTAGATGATGTGATTTCTATTAGGGATATAGACACACCTAGCTCCTATTGATGGTTTTCTTGGTAGAGTGCGCCCCAGATCTAGGTGATAGGTAGACTATGAGAATGACTTAGATTACACAGGAAATTTTTATAGAAATAAAATATTTAGAATGATATTGGTAGGATTAGTTGTGTAGAATTCTTAGAGACAATCGGACACTGGAAAAAGGATGTTCAGGTGAATCCCAAGTTCAATGAAAAAATATAGGGATTGATAGTGGTTATTTATTTACACTTCAACTTTATTTAATTAATTCTGAGAATATAACCTGTGTACACTACTCATACTGGTTATCTACAATGTTTCCAAATTGAGTTATAGTCACACCCCACATGGGAGGCCATGGAACATTAAAACATGAGCATACTTTATTGAAAATAAGTTTATGTTAGTAAGAGGCTTAGAGTGGATTGATTGAGTGAGATATCTTGAATGGGATTAGAGTTCTAGATGATGTGAGTTTTAAGTATGGTTATAGAGCCTATAATATTTTAATTCTTTATTTATTCTATATATATTATCATCCTAGTGGGTGATCATCATTATTGTGTGTTTTCATGACCATGGGTTTGTATAATAATATACTTTCACATTTAATTTATTATTGATGGATATATTTATTAATTATGTGGAATATAATTATTTAATATTATAGAAGATATTTTTTTATTTACTATTATTTCATACTCTGATATGGTGGTATAGTCTTCCCATGGTACTACCCTAGACCCCCACTACTAGTTATCATCTTCTAGCATATGGGGAGGTGCACCTAAGGTATCAAGGGTTACACCTCTAGTCTGAAAATTTCTTAATGGATGTAGCCTTTTTGAGGAAATTAAACAAGTGTTCTTAGAGTCTTTATGTAACTAATATCATAGAGTGTATTAGATATTTGGTTTTTTCTTTCTATTTGGTGAGATGGTAGATAAAATATATAGAAACATATTAGATCATGTGATGGATATTGGATTGGTTTGTTGTGAACACATTTCTTGATAATAAATGGAAGGGGATTGTTTTTCTTGGTTTTTGTCTTTATAAATGTCGGATATTTACCTAGAATGATAGACATGGGTTTTTAGATTCATGTTTTATGATTTATTGTATTTTTCTATTACATGCTTTATATTTGGCACATAGGATTCACATGACATACATGTGTTGTGTGTGATTGATATCATTGAAAACATGGTTTAGTTTTTTCAAGTGTTAGTAATAACCTATTTTGAATTTTCTTATATAACTTACTGGTGGCCTTCTACTCAGATAGACCATGATATATTTTCTTTAATGACATGTCATATGGATCTATAGAAATGTGCACCTTGATGATGGCTATGCAGTCTCTCATAGTAAGGGATGAATTATGACCCATAGTAGGTAAATATAGGAATTATATTCCTTATTTATGTACTTATCATAGGTTTATTCCATACTGGTTACAAAAATAAAATAGGTTCAATTATTTAAAGCATCAAAAACAACTCATATGATGTTTTCCTATATAGAATCTTAGTGTAATTCTACGTAATTGAACCACAAGATTGTGGTTATTTGACATAGATCACTGTAAGGTGATTTCATTTTATATATTTGTGTGTAACAGGATGAGAATGTGTTCTTAGAGGGGGTAGACTCGGTATGCATAGTCCTAGTGAGGACTGTTTTAAGGTTATAATTATTGAGGGGATACTCTTATATGAGGATACTCAGTGAGAAAAAGGGCTCTAGTTGGATGATGACTTGTTATGTGATTATTTATATGTGTGTGTGTATATATATATATATAAGAACCTAGAGTGGGTAGTTTTTCATATGACTTTCCTTGGGATGTTTGATATGGGTACATATAGGTTGTCATGAGCTATGATTTATGTGATATATGGCCTATGGGTTATTTGGGAGAGTCGAGTTCCTTGATCTCCAACATAGTATTTCTGTGGTCCTAGTGATATGATTGAGAAGTGGTACATTTTTCCCTAATTTTTTTTGAGTTGTGATATATGAGGGTAACACTAAAGAGGGGTCAGCTTGAGAATGTGATTTCATTAGAGATAAGAAGCATGGGTAGTTGATTCAGGTTATGATATTGGTGCATGGGATGTGCTATAATGTATGGGATACAAGCATGGCGATCCCTTGGATTTCTTGAGCATAGAAGGCATAGTTAGGTTACTTTCCTTGAGATCAGCATACAAAGAGGTTCTATTGAGTACATTGTATAAAAAAATAGATTCCTTGTATTTGTTTGAAAAAGTTATTGTTAGTTATGTTGCTTTTGGTAACAATGTTTGGTTTCAAAGTAAGGATTAATGTGATACATAGGCCTATGTATTTTGGATATATTTTTAAATGGCACATAGGAAATTAATGGATGGATTATAGTGGTTTTGAGATGATATTATTTGGCTGGTGATAATTTGGAAGACCATTGTATATATGAGATTATTTTTTTTTAAGTGGAGACCAAGGGTTCTTCTATCTTGATGAAATTGACATATTGTGAAAATGATCAGTGATTTAGGAATGTGGGACTAAGTATATTAATGTAAAACTCATGGGATCACGAGTTAGGTTTTGTTACATGGTATTATGATAATGTACACCCATTGGGTTTGGATGAGATCTAGGTGGTATTTTATGGTTGTAGAGACCCGAAGCTTGAAGTACATGGAAATTACATAACTTTTTCGTAATACTTAATACATAATAAAAAACACACACAAGGACCGTAATAGTTTAGTTTCTTTGGAAACTCAGAATAAAATATTCTAATCGTGGTGAAAGATCTTCAACATCTCCCAATAAAGATCTTCCCCTTTTTTTCTTACCTAAAACCTTTCGTTATATCCTGGGGAAAAGAAAACATAAAAGGGTTGAGCTCAAATGTCCAGTAAGGGTAAACATAGAGAACATAAAACAATACATAAACATTAGAATGAAAAAACATGAACATAAAATATAAACATCAAAATCTTGAGCAAAGACATGAATCTTGGAAGTACGTAAGGCATATATCATAAGGGAACATCAATCATGATAAAATATCATGGGAATAAAACATGTAATTTTGGAAACAATTAAGCACATGATATGATTTCCATAGTAGCCAAGACATTGCTGCCAAGACCATCTTAGTGGACAAAGTCCCTTTCTGAATCGAGTTCACTCCTCGTTCCAGTCCTGTATTACTGAACCGGTTTAACATACCATTCTATCCATGTCTATCTCATGAGATATAAATCTTTACCCAATTAATTGGAGGGATATATAGGTCCCACCCATCTCATAATGAAATCATTCTTACTTGTGCCACAAAATAAACTTAAAAATTTCACCATAACCTAAAGAATAAAACAGGTTTCATAAACATCATACCACCATCTCATAATCCATATAAAACAAATGGAAATTTCATCATAATAAAAGTGAAACCATTTAAATCAAAGAGACTTTAAACTTGAAAAATGCACATATGAAATAATGTCATCTTATCTGGAAAATGGTTTTGATAAAACATTTGAAATGAATTCTTGAGGAAAATATCCTTTCTTCTTCAAAATCAATTTCTTTTCACAAAACGTCATGCAATTTTAAAAGAAGGGGATTTTGTTGAAAATAGTCATGAAATCTTTTTGAGGAAGCTTCATGAAAATAAGGCTTCATAATACCGTAAAAAATCCGTTCGTTCCGTATATGTTAAAAAAACATTTTTCTCGAACTTTTTCCAAAAAAGTTGAAAAGTACCTCGTAAAAGAAAGATTCCATACATACCATGTAGTAAAAATAAAAAATGGGTAAAAAGGACATTAAACATACATGAGACCATTTTTAGGAAACATGGACATGGATGAGAACAATAACCCCAGTAAATACTTACGAATAAACAAACTCAGATAAGAACGAGATTGGAAAAGTTATCCCTTACCTTATGTCCGATATGATTCTTATGTATCTGAACCTCATGTATAATGATCTAAATAAAGTCATTGACTTATTACAGAATCATATTCATTGTTATGATATCATATATGGTTCACTTATGACTTTATATCACCCGTTCTTTTGTAAATTCCATGTTAAAGAGCTGTTTGGGCAAAATCGTTTCATTTATCGTATGTGTTTCGACTTGTCATTTTTGATATTATTACTTATATCCTGATTTACATAATTCTAGAATGTAAAACATGATTTATATATATCATATACATATATATTATAGATTTATAAAAGGAATGAAATACATCGTTCATGGAGACGGTAGGCCGTACGTACGCATGAACACTGTTTTCGTTTCCATATTGAGTTGAATGGAATTAAGTAGATGAAATACACATATATATATATATACATAAATCTATTAGCTTTATAATTTCATATATATCATTATTATTTCTTATATATACTTTATAATCATTTTTTAGTGGTTAACATGGAGAATGAATCTCATCACGTCGTGGAGACGGTAGTCCATACGTACGCACGAGCGATGATATCATTTCCATAATTATTGAATTGAATTGGAGTGGATGATAAAATATATCAGAATCAGTATGATGTTATAATAACTATTTATAGTTATTCTTTACACTATTATACCCATCCAAGTAAGGTGGTGTTGGAAAATAGATTACACCATGACGTGGAGACGGTATTCCGTACGTACGCATGCGCGGTGATTTCATTTTCCGTAGGATGGATAGATGGTGAAATAGGGTTATTTCATACATATAATAACATATCATTATATTAGTGATACTAATGTTATTACTTCATAATGAAATACCTAAAGAAGAAGAAGTGGAAGAAGAAATAAAGTTGAATGAATCGGTAAAGGACATTACCCCTTCTTTGAAACGCTTCTTTAAGACCTCCTTTTAGGGAACTAAAATTGGTCTTTGAAGAAGTCCAGGACCTCTAGGATGTTTCTAGGGAAGTGGAGAAGATAATTTGGCAGGGTTTGTCCAAGATTGAAGGCTCAATGTTGTGTGAGGAAGAGAGGGAGGAGGTTCCCTTTTATAAGTGAGGAGAGGGGTACCTTTGGAAATCTTAAAAATATTAATTTATAATAAATCTAACCCCACTTAAAAAACTCCAAAAATGACTCATATTAAAATATTAGATGATATACGGTTTTAATTTCATCAACCAATAAAATTTAGACATGTTAGGAATTTATTTTAAACATTCTCAACCTGATTTATGCTTATTTAATCAATTTAATTTTATTTGTGGTAATAACATTCTAAATTTTAAATTATAACAAATAATTACTTATTTTTTGTTAATTTTCCATAATTGGATAATTTATAACATTTTATTACATATAAATCTAAATTTATAAATTGTAAATATTTTTGGGATTTTTAAACAATTTTATAATATGTTATTTTTATAAAATAACAATAGTGTCAATTTTGACACTATTCATTTATTTGAATTTAAATAAAATATATACAGAAGATATGTTCTAACTAAAAGATTTAATAGATTCATAAAAGGTAATATGTATCTATAAAATTAGTTTAGAATATTAAATAGTTCATATAATATTTAGTTTATTATTTTTAAAACAATTTATTTGGTTTATCTCTTAATAATATAATTACAACATCATTTTTGTATAATTATTTACTACACTTATTTGTTGCAAAAAATTTAAAAATAAAATCCTATGATAAATATAAATCTATTACCTTTCACAATAATACATTTACTAGAAATTATCATCTTAAAATCACAATATTTAAATTGTTAAATTTATTAAATTATGAAGGTGACAACTTTGACATCATTTAAAATAAAATAATATAAGTGTCATAATCGCTTTTATAAGTATCCAAATGGTCAAATATTCTAACATTGGATTATTATGGTTCAAATTTACATGAACAATAAGTTTTTTTCAGGTTTTTGTGCCTTTTAGGTCACTATTATAATAATAAAAACTATATTCTTGATTTTTCACTAGATAAACAATTTTTGCATCAGTATTGTGTCACAATTAATGATAATTATTGAATCCCTAAAAATTATAAATAAATTCATATCATGTAGATACATTAATTATATTTCTGTAGACTATTTATGTTCGAATTTTCATGAAGTTTATCACTAAATTATAATTAATAAACTTATAAGATTTAAGAGAGTGACATGTTGTCACTTTCTTTGGTTTTAATATTAATTAAGTTATTTTCATGGAAAAAGTCCATTAAATGATTCTAATCCTACCCTTAGGTTATATGGGTCGACTTTTAGTCATCCAATAGGATTTTGGTAGGTGTTAGGGTAATTTTACAATCTTATATTTACCCTTAATTACCCGATTTACCTTTAACTATGGTAAATAAAATTTACCGTAGTTACTATTCATAATGCCCAAAAATAAAAAGTAGTCGATTAAAATAATTTGGACCCACTGATTCCAAATATGGAATCCATGTTTCCAAATTCAATACACAGAAGTTTCATAAATTAAATTAAAATTAATCTCGTTGTCGAAAGACAACGGGTTTTTGTTTAAAACATTACAAAAGATTGAATTGATTTAACCTACGAATTCAAGGTAAAATCAATGCTAATGAAATAATTTATATTAACTGGAAAAAATATATTCTATTTATATTTTGAAACCATTCAATATTATAATTTAATGACATAAATTATTACGATTAAAAAAGATGTTTTTAATTAAAATATAGCGTGTTTTCAATATTCCTTAAAATATGAAAGTTATCAGAATAACATGAAAATTTTATCCAAGGTAAAATATTATATCCTTATTCCAAAGAATAATTTTATTTTGTAATATTGAACTTAAAAACATGTCAAAAACTAGATTTAAAGTGGGTGCGCCATCAAAAGGCGGCAAAACTGCATTTTTTGAAAAATACTTATTTTACCCCAAAAATTTATTTTGTTCACATAAAATGTTTTAGAAAATTTATAAGATGAATAATAATGTTATAAAATTAAAAATTTGGTTAATTCTATTCATAAATTCTAGTTCGTGATAATATTATAACCATATATCGTTGTTTAGTGAAACCCGTTATTGTGTACAACACACACTATCGAGGAAGGTCGCGATTGCGTGTAATGAAAGCCAAGTCAGGGTTGCGTGTAGTGCAAGACTCCTTTTTTGTTGCGTATTAAAAAATCCAAACATATTTCATTTATACATTGAATATATATATATATACACTCAATGTTGCGTAGAATAACTTCTATCAAATGAACTTGAAATTATGTATAACACGATCCGAGAATTATGTTGCGTATACTACAAGCTAATACGGTGTTGCGTATAGCACAAGAAAATCTTGGTGTAGCATAAAACACATGACATCAAATAAATTAAAAATAATATTTATCATAAAATCTCGGGGTGTTACATTCTACCCCCCTTAAAATAAATTTCTCCCTAGAAATTCATCAGGTTATAAATGGTTTGTTACTTGAGAATCTCTTTCATAGAAACCCACATCGTAAAAAGGAATGGTAAAACTTAATTTTAAAAAGTGAAGTATGAAACATAACGGTTACCCAAATTAACTCATCACTAGTTTTGCACATAGGAGATCATAGGTGATAATATGGATATGGAGGAGAAATCTAACCATCAAGTTCTGATGGAGAGTGGTAGAGAACATGGCTATGAAAAAGCCAAAAATCACAAAGCCATTTATTTGTGATGATATAAGGTACCATCTGATTCATCAGATATAAGAGAACTAGGACAACATTTTTGGTTTTCAATAACATTTCCCTAAAGTTGAAAATTTTGAATTAGAAGAAATACTTACTTGATTTTGGTACAATCTCACTGTTGTTCATGAATTGAACAATTTCCACTTTATCTCTTAATAAAATGAAGTTGAATTTTTTATTTATGAAGCGTTAGCAGATCATGTGATAGAATGATGGGTCTTTCCATCTGTTTCAAACAAAAGGTTAGAAAAAGTTATAAGTCCATCTTATGGTGATATTAATCGTATATGGTGCCAAAAATGGACTTATACTTTATTTATCATACCGATTAATAAAATAATACTACTTTCCAATAACCAGGGACTTCCTATAGGCCAGTGGTAGGCGATAAAGGCCTGTCGCACTTTGGTTGTGCGTTCGATTTCCATAGCCTTGTCCGACACGATGGGATGTCACCTGTCCTACAGGTTGCCCTTTTTCTAAAACTACATTACTATATCATCCCATCAATAAAATCGAAAAAGGTTCTATAGTTAAACAATACTAACTTATGTCCAATATAATACATTCCAATATTTAGGCTAATCCATAATATTGCAGTCCATTGTCATATTATAATGAAAACGATTACAAGAGATTTCATATAACAGGCATATTAATACCATCGTTGATCCCCATATATCATAAGATATCTCTTGTTGGTCACATTCCAAACGTTCGAAGGCCTTAATCATGTATTCTCTTGAAAAATGAATACCCATTTAATCTTAGTGAAAACATGAGTGCTGTCAAAAGTTAACTCTTTCCACATACCAAACCCCCAAAATTCTATATACTCAAACCATGATATAACTATTTAATTATATCAGTCATGAGCTCATGAATACAATAAAACATCTCATTATCTTCTTATACCTTCATTATGTGCATATCATCTACTTTCCAAAAATATCAGAATAACCTTCCATGGTTACCAGAACCATTCAACATATACTTTCCAATACTATAGGAAAAACAATAGTGTGACAATCCATAGATTATTCTTTATTCCATAGTACCATACATTATTCTTTATAAAAATACAATCATTCCACTAACTTCTTAAACCACTAACTGAGCTTCATCATTTCTTTCATCTCATATTTTATTTGTAGTCTCTTCATCATAATCCACATAAATACTACTCATATGACCATGCTGATTCTCTTCATGAGATTTTCCCTTAGTGAATTGGTTTGCATAATGCCCATACATTCCACATTTAAAACATCTAATCATTGTTGATGTCGTAGCAATACTATTATCCTTGTCCATGGTGTTAACTGAACCTTTTCCTTTCCACTTTCTGGATTTGTGTCCTTCTTTTCCACACCCAAAGCATTTTCCAGTTCCTTTGAAACAGTCTCCCCGATGCCTCTTCCCACATGATTTACATGAAAGAAATTGAACTTTATTTCCCCTATGATCATCATGAAACTCCATCTTTCTCTTATTATCTGAGTCTGGAAACTTACCAAAGTTGAGATTATTGATCATATTATGAGATTGGTGATTAGGAAAAATAACGATGTTTCGATTTCCAAATCCCGTTTCATTTGGTTGCTCATGAAGAATATCATTCCATTTTCTGTCATATCCTCCATTATCATGAATATTCCTATTTCCAGCCATTTTCTAAAACCCAAAAAGAATAGTGTGAGAGGCAAAAATCATGCTAGGGAAAACAACATAGTAAAGGGGGAGTACCCTCAATATCTAACATCTTAGGTTTAATTGTAAGATCGTTTGCACAATTCTAGGACTATAACCTATACGTATACATAACCTTAGGGACATCCCTAGACATACCTTAGAAATATCTCTAGGGATCTCACTAAAGATCTCTCATCCTAGTTTCCAAAGGTTGAAAAAACCTTTCCTATGATACCAACTGTAGAGACCCGAAGCTTGACGTACATGGAAATTACATGACTTTTGCGGAATACTTAATACATAACAAAAACAGACACACAAAGACCATAATAGTTTAGTGTCTTTGGAAACTCAGAATAAAATCTTCTAATCGTGGTGAAAGATCTTCAACATCTCCCAATAAAGATCTTCCCCTTTTTTTCTTACCTAAAACTTTTCTTTATATCCTGGGGAAAAGAAAACATAAAAGGGGTGAGTTCAAATGCCAAGTAAGGGTAAACATAGAGAACATAAATCAATCTATAAACATTTGAATGAAAAAACATGAACATAAAATCTAAACATCAAAATCATGAGAAAAGACATGAATCTTGGAAGTACGTAAGGAATATATCATAAGGAAACATCAATCATGATAAAATTAAATGGGAATAAAATATGTAATTGTGGAAACCATTAAGAACATGATATGATTTCCATAGTAGCCAAGACATTGCTGCCAAGACCATCTTAGTGGAAAAAGTCCGATTCTGAATCGAGTTCACTCCTCGTTCCAGTCCTGTATTACTGAACCAGTTTAACTTGCCGTTCCAGCCATGTCTATCTCATGAGATATAAATCTATAACCAATGCATTAGAGGGAGATATAGGTCCCACCCATCTCATAATGAAATCATTCTTACTTGTTCCACAAAATAAACTTAAAACATTCACCATAACCTAAAGAATAAAATGGGTTTCATAAACACCATCCCATCATCTCATAATCCATATAAAAAAATGGACATTTAATCATAAGAAAAGTGAAACCATGTAAATCAAAGAGACATTAAACTTGAAACATACACATATAAAATAATGTCATCTTAGATAGAAAATGGTTTTGATAAAACATTTGAAATAAATTCTTGAGGAAAATATCCTTTCTTCTTCAAAATAAATTTCTTTTCACAAAAAGTCATTCAATTTTAAAAGAAGGAATTTTTTTTTAAAATAGTCATGAAATATTTTGGAGGAAGCTTCATGAAAATAAGTATTTATAATACCGTAAAAAATCCATTCGTGCCGTATAAGTTTAAAAAACATTCTTCTCATACTTTTTCAAGAAAAGTCAAAAAGTACCTCGTAAAAGAAAGATTCCATATATACCATGTAGTAAAAGTAAAAAATGGGTAAAAAGGACATTAAATATACATGAAACCATTTTTAGGAAACATGGACATGGATGAGTACAATAACCCCAGTAAATACTTACGAATAAACAATCTCGAATAAGAACGAGATTGGAAAAGTTATCCCTTACCTTATGTTCGATATGATTCGTATGTATCCGAACCTCCTGTATAATGATTTAAATAATTTCATTGACTTATTACAGAATAATATTCATTGATATGATATCATATATGGTTCACTTATGACTTTATATTACCCAATCTTTTGTAAATTCCATTTAAAGAGCGGTTTGGGTAAAATCGTTTCATTTATCGTATGTGTTTAGACTTGTCATTCATGATATTATTACTTATATCCTGATTTAAATAATTCCAGAATGTAAAACATGATTTATATATATCATATACATATATATTATAGATCGATAAAAGGAATGAAATACACCGTTCATGGAGACGGTAGGCCATACGTACACATGAATGCTGTTTTTGTTTCCTTATTGAGTTGAATGGAATTAAGTAGATGAAATACATATATATATACACATAAATCCAGTAGCTTTATAATGTCATATATTTCATTATTATTTCTTATATATACTTTATAATCATTCTTTAGTGGTTAACAGGGAAAATGAATCTCATCGCGTCGTGGAGACGGTAGTCCGTACGTACGCACGAGCGATGATATCATTTCCATAATTATTGAATGGAATTGGAGTGGATGATAAAATATATCAGAATTAGTATGATGTTATAATAAATATTTATTGTTATTCTTTACACCATTATACCCATCCATGTAAGGTGGAGTTGGAAAATAGATTACACCACGGTGTGGAGACGGTATTCCGTACGTACGCACGCGCGGTAATTTCATTTTCCGTAGGATGGATAGATGGTGAAATGGGGTTATTTAATACATATAATAACATATAAGAATATGAGTGATACTGATGTTATTACTTCATAATGAAATAACTAAATAAGAAGAAGTGGAAGAAGAAATAAAGTTGAAAGAATCGGTAAAGGACATTACCTCTTCTTTGAAATGCTTCTTTGAGACCTCCTTTTAGGGCATTAAAATTGGTCTTTGAAGAAGACCATGACCTCTAGGATGTTTCTAGGGAAGTGGAGAAGAGAATTTGGAAGGGTTTTTCCGAGATTTAAGGCTCAATGTGGTGTGAGGAAGAGAGGGAGGAGGTGCCCTTTTATAAGGGAGGAGAGGGTCACCTTTGGAAATCTTAAAAATATTAATTTATAATAAATATAACCCCACATAAAAACCACCAAAAATGAATCATATTCGAATATTAGATGATATAGGGTTGTAATTTCATCAAACAATAAAATTTATACTTGTTAGGAATTCATTTTAAACATTATCAATTTGATTTCTCCTTATTTAATCAATTTTATTTTATTTGTGGTAATAACATTTTAAATTTTAAATTATAACAAATAATTACTTATTTGTTGTGAATTTTCCATAATTGGATACTTTATAACATTTTATACCATATAAATATAAATTTATAATTTTTAAATATTTTTGTGATTTTTAAACAATTTTATAATATGTTATTTTTATAAAATAACAATAGTGTCAATTTTGATACTATTCATTTATTTGAATTTAAATAAAATATATACAGAATATATGATCAAAATAAAAGCTTTAATAGATTAATAAAAGGTCATATGTATCTAAAAAATTAGTGGAGAACATTAAATAGTTCATATAATATTTATTTTATTAGTTTTAAAACCATTTATTTGGTTTATCTCTTAATAAAATAATTACTAAATAATTTTTGTATAATTATTAAATATACTTATTTGTTGCATAAAAATTAAAAATAAAATCCTATTATAAATATAAATATATTAAATTTTACAATAATACTTTTACTCGAATTTATCATCTTAAAATCACAATATTTAAATTGTTATATTTATTAAATAATGAAGGTGACAACTTTGGTATCATTTAAAATAATATAATATAAGTGTCATAATCACTTTTATAAGGCTCAAAATGGTCAAATATTAGACCATTGGATGATTATGGTATACATTTACATTACCAATAAGTTTTGGTCAGGGTTTGTGCCTTTTATGGTCACTATTAGTTTAATAAAAACTATATTCTTGATTTTTCACTAGATAAAAAATTTCTGCATCACTATTGTGTCACAATTAATGATAATTATTTAATCCCTAAAAATTATAAATAAATTAATATGATGTATATAATTTCATTATCGTTCTGGATACTATTAATTTTAGATGTTTCATGATGTTTATCACTAAATTAAAATTAATATACTTATAAGATTTAAGAGAGTGACATGTTGTCACTTTCTTTGGTTTTAATAATAATTAAGTTATTTTCATGGAAAAAAGTCCATTAAACGATTCTAATATGACCCTTAGGTGATATGGGTCGACTTTTAGTCATAAAATAGGATTTTAGAAGGTGTTAGGGTAATTTTATAATCTTATATTTACCCTTAATTACCCGATTTACCTTTAACTATGGTAAACAAAATTTACCGTAGTTAATATTCATAATTCCCAATAGTAAAAAGTAGTCTATTAATATAATTTGGACCCACGGATTCCAAATATGGAATCCATTTTTCCAAATTAAATAAACAGAAGTTTCAGAAATTAAATTAAAATCAATCCCATTGTCAAAAGAAAATGGGTTTTTGTTTAAAACATTACAAAAGATTGAATTGATTTAATCTACGAATTCAAGGTAAAATCAATGTTAATGACATAAATTATATTAAATGGTAAAAATATATTCTATTTATACTTTAAAACCATTAAATATTATAATTTAACCACATAAATTATTACGATGAAAAAAGTTGTTTTTAGTTAAAATATAGTGTGTTTTTACTATTCATTAAAATATTAAAGTTATCAGAATAACATGAAAATTTTATCCAAGGTAAAATTGTATATCCTTATTCCAAAGAATAAATTTATTTTGTAAAATTGGACTTATAAACATGTCAAAAACTAGATTTAAAAGTGGGTGCGCCATCAAAAGGAGGCAAAACTGCATTTTTTGAAAAATACTTATTTTACCCGAAAAATTTATTTTGTTCACATAAAATGTTTTAGAAAATTTATAAGATGAATAATAATGTTATAAAATTTAAAATATTGTTAATTATATTCATAACGGCTAGTTCGTGGTAATATTATAACCATATATCGTTGTTTAGTGAAACCTGGTATTGCGTACAACACACGCTATCGAGGAAGGTCGCGATTGCGTGTAATGAAAGCCAAGTCAGGGTTGCGTGTAGTGCAAGACTCCTTTGTTGTTGCGTATAACAAATTCCAAGCATATTTCATTTATACATTGAATATATATATATATATATACACTCAATGTTGCGTAGAATAACTTCTATCAAATGAACTTGAAATTGTGTATAACACGATCCTAGAACTGTGTTGCGTATACTACAATCTAATACGGTGTTGCATATAGAACAAGATCATATTGGTGTATCATAAAACACATGACATAAAATAAATTAAAAAAAATACTTTTCATAATATCTTGGGGTGTTACAATGGTGACACATGATACTATTTGAATTATCTATTAGTGATAATCCATGCGCGAACTAAGGACTAGTTGTTTTGATGAGATATAATGATCATAATGTCCCCGAATTTTACATTAGGTTCTTCTTAGGATAAGATGAGAATAATTCAGGAGGAGTTATACACATGAGATAATGTAACCTACTGAGGTTATGGTTGAGTAACAATATGAGGAGATCCATATGATGGGGAGCACAAAATTGACCATTAGAGGATGTGACCCTCATTTTTTATGGAATTCATAGGATAGTGAGGATTAATTTTTTAGTGATCTAGGAATGGGTGGAATAAATATTTTTGTATTATCACTTAAGGATTAGAGGGAATGTTATGTCTAGTTATCATGTACAGTGATGGATGGATTGTAGGATTTAAATTAATAACCCTATACAAGCAGGTTCATGAAGTCTTGAGACTTGTCATTAGATGGTTGATATGTTTATTTCATGCTAATGATATCATGATTTAATTTTATCTAATCCCATGTAGGATACTCTATTTGGGATTCATATGAGGTATTGGATGAATTCTGTTTGTTGTAATCAAGCATGGGGTGGTTTAATTTGATCCGAGTGTGAGTCTAATCGATATTGTACTAGTTCTCAGGAGAGATGATGATGGATATTTGAATTTTTTAGTGATATAGCCATGAAATTTCACCAAGAGTAAATTTTGAAATTCACTCTGGGCATTGGGATGATCATGAGATTCCTTAAGGATTAAAGGTATTGCAATTGGATGATATGAAAGTTCTTTAGAAGGCGCGATCAAGAATATTTAAGAATGGTCATCCATTTGAGTTCTCACTAAATTTTTTATGTGTGATTGGGTGTGGGGAGTTAAATATATTACCGAGATGGTTTTTGGATCATTTGAAATGTGTTTCAGTATTCTATTCCTATAATGGGGAGCATATTGGATTGGAATCATCCCTTATGAGTTGATTCTTATGAAGATTAGTTCTATGAGCGTAGGAGTGAATCCATTGATGAAATTGGAACATATTTTAATATATGTGTGGAAGTGAGAATCGTCTTGGTGTCTTGGTAACATTGAAAATGTGTGTCTTGCATTTTGATGAATTAAGTTCAATATGTTTTTAGTTGCATAGTGGAGTATTTTTTTAAATTATAGAGTAAACCATGTTAAATTGATATAAATTAGAGACCTGGGTGGATTGGGACATATGGTTAAATGGTAAATGAGACTTTCTAGGGAAGAGAATTACTAAGGTGGAGAGATTTTAAAAACTCGTCCCATTTTGAGTTGAGAAATTTGGAGGGATTTGGATTTATTTTTTGTTTTTGGTGAGTGGTTTATTTTTAGAATCATGGTTTAGAATTAGAGAGATTGATCATCCTAATATGATGTTTTTGGATATGTTTTGAGGCTCAAGAGGTTTATCGAGTGCCTGTTTGAGTCTAATGAGCTTTGAATTTATTTTTTAGTTTTTTCTAGAATATTTAATATAGGTTTCATTGTTTATGAGATATTTTATAGCACCCAAGGCATGGGGTATTTTTTAGGTATGTTTGTATAGTGTATAACTATGGAAAAATTAAAGGTAAACTATTTGGAATCTAGAGTAATTATGCATGGTTCTTTGGAACTATATCTTATTTCATGGTTTCTAGATGAGTTTTAGTGTGGTTTACATGGTTGTAGCATTATCTAGAAAACTGTATGGTCCAACTGTGCAAGGGTGATGGCGTTGGTCAATTAATGTCAAATGGTTGGTGAACAGTTTGGTCAACCATGCCGTCAAACCTCATAGATCACTTAAAAGTGTACAATTATAGTTTTAATATTCTAAAATTTAAAATCTCAACCATTATTTATCTTCCTCCCTCTCACACAATTCCCAATCATTTGAACCCCATTATTCATTATTGGTTCCCCTTAGTTTGGGGTTAGTGCCATTATTTAGTGATTTAAGTTGTGTTTCGTCGTTTTCCCCTTCACTATTGATTTCTCTTAGTTTACTCTTGAGTAGGATTATCAGGATTAGGTTATTAGTTATGATTCCATCAAATCATATTATAATAAATTGATAATAGTGGTACTTTTTATTAATATGGGTATACGACATATCAAGATAGTATCTTCATTCCATCACATTCCATTTTGGTGAAGGTACACTATCGTATGAATTTTCCTAATTTTTTTCCTAATTTGGATAAAAGTACCCATTGAATCATTTGCAGTTGTTATGGATTTTTCTCAAGATGATGTTAATAGTGTGTCATGAGCCATTTAGGAGTGGTTGGTCATCATTCCAATATTAAGAGGGTGTGTGGTGAGTTATCAAACAATTATTCCAAATTGTTATATTTGTGAATTACTTTTTAATTATTATAAAACTAAATAGTGAATTAATTATAAATTGTTTATAATTAATTATGGGATGTTGTGGCTTGAGATTTTTTCTTCGAATGTTGATGTGAGCTTGGATAGGTCTCAACGAGGTTGGTTGAGCATGGTTCTAAAAGTAAATGGCATCGAGAATGAGGTATATGATCCCTTGAGCATACCCATATGGAATTTTCAATAATTTTTTTAGGTTTGTAATGTGGGGTGTGGTATATCCATTTATGGAGTTTAAATTTTAAATTTAATTACCTTTTTTATTTAAAATGAAATATATAAAAACACTAAATAATGTTTCAAGGGATATAATAGTCCTTTGTGCACATGTTTGATTACCTCGACCAGTAATGATGTAGGCCATGATTATGATTATTAATTCCCATTAAAACTTGTTCCTAATGTGTGTAATTGAAATGAACTTAGTAATTATAGTTTCCTTAGTGATAGGTTACCTTAGAGACCTCCTGGTAGATAAGAATGAGAAATTGAGATGAATTTCCATATAAATATCCACATGAACCCTAAGAGGCCTTAGATCCCTTGTGTAATGATCCATCCTAATTAACATGGTATGATCTATTGTGATTAATGACCTTATGTGTGACTCCATATAAGGATGACTCTGGTACCGATGACATGGGAGTTCCATCAGGCGTCAATGTGGTTGAAAAGGACACCCATCAAGAGGTTTTTGTGCTGTTGGATACTAGAAGGAAGGTTGAGGGTGAGAACAAGGGGTCAGAGCCTGTGGTTGAGAAGGCTTTAGATGCTACAGGTTGTGATGGTGGCCCCTTGGGGGGTTTGGAAGCTGCTGATGGGATACAAGGTCAGGCTTTGAATGATGGAGGTGTGGTGATCACAATTTCTACTGGAAATCGTTTTCAAGAATTTGAGATGGAGAATTTGGAGGAGGTTACTCCAATGAATTAAAGAGTCAATATGCAGCTTGGGGTTCCTTCAAAGGTGGATGGAACCAGAAAAGGAGTTCTGTAGTAGGGGATACTGGATGATCATGAGTTTGTGGAATAGCCAAAGTGTCTAGAAATGATTGACATTAATAGTCAATTTTAGAAGGGACAATGAGGGAAATATAGAAATCATAATGTTCATATCTCTAAAAAATTGGGGGATTAATCTAATAGTTATGAGGTTAATGATGGGGGATTGATCATTCCTTCATATAGTGACATTGTTTAGGGCGGGAGGATGAATATGATCGGGAATCAGGCAGTCATGGCTGCTCCACCACGAAAAAGGCTAAGGAAGGACTACTCATATCTGCCAAATCCGGTGTCCACTTGGTCTTCTATTGGAAACGCTGAGTATCTATCCTTGGATCATATTAATATGGAAAGGAAGTATGCTACGGTTTTGAAGCATTACAAAAGCATAGAATGGATATTAGTTACTGTGGAGGAATATTTTTACCAGGGATGTGGTGATGTGTATGGTTTTTATGATATGTAGTTGTCTCTTTTTCCTTATGGTACCTGTTTACTATTCTTTTCTTTTATTTTAATAAATTGTCAGTGGGCTATCCTTTGACTGAGCTTTTATAGTAATGAGGATTAAAACATCGTCAGTGGGGACACTATAACCTTAGTATCAAAATTCATACACAATTAATATATCAACAAAATAATAATAGCATAAAAAATAAATAACATGTATAAATATTAAAAATAATATAATAAATGACATTGAAGGTGCCTCAATTCATACAAATTAATAAAACATGGACCCCCAAAGTGTCAGGTAAAACTAGAGTACGAGAAATTATAGTCAATTAAATAAAGACACAATGAAAACACTCTATAGTCTTTGATGATGATGACTATAAACCTCATGATTCATATCCTCAGTTCCCTATGACTAGGTCTTTTCCCTTTCCTGGATCACTAATCATGACGTTTTCACATGCATCAAGATTCTTATGCAGGGTGTGAGTATAAACTCAATAGGACACCACCAATGAATCTTTAACAAAAGTTCACATACATAAGAGGTGTTTTCCATCATAATAAATAAATGTAAAAGAAGGTAACAATGAACCACATTAGTACTATGTCATCATGCACTAACCAATCCACCATGAACCCCATGTGTTCCTGCTTCCGATCCATAATGGAATTATAGTCATAATGGAATCCATGAATATGTTCGGCAATGAGTTCATCTTATAAACCCTTGAGTATCCACAAGGACAAAAATTTATGGTTGAATTCATTGTACAAACAATCATAAGAAATAATATTTATAGGATAAGTCCCATAGAATAAGATGAAGAGAATTGACTTTTCTAGGGACTGTATGTTGGATTTTTGGGAAAAGGGGAAACATCAAGAAAGATTATAGAAATTGGATATAGGATTCCACTTTTGGATGGAAAACATGTTAAATATAATATATAGAGTGCCTAGATTCATAATAATAATAATCATTCTATAAGAGTCATGGTTTATTAACTCTTTGGTATGTTCTCATTCAATTGGTGACTGATGGTGCATAGTTTATTATGTACCAAGAATCTCTGGAAGATTAAATATATAAAATGATAACGCTCTATATATAGTTGGGAAATGTGATTCTATCATTCAACTTAAAAGGTTAAGTGTATTGTAAATGAAATATTCAAGATACATTGTAGGTCTCTGAAAAAACCTCATATTAGATTGACAACTTGATGACGTAGGTTTTGGAAAAAAATCAATGGAAATTGGAATATTAGTAAAGGTTCCATGGTGATTGATCATGAATTGAAATATGGTACCTTATATCTTAATATATGGATTTATGGAGAGAAAAATATTTGAAAAACTTCATTGGATATATTTAAAAAGTGAAATTGTAGGGTTGGTCACCTTGATGGGAAAAATATTAAACTTATAGTGGTGAAAGGAATACTAAAAATTGAGCACATGGACCTTGGAGGGTGTGAGAGTTGTATTTTAGGAAAGAAAATATATTTTCATTCAAATTTTATGTAAGAAAACCAAGGAATAAAAGTTGAACCATATTCATTCCAATGTGTGGGGACCAACCCTTGTTCACTCATTTAAAGGATCACTTTACATTATGGACTTTATTTTATTATTATACTCACAAGGTCTTGATTTAAATCATTAAGAAAAAAATTTATGTGTTTGATATATTTATTTAGTGTAAATTTATGGTTGAGAAAGGGTGTGAAAGAAAACATAAATTTATCTGAATAGAAAATGGTGGGTAATACACCAGAAAAAACATTCATAACATTTGTAAGAATAAGGAATCAAGAATGAGGATATTATTCCAAGGAATCCAAAACAAAAAGGTATAACTAAAATAATTAATCATACACTTATAGAGAAATCTCAGAGTATGAAGTAAACTTATTAATTCCTAAGGGAATTTGGGTAGAGGCCTTGAATACATCCTATTATTTAGTGAACCAAAATATAACTTCACCTGTGGGATATGAAATTTCTAAAAAAATTGGTCCAGTAAAATACCAAATGTAAACCATATCAATATATTTGTAAGTGTTTCATATGTTCATATTGACTCTAAAGATATTGATAACTTGGAGGGGAAATCCAAAGTGTTTTTTCTTGTCATATTTAGTGACAAGAAATTTGGTTATCACCTATGGGATAATGATAAGAAACATGTCATCCTGAGCCAAGATGTATTTTTAAATGAATGAATTTTATAAAAAGATTAATATATGGATGAGAAAGAAGTTGAGGAAAATAAAACTATAAATTTTTAGGGATATTATACATAGATTTATAATTTAAAATTAATTATGTAATGATTAGGAGAATCATTATAGGCTAACACTTTGATAGTTAGGGCTCCAAATAGAGGTAGATCAGATAGAAAATAGATAGATAGTGAAAGTTCAGTGAGAGAAATACCAAACAGATAATGATCATACTTACCTTTACTAAATAGAATACTAATGAATAGAAAGGCTTGGTTGAATAAATATGAGGATGTATTAAGGAGATCCACTCATATCAGAAAACCTCTTTAGAGGTTTGGGGATGATATGAACTTATTACCTATAACGGAAGTAAGGGAACTATACAATCTAGAGAAAGAAAATACTCTTAGAGAATATAAATAGTGGGATCCATCCATGGAAGAGGAAATGAGTTTCTTAAATCACAAAAAAACTTGGAAGTTGTATGAGATACTATAAGGAAATATTGATTTGAAAAACAAATAGATATTTCATTTTAAAGTGGAAGCTTATGGATGTAAAAGAACAAATTATTGTTGGTGGTGAAAGGTTTTTAATAAAAGGAAGGAATTTACTATTAAGAAATTTTAGCTCCAGTGCTTAAACCAATAACTATTCAAATAATTATTTTTTTATATTTCCTAATGATCTATACTTAGAGCAGTTGGATATAAAAATAGTTTTCTTTCAGGGTGATTTAGATGAAAAAATCAACATGGTTAATCTCAAGGGTTATGTAGTCCATTAGATGGAGGATTTGTTTTGTTAGTTGAAATGATGTACTTATGTATTGAAGAAATATCCATGATAGTATAATAGGAAAATTAGACACTTTAGTGTATGAAGAAATTTTAAATCGGCATGGGTCTGATCATTTTTTAGATAAATCAATGGGAATATGGAACATATATCATACTATTATTGTTTCTTGTTGATATATTTATTTCTAGTATGAAGTTTCAGTGGATTGAAGAATTTAAGAATAATATATCAAAAATATCTGAGATGAAGAATCTTGGACAAGCAATTAAGAAATTTTAGATAATAATTTTGTAGGATAGGAAAGCCAGCGCACTAGTTTTATCCCATAATGAGTACATTAGGAAAGTCATTGAAAGATTCAGAAAGAATAGTTGTAAACCGGTAGAAACTCCCCTCCCCAAACACATCATACTTAGTTAAAACCAACAACCATCAATGGTTGGATAAATTCATGGAAAGGATGAGGTTCCATATTCTTCATATATTGGATTTTTTATTTATGAAGTTGTTTTTAATTCATCATATATTTCTTTTAGAGTGGGATTTTTAAGCTATTTCATATAAAATCCAAGAAAGAAACATTGGGATGATGTGAAATAGATCCTACATTACTTGAAATGGTAAGAGGATATAGATTAATGTTTTAATTTTATGATTAGTTGAATTTTTTTATAGATCCATATTTTACTAGAGACACAGATTCACAAAAAAGTACCATAGGTTTTATATTTACTTTTGAAAAAATAGTGGAATGTTTCATGTATTAGTTACAACCAGTTGTTACTTTATATACAATAGAGGTAGTGTAAGTAGCTACTATTGAACTGGGGAAATAGATAATATGGTTGATGTTCTTTCTTAAGGAATATATTAAGTGTCCAAATATAGGAATGTTATTCTGTGACATTTAGAGTTCAGTCCATCTTTCTTCCAAACTAGTGTTTTTTGAAAAAAACAAAACACATTGATATGAAGTATCACTTCATAAAAATTCTATTGGAAGGTAAATAATTAGATTTTCCTAAGGTTTTTGGGAAGAAAAATTTAGTGTATATGTTTACAAAAATGATATTCAAAGAAAATATAAGGAAGCATTATGCCTCATTGGGACTCGACTGATCAGAGAGAATGGAGGGAACTACCTTATTTAGATAGAGGAAGATATACAGTGAATGAAATAAGAACATGTTTTAAAATAAAAAGTAAATTTTAAGAGACATATTATTGGGTTTGTGGGAATTTTCATCATGATCATCGAACCGATCATACAAGACAATGATGATCAAACATAGATCATCAGATAGACTAGATTAAAGTTTTCTAGCTTTTACACTTTAGAGCCTATGGGATGAAAGTTTATTACTGAACATAACTTCCAAAAAATCATTTTAGTGGATTTATAATATTCTTACAAATGTATTTTTTATAGAGGATTTTATGATTAATTTGTGATTATTGGATAGTGCTCTCAATGTTTGTGTTCATGAGTTACACTTACATAGGTAAAAGAAACTCACTAATACACTTATGTAGAAGCTATGACACCCTTATATTAATAAATTTTATTTCTTATTGATTGGATAATGTTTGTTTCATTAGGTGTTTCTATAGTGTGTCAACAGTTCATCTAATTAACATAAGGTTGACCATGAAACCCAGAGGTTAGTGCAAACTTTTTAACTAAAAAAGAACTATATAAAGAGTTGTGGTGGAACAGATCTGTAGTCAATGATAACTTTATATTTGAATAATTAAAGTTTTTAAATTATTTATTTGTGACCCATTTTAAATAGTAAGTAAGTGATATTTTTTTAATCGCTTGTATATACCTAAATGAACGTTATTTAAATTTTTCTCCTATAGATGTGGGACTTTTTCGGCACCATATAAATCTTTTTTTTCCATTATTTTATGTTTTTATGTGAAGTACAATCATATATCTTTGTGTGGTTATTAGGTTTATACTCATCCAAGCACTGGTGTACATAACATGGGTGGATGAATTTATCAAAAAACATCTTTATCTGATAATAATAAAGATAATTTTAATTTCATAGGCTTGATAAATTTAACATACTTATCTATTCAATACATGTTTATTATTTCTAGATTCTTCGGTTGTATTGAATTAATAGAGGTTTCTTCTCAATGGGTTCCTTCATTCCCAACAACCTCAATTCATACAATGTAATAAACCAAGGGCCCCCAAATTACTAAGTAAAACTACATCATGATAAACAATAGTAAGGTAAATAAATAAACATATAAAACATTCTAGTGTCTATCTCAATGCTACCTTTAAACCCCATGACCCATATCCTTTGTTCTTAGTCACTGGGTCCTTTCCCTTTCCTTGGTCTCTAATCTTGAATTCTTCATCTGCTTAAAAATTCCCATGCAGGGTGTGAGTATAAACATAATAGGGAACCACCAATGTGTCCTTAATAAAAGTTAAAATGCATATGTGGTGTATTACATTATAATATATATTTTCAAGCAATAAATAATAAACCACACAAGTATTGAGTCATCATTCACTAAAAAAAATTCGAAGAACCTCTATCATACTTACTTTCACTCAATGTACGAAGAATATTCATAATGGAAGACATGGAAAAGGTCAACCACAATGCCACCACATATATCCATGGGTAACTAAAAGGCCAACATGTAATGGGTCAGTGCATAAGGACATAGATCCCAAAATTTTTCACAAGTCAAAAAATAAGACCATTGTACCCTGTCGCAGACATGGGTCAGACTTTAAGGCCATCATACACCATATATGCCTCGAGTCAGGACACATGGCCATAGTATCGCACCACTAAATCAAGTCAGGACCCAAGAGTATTTCACCGCTTCCCTAGTTCTCAATATATCATCATCATCTTCACTTTTCATACATGATTTCCCTTTAATGGATAACCAAGAAACAATATTCCACCTTCTAGTTTCTATCAGAATAAAAAAAATTCAAAGATCATATATTCACACACATCTAGTATAACACAAATAGAAAAAACATAAAATATTGATCATGAGTTTCAATTTCTGCATGCACACACACACACATGTGATAAAATACAAACATGGGTCTCATGAGCTACACATGTATACACAGATGATTAAAATCAAACATGGGTCTCATAGCTACACATGCACACACATGTGATAAATATCAAACATGGATCTCAAAGCACAAAAGTACATGCCATCATATCATATCAAAAACCATAAACATGGGATCTATATTTCAAGGATCTTACCATCTTAATAATATCAATATTAACATCAATATTTTCCAATATTCAACACCTAACTCACATTCATGCACTATCAAGTTCAAACATTAACACCAAGGGTCCCAAAGTAAATTCCAAACCAATATAATAATCGATCTAGAATAATACTCAAGAAGGAAAATATATCCAAGAGGGTAAAACCATATCACTTACACAATTACAAACACTGTAAATGGTAGATATGGGTCTGGTCAAGGAATATAACTCGTCTCTCCTAGAAAAAAAAGACCATTGAAGAGAGTTTAATTCCTACGAGTCTAAATCAACATGAAAAATCCCCTAAAGGAATGAATCTTACTAGGTCATTAGTAAAATAAGGAATAACTCCCATAATTTCACTCCAAGATTCATCTAAAAATCATATGTATATGAATAACTAGAAATAGGAGGAGGATTATTAGATTAATAGAATAAATAATAAGTTAATAATACATAAAAAACTCCCTCGTAATGAATTAATGCATTTCCATTAAGATTCATAACCTCCACCAAGTGACCAAAGACTAAATAGACCATTTCAAAAACTAAAATAACCATAACTATGGCGTGGTGATTCCCACGATGGTTGTGGTGTCCTCAATCACACCCTACCAGGAAACCTAACACAACCACCCACAATGGCATGGTTCCAAGACAATGGTCATTTTGGACTCTCTATTACCTCAACAATGGTGTGGTGAGGCTGATCTAGTTGTGTACTATAGAGATTCATGCACCAATACATGCTCAATACGACACCTTACCACATGTGTTTTAGCCATATCATTTCACACAATCCATTTCCAATCATAAAAAGTCCTAACCCATGACATGGAAGTTCCCTTGATGTACCATTTTGTATCCAAAAAACTTATTTAAGCCTCCAAAAACATCCAAATCAACCTTTATCCAAGTTAAAAAATCACAAGTTATGAAATTACATTCTATTAAAATTGAGGATGTTACATTTTGGGCTATTTTATTTGATAGTGGGGTGAGTGTTCCTCTCCCACAAAGCTATAATTACCAAGGTTGGTAAACCCTATAAAAATTAATAGAAAAGTTGTGTGTGAGGGATGACTTAGGGTGAGTCTATAATGGAATGAGATTGAGGTAATATCACTTTTGTGACTATACCTATAAGGTTAATGAGGCTATGAGATGACTATGATGACACTAAGGGACAATTCAACCTTTAAATGATAGTCTTGGACCCAATAGAAGTTTATGATATAGAGGAACCCATAATGGATTTTTTTTACTTTATAAGACCTAGGGGACCTTGATGAGTTCCCTAGTGACATGTTGAACTTATATAGGGTTTATATTGGAAATGGTTTGTGATGATTACATGTTTCACTTTAAAACTTAGATTAACAATGTGAGCCTGAGGAGGATATATTGATTGACATGAGATATTGGGGTTGGGTACTATTACCACTGAAATTTAATGAGATACATAGGGTTCCTAAGACATGCTCATAGGATCCATATATCGTTGTTGATATTGGTTTGTCATGAATCATACATACTATAATGACCAATAATTTTTAAATAATATTTTTTTCCAAAAAATGTGTGTTATTTTATTTCACACAACAAATCCATGTCTCTTTAATGATGAATTAGTATTTATAGAGTAAAAATGGAAATTCGACCATCATGATTTGACCATTATATGACTATTGGTTAATATTAACATCGGAAACTATATGCTTGTTTGATAATTTTACCTTTATAATTAGTTTTTATAAGTAGTAATGGAAAAGGATAATTGATACAAAAAAGGAGAATCAATGGCCTCGACCAGTAGATTCATGTTTTTTGAAGCCCTTTTGTCCAATATTATGAGGGAGGCATCGTTATTTGGGTTATCCCTTGACCAATCCCAATCCATTATTCAACAAGTGAATATTGAATGAAATCGACTATGAGAGAAGTTCAAGTTAGTGGATATTACCACTCGGTTGATGTTGGCCAAGACACCCCACAAAACTACCACCATCACACACCTTACCCTCATGGTGAATTTGGGTGTAATAATGGGTTACATGTCGATAAATTATTTACATAAAGTGAAATTTTCGTTTTATAAAGAAAATTATTATTCCATCAATTCTTTTTAATAATAGTTTTTTCTTAATAAAATATAAGTTTAATTAAGATTAATTTGATAATTTTATTTTTGGACACAAATAAAACATAATAATATTTATTTATAACATATATTCAATTTTTATAATAAACCAAGCTATTATAAATATATTTTTATAAATAAATATTCTTTTTAAACACTTTTATTTGAATAATAAATGAAAAAATAATTTTATAATTTCTTAGGAAATATTTTATAAGTGTCAAAAATTTGACTTTGACTTAAAAACTGTTATTTTTAAATATATATAACTTTTTATTTTTAAATGTTAAAATTATAATATTTATATAATTTATCTAATAAAATAGACATAATTTTTGAAATCATGAAATTAAAATTAAGTTAAGTAGAATTTATGAGAATTTTTTAAAATACTTTATTTTTTATGAAAAGTAAAATATACGGTTTTAGGGGTTTGGTATATTTTATGACATAATATTTATGTCATAATGATTTAATAATTAATTTAATATAATATAATAACTAAAATATTTTATTTTATTAATATTAAGTATTTTAATCTATTTTATTGAATATCTAAAACGATAATATACTTTCCACTATCTGAAAAGGTAATTTTGATTTTTAAAACGTTACTTTGTGGAATATTTAATATTACATGCCAAAATATATATTAAAAGATTATTTTTGGTTCTTAAGGATTAATTCATCATAAAATGTGACACCAGTGTCCAAAACCACGAGTAAAAACTATTTGTAGGCCAATGCTTTTTCATTTTCTGTAACCTAGTTTTCTAAGACCTATATTTAGAAAATATTAAACTAATACTCCACTTATCTTTTAAATACCCACCCATTTATGCATTTCCATTCACTCCAAATCCAAACTCCATTTATTTATTGTTATTTTTACTCCCAAGGAGTTCCCCAAGGTGTCCGCAATCCCCCAAGGTTACATCCTTAAGTTTTAGGAACAACTCTTCAAGGTGAGGGAAATCTTCACTTCTCTTTTCCATTCAAGTTCTATTTTTACATGGAATGTCTTAAAATTTTCAAAATAATTTATTTTTTACAATTTATTTTATCACGTTACTATAATAATAGTCTTTTTTGAATGGTATACCCTTTACCACCTATTTTCCCTTTTATAAAACCATATTTTACACCCATCACACTTTCAAATTTTATTCTCAAATTTTCCTCTTTTACATGGGAAATTATCTATCCCTTTTTTTAATACACAAATATATATTCTGTTTAATTGGTACTCAACAAGATTATACAATTAATTTGAATTTTTGGATTTATATATAAGAAATTTACATTTCATTTCATGGATTAAAAATGAAGTGATGATCATTTCTTTTTAGATCTTTTGTATGCCATGATTTTGAAAAGAAACCCATTATTTATTCTCTATGGGTTATTTATGAAATGATTTATTATGATCTATGTGGATCACATGAAATTAATAAATATTAAGGCTTAAAATATATAAAACTTCAATGAATTTTGTAAACAATTTAATATCCAGAGATGACAGGCTTTATACCTTGGTGAATAACCTTGGTAATTTTCATTTACGACACCTTGGTGATAAACATTGCTGACATGATTATAAATGTCGCATTTAAATTTTTCATCCACATTTCCATGTTATGATTCATTTTCTTATTTTTATGATATTCTTATTTATTATGCCTTATCGTAATGCATGATTTTCTTATTGTTATGTCACAATATCACATGTTATATGTATCTTGTATTTATTGCCTTACTAAAATTCATTCTCAACCCTTTCCTTTGATGTATATCCATAGGTTATGAGATAAAAAATATATAACTTATGGTGAACCCATGAATGCATATTTCATGTGGATTTATTATAATGTTTTATGTTTTCATATATTATGTACCTTTTTTAAGAAAATAAACTTAAAAAGATCATCGGTTTTGTACCATGAAATAAAAATTTATAAAATATTAAGGCTGTATTCTATAGTTTGTATCAAAGAGAGGTTTAGTTATTTGTAAAAATTAAGACTTTAAAACATTTGTAAGAACCATAGGGATAGTCTAAATATATTAAAACATCCTGGTATTTTGGTGAACTAGTAAGTCAGTGGTTTCTGAGAAAATAAATCATTATCTAGCTATGAACCAGTGGGTGTTTTTCTAGAATAGATATATCTAGGGGTAACACATGAATATACCACTTTGATATAGAATTGAACAATAATTCATACACGATAATGGGCCTTGATTCATTTCTATTTTGAAACTTTTAGGGGATATTTCTGGTTAATTAGAATATTTTTTTTGAACGATTATTAAGGATATATAGAGAAGTAATTATTATTAGAGGATATTAATTACATATTTAATCATGACATCTTAATAAATAAATTATTTTTATAATTATACGAATCATAAAAGTAACACTTTTATAACTATGTTTTTCTTCTTTTATAAAAAAAGGTAGGAAATAAGAGGAACTATATAAATGACGAGTACAATGGATCATGCACTAATAGTGTCCAAATATAATCTTGAATGGAAGAATTCATGAAGATGATGAATCAACTAATATGATTTATAAACAATAACTTGAATTAAGTTGAGAGACTATACTCAACTTGAAGGGAATAACATTGTGCTGATTCCTTTAAGTTTCATTGACCACCTTATTTCAGTGGATCCACCTACCCCTTGATTTCTTAACAATGGATACACTCTATAGAAAATATTTTTTCCTGTAATTTATTGTTCAGAATAAGATAACATCACCTTGGATAGATATCTCTTATTAGCAGAAGTAGACAAGTGTTGGAAACTTATTACAAACAAAAATTAAAGAAGGGAGGTAAATTCTATGGAATGGGAGGAGTTAGTGAAATCTTCTTCAAAAAATATTTTTCTCATTCAATGCGAATGAAAATGCAGAAGCAATTCCTATTATTGAAGAAGAAGGAAAATCGATTAGTGGGAATCTATGAGATTAACTTTACTAGACTTGATTAATACACCTCTAGATTTGTTATGGATCCTAAGGGAAAGGTTTATAGATTCTTCGGTAGACTAAAACCCCATATATATATATTAATCTAGAGAATCAAGACTATGAAATATATATGAGATAGTGATGAGTACCATGAAGGTTGAATTGGAGTTTGGAGAATATCAGTGGTCGCATAGATTGAATGAAAAGAAGAGACATATGGATCCAAACTCAGGGGGGAATTTTGATCAAAAAAGAGGTATAAAGAATGTGAAATATCCCACATGATGCAAATGTGGGAAGAAGCCTTCAAGGAACTACCTAATTTGAAGTGGAAAGTGATATAAATGTGGAGGATATGGCTATATATCTTGAAACTTTTGTAGTGAGGTGAATCCTCAACTTATCAACACTAACAAAAAAGGAATGATGATGCAGTCCCAACTAGAAGTTCAATTATTTAAGTATGTACAACTTGGTAACTTTTACAATAATTATGAAAATAAAAAGATAATGTAGGGGACCCACCATCAAACTAAACATTGGACAAGGGAGAATGTTTGGATTTTTTTATCACAACAGATGAAGTGGAGGATAAGAATGATGTGGTGGTAGGTACACTTGTTGTGCTCTCAATGCTAGAATGTAATTTGATTGATTCTGGTTCTACAAATACCTTTATTTTATACAAGTTTGAAAAGAACATAGAATCAATCCCTGAACTTCTAGCAATAGAGTTATCAATTAAGACTCATGACAGAATTATCCTAGATTCAAAAGTTCATAAGAATTATAGTATTAGCTTTGGATAGTTAAATCTCATCACAAATCTAGTAGTCATTCCAATGGTGGAATTCAACACTATACTAAGAATGGAATGGTTCTCAAAGTATAATGCTAAGATAAACTTTATAAGAAAGGAAATCTCGGTATTCTTGAATGAAAAAACTATAATTATTTTCAAAGGAGAGATATATCATCCTGATCTTTGTCTTGAATAACCTCCCATAGCTTTCTTTATAGAAATGATATGTGAAGAGGGATAAGGAAAATAAAGTATAAGGATAAATAATGTCCTCATCATTTTAAAAATATATTGATTTATTTCTGTAAGAGTTACATGTAACACTCCCAAAAAGAGAGGTAGAGTTATCCATTTAACCCATACCTGTATCCAAGCTGATATCAAAGACCCCATAAAAAATGGAATTATGAGAATTACAGAAACAAATTCAAAATATTCTTGAGAGGATTTATCTAAAAATGTGGGTATCCTTAGAAATAAAATATTCTCTTTGTAAAAAAGAAGGATTGATCAATGAGAATATTCATTGATTTTTAGAGAATGTAATGATATCATAGGGAAATAAGTGGCCTCTCCCAAGAATTAATGATTTATTTAATTAGCTTCATGGGGCTCAATTATTCTGTAATATTGACCTCAGATCTAGGTATAATCAATCTCAGGTGAATAAATAAGACATTTCAAAGACTGAAATCTAAATAAGACATGAGAATTATGAGTTTGTTGTTATACCCTTTGGATTGACTAATTCTCCTAATATATTTATGGATTTTTTGAATATAGTCTTTAAAGACTTCCTTGATAAATTCTAGGTAGTTTTCATTGATATATACTCTAAAATTTGTGAGGAGAATAAGAATCTTCTAAGGGGTATCATGGTATCTTTAAGGAAGGTTAAGCTATTTGGAAAATTCAGAAAATGTAAATTCTGGTTACAAAAAGTTACATTCTTGGGAACATTATATCAAATGAAGGAATCTCAGTTGACCCTATAGAGAAAAAGGTTGTAGAGGAGTGTCATTATCCAACAACTGTGACTGAGATTCACAGATTCCTTTGTTTAGAGAAAATTATAAGTGGTTTTTAAAAAAAAATCATGACTTTCTAATCCACATACCATGTTAACCCGAAATGGGATATGTTCATCTTAAAAAAGGAGAGTGAAAATAGTTTCCAAGAACGGAATATGAGATTGGATATTTCACCTATGTTGACTCTACCCTCCTATGGAGAAGAATTAATTATCTATAGTGATGCATCTATGAAATGGATTGGGTGTTTCCCCATGAAAATGAAATGGTTATTACTTATGCTTATCTATAGTTAAAGCCTTATGAGAATAATTATTCTATGCATGATCCACAGCTAACTCTAGTTAATTATTCATTAAAAATATGGTGGCACTGGCTCTATTGAGAGAAATGTGATATATATAGAGACTACCGCAGTTTAAAATATATATTCACATAAAATAAATTGAACATAAAGTAATGGAGTTGTTTGTAACTTCTTAAATATTATGATTTTTCAATTCATTGTCACCCCATAAGATAAAACGAAGTTGCAGATCCATTAAGTAGGAAAGACCCTATTGTGCTGAAAATGATAAGGAATCAAGGAGATCCTTTGATCAAGGAACTAGTAAAACTAGAAATGGGAATTCTATGGGAAGGGACATCATCAACCTTATCCAAAATAATTTATCAATAGTAATTTCTAGAGAGGGCCATGATATCTCAATTGGAAGATCTTTTGTTACAAAAGAGGATAGAGGCTATGGAAAATGAGAAGTTTTCCGAGTTCAATATTGATCAATAATGTGTAATGAAATTTCATACAAGTCAATGAGTATTATCTATCCCAGAGATAAAGAAGTATCTAATGGATTAAGCTCATAGTTCTACATTTTTTATACATACTAGAATAACTAAAATTTATAGAAGAATTCATGATTGTTATTGGTGGGATAACATAAAAAGGGATATTTTTGAATACACTACACGGTGCTTGGTGTGTCTAAAACATATGGACTTTGTCACTGGTCTCCTGATAACAACCAAATAAAAAAATTTGATATGGATTATAATGGACCTACTCACTAATAATACCTATTTTACCATTATTTGTGAAGATTTATCTCTTGAACAACTTGATAAGATTTACATAAAAAAAGTGGTGAGGTTGTATAAAGTGACACTTTATATCATTTATCATTTTGATCTATGGTTCAGATCAAAATTATAGAGAAATTTTGAACAATATATGAGTACCAAATAGAATTTCAATATTTCCTATCACCCCTAAACACATGGCTAATAAGAAAGGACTATTCAAACACTCAAGGACATGATGAGAACATGGTCAATGGAATTTAAAGGCAGATGAGATCAACACCTCCCATTATTTGAGTTATCATACAATAATAGATTCCATAAAATTATTCAAATGGAACCCTATGAAGCTCTATATGTAATTGGATTTAGCAATCCTACTTGTTGGCATAAAGTTGGTTAGACAAAATTTCTTGGGCCCAATCTTATGAAATAGATGGTAGAAAAATTTCATTCTATTCAACAACATATATAGGATACTCAAAGTTAGTAGAAGATCTATGATTAAAATCAATGATTGGACTTAGAATTTGATATGGGAGAACAAATTCTTTCAGATATCACTAATGAAGAGATTCATGCATTTTGGAAAGAAAGGAAAACTTCACCCTAGGTACATTGGCACCTATGAAATACTTGATTGAATAAGAGCAGTGTCCTATCAACACTAAATCATTCTCATGTTCATGATGTATTCCATGTATCTCTCTTGAGTAAGTACATACCTGATCCCTCACATGTACTGAATATAGAGGTGATAAAAATAGAACATGACCTCTCTTATAAGAAGTAACCGGTGGAGATCATGGACTGTAGAGACAATGTTCTACGTAAAAATACTACCCACCTTATCAATGTTTTGAAGAGGAACTATAAATATGAATAGGTGATTTGGAAACTAGAGGAGACAATGAAAAAGATGTACCCTCACATTTTCTCAACCGAGACAATGAGTTGAAATTTTACAAACAAAATTTATTAAGTGGGGGAGAATTTAATGACCCAAATTTTTTAAATAATATTTGTTCCCTAAAAATATGTATTATTTTATTTTGCCCAAAAAACATTGTCTCTTCAATATGAAATTTGTCCTTATAGTGTATAATGGGAAATGTGACCATTGGGGTTTGACAGTTATATGACCCATTGGTCAAATATGACCATTAGTTAATATGACTTCTTGAAATTATACCCTTGGTTAATAATTGTATTATTATAAGATGTTTTTATAATATTAATGAGAAAGGATAATTGATATATAAGGAGAATATATGGCCTCAACCATTAAGGTCATGTGATTTGAATCCATCTTGTACAAACTTGGGAGAGTGGTATCATAATTGGAGTTATCCCTTGACCAAGACCAAGATAAGATTCAATAAGTGAATCTTGAACAAAATATCATATGGGATAGTTTCAGGTTAGTGGAGATTACCACTTAGTCGATGTTAGCCAAATCACCCCCATGAAACTATAACCATCACACACCTTAACCTCAGGGCGTATATGGGTGTAAAATGGGGTTACATGTCCACACCTTAGTTATTTAATGTGTATTTTTTAATAAATAAAATGATTATTCCATTTATTCATTTTAAGAATAGTTTTTCTTAATAAAATATAATTTAATTGAGACGAATTTGTTAATTTAATTTTTGGATGCAAATAAAATATAATTTTATTTTTCTAGAAAATATATACATTTTTTATAATAAACCAAGGTATTATTAATAGAATTTATTTTCATAATATAGTCTTTTGAAATAATTTTATTTAAATAATAAATAATTAAATAATTTTATAATGTTATAAGAAATTTTTTATAAGTGTCGGAAATTTGACTATTCTATAAAAAATGTATTTTTTAAATAAATAATGATTTTTATATTTCAATGTTTAAATTATCATATTTAGATAATTTTTATTATAAAATAAATAACATTTTTGAAATCATCACATCAAAATTAGTTTAGGCTGAATTTATTATAATTATCTAAAATACTTAATTTTTCATGAATAGTAAAAATATATTTTTAGGGGTTTATTATATTTTATGATATCCTATATATTTTATAATAATCTAATAATTAATTAAACATAACATATTTCCAAAAATATGTTATTTTTTTAATATAAATTTTTTTAGTATAATTTATTCAAATTTTAAAACTATAAGTTACCTTCCAAATTCTAAAAAATTTTGATTTTTAAAACATTACTTTGTGGAATATTTAATTTTACAAGCAAAAAAATGTATTAAATAATGTTTTTCGGTTATATAGGATTAATGTATCATAAAATGTGACCAAAATGACCAAAAATGTGGTAAAAACTATGGGTAAGCCAGTGGTTTTTCATTTTCCACAACCTAGTTTTCCTAGACCTATATTTGGAAAATATTAAACTAATCCTCCACTTATCCAATAAATAGACACCCATTTCCCCATTTCATTCACTCCAAATCCATCCAAAACAAATTTATTGGGATTTCTCCTCCCAAGGAGTCCTACCATGGTGTCTTTAATCCCCCAAGGTTTCATCCTCAAGTTTTAGGAAGAACTCTTCAAGGTATGGGAAATCTTCACTACTATTTTCCATTCTTGTTCACTTTTTTACATGGTATGTATTCCAATTTCCAAAATATGTTTTTTTCCAATATATTTTAGCCCATTACTATAACAAGAGTCTTTTATGAATGGTATACCCTTGTCCCCTCCCATTTTTTCCTTTCTAAAATAATGTTTTATACTCATTATGCTGCTAAATTTTCTTCCCAAATTTTCCTCTTTTACATATGAAATTCTCTTTTCATTTTATTTGAATACCAAATACATTTTATATTCAATAGCTACTCAACTAGATTTTAAAATTTCTTTTAATTTTTTGATTTACATATGTTAAACTCACATTTTCTTTCATGGGTTAAACATGATGTAATGATCATGTATTTTTAGAACTTTTGTACACCATAATTTTGATAAGAAACCTGTTATTTATTATCTATGGGTTATTTATGAAATTATATATTATGATCTATGTGTATCACATGAAATTAAGATATATGAAGGGTGTGACTTTATAGATCTCCAATGTATTGGGTAAATAATTTAATCTATAGAGATGAAATGTTTTACGATACCTTGGTGAATAATTATGGTAATTATCATTTATGGAACCTTGGGTATAAAACCTAGTGATATGATTATGAATGTATCATTATCATCATCATGTAATTTTTTATTGAAATAAGGAAAGGAGTACAAATGAAAATTATGAATGTATTATTTAAATGATTTATCAACATTTACATGTTATGGTTCATGTTCATATTATTATGATATTCCTTTTTTCATGCCCTATCATTATTCCTTATGTTTTTATTGTTATGTTATAAGATCACATGATATATATCTCTATTGTTTATTCCATTATTGGGATTCATGATCACACCTTTCCATTTATTCATGTCCCCATGTTTTGAGATGTAGTAAATATAACATACATTAAACCCACGAAGATGTATTTCATGTGGGTTTAGAATATTTTTATTTGTTTTCATGTATTATGTGCCTTTTTTCATGAAACTAGACTTGATAAGATCCTATGTTTTGTACCATGAAATGAAATTTTATGAAATAAAAATTACGGATTCCATAAATACTCCTTGGATATTTATAATGGGATGTATGTTCCATTGATATATGATGGTTTTCAATTCATTGGAAATGTTCCTTGTATTTTTATTAGGTAATGTATGATATTTGTAACCACATCCCTAGAATTGGAAAAGGAAATTCCTAGTAGGGAGAAGAAACCCTCATCTCTAGTGATATATTCCCAACAAGGATTCCCCTTAGAGTGTCTAGATGAAAATTTTTAAACATATTATTCCCTCGATCAAGATAATTTGATGCTTGGTTGGGAGAGACACACCCCTGGGTATAGGTGATGGTTTTCCTAGAAGGGTACGCCCTGGATACAGGTGAAAGGAGGCCTATGAGAATGATTGGGATTACCTAGGGAGTACTCCTAGTATTCAAATGTTGAGTATGATATTGGAAGGAATAGTTGTGTGAATTTCTCATAGACACTCTGGAATTTGTTTTATAAGGTTTGGTTCAATCCCGAGTTCAATGGTAGAACCCAAAGATTGATAGTGGTTATTTATTTAAAATTATACGCAGTTTCATTTATTTTTATTATATCACATGTGTACAATACCTTTTCTGTTTATGTGTGAGACCACATTCATGGTTCCCTAATGAGTTATACCCACACACTTCCTGGAAAGTCATGGCACTTTAGTAATTGAGAAGACTTCACTCATCATAGGTTCCATTTGATAAGAGGCTTGGATTATCTTGATCAAGTGGGACAACTCAAGCAGAATTAGACTTCTAAATGAGTTTGGGATTAGGGATGGTAGTGGAGACTCAATGTATTTGTACTCTTTATTTATTCTACATTTGTGACCAGCCCAATGGGTTATCAACATTGTTGTATATTGGCCTGAATATGGGTTTTTATTAATGTATGCTTCTGTATTTCATTTATTATTGATAGATATTTTTATTTCTTATGTGTAATCTGATTATTCATTTGTATATATGATGTTTGGTTTATTTTCCTACTATTAATCACTATAATATATAAGTATAGTCTCCCCATGGTAATACCCTTGACCCCACTGCTATTCGGAATCCTCTAGTATATGGGAATATTTTCTTGAGGTCCTAGTGAATACTCCTTCAATCCAAGCACTAATTAGTGGTCATGGTCAAGGGGAGGACATTACAACCTTTTACATACCTTTAATTTTTTTCCATTTCATGCTCATCAATTAATATTAAATATGGTTTCTCTGGAGATGAAGTGATTTCTAGTGGATATAAAGGAGCATATGCATTAGTTATTTCGTCCCACTTTAATGTGTGATAGGAGTAACATTACCCTTAAAATTTTGATTATGTTGGGATGGAATATTTCTCGAGTTCTTATTTACAATTTCATAGAGGGAAGTGAAAATTTGGATCGTTTTCAACATAATATCCCTCAATGTCAAACCCTTACTCTTCAATTAATTCAGTAGATTAAAAAAAACTTGTTTCAAAATTTGATTGTTCTTAGAATCTAACTTTGTTTGGGATGAACCTCGTTATTTTTTTCATTGTGATCCTTGGGTGTTGAATATTTTTTGAGGTGGTTTAAAACCTTTTTAGTAAATAAGAGGATGTAAAGGATAAACATTTTATTGAAAAGGCGGCCTTTGTTTCTACCATATATAACACCTGATATCAAGTTGATCTTTCAATCTCAGATTTTATATTAGAGATAATGGATCATACTTTTTCTAGGGAGGTGGTTAATGATTTTATTGAAATGGTCTCCCAAGGAAGATATTGGAACACTCCACTGTCTCATGAATATGTTTATAACAATTTGTTGGGTGGTATAGTTCAGTGAAAATTACTTAAGGCCTCATAGGAGTTGGTGGTGAAGTCTTTTGATCCAAGGTAATATTTCTTACTATAGTAATCAATTAATACATCCTATTATCAATTAAATTATTTTCAATAGTTGAAGTACATACCCACTACACTCACCTAATAGATGTTGTACCTTAATAACTGAGTTATTGATATTTCTATGTCATATTATCAATCAATGCATGCACATAATCTAGTGCTTTTTTCGACCAATTCTCCTCTCTATAGGTGAAAATCCTTCATAAAAAATATAGATAAAAAATTTACCACTAAATTTTTGATACAAGAAGATTATGCACCACTTCTTGAATCACTCTTGATAATAATACAATAACTCCCATTATTCGTTCTTGATCCATGTAATCCCTTTCAAAGTGGTAGTGGTCAATGATAATAGAAAAATTTTATATAAGAAAATTTGTTTCAAATCATGCCAACATGTTACATCTTCATATTATAAATTGTACATCAAGTATTATATGGTTCCATTAAGTAAGAATGAGAATTCCATTCATTTTATTAGGTATTCAAATAGATTTCGTCATTTAATTTTTTTTTTAAAATGATTTATGTTTTTTATTTGGGTATTCTCTAGAGATTTCATTGAATTTTTTAATATGGGGTATTAGTCTAGATTTTAATTCAAAGTCTAATTCAATATTTCACTATAAAATTAGATTTTTTATAATTTATGTCTAGTGCAGACAATTATTGAATGGTTTTATCATGATTATTATTATTAATTATAGCCATTTTATATGGTTTTATGTTGGATTCAAATGTACTTCCAATTTCAATGTTCCCATAATGAAGGAATTCCCCAATTTGGTGGATGTTTATGCTTCCTATAGACTGAGATTTTTGTATTTGAGCTTTATAGACACATTTAATATTACAATCTAGATTTAATAGATCCTTATAATGAGATCATGTCATAAATTAGAGAAAAGGAAAATCTAAGTAAATTTTACCATTATATAATGATAATAAGTCTGAATTGATGTTCTAAATAAACAGAAATAAATAATGGGTAAATAAAAAAGAATAAGAAGATATCAAAATATTTAAATGAAAATAAATAAATACCTCTAGTTAGTTGAATAAAATACTTTCTTACCAAGAAATAGTAGTAATTTAAAGAGAATTTGCAATGTGTTATCTCAAATTATGTGCAGTTTTCAGTAATTAGGGGGAAAGAGTGGTTGAAAAAGGTCGTTCTATCAAGGATATGGTATTTAAAACAAATTATCAAAGGTATTATGAAAATAAAATTAAACAAATAAAATAATAGCAAGGATAGTGGGTTGTTTTAGTTTTACAACACAAGAATAAGTATGCAAGATGAATTTTTTTTATAAAATTATACAACGAGGTGTAATCCAATTAACTATACCAATTAAATTATTTATCAATAATTTTCATTTTAATTAAATTTTTTTAGATCACAATTCCCTAATTTATGAACTTCCAAAACCTAATGAAACTGACACAACTAGTAAGTGGAAATAAATTAATCCTTAGGATAATATTGGAACATGAAATGTTATCACCTTTCTTTGACTTTTGTTCCTAGGATAACTTATCATTAGGGTTTAATTAGGGAACACTTACACATTGGAAATGGTAATGAGTTGGTCTTATGGATTAGACATAAACTGTAAAAATAAATCTATCTTGATTCAGTTTTTTTAATTAAGATTACACTCCCACAACTCACACTTTCTTGGCCTCACGTGTAAAATGTTTATCATTTGAATGATTTTGAAATTAAATCCAATTCATAGACTATATTTATATTAATAAAATTTTATAATTTTTATTAAAAAAATCATTTAAGATGGAAATAATTAGACTTAATACTAATGTACTACTCTCCCATGGGTGGAGTAGTAATAATATAAACAACTTTCATTTAAAATGATTTAGAAAGGGTATAACTCAATCACATTTATACTCTTGATTTCTAAACTAAATAAGTGAATTTAATAATAATAAAAATGAACAAAACAAAATAAATATAAGAGAAATAGAGAATGTTAATATACGAAATGAAAGATACAATATGAATAATAGGGATCATATAATAAATCCTTGATTCAATGTCTATATCTCCTGAAATGTATAAAGAAATGTAGTGAAGCTACTCATTTTGTAATGTCTTAAATTGGGATCCACTTGCCTTATTACCCAAGTTGGTATGCCACATGACCTCGGGCATGCCTCCCAATATGCCAGAGGATTCCAACTAGCAGTGATGGTCTAGAAGAATATACAATTATAATGTAACCTCTTTATTATTTCAAAACATAATAGATAAAAGACAAAATATAGAAAAATAAGTTAAACCATAAACATGAAACATAAATAGATTTACCAAAATTGGGTAAAATACCAAAACCAAATAGTAAATATGATATGTCATTTCATATAGTTCTATGTGCAAGGGAAAACCAAAATAAAGACAACTGAAGAATCCCCAAAATAGGTCATGAATTTGTGTTTACATCCCTCATTTATGCACATCCCATGCCCAAACCAACTATCTTTTATAGGTCCCTTTCCTTTGTCCTAACCTACAACCATGATGTATTCTAAGGTACCCAATGAAGGCCTGGGCATGGTGTGAGTATAACTCAGTAGGCCACAACAAACTTTATATACAAAATATCTAGTCTAAATAGATAGTGTATGAATATAAATAATGAATAACAGGATAAACATAAGATAAATAAAGTTCCATTTATTAATAAGGGTCACTTTATCCACTTTCATAATTTTTTATGTGCTTTATACACTATCATGAAATAAACTTGGACCTATTTTGGTCATAAAAACTATGCATAAGTGTAATGATTCATGGTCCATACATCATTGGGGAAAATGATACATAAAACAATACATAACACTTACCTCAGAGCCTTGGTCTAGTTTTTCTCATCAGCTATATTTGATAGGGCCATAGAGCCTCTGTCTGACTCCCTAACCCAAGAAATATGAGGGTGGGTCTTATATTATCAATATTACCTGACTCAGGGGTATAGATCCTCAATTATAATACCCAAAACATACTTCATATCCATGTTCCTATACTTATTTAACCATTTAACACATATATCATTTTCAAACCTGATTAGCCACTAAATGAGGATAATATTCATTAATCATATACATAATATCCATGTTCTTTATTATTCATAAACACAATTTTAGTGCATTGTACACTTTGAATATCATTTCACATTATGATTGTAATTCTTTCTTAAAATGCACTATTATGTGGTACATTTTTGAACATCATTTAAAGTATCCAATGATTCATCTGATTTTAAGGAATATAATTATCCATTTTTCAATTTTATATTTTGAGAAATATATCTACAATTCAATATGAACATGTTTCATTCAGGGATCAATGTAGAATTCCTGGAAGAAGACGGGGATATTTTGTGATTAAAGGAAACAATTTTGGAGAAGTCAGATTGGACACTAGCCCACTGATTCGAATGTGGGACCCCCCTTACAGGTCCAATGAATCCCATATTTCGTGGGCTGCTAGAATAAATTTATAGTAACAAATAACTCTTCATAAGACAATGCTAATTCGGCTTCCATGGTGGTCATTTAGGCGGCCCAATTTAGAGATAAAATTCTAGGCCAGATTCTGTGGCCCATAAAAACAGCCCACTAATCTGATCATATCTCCAAATATAAAAATAAAAATGGGCCCAAATTATTACATGCGGTTAGGAGACATCCTGGGATCCATTTTAGTCTGCTATGACCTCCTCTGATTCAGCCATATAGAAGGTATTACAAGCGCATCTGTTCAGTGGATAAAAGCTGGATGCCACCTCGGGTCAAATGTGGAAAAGTCCAAGTTCCACAAACTTTCCACCCACCTATGGCCTAGAACAATTAATTGAGAAGACTTAGACTATTGGAGACTCGACCCAAGGCTTAAAAAATTCCTATTTAAGGCAGTGGTGGTGGAGGAGTCAATAATCTTTGATCTTTTTTTCATTGTAATGTTATGCTGCGGTTTTGTTATCTCAAATTTTTCTTCCACATGTAAGTTGTTTTAATTAAAACTTTTTTCTTAATAAAAGTTCTTCCTTTACTCTTATTATTTTCTTATCCTTATCACTTTTATACTGTTGGTTCATGGTGTGAACTTTTTCATACCAAACCTTGTGAGATTATCATACAACGGTGGAGTGATTGTTATTTTATTGTGTTTTTTTACTTCTCCATTTCTTTCCTCATTAGTCTACTTTCCGCTTCCATTGAAACCATAGAATAAAGGGAGGGATAAACCACTTATGGGTTGATCCAAGGGAGTATAAAGGGGATGTATTGGATGTTATTTATCATCTCATTAATGTATAATCACTTATTTAATTGATATTTTTATTTGATGATTTTTAAACTCCATCGTCCTTGTTGAATTTAAGGCCAAACACTTCAAGTGGTAATACGAACCATTACCTTGACGTGCTCAAAACATTGATCCTTCAAGTGTATAGGTGATTAGTATTAAAGGGTGTAATCATTAATAGAGTAAGTGATTATGATGTTTTATCTCCTTAAATGAACCCATCTCAAATATAAGAAATTGAAATCATTGAATGGGAAATACTTCCAATCCACCCCAAGCGATAACCAATGATCAAATAATTATTAAAAATTGAATTCACTGAAGTCTCTTATATTACCTTCAAAACCATATAAAATCAACCAAAGTTGGCCACTTCATATCAAAAAATAGTCCATATAATTTACGTGTCTATAGGCTACTTCTTAGGTCTCTGAGGATTCGACAACCCAAGATAAACTACAAGAACCGTATTAACTTCTTCTCTTGTGTAAATTGGAGCAAGAATCAAACTTTTGCACTGTTTTCGGGGACCTAAGTAAGTTATATTAGAAAATTTCATCCTTTTTTTCATCCCTCTTCTCAGTTCTCACCCCCTCACTCCTATAGAAAACAATTTTGAACAAGTCCAAACATGGGAAACCTATCCCTATTTTGATCACCCAACCCCATGTGTGATGTACAATGACCATCCTAATTTCTACTTGTGGGATAATCAACAACCTAATGAACCACAATGTTTTTACTCCTATGATCCACAAAACATTCCAACATATAGTGAGTTTTAGTCCCCCCAAATCCAATTTGAACACCCTCCTGTGTAATTCCAACAACTTAATTATCCACCTCGAATAGACCATTTGGATCAACCCATTATCCATCCTAATACACATCCATTACTTGAAAAACTATGTCAACAAATGGAGATAATGAATTTTGAGGTTTCATCATTGAGGTAAGAACTAAAAAGCATTAAAACTTGTGAGGAACCCATCCCTACAAAAACCGTCCCTTCTATATCCTTATGTGAAGTGTCTAGTTTCCCACAAATCTCTCATGAATTTACTGAAGAGAAAAACTTTGGATTTGGGGAAGATGAGGAGGATCATGGAATTGTTGATTGGTGTTTAAATCAAGAGGAAACTGATTTTTTGTATTCACAAGAGGGAAATTTGACATCATGGATTGAGTCTCAATAATATAACTCCATTGATGATTTTTCAAAAACACAAATCATTGACCCATTAAGAAAAATCACAAACTTTGAGTCCATCCCCATTCCTGAAACTAATCTTTCCCATTTGGTGGTTGAATCTTCTATTCAAAATGGAACCAATTCTGTTGAGCAATTTTGAAAATGAAAGTGAGTTCAATTCAAAGTCCCAACCTATGTTTGAATGTTTTATCCTACCTGAACTTGAAAAAAAGGACTTTCCATCCACCATCAAGTTTCCATTCATTGGGGATAGCCAATAACTTCCAATTTTCACCATTTCTTATCTTGAAACCAATAAAGAGGTAATTATTCTTAATGTCTTAGAAAATACTACAAAAGAAATTGAATCCATCATTTATGATATTCCTTGGACTTACCTGCTCATTTTAGAATAGAAGTTTGTGCATGAAACAAATTCTAAACATAGAATCAATCTCAAAATAGTTGAATTGGTGAAACATGTGGTCCTTAAAATGTCTAAAGTTGGTATTCGGTAAGTTATGTGTGTTCAAGTCGAGCTAGTGACGTTAAACCAAAGCGCTGCACGGGAGGCAACCCGTGATATTCATATTTGCGAATCATTTTTCTAAATAGCATTAATGAATAATTTAGATATTTAAAAAAATATATTGTTGACCCGTTCTTCTATTATGAGTATGGATGGGTATAAAAGGGGAGCCCCAAATTTATCCATGTCAAGTGGTTTGATCCTTGAGTAATACCTTACCAAGAAATTTAAAAATAAGACAATGTATCATCAGTTTATTTTATTTTATGTGTTTTTAGGTTAAAATAAAAATAAAAAATAAAAGAAAAATATAATAATAAAAAAGGTCCACATCGTAGGTCGTGGGGAAAACCCCGTCACAACCGGCGAAGCCGCGGGGATTCAAACCCGGGGCCGAAGGGAGACAGGGGCGTGCGCTTACCACTGACCTACGACTTTTTGTGCTTCCTTATTTTATAATTTCTATATATATACATATATTTTACTTCCTTTATTATATATATATATATATTTGTTTTGTTTTGTTTGTTTTTTCCTTTTTCTACTAGGGAACTCTACAAGTTACATGGATATTAAAGGATTAAAAGGTAGCAGCAAGAATTTCAACTTCAACCACCATGTGACTTCATTCCATGATCCTCATTTTCAATTTCCTTTTTGATCTTTCATTATCTACCTCTACCCCATTCTAATTTTTTTTTCTTTAAGCACTGGGGACAATGTTATTTTATGTTGGGGGGAGATGAAATAAAAAAATTGTTTTTGTGAAAAAAAATTGAATGTTTTAAAAAAAAAATTCTGCAAATGGAAGGAAAAATTCCTTTAACTTTGAACATGGTAATACACATTGCACAATTTGAAACTAAATATCAAATAATTTAGCATGTCCAGATTCTGATTTTAATACTTGTATAATTTCATGAGCATAGATTTTGGAAAGTGTGGCTTTCCAATGTGATATTTCATTGTTTATATTTTCATCCAAATAAAAAAAGAATCACAATGCACGTCCTTTGGATATTAGGGTATTAGTTTGAGTTCATGGGGTCCCCCAAATAAATAGCATAGGTTTGGTGATCATTTTAGTTTAATATGAGTATTAAATAAAAAATAAAAATAAATAATAATAAATATGCGCATAGAGCAATGAAATGACCTAATGCGTGGCTTTCGGCACTTGGGGATCGTGACTCCATAGTTGTCTGGCCCAGAGTTAGTAACATTTATCTCTATTTTTGGTAATTTGAATTTGTTTTTGACTGAGTTAACTCGAGATTATGCCCAAGTATGTGGGATTCACTTGGTTCCCTAAGGTCTTTGAGCCTGGGAGTCATCAGCAAAGTCTCGCTATAGGGGTTGACTCTTTTGAGTGCAATTTCAATTACGATGGCAAAATTACAAAAAAAAAACAAAAAACAAAAAAAAAATAATAATACAATAAAAAAATGAATACTCATCTTAATATTGAAATTTGATTCCACTTAGCGCTTCCATCATTCCCCCTTGAATAAAAATGAACCCCCATGTCTATTGTGATGCACAACACATCCTCATACTTAATTGATATTGGATGAAATATGACAATGAATTTGAACAAAGGAATAGGCTTGGGATTGGGATATACTTATGAAAATATCTTGTATTAAAATATTTTTATGGGTTTCATGATTGTTTGGTATAAGGGTTTCTGGTGATCATTGTGTATTACAATGTTTTTGGAAAAGGGAATTCAAATTTCATATTGTTGAGATATATTTTGCTCGGGACTAGCAAAACTCAAGTTGGGGGGTGTGATTATCCACTAAATGAGGATAATATTTATTGTTAATATACATAATATTCATGTTATGTATTATTCATAAACACCATTTTAGTGCATTTTACACTTTGAACATCATTTCACATTATGATTGTAATTCTTTCTTAAAATGCACTATTATGTAGTACATTTTTTATAATCATTTAAATTACCCAATGATTCATCTAATTTTAAGTAATATAATCATCAATTTTTCAATTTTATATTTTGGGAAATTTATCTACACTTTAATATGAACATGTTTCATTCAGGGATCAATGGAGAATTCATGGAATAAGATGAGGATATTTTGTGATGAAAGGAAACAATTCTGGAGAAGTCAGATTGGACACCAGCCCACTGATTCTAATGTGGGGCCCACCATACAGGCCCAATGAATTCCAATTTCGTGGGATTCTAGAATCCATGTATAGGAACAAATATCTCTTCAGGATCCAATGCTAATTCGGCTTCAATGGTGGTAATTTAGGTGGCCCAAGTTAGAGATAAAATTCTGGGCTAGATTCTGCGGCCCATAAAAATAGCCCCCTAATCTAATCATATCTGCGAATATAAAACTCCAAATGGTACCAACTTTTACAGGCGGTTATGATACATCCTGGGATCCATTTTAGTCATATATTACCTACTCTGATTCGGCAATTTAGAAGGTCTTCCAAGAGCGTCTTTTTGGTGGATAAAAGCTGGTTGCCACCTCGGGTCAAATGTGGAAAAGTCCAAGTTCCACAATCTTTCCACCCACCTATGGACTACCAAAATTAATTTAGAAGACTTGGAATATTGGAGGCTCGACCCAAGGCTTCAAAAAGTCCTATTTAAGGTAGTGGTGGTGGAGGAGTTGATAATCTTTGAGATTTCTTTCATTGTAATGTTATGATGCAGTTTTGTTGTCTCAAATTTGTCTTCCACATGTAAGTTGTTTTAATTCATCCTTGTTTCTTAATAATAGATCTTCCTTTACTCTTATTCTGTTATTATCCTTATCACTTTGATACTGTTGGTTCAAGGTGTTAACTTGTTCATACCAAACCTTGTGATATTATCACACAACGGTGGAGTGATTGTTATTTTGTTGTGTTTTTTTACTTCTCCATATCTCCCCTCATGAGTCTACTTTCCGCATCCATTGAAACCATAGAATCAATGAAGGGCTAACCCACTTATAGGTTGATCCAAGGGAGTATAAAGGGGATGGATTGGATGTTATTTATCACCTCATTAGTGTGCAATTACTTCTTAAATTGAGATTTTTATTTGATGATTTTTAAACTCCATCGTCCTTGTTGAATTTAAGGCCACACACTTCAAGTGCTAATACAAACCTTTACCTTGAAGATATCAAAACATTGATCCCTCAAGTGTATAGGTGATTAGTATTAAATGGTGTAGGAAATAAACCAGTAAGTGATTATGTTGTTTTATCTACTTAAATGAACCCATCTCAAACATAAGAAATTGAAATCATTGAAAAAGAAATACGTCTAATCCACCCCGAGAAATAACCCAGGATCAACTCATTATTTTAAATTGAATTCACTTAAGTCTCTTAGAGTTACTTTAAACCCATCTAAAATCATCCCAACTTGGCCACTTCATAGACAAAAACATTCCAAAGAATCTACGTGTCTATAGGTAACTTCTTAGGTCTTTGAGGATTCGACAACCCAAGCTAAACTACAAGGACCGTATTACCTTCTTCTCTTGGGTAAATTTGAGAGAGAATCAAAACCATAAATAATTGAACAAATTTTACATTTACAATACAGAGTTAATTCAATGTGTGTACCATCTTCATGACTTAACCCATTAAGAACATATATCATACATAGTTCATAACTCATTAACACATATACTCTTTACCCACATAACTCATTTAACACATTTATATAACACAAAATCCCCCTTATACTATGTTATAAACTAAACACAATTACCATCAATTTCATTTCACAATCCATGTTAACAAGATAAACACAATTCTCATTTGTTTAATTTCATAAAACCATGTTAACATGATACAAATAACTATCATAGGTTCTATCTCATAATCCTTTCAATTTAATATTTAATAACCCAAACCCATGTTCATGAATAGGGAACATCCCATGGGTATCCACTTTCCTAGCGTAATAAACCTCAATTCATCCCATGAGAGTTATGATGGGTTTAATAAATCCTTTAACAGACCAATTTATCAATTCTTACTAAGGACAACAAGCACACAACAATAAGGTACTATAACATAACCACATACACATAATCCAAATATCAAGACAATGAGACATAATCTGTAGACCACCTACCTAGATTCCATATAAGAATTCTTGCTCAACCTTTTCCACTAATTCGAATTAGAACACACTTATAAACCCCAACATAGGGACTACTAGAGAAAGAGGTTTTTAGGGAGTTATAAGAATAAGAATTATTCTACAATACCTCATATAAAAAAAGGATGGAAGAGGAGTGTTAGAATCACTTAGAGCTTTGATCCACACCCAACAGCCCTCCAAACAGCTAAGAAAGGATGGATATCGATCCTTGGGAAGTTTGGGAGCAAGGGTTTGTCACCATTTGTTTATGTAAAAATAATGGGGAGGAAAATCAGGTAATAATTCTTAAATCATGAGGGAAAAAATTATAAATTTCCCCATATTTAATGAGGCGTAAATTTTTTTCCCATGGTTGGTCAAACCATGAACGAACTGTGCACCTACCTATATCCAAGAGGGGGGGGGGGGGGGCTAGGTTACAGAGTCTCCTGGGAAGCTTGCATGGTTTGAAAAGTCCTAAGGAAACCATGTTGAATGGACCTATCCAAGCCCACATGGTTTCACATCCCCCCTTTAATGGTTTCACCAACCGTGCACCACCTCATCTAGGTAATCCTGGTTAAGGCTCACCGTTACTACTAACCATTCACCAATAGTGAAACATGAACTAGATGGACCCCTTTCCACTTATTTCATGTCCCAAACCCCCTATGATACCCCTAATCCTCCTCATAAAGTCATAAAAATTTCATTAACTAACTTAAATGGATTTAAACAAAAGGGAATAACTCGAAAGAAGTATTGGATCTTATAACCTCCGTAGCTTATAATGACTTGTCCTCATGTTGCACTCCCAAGAATCACTGATCCTCCAAGGTCAAAAGACAGGGCCATTGGGCCTGCATATCTAACCCCTTTCCCAAATTTCTGCCTAAATTTTGTTATGCTACCACAACACTCAGAATAATGATGCAACCTTATCTCAAAAAACTTTCCCACTATTATCCACAATATGAAACAAAATTTTCTCAAATGGAGCATTAGCCACATGCTCAACATCATCAACATCTATCAAATGGGAAGGTTCGTGGTGATACTATTAAATATGTGAATCAAGGAAAACATCATTAATTCCACTATATCCTTATTGAAGATCCAATCTATACACCACTCGTACGATCATCTCCACTATCTCAAATGGCCCCATGTACCTGGGCACCAACATACCTTGTTTTTGAATCCAATGGTGACCGAACCTTGGAAACACCCTAAGGAACACATGATCATCCATCATAAACATAAGTGGTCAAAATTTTTGATTATCATATTACTCAAACCTACTATGATCCATAGAATTTTTTTTAATATATTGATCTTACTTTGAAGTATCCTTCAAAAGACTAGGTCCCAAAAAATTTATTCCCCAGCCTCCATCCAATTGATGAAGATCAACATGTATTACCATAGAGTGCCTCATATTGTTCCATATGAATAGAATCCTAGTAAATTTTGTTATAGGATAACTCAACAAGAAGCATGTGATTCTCCCAAGATCCAAAAAATACTAGGACATGTTCCCCCAACATGTCCCCTAGCACCTGAACAGTATGCTCTGATTGCCTATCCTTCTGTGGGTAGAAATCTCAACTAAAAAACACCTGGGTACCAAGTTCCTTCTATAACCCCTTCATGAATCATGAAGTAAAAAATAGATCAAAATCCAAAAATATAGTCAGTGACAGCCCCATAAAATCTCACTACCTCCCAGACATATAAATCATCTAACTTGTCAATAGTGAAAGTCTCTCATATCGAAAATAAATGTGCAAAATTGCCAAACTGATCCACAAAAACCCACATCACATGATTACTAAGATGATTCATCAGGAGACCTACCAAAAAATATATCATGAAATCAACCTAATTCCATTCTAGAATTGGAAATTGGTGTAAAAAACCACTCATTCACTGATTCTTGACTTTCACCTACAGAAAAGGGTAACATCACACCAAAAAACCTGAAACCTCTTTCTTCATCCTTGTCCACCAATACTATCTACGCTGATCATGGTACATATTGGTCAAAGAAATGTACACCAACCACTATGAGGCATGAAACTCATGCCTAAAATCTTCCCATATACATGTTGGAATGACCACAAGGTCTTGGACATAAAAGATATCATCATCATCAACAGTCTAATCAGAAGGTGACTCCCCAAATTCAAGACTTTCTCTAATTTAAAAGCACTTTGATTCATCATACCTCCTTTATTTGATCTGATTTAGAAGTATACACTCAACTGATATAGATAAAAGAGCCATCTTTACTTGGCTGTCAAGTACCTCTAGATGCATCTCAGAAAATAACGCCATCATCCTCACCTTAGAGATGGATTTCTAAACACCTTGAGTTTGAGTTTTTTTTTGACTCAATGTGTTTGGAAAACTGTTTCCATTTCATGATGTGTAGAACAAATCAAAATTAAATGGATGCATATACTCAACCCATAATTACTTCCGATGATTCAAATCAAGCTAGGATAAGATGTACTAAAGGATTTTATGATTGGTATACAACGAATACCTTTCTACCTACAAGTAAAGCTGCAAAAAATGTAAAGCATAAAACACCACAACAAACTTATGAACATGAATATGATAATTGTTCTCATGAGGGACCAACTTCAATGACCTTTATGTGATAAACCGATCATCCTGCATCAACAACACCCAAGAAAAACATCATATGCATAGAAAAACAAGGTATACTATTTACCAGGAAAGGTTAGGATCAAAATTGGTGAATTTTTTAATTTATTATTTAACTCCTAGAAAGCATCCTCACATGACCTAGATCATTTAAACTTGATTCCCTTCTTTTTCAATCATGAAAATGGTGTTCCCCAATGGGAAAAGTAATTGATGAAACTTCGATAATAGCCTACCAAACAAAAAAATATTCATATTTCAAAAAAATTCTGGGGATTATCTCAATATAAAATTGATTTAAATTTATTGAGTTCAACTAACAAACCTTCCTTTGAGATGATGCTTCCTATGAAATGTGCCATGTCCTTCCAAAAATTATAGTTAGATAGCTTGGCGTATATCCCATGCTATCTTAGTGTACTCAGGATGATGTCAAGATGTTTTTCATTATTATCATGAGTCTTGAGTACACCAAGATGTAATTCATGAGTTAAAATAAAATATTATCTATATAAGGGTGAAATATTTTGGTTAATTACGGCTATAAATTTGCTAGCATGTTGGTCAACCCGAACTGCATCACAAAAAGCTAATATACGTCATACCTGATTTTGAAAGCTGTCTGCAGTATATCAGAAAGTCTCTTCCTCGACTGATGATACCCTGATCTCAAATCAATTTTGGAGAATACAAAATCACCCCTCAATTATTGAAAATATTATAGATTCATAGAACATGGTATCTATTCTTAACCATCATCCGAATTAGATTCCAATAATCATCATACAACCGTAACCTCCCATCAGTCTTCTTAGAAAACAAAATGGGGGATCCCCAAGGTGACATAAATGAATGAATAAACAGTTTATCCTTTAATTACTCAAGATGAGTTTATGTTCTTGAAGTTATATCAGTTCCATTCTATGAAATAGAATGAAAACAGCTTCTTCCCCAGGCAGTAACTTAATCGTGAACACAATATATCTCTCAAGTGGCAGCCTTGATAAGTCCTCATAAAACACATAATAAAACTAATCCACCATGTAAGGAAAGAAAATATTATCTAATCTCCCATCATAAATCACAGGACATTCCACTTGGGTTGTAATCTCACCCAACCACTAATGAACGGGCCTTCCATTGCAATCCTAGATATCCCATTCCCCATAATGAACATAAGTATACCCATCAAGGTGTGTGAATGTTAACCTGCGATGGTAAGAATAAATATTATATTGACACAACACCATCTAATACATCCCCAATATAAGGTCAAAACATTAAATTTCAACCATTATGAATTCCCATTGAAGATAGTATCTACCAACCACTAGGGCACACTCCTTACACTGATAGAAATTTTTGGTCCATACTCCCAATGGTGTGTCAATCGATATGACCCAAAATATATGCTAAATTTATAGAACTAACAATTTCACAAAATGAGTAGATATTAAAGTGTTAAAAGAAACTGTATCAAATAAAGTACTAGAAATCATGGAAGCTATAATAATCATACCTCAAACAGTCGATGGTTCTGCCTCTCCCCCTTCAGGTGTAGGATGAACTGGAAGAAGATTACATTTTCTTCTACCCTAGGATCTAGAATGAATCCCTAGTGAAATAAAACCCTACTGATAAGCATGCCCCTGTCTTGGAGGACCACATCCACCACCCCGACTAGTACGATCAGTAAAACTCCCACTGCCTGCCTGGTATAGGGTAGCTGACCCCCTTCATACACTATACATTGACCTTGATCCTCTACCATTTCCCATATATCAAGGGTTACTACAGAACCTATACCCATTCCCTATCATCTTTCATGCTCGTCACTCAACTGTTTGTTGAGGACAATGACCATGAATGTTTCTTGGCATGTCACACTAATAAAAAACACCTAGTAACCACCCAAAGTGGTCAAACCTTTTACCTGAATACTTTTTCTACCACAAACCTTGTGTAACATCTCAAAACGAAAATTATTACTATCAAAAGTCACACCACTGAGTCACCCAACTGGAACAACATGTCTATCACCATAATCCTCTTTGAGGTTCCCTTCTAGAATAAGGGTTAGATCCACTAGTTCATCAAACCTATTTAAATGGATGTTATTCACCATGGAAATGATCTCATGTCTAATTACATCCTAAAAATGTCTCTCTATAGCTACAAAATCCCCAGCCAACATAAGAAAAAAATTTAAAAGTCCTTGAATCGACCAAAATAATTCATTAATTTCATAGTCCCCTGGGACAACCTCATAAACTTCACAAACTTATCCTCCCTCAATGTCTCTATATAGAAATGTTCCAGAAACTTTTAATAGAAATATTTTTATAACATACCATTCTTCTTCTTAGCCTGAACTAGAATATCCCACCCATGCTTCGCTAGTCCTCATAACATATAAGCAGATAACTTGAACCTCTTCTTAGGAGGAGTCTCCATGTGATCTAGAATATTTTAGATAGTCTGTATCTATAACTCGTATGCCTCAGGTCCACCCTCTCAAGAAAACATCAAAGGGTGATACAACTGAAACACTCTAGTCTATTCAATCACACTAAGCACAACCCAACATGGGTCTCATTCCATCATCTACAAAAAATGAGAAAAGTCATCATGAAATTTCTCCTCCCCTCAATTACCCTAGATCAATGGGGTTTCTTGATCATTTAATTTTGGTGTGCTATCAAAAATATAATCATGTCTCCCAACCCACACAAGTCACAGTGGTGGAATATCTCTACAATTCCAAACACATGTCTCAAACACATAACCTAAAATATCCACAATTTGTGAAAAAGAATCCTCTCTACTAGACATATGTTACCCATGATTAATATATTATCCCAACAAATATAGTCTCATCTCAATCACTAACCTCAGCCATTCATACAACATGTCATGTTCAACATGGGGTAAACCAACTTACATAGTCACAAGTCTTTCATTATACACCCGTTTTAACCATTTTACCTTCACAACATAATTTTTTTTTAATTTAGGAACCTTTATATCTTTATAACTCATCAAAACCAAACTTTTATCCCATTTATAACTATTCATTATTGAATAATCTTTAAAAATTATTTCACATTACTTCCTCTTACTCGATTGCATCATCTTAATTAGAAACCATTTATTTTGAATTTCCAAGAAAACAAACAGTATTATATCCCTCACCACCCACACGTCTTTCCCATGTGTGCCTACCAAGATGCAATTCACATATATCCTTAGGTTATTAAAATAGTGAATGTATACACAACCTCATTACATTTCATCAATAATAAAAATACCATAAAACAATCACATCAAACAATAAGTGCATCACTCAAGGTGAAATATCATCCTATCGTAACAAAAAACATCAAGATCAACAATCCCACTATGGGTACTTGGGTTTTACCTCATTCATTGGATTTCTACTCCCATGTATAGGATCATTTACAAGGCCCAAAACATCCAAGTATCCTTTCTAAAATTACCAAATAATAAGACAATATAAAATAAAAACCCTTTGATTCCACTTTGTAATGTCCTGACTTGGGTGCCACTTGTCCAGTGCCGTGAGCTTGTTCACCACATGACCTCAAGCATGCCTCCTCATATGTTTGAGTCTTACAACTTTTATATAGGGCCTAGAAGAACACATGGGGAGACTATAACCTCTTTATCAGATTAATACACAATAGATAAAGTAATAAATAAATGAAAACAAGTTAAACCATAAACATGTATCACTAATACAGTTCCCAAAATTGGGTACAATACCATAGTAAAATAGTAAATATGCTATGTCATGTCATATAGTTCCATGTGTAAGGGAAACCAAACATAATGAAAAATAAAGAATCCCAAAAATAGGTCCCAACACAAATTTTAGATCCCTCATCCATGAACACCCCATGCTCAAATCAACCATCTATTATAGGGCCCTTACCCTTGTCCTGACCTACAATAATGAAGTTTGATTGGGTACCCAAAGGTGGACCGAGTAGGGTGTGAGTAAAACTCAGTAGTCCATAACCAACAATGTCTACAAAATATGAAGTCTAAATTTAAAATGTATGCATTTACATAATAAATACCAAGATTAAAAAAAAGATAAACCCGGTTCCATTGATTAACAAGGTTCAGTTTAGCCACATTCATCATTTGGTCCATGGGTTAACCATTTTCTTTTAATACACATCATCTTATACCGGTCATATAAACTTTTCATTATGGGAATGAATAAATTTTCCTACATCACTCATAAAAATTTTACAAAAAACAATACATAACACTTAACTCAGAGCCTCAATCTAGGTATTCTCATCACTTTTATTCGTTAGGGTCATAAAGCCTCAGTTCGAATCCCTAACCCATGCAATATGGGGGTGGGGATTAGAGCCTCAGTATAACCTAATCCATGTGTATATATCCATAAGTAAAATACACCATAAATACTACTAAGACATGTGAACTTTCTTATTTAACCATTTAACACATATATCATTTGCAAACTATACCTCATTTAACACATTTTACATTTACAATCCATAGTTCATTCAACACATGTACCATATCGATTCCGTAACCCATTAAACACATATAACACAAAAAATTAATAACTCATTAACACTTATATTATTTACAAACATAACTCATTTAACACATTTATGTTACACCTAATTCACTGTTATTTCCTGTTATAATCTAAATACAATTGACATCAATTTCATTTCACAATCACTATTAACTAGATAAACACAATTCTTATAGGTTTACTTTCATAAACCCATGTCAAAATGCTAAACATAACTATCATAGGTTTTATATAATAAACCATTCAATTAAATTTATAATAACCCAAAACCATGTTTAAGAATATGGCTCACCCCATGGGTAGCCTCTTTCTTAGTTTAATCAACCTCAATGCATCCTATGGGGATCATGTGGGGTCCAATTCATAATTTAACCAACCAATTTATCAATTATTACTAAGGACATTGACCAGACAAGAATAAGGTAATATAACACAACCACATGCACATAGGTCAAACATAAATACTATGGGATATAATGCATAGGCCACCTACCTAAATTTTGTAGACGAACACTTTCTCAACATTGACATTTGATTCAAATTCTAACACCCTTTGAAGCCCAAACCTAGGGCCGACATGAAAAAGTGGGGTTTATGGAGTCATAAGAATAATAATGATTCTGCAAGACCTAATCTATAACATGGAAGGAATATTAGTGTTATACTCACTTAGATATTCATCCCACACCCGAAGACACTCCAAATGGATTATAAAACAAGGAGAACGATCCTTCGGATGTTTGGGAGGAATGGATCATCATGCTTGGCTATTGTAGAAATAATGGGGAGGAAAATCAGGTTATAAAACATAATTAATGATTGGGGAAATTTTAAATTTCTCTATCATTAATAAGGAATGTTTTCTGGCCACATGATTGGTCAAACCATGCACTAATCATGCACCACCCTCTATCCAATAGGGGGACTAGGTTACAAAGTCTCCTGCGAAGCCCACATGGTTTGAAAAAATGGGTGGGAACCATGTGGTCTAGCTCTATCCAAGCCCACATGGATTAACCTCCCCCAATTCATGGTTTCAAAAACTATGCACCACCTCCCCCATACATGCATTGATAAGTCACACAGTTACTATTAACCATGCATATCCATGAAAAATGCATTAGATAAACCCTTTTCCTTTGATTCATGTCCTGAATTTCTGGGACACCCCCAAGACTCCTCCTAAACTCAAGAAACATTTAATGAACCAATATAAAGGGTTTTAAAAAAATAAAAAAAAGTACCTCAAAAGAAGTCTAGGATCTTACACCTTTTATGAAATCAATCTCTTAATTTATGGAAAACCCCTTCCTGATGATAAAGATACACATTTATATAGATGATATGAGGCTAGAGTTATTGGTGGATATAGTTGTGAATGTGAAATTAATCCACATACTTTAAACTAAATGAAAACAAATTTTTAACCTCTAAAACACATAAATGAACTATCCTTATAGAAGGATTACATATTATAAATTAGATCTTATATCTACTATCCAAATTAGATCCTAATACAAACCTAAATGGATAATATATATCTAGAATGGTGCAGTGGTGTCTATGTTGACGAGTCTAGTACACCTTGATTTCATATCCCATTTTATTCCAGTGTAGGACACATAAAGGATGGACTAAATGGACATTTTATAATAAAGAGTGAAAAATATTGTAATGAAACATTATGCCCAAATTAGGCTTGTAATCAATGTTTTGTTAAAAATAATAGATTTCAATTTAATGGGTTAAAACTATAATCTTAATCAATTTTTCAAATGCATGATCTAATCCCCTGACTTCCTTAAATAAACATATTTAACAACAACATGTAGAAAATATATCATTTATTATCAATAAAACCTTCAATAAAAACGTAGTTTATCAATATCCTATTACTATCAAGTTCCTATTTTTCTTGGTATACCTATTTGTTCTATAATTATTTTTTCCCTTATAAAAAAGGAGTCAACCACCATGTATTTTTAGGTTTTAGTGAATAAATTTCCTTCCTTATAGACACCTCCTACTTTCTTAAATATTTTAGGTGCATTTACTTTTAAAATAAATTAGGATCTCTACCATTAGACAATAAAAAATAGTATGGGGATAACGAATAACTTTTCAGGTGTATTCTAACCCTTAATGATATCCTCACATTATATAAAAAAATTAATATAAACAAAAATGATAATAAATAAATAAATAAATTACATCATATAACTTTTTTAGATAAAATAAATATTTCATAATAAAAAATAAAAATAAACCATTGACGAAATGAGAAAATGAAATAAATTTCCTAAATGATATAATTATAATTATATATATATATAATATAAAAATAAAATAAACTTATTAAAATATATAAAATATAATAAAAAATTATAAGATGATACAAGATATAATGAAATTAAAGAATAGATATTCTGAAGTGCATTACTATCCTACATAAGTGAGAAACCCCTCATTTTCATAAATAAATAATAATAAAAATTTATCTTAAAAATTTCATGAAAATTAAGGGGGATGAAACCCTTGGGTTATATAAACCCTAACATAACTTGAATTTATCTTGCTGATCTGCTCACCTCCCCCAAAGATCTTCCTCATACACTACAAAGTGTAAAACATAAGGAACTTTTCAAGAAGGCTCCTTTCAGTTTGATTAAATTTTGATGGAGATTTCTAAGAATGAAACATCAGATTAAATTTTGTTGTTAGGATCTTTTATAGAAAGTGTGAAGATGATTTGAATGTAAGATCCTTTCTCCTCACAGACCCGACTGTCCCTCAACGCAGATCCCATCATCACCCACCTTACAGATCCGACTATCCCTCGACGTAGCACCACCGTCTCTCCCACAGACCTCACACATCCAGTCATCCCTCCCTGTAGAACCCACCGTAAGTCCTCATAGAGCCTTTCTATAATCGATCCTGGATCGATATCCCTCCGGTTGTCGATCTGGTAACCCTTAAATCCAAATTGAGATTTGAATTTATAGAATTGAGATCCAAATTCTGCTAATCTATATCCAAATTCTGCTAATCTATAGTAATTTTTTAATATATCATGTGTTTCTTATTCTTTTGTTTTTAATAAAAAACAATGGTTTTATACATTTTTTGAACATCTCATGTGCTCTGTATATGGTTTCTTTTTTCATTTGCAAATCCTTTATATCATGCATTCTGTATACATATTTTTAATATATCACGTATTCTGAAATTTTTAAAATTATTAATGATAAAACACAATTTATTTTGTAATATTTTATTAATATTTGGTACCATAACATTTTCATGCATTTTATTTTATTTTTATATAAACTATATGACAATACATATTTTTTTCTTCTGTATAGATTTATTTGAAACAAATATTTCTATATATATATATTATTTATTTTTATCAAATGTATAACTAAATTAGTTTGTGATTTTTTAATCAATATTTTATTAGTGTAATATTTATATACATACTATATTAATCTAATATTATATTATTGCATTATAATTTAACAATCAAAATAATTTTAAAAAAACGAATAATATATAATTAATATATCAATGTATTATAATTAATATATATATATATATATGTTATTTCATTATATTAAATATATTTTTTTAACTAATTAGTGATTTTCTAATTAATTTATGTTTTCTACTGTAAAGAATATATATGAATTAGTAATTTAATATGTTGTGTTACATAAATTAAATATTTTGTAATTAATTTCAACTGATAAAAACATTAGATCAAATAATTCAATTTGGTACTTTATAATAAATTAAAAAAATTTAAAAATAAAATTGAATTTGAATTTAAATTTAAATATTTTTGTTTGTGATTTTATTATGCTATATATATACTGTTAAATTGTATAAAATATATTACTAAATTAATTAGTGATTTTTGTAATTAATATTTTAGTAAAGTATAATATATATATATATATATTAATATATTAATCCAGTAATATATTAATATATTAATATATTAATCTCATAATATATTGTTACATTGTAATTAAATGAGAAAAGGAATTGAAAAAAATAATTGAATAATATCTATATTAATGAATTGTATAAAACAAACATATGTATATATATTAATATATTATTTTATTTTAAATAAAATATTATTTATTATTAATTAATATATTAATATATTGTTCTAAATAAAGGAATTGTAATTGAAATAATAATAAATAAAGATTGATGGTTTTAGATTTATTTTAATAAACAACAATTTATATATGTTTATCATTTCTTTTTCCATTTACATAGATAGCATACAGATAACTACATCCAAGCCCTGAGGATCCATATCTACTTACCGCACAGAGTGACCACATATAATAGTATTTATGAGATAGTTGTGAAGATCATATATTGAAAGTCCAGAGGGCTCAACAATTTCACTGCAAGAGCCCACAAGAGCCTATCAACCCTTATTTGTGTAATTCTGGGTTCTATGGGTTGAGCACATGTCGGTATAAATCCATTTATAATTTTCTCTTTTCTACATGGTTGAGCGACGGAGACCAGAGACACATAAATTTCATTTGCCTCAAGAGGAGATGATTATTACATTACATGATGTAGCTATTGGGTCTTCCTCTACATGGAGATGCTGTTACGAGTTCGATGATATATATATATATGATTACATTTTACAAAGATATTTGGACATATCATTACCAGACGTTCCGGGGAACCTCAGAGGAGGCTGGTTATAGATGTCTCGGTTGGACACTCATTTCATCCCTATTGATCTAGATGTATATGAGGTGACATTGCAATGATATGCATGGGCATACATTCCATGATTGATTGGAGGTACTTTATTTCCATATCACTCTTTATCATATGTTCATCTGATGCACCTACCTCTTCTTGGAGATTTCGAGTGTTCTTAGAGGTTTTGTTGGGGTTCATCATGTTTGGAATATCTGTATAGAGGGTTGCATAAGGAATATCACACATAGGAAAAGGAGATGGGTGGTTGTTGTTTTTTATTACATGTGTAGGCATGGATATGATTCCCTATATTTGCACCCTAGTTTGTCTCTAATTTACCACTCGATGCATTTCGTATGGGATCATTTTCTTATAGGTACTTAAAAGTTTAATACATAATTTTTATCCACTATCATATGCTAATTATACAATTTTTTGACTTTATATTCATTGGTGCAAAAACAAGAAGACATATATATATATATAGCCCTTCAAATTATATTTCATATTATCATATTCTGTTTGATCATTTTTCCATTGATGAGGTATGCATGAATCACTATTGATATAATTGTGTGCTCTTTGTTTAATGGCTGATCAAATTTATTTTTTTGTGTAGATTAGTTAGATTCCATATACATGTGATCTCCTAGAACATCATCAGATTATTGTATGATGGGCTGCATCATTGTATTGTTGCAGTGATACTGATCCATTTTTATATTGTGGAGTGGCACCAACTCGATAGGGTCATGAGACTGTTTGGATATATAAAACCTTTTCTGAGACCACTGAGGCAGATTAAAAAGGTTCAAAATATTTCCATTACATGAAAATAAGATCGAGATTGTCATGTTATACATGATCCGTACATATCCATGTGGGATTCATGTGAGCATTATTGTGCGACTAGATATTTTGGAGGACGTCTTCATAAGGGCCTTCACACAGAGTACATGCATTGGAATATGTGAGTGAAAAGATGTTTTGTCACTAATGTTGGACAGTCATATTATACCTTGGTAATTCAATTTTATCACACTTTTGATTCTTTAATACTAATTTATGAATATATTTTTTTAATGACTTTTTTCCAGGGTGATGATATCGATTGAGTTCATGATATGATCACACCTGAGACAGAAGATGTATTCACAATTGATGAGTTGAGTTTGGTTCTTGATTTGATGATAGGTGTGTTGTACAGTGCTGAGAGAATCTATCTATAGTCAGAGCGTGCTCCTCATCATCAAACCATTCCACCTTAGGTCTTGATTGATCCAGCAAACAATGATGATGTAAAACCTTCACGCCAATGTCATTCTCATCATTACACTTCTTAGAAAGCTCAAAATACCACTACATAGCCACTAACTGGACCTTCTTTATCACACGTGGTGTTATTCGAGACATTCCCCACACACCCTTCTTCAGAGTGGGGTACCAATACAGACCCACCGACTAGAACATCCTAATCACACATAGCATTATTCGAGACATTACTCACACACCCTTCTTTAGAGTGGGGAACTGGTTACCCCATTATGTTTGATATTGAGAGCCCTATTCCATATTCAGCCCTTTTAGTGCCACATTCTTTGGATTGGGGTACCTGTTGGGGGATTCCAAATAGTTATTTTCCTTGTCAGGATCTAGTTCCCTTCTAGTTACTAGTATAACACTCGAGTGGGTGGGAAATCAGTTTTTGTTCTACTGGTAGACTCACTATTGATGGCATCGCACCAGGACATATAGTTGAGTACATCGTACATGGTTCTCTAGATGAGCACACTCCAGAGCCAACCAGATGAACTCGTAGATATGGGTGTACTATTAGAGAGATGAGGCATGGGACTGGGGGACACTTACATACACGTAGGCATTGAAGATGTATTACAATCACATTTCATTGACTTTAAAATTTTAATTAATTATAATAACATATATTATTTTATAATATTGGGTGCTATTTAATATTTAAAAAAATGAATCTATTGAATTTCACATTTCATTTAGTTCAAAATTGTAATTATGTATTATAATATTTATTATTAAATAATCATTGGTTCAATTTTTTATTTGAAAAAGAAATTTACTAAAATTGTGTTCTCGATTGTCTTAGGAAAATGGCACCTCAGTTTTACCCAATATAGGTTCCTAAAATTCAAAAAATAGTCTTCAAATTTGTTTGTGTATTTCATAGAAATCTGAGATCATTTGATTATCTCTCCCTCTGTGACGCACATTTTGAAAAAAATGATATTTTCTAAGAACTAGTAATTTATTCCGTTCGAGCACATCACATGTCGGGTAGATGTATCATCAGCTTACATAGTTCAGAAATGAGTATGAGGTAGATTTCATAATATTTCACATCAATTAATGATCGATTTTCATAGGTTTAATAGATAAACATATATTCTAGATTTATAAATTTCTGAAATTTTATTTCTTGTAGTATTGGGAAGAAAAAACCTTAGATGAAACTGCCATCAATTCCTAAAATTTAAAAATAAATCCACAATTATTGTCTCATGATTGAAAATTAATACAAGCTTGTATGGCTAGCTTTCCCTTTATGGTGCACTTTTTTAAATATCAACATTTTTTAATAACTTCTTATTTAGTTTGTTCAAACACATCACATGTCGGATTGGCACATTTTCTTCTCGCACATGTAAAAAATGAGTCTTAGATAGATTTCATAATATTCAATGTTAATTGGAGTTAATTTTATATGGTTTAATAGTAAAATGGATTTTTTAGTATTTAAAATTACTGATATTGTGTTTTCAGTCATCTCGGGAAAATTACAACTCAGTTTGATGCGCCGTTGATTCCTAAAATTAAAAAACCAATCCACAATGGTTGTAATGTGATTTTATAGAAATTTTACCGCATTTGGTTGGCTCTCTCACTATGGTGCACATTTTTAATGATCGAAATTTTCTAAGAACTTTTTATTTAGTCCATTAAATCACATCACACATCAGATTGATGCACCATCTACTCTTTCACATAAAAAATGAGTCTAATACAACTTTCAAAAGATTTTACATCAATTAGAGATAGTTTTCTATAGTTTTAGCTGTTAAACACATGTTTTAGACTTTTTAAATTACTAAAACTATGTTTTAAATCATCTCGGGGAAATGATAACTCATTTTGATGTGCCGTTGATTCTTAAAATTAAAAAATAAATCCATAGATTTTTCATGTGATTTTACAACAATCTGAGCTCATTTGGATGGATTTCCCTTTATGTCGCATGTTTTTAAATATCAAAATTTTCTAAGAACTTCTTATTTAGTACGGTTGATCACATCGAATGTCGAATAGACGTTACTTCTACTATCACATATAAAAATTGTTTCTAAGCTAGATTTCATAATATTTCACATCAATTAGATATTGTGTAGTGATTTTAATATTTAAACATATTTTTTTAGCATTTTAACATATTAAAAGTGAGTTTGTGTCGTCTCGATAAAATGAAAACATGGTTTGATGTTCCATTAGTTCCAAAAATTTTAAAAACCAATCCAAATTTGTTTTTATGTTATTTCAGAGAAATAAAATATCATTTGGCGGGCTTAGTCCCTACGAAGCATGTTTTTTAAGACCAATATTTTCTAAGAACTCCTTATTTACCTCGTTCGAGCACATCGCATGTTGGATTGATGCATTATCTACTCGCACATGTCAAAAATAATTATAATATAGCTATCATAAGGTTTCACATCAATTAGAGAATGTTTTATATGGTTTTAATAATTAAACACATGATTTATAATTTTAAATTAGAAAAACTAATTTTTTAGTCCTCTCTTGAAAATGACAACTAGGTTTGATGTGTTTTTAGTTTCTAAAATTAAAAAATAAATCCACAGTTATTTTAGTACGATTTCATAGTAATCAGATCTCATTTTTTCAGTTCACTATCTGCTGCGCATGTTTTGGAAGGCTAACATTTTCTAAGAACTCTTTATTTAGTCTATTCGAGCACATCTCATGTCGGATTGATGCGCCACCTTCTCTCACATGTCAAAAATAATTATAAGATATATTCTATAAGATTTGAAATCAATTGGAGATTTTTCTATGTGGTTTTAATAGTTTAAATCATGTTTTACAATTTTAAATTATTGAAATTTTATTTCTAGACATCTCGGGAAAACAAAAAATCAGTTTGATGTATCATTGGTTCCTAAAATCAAAAAACCAATCCAAAGTTGTTTTCATGTGATTTATAAAAAATCCTAGATCATTTGTTGGGCTCTCCATTTGTGGAATTCATTTTTAAAGACCCTAATTTTCTAAGAACTTCTTATTTTTTCTTTTGAGTACATCGTACATCGGATTGGCACACCATCTTCTCACACATCAAAAATAATTCTAAGAAACTTTCATAAGATTTCACATCAATTAGAGATATTTTTCTATATTTATAAAATTTAAACACATGTTTTAGTGTATTAAATTATTGAAACTTCATTTTTAGTCATCTCGGGAAGAAGAAAACTTGGTTTTATGCGTCTTCTATTCCTAAAATTAAAAAATTAATCCATGGTTGTTTTCAAGTGATTTAAAAAAATCAGAGCTCAATTGGCTAGCTCTCCCTCTATGGCGCACGTGTTTAAAAACCAATTTTTTTTTTAAACTTCTTATTACATTTCAACTAGGTGAATTTGGATGCCTATAGAATATAAACTATAATACCAATGTATATAAAACATAAAAAATGAGTTAAACATATAATATATAGTTCAAAATAATAAAAATCAATAAATATAAAAAACCATAAATAATTCACTCAACACAACATTTATTGATTAAAAACATAACATTTACACTACAAAAGATTTATGCGTATAAAAAACAGTATAAATAAAATCTATATGAAATTTACATCATTTACTATGCAAATAAAAATTAATTTAAAATAAAGGGAATTTCAAAAATTAATAAAAAATAGTTATTAATAATGTCATCATTTTTAAATATTATGAATTACACTCTTAATAAATAATAAATATAATATTAAATATTAAAAATAATTACAAAAAAAAAATATTAATAATGAAGTAAATAATATAATTCTTAATATAACTAATAAATTAGTTAATAATATAATTTAACATAAATATTATTTTAATTTTTAATATAGAAAATATTATAGTTAATAATAATTTTATTGTTAAAAATTTATAATAAAATTATTAAACATATATATTAACCATAATAGTAATATAATTAATATTTAAATAATTAAAAAAATAAATAATAATTTTAAATATTATATATAATTTAATTATTTATGTTTTCAATAATACTAAATAATAATATAATTAATAATATTGTTAATAACAAATAATTATTATGTCGAAATAATTATATGTGTATAATTATTATTTAATAATAAATTTTTTTAATGATAATATGAATATATTTTATTTGACAACAAAAATGAAATATTAATAAAATTAATAAATAATAAATTATTTTTTTATATTTAATAATAATAAAGTTATTATTTTTTATATTTTTTTTATAACTCATAACAACAATATTATTAAGTAAACTAATAATTAAATTATTAATATTGATTGAATTATTAATTATTGATATTTTTTTTAATTAAAATATTATATATATTATTTATCACATTATTTATATCTACTATTAGAATTTATTAGTAATCATATTTTTATTATTAATGACAATAAAACAAAAAAATTCAAATCAAAAAACTTTTTTTTGTGAAAAACAAAAAGTTGGATGCCTTTAAGAAATAACCTTGTTCAACATGTTTATTAAGAAGGATCCTTTTAAAAAGGTGCCTTCTTAAAATATATTCTTGAGAAGGCGCATTATAAGTAGGTGCCTTCTTTTTAATTTTTCTAAAGAATGCTCTTTTATGTTCAACACCTTCTTTAATACCAATGAATTGAAGGATACTTATAAAAAGGTTCTATTCCTTCAGTAAAACACACCCAAAGTCAAATGTTACATTGTGAAAATCCTTTAACCTGATAAGATAATGAGAATTTGTTTTTTATTTTACGCTATAAAAGAAAATTCACCTAATAAAATAGTTTTTCTAAAATGATTTATTCTTTCCATCAGCAGATAATGTTTTTCTCGGTTCTTTTTTCATCTATTATCCCTAAATTTTCCATATTTTATCAACCAATAAAACTAATGAATCACTATAGAGTTATCCTTTCTTGTTTTGAAATTGGTTTTTGGCTGTTGATAATTTATTCTCTTCTAAATTTTTGGAACTGTAGGCTGAATTTTTCCACCTCCAATGGCTCGAAAGCCTTCATTTTTTTATTGATTTTGGATAATCCACCTTTCAAGGGGTGAGGTGGAACCCTTACAAGTTCCATAGGAATAATTATTACATGGATCATAGGCCTTAGAGAAATTCATTGCCCATAGGCTTCAAACATACATATAACCCAGACTAACTACTTGTAACTGTTCCTCCCCAGCATTTTTATTTTGAAATCATCTCTCCACCTTCTCATGGATATTCGTCTAGGCTTTCCCATACATGCACAGGCGTGTCCCAATGGAAGGTTCTATACCCTCTCATTCTTGCAATCCGTTTAGCTTCTGCTATGGTGAAAACTCCCAGCTCATCCTCTTTTTGAAGCTTGTTCCTTTGTTGGTTATTTGGTTTTCATATGTACATATGGTGGCTAGAAGGACTTGAGGTGGCCTGAAGGCCTTACTGACCCAAAGTCTGGGTGGCCCGATGGCCTTAAAAGACTCAAACACCAAATCGGTGGCCCGAAGGCCCAAACGGGGGAATATTCCTAGCTGCTACAGTGCCAAACAATGCCTACAAAAGTCCCGTCAGAGTACCTGCTACGGTACTGCACAGTTCTGCTACAGTACCTGCTACACTACTGCAAAGTCCTACTATAGTACCTGCTACAGTACTGCTACAAAACTGCTATAGTACCCCGAAAATTATCCTCTACCTGGATTTGATCCCGGGTCACCTAGATGCACTTAAGGAGTCCTCACCAACTAGGCTAAGGCTCAAGTGCATAGGCTGAATTTATATTACTTATTATGATTATTGAATCTTTGTGGAATTAATTTCTTATAAGTTATACTATGTTTTATGAAAATATACCTCTTTTAATGTTTTATATATTTGTATATATAATAAGAATAAATTAAATTATTTTATTATGAAAATTTGTGCAAAAACAACATAACAACTAAATGGTTTTATTTTGCACAATTTCTCTCTCAAAATGTTTTCATAGTTTTGATTAATCACATCATTAATATTTATCTTTTATTAACTCATGAAAATAGAGTTTTATTTTATCCATTATTCTATAAAAATGACATGGAAGTTTTCCGTATTTTCCTCTTTCATTCAACATTTACGTGTTTGTTCTATATGCTTTATTTTAACTCTTATTTACCCATTTGGGGTTCTAAATTTCTTTAAAAATTTGATCATGTAATCCAAACATTGGATGAGTTAGTTTCATTTTCTTCTATCCCTAAATATTTTATATTTGGTTTTCTTTTCTTGATCTTTAAAATATATATTTTCAATGATTTAGTATATTTTTGTCTTGTAATCCTTTAATACTTTTTAAAAATATTGTTTCCAAGATGTATTAATATTTTCATTTGAGTTTTATTTTATTCATTTAATTTTTTAGTATCATAAACATTCCCATAGTATATAGTAATGTTTCTCCATCGAGTGTTTATTTAGGAAACCCTATTGTTTCAGTAGTGGTGGGTTGATCTACTTGGGAATAAATTCCATTTTCTCTTTAGACATGTTGAGATGATTTTGATGATACACATCTATGAATCTGGTCTACTAGGGAAATAAACATTTTTGTGCCACCAATTTTAACAATAATCTTAAGAAAATATGTCGTGTTTTTTTAATATTTTTTGTTTTATTGTACCCCTTCATGTTAAAATTCATTTTATAGACTTGGAATATCCTTATTGTTGTTTGTAATTATAATTATTTTTTAAATATTATTTGATATTTTTATTTAATCATGGTGTTAATTTCTTTTTCATATATCATATGCATACCTTTAGTATTTATCAATGTTTCTCCATTGTGTGGTTATTCATTCATCCTTGTTGTTTCAACAGTGGAGCATTAATTTGGTGTCTACTGGAAAATTTAATGTTTTTATCTTATTAAAAATCCCATCCACTAATTTTAATTTTTATATCATGTATATATTTTCACTTTAAGAAATTTGTAATATATATTATTTTGACAATTTTTTTTATTTTTCAATAATGTATAAATATTTTAATTTTTTTTACTAGAAGCACGTATAAATAGTTTTTTTCTTAATTAAGTGTTTTTATGTTTTTCAAATATGAGTTAAGAAAAATATTATAGATCATATATAAATTTTTTTTTTTTTCATATTAAACCACTATTATATTTTTTTAATAGTCATTTTTTTGAATCATATATTTTATTTTCTATTTTAATATTATTTTCATTCATTTTCATCAAATTATTTGAATCATGTGAAACCTAGTTATATGAGTGTTGGGATATTCCAAAAACCTAGAACTCTATTAAATAAATTATTGATAATTTGATATTAATATATTTTTAAATAAAATTGTTATGATAAAATATATTTATATATATATATTTAGTTTTATATTAGATTTATAAAGGAATTTTATATGAAAATTTGATTAATTTAATTATTATTAGTTTATTTATTATGTTTTATTAGATAATAATTTTATAGAATAAATTTATTTAATTTGATATTCATTTGTTTTATATTTATATTTTTTTTAATTTGAAATTATAAACTATTTAGAATACTATATTTTGAAAAGAAATTAGTTATCATGAGATTTTTGTTAGGGTTAATATATACCTAATTTACATGTTATAATTTTAAATTAAAAATATTATTCACAATTTCAAAAAAAGTTAATTTTGTAATGTAGGTTTATTTTCTCCCATTGAACATGGAGTACATAATTTTATTTTAAAAATTAATGAATTAATTATTGAATAATTATTTTTAACTTAATGAACAATTTAGTGGATATTTTTCCACAATATTTTTTAAAGTGAAAATGATATAAAGAAACCAAAATAACCACTTAATGTTAATTTACCACACAGTTGTTTTAATAATTAACACACACTCTCTCTATGTGGATATATATATATATATATATATTGTGGATGTTATGTGTGCCTTAATAACCAACATGTATTTGTTAAATAGATACCCAACACTACTCGGTCCAATTAATTATAGTCAAGATATATGTTAATTGGATTTTTATAATATTGAGACAATATATTTTAAACATGATTAATATTAATGTAAGGTTAATATAGTAATGTGATACCTAATTAAGATTCAATTATTTATTATTAATTTATTAACAAAATATTTTTATATAATTAAAAAATTATAATCTGTTAATTTATTTTTTAGTTCAGTTGATATGAGTCTTAAGAAGATAATGAAATTATTATATATATTTATTTAATTTGATATATATTCATCTTAATCATACAAATTAATTTTAATACATTGAAATTGAAAATTAATATTTAATCAAATGAGTTAGGGTAGTAAAATGTGTATATCAAAATATAAATATATATGATTAGGATAGTGAATTCAAAAAATAAAGGGGTTTTAGTTTTTTAAATTATATAGATTAAAGGTATCTCAAATTTAGAAAATAAGTGTTGATATGTTTATATTTCATCAAATGTTAAAATTTAAAACATGAATGTTAATATTATGAAATTTAGTGTTAAAATAATTTCTTGTCAAATAAGTTGTTAAAATGTTTCTTTGGGAAGTGTTGGGTTATGCTTCAAAGTCCTCTTATGGCCCCTTATATTATTTTATACAATAAATGTCATGTTATCAGGTATTATTATTGTATCATGATGATATTAATTAATCTTTATTTTTTAGTGTTATAGTTTTATTTCTAGAAATAGTTATCTATTATGTTTCTATTTTTTAATAAATAGTTTATCATTATACATTGGAAGAAGGGAGTTTAGTCTTGAGGTAGAGGATTACAGATGTCCACTACTCAAATCCATGATGCAAGTAGTTCATGAAAGTTAGCTGCACAAGTACTCCATGTAGGGTGACCTCACAGGTTATCCATAAAGGTCTCCAAAATCTATAAATTACTTTGATTTATTAGTAGTTCTTCATTATAATTTCACTATTTTATTTATATCACCACACTAGTATCTCACACTTAATCTCTCTCATCACACTCTTCATTCATAGAAGATTTCTAGAGAATCCTCTTGTGCAAGTAATTGGTACGACTTTCTGAGTTGAACATAAAACCCTGAGCAAGTAACCTTACATAAGGTCACTTGGGTGAGTTACCTACATGAGGTCACTTTGGAGAGTGACCTATGCGAGGTCACTTGTATGAGTAACCAGTGCAAGGTCTTCCCTTTTCCAAAATTTTATAATTTTTAAAAACCAATAATTTAACTTTAATGAAAATATCAATACTTCTTTGCAGTTTTCCAATGGATTCTCTAAGGTCTTATGAATAAGAATATTATTCTCATGTTTTTTAAATTCTTAAAACCAACGAGCTGGATTAATATGACATATGAAACTACACCCTCTTGAACATAGTGAAACACTTGAGGAGGTAACAACATGAGTACCAAAGAAGTGATTATTTTCCTCTATATAATCACATATTTCTGAGAGATATACTCATCCCAAATCATCATATTTATTTCTATATGTTCTGGTTCATGAAGTTCACCAATTTACCCACTTTGAATTTTTCTTCCAGAGGCATATTTATCAAAGGAATAGTTCCTACAACATGTTTCATGCACCATAGTCTGTGTGCCCTAGATTTGAAGGCTAACACCCTAGAATCAAAACCAAACTACTACTAGTCAATCATTCATACTTATAAGATAAACCAATGAAAATGATGAAATAATGATTGAGACTTACATTTTGGAGGGGTAGTTAAAAATGAATGGATGTGGGCATACTGGGTGCACCATACCTACAAAAAATTTTAGACTAAGATACAAAATTTGGGAATTTACGAGGCTATTTGGGTGGTGTGGAAGTATGTTTACAGAAACCTAGCCATCATCCCCAAACTATTGATCCAATAGAGCCCTTGGAAAAATACATTCCTTATAATGCACAAAGAAGTATGTATTTGGATGTGGGATGTTTATAGGATTTTAGGGTACCCATTCATGGAGATATGTATGATGAGTACATCCCATCTAAATCCACCTAGGATGATGCTGAAAGGATGACTGTTTTGGATCATAGTCTATTTAATATAGACCAAAAGATTAAGAAGGAAGAACCTCACCTAAGGGGTGATGTCCATCTTGAATCAAATAAGAAATCCTTCATTGATCCAAAAGAAGATGGTACTACATGCCAGTTCCCAACAGGATTCCCATCATTAGAGAACAAGATCACTCTTAGAAAATTAAGGCCTACATTGGAGAATGGACAATATGAAATGTGGGGTAATAAATTCATGTCTAACAACTCTATAGGTACCCATCTTACTGGATATCTTGCGATGTGGTTGAGTATCTACCTAATATTCTTCAATGAATCTAACGTCGTAGTGAAGATTGGGAATTTTGTTATAGTAACCAAATTAGTAGAAGAGACGTAAGGTTGGATAAATTTATTCTGGAAAACATAGAATGGTGTTTAATGAATGTGTACACTAGGAAGGACCCATATTGAATTTTGGGTCCATTTCATGTGTTTTACGAGTGTATTATAGTACACATCATCTATTATGTTGTGTTGAGTGGATTTCGTGTTCCCAAATTCGGCTTTCTATCACTTATTCTGGTCATTTTTGGTATCCATCCCTTATCCTTAAATTATAGTGATTCCCTGAATAATCTGAACATATAGGGGAAGTTCAAATTTTTCTCATACAATGATCTTTCTACTGAAATGTTCATTGATAATGGAAAAGCTAATGAAGACCTTAGTTCATGCATTATTTCATTCAGAGATAGCATAGTAGTGGGTTTTATTGACATTGAGATCATTTATGAGGCCTATGCTATATATCAATTTTTCTACTGGTTTAGGTATCCACGATACAAAAATTTCTCTCACCCTATATGTTCAATTTGATAAACATCTGATGTTGGCCTAATAATTTTGGATCCTCACGGTCTTGGGGGTATTGCATGTGTAGATTAAGCTACTGAAATCTGGCAAATACATCAGTATAAACTTTGGGTACTTATTTCTTGGATTTATTCCCACCCTAAAGGGGCATTGAAAACCAACTTCCCTCGATTTGAGGTCATGAAGACTACTGGGCTTGGCAAGCATGGTTGGAAGGATCAGGTCAAGGGTGACAATGAAAAAGCTCCAAATTATTTATTACAATAACGAGTGAGGGTGACAAAGAAAATTATAGTTGAAAGGAACACATCTTTTGGGCCAAGGTGATCTAGTCTTCAATGTCTGGAGGAGACTTGGGATCCAATTTCCCAGTCTCTTATTAGAGTAGAGAGGCCTAAAAGGGCATCACAGTCAAAATATGTTGGGTAATCCTCTCAATCACCTTCATTAACATTAAATTACACGTATCCTGTTACAATCAAATCTTGGAAGGGTGTAACTCAAGACATTAGATATTTATGGTTGTTTCTTATCCCACAACTTAGGGATATCTGAGGGCCCTCCAATATTCACCCCGAAAACAATTTTTTAAGGTTGGGAAATATATGTGGGAGCTTTAGATGTTAATATATTCCATTTATGACTGGATACCGACCATAAAGTGGAGAACTAGAATGCTGACCCAAGATATTTTTGAGGGGATATCTAGTTGTTCTAATGAAGAATGGGATAACAACATCAATATTAGTGAGGTATCTATTTATATAAGCCCTTTTACTTTCCATCCCTTATCCATTATAATGTACTTTGAACATATTTATCACTTGTTTGGGTGGAGAAGAAGGGGTACCAAGGGTGGTTCTTGAGTCACCAAAATATTGGATAATGAGAAACCTAATTGGATTTGTGTGTGTGAGTCTCTTGAGTCCTCAGAGCTATTCTTAAGTCAGATGATGATGGAGGAGGAGATGTTGAGAGGGTCTTCTTTACTTCCACCTCTAGTTTACATAACTAAGAGGACTGATATAGGCCCCTCACCATCTCAGGGGAAGAAAAGAAAGAGGTAAAGAAGTTTCCCCAATATATACACCATAGTAATTATATTCACTATCATTTAATCCTATGATTTTCTCATCATACACATTTGACCATGATCTCATATTTTAAGATTTTATTCACTCTTCTCTCCCAAGGAATCTAACACTGATACTCCGAGGATCAAGGTGGATTTTAAAAATGTGGTATAGACTAATACTAATGAATCCATCCCGATGAGGGAAGAAGTTTCCAGAGATGAATCTTAATTATATCTCGTAATTATAGAGAGGGATGAGGGTCCTGATAATGTAATATTCACATCATATGGTGTCATGTACCAATCACTTTCTTTCTTCCTCATGATATTTAAGATCTGTTGCATACACTGGAAGACCCAGTAAAAACCAACACCAGCCCCATCTCCTTTATAGAAGGGGTTAAAAGGGATATTTTATGGTCCGATGAAGGTTCTAGTGCCGATCCTGACCCCAAAGGGTCTAAAGAATCAACTTATATCTAGAAGATGAGGGGTATAATTGATGGTGATTCTAATTTGGGTCTAGATCCATGCATCTAAAATACCAATTATTATGAGGATGGTGTGATATATGAGGATTATATAATGAAATAATTGAGTTTGAGGATATTTTGAAAAAAATTAATATTCCAAACATTCTATAACAGATCCAAGACTTTGATTGGGAATTAGACATGCATTAATTTTCTATTTCTTACATTCTCAAACATGCTCGAACTCCATACATTTGATGTATTACACTAGAGATTGAATTTTAAATCTTTTTTCGAAGAAATAATTTCAAAATAAATCCATGAAAAAGGAATCAAAGTCCATATTTCTCCCATTACTAAAGAAACAAAAATTGAGGGCCTCAAAGAGGGAGATTCTCGAGAGCCCTCCATCCTAGTTTTTGGGAAATATCAGGAGTATTTTCCTTATTAAGAGATCATTACTCATCGTATTGAGACCTGAGGTGTTTTAAAGAAATAAATTCTAGCATTTAGTCCATGAATAGGTGAAAATGATTACCTCTCTGATTATGTCCCAAAATTTTCTATTTTTACTTCCTAATTTGAAAAACGAGTCCTATCTATTTTCTAACACCATAAACTCCAGTGGATGAGCCTTAGAGAGGAGATTTCATGCCTATTAAACAAACATTATAAGTTAAATTTGATACTATTTTGGAGGGATCACAACCTGGTTCCCCATTGAGTGCATTAATCTCACAGTATACCTCTCCATCTGATAGTGGTTCTGATACAGACTTGGAGGCACATGAAACCTTTCGCACCCCATACCATTTTTATCTGGTGATATATATAGAAGATATTATTGGATATTCCCCTATAAGAAATTTCATAATGTCTTATTTTAATTTTAACCATGTTTTCCATTTTGGGGTATAGAGGGTTTGATTACCGCATAATCGACCATGCTATGAAGTTAATCATTCAGTAATGGGAAGAGATGAAACGATAATATTAGGTTGAGGTGAAACTAGTAGACTAGTTTAAAGATCTCAGATCAATTGTATCATATTAAGATATCAACTATTACAAGGAGGTGGATGAGAATTAGGGTCCAATTGATGAGAAATATCTCTAAATAGTGAGCCTTCAAGAAAAATTAGATATTGTAAAATAGAAGATGGTCCAAATCCACCAATTATTTAAGAGGGCCTTGGAATAAGGAAGCGATTTTTTTACTAGAGAAAATGAGAAACATTATCATATTGAGGAGTCCATTTCCACAAAATTATCTAGGTTTGAAAAAACTATATATAATGCTTGAGACACAGTTCAATAGATCAAGGCCTATGTCGAAGAACACCGAATAAACATGGTAGAGAGACTCCATCATGTGGAAGTTGCTTCTCATTTTAACACATGAATGAAAAATGATTTTATTATTTATTATATATTTTTATGTTCCTGACCTCATTTTAATCCAGATAAAACCCTGAAAATGACTCATTTTATTGAATACCATTATGTCAATGTGTTATAATTACAATGATAAGAATGTGGGAAATATGATTTTTTCATAAGTATTTAGAACAAATGAGGATAGTTTGAGTATTTATAGGATCATAAAATATACCTTAGAAACTTGGTGTCTTTTGTTTCATCACTCTATTTTTTCCCTAAGTCAAATATGAAGAAGACTTTGTTAGTGAGACTGGGATTTTTCTAAGGATTCCCTTTATGCTTTTTCAACTTAATGATTTTTGGGACTTTTTATTTTTATTGCTCAATTTTTTACTAAAACATGTGGAGTTTATGTAATGATATATGAGAATCAAATTTTATCTTGGGTTCCATTTTTTGTATTTTCAACATAGAGAGTAATATGTCTCTTTTTATGGCCATTTTAGTGTCTTTCAATCCATAATAATGTATCTTGTATTTTTTTTGAATTGTTCTGACCATGACTTATTTAATGAGGAACCAAGATTGGATTAATAAGTGCGAACATTATAACATTCTTTAGATACCCAAAATGGGAAGTATGAGTAATGATTTTGTGACTTTTGGATCTAAAAAATGTTATGAGACATGTTTGTAAGGAATGAACATGGACCATGTTCTTAAAGAGTTTTATATTTTGATATTTTTGGGGATAACATAGATAAAAGGGGTTTATCATGAGGATGAAAATGCCTTTGGTTGATAAGAATTTTGGTGGTGACTCGTGTAATTCTAGACTGGGGTGCACCAACTCATAGTAAAACAAAGGTGTCCTTAGGCATCAGATATTTTAATACCGATTTCTAGGGAGTTTATAAAGATTTGAATTTCTTAAGACCACAAAGGGTGGTATATGAAAGGAATGTGTCTAAGAATGAATATAGAATATAGGTTGGCACTAGAAAGGAATGGGGAAATACCCCTACACCAATTTAGTTTGTATATAAATTATGGTGGATTCTATTCTGACTGAAAGCTTCCAGAGGAGGGGTTTTAGGAGAAATCTAGAAACCCCCACCCAAATTAAGGTTGTGACCATGAATGGAGAAACATAAATTCTTGGGATTCTATGGTATTTGGGACTATAATGGAAGATCTAATAATCACAAAATATCTTGTGGAATGATAATAAATTCAAATGTAGTTATTTAAGGTTATGTAGTGGATGACCAACCTTAGAGGAAAAGTCTCCTTTCTCATTTGGGTTAAAGAATTGTGTAGTTAGATTTCATGTGACCAAGATGTGGACCATGTCGTTTAATGTCTTATTATAAGGGCATTGAGGGGAATAATTTAAGGTCATTTATATTTTAACTAATGATTAGTGACTTTACCTTTCATGGTGATCTAACCCAGAATGTTCCATCATTTTCAAGCATGAAATGGGGAGGTTGTAAGTTGTAATTTGAAGGATTCCAGGTCTGAAAATTTATATGGGACTAGTATATAAGTATTTTCTATAGAAAATATTCAAAAACCAGTTTCTAGCATAATGTTGTTGGGGATTATAGAGATAGGATAGGTTTCTCATGAGGATGAATGTGCCTCTGGTTTACAAACCCTTTTATGGGTGACCTATATAAATACAAATAAGGCCATACTATACACATTCAAATAATTAAATCCTATGGTTGACATAACAATTTGTGGGTGACTTATATAGATCCCAACTAAGGCATATTATTCATAGTAAAAAAAGGTGTCCTTAGGTATCATAAATTTTATTACTAATGTACATGGGAAGGTTATAGAGATTCATATTACCCCAAACACAGAGTTTGGTTTGTGTATGGAAAGGGTCTATGTATGGTTGGAGTATTTCATTCCAAAATCACTTAATAATGAGAAGGAATGTTTCCCATATAGGTCTAACCCATACACATGAATGTGTATTTTTTTTTGTTTTATGTATTGCGGATGGGATTGAGACATATAGTCTTGATGTCATTACATATCTCATCAAAGTGATAATAAATCCACATGTAATTTTTAGAAAGATTCCCCACATTGATAGATTTCTTATGTTAAGAAGGGTTTTTTAATATGGTCTCACGAGTAGGGTGAGAACCTTTACTGGACAATTTACAACTAGACCACGATATAAGATCTAAGCATCACTACAAAAATCATTAAAGAAATAATCAAACCAAACAAAGTTATTGGATTTATGTCATGTAAGATATTTCAACCATGTGTTTCAATTCCATTTGGTAAGGATTTTTGGTGTCCTTTTAAGGGCTTTCGACCACGACCATCATAACCATTATGGGAACTGATAATCCTTTATTATTCAGGGAATAAATTACCAAAACTCCTAAGACCATGTTATATGTGATCAGTGTGATAAAAAAGGAGTGGAAAAGGTTTCTTTCACCACATATAAGAAATAAAATGAAATTTAAGGGGAATTATGATGTTATAGTGGATGGACTGGGATGTAGGATTTAGACATCACTACATATCTCATTATAATGAGAATAAAGCCTTATATAGTTCTAGGAAACCATGTAGTTTACTATCTTGTGGAAAGCATGGAGGTGTCTTATCGTTTTAGGTTTCACATCTAGGAATCTATGTTAGGGAAACAATGTGTAGTATAAGGCTTATTGGGAGAAGGATATTCTAATATACTTAAAATGTGGGGAATGAAATTGAAGACCTTGATCTTGGGGGTTCTTCTATCAAGATAAGTGATATGGGATAAGAATACATGGATTGATCGCATACCATTTTTGAAAAATAGGTTCCATCATGATGTTTTCATAGATTAAAGAGATAGAAAAGTTTTATGTTGGGGATGAATGTGCCTCTATTTGATAGAACCTTTTGTGGAAAACTTATGTGGACCCAAACTTGGTCATATTGTGCACAACCAAAGAAAGGAATCCTCAAGTTGATAAGACCTTTTTGGGTGATTTATACAGATCCAAATTAGGGTATATTGTGCATAGTCAAAATAAAGGTGTCCTAAAGTATCATATATTCTATCATTTATGTACAAGGGAAGCTTATGGAGATCCATATTTCTTAACATAATGAGTATGATTCTTGGAACGAATATGTTTGAGCATAATGGAATTATTTAGACCAGCATTGCCTATTGAGTGTGGAGTCCCCTGAATAGATATTTGTCTTCATATAAGTGAGGGTTTTTTTCTTTATGTCATGGTTGGGAACATTACATAAGGTTTAAGAATCACTATATATCCCATTTAGATGAGAATCCAGCCGCATGTAGTTTATAAATGAAGGTGTGGTGGGAGACCATCACCAAGGATCATGATCCTCTCAAGAATGGGCCAAAATGTTATGTAGTTTTATGTTATTCAACAAGGATATAAAACATGTATTTTGATTTCATGAGGAAAGGATATTAGTCTATGTAGATTAATGTATTACAACTCTAACAATGGATTCTTGTAGTTTTAGGCCATATGACTAGGACCATATATCATTCCTTTTATGGAAGTTCATCTGGGGAAAATGTAATGTAGTTTATCATGGTAAATTGAGGATGAGATGTGATCCATTTATGTTCATGCATACAGGACCAATGATGCTATGTAGTTTAACTTCATGTAGCATAGACGAGGAAACCATGCAGTTTATTGTTATATATTAAGGACAATGGTGTCTTTATCACACAAAATATTTCTTGAGAAATATTGAATTATTAGGGGATATAACATGATATAAATTCATTATGAACAAGGAATAATATCCACTATAGTAGAGATTGTATATGGAATAAGGCCCCCAGACATCGGCTCATGATTTGGAGGTTTCTACCCAGGTGTCAATAGGGTCCTGAGAACCAGTACCAGCTATCCTTGGAGGAATGAGAAGAGGTGAAGTTTCTTGTTAAAATTCCATTCTATCCATTTTTGGTGGATTTTATAGTGATGAAAAGTAAATAGTATTTTCTCATAGTTTTTCTCCAACTCATCCAACCATTTTTTGGATTGATCATCTGTGGATAATTATTCATATATGGAAATGCATAGAGAGTGAAATTAGACCTCAATGGGAAGGATGACTTATGTACAATGTACCCATGAATACGGGGTTCCTGTGTGGTGGTGAGGATTGTAGTTTGTTACACCCACAAGGTATGCAATATATTTTCAGTCTATGAATTTTTATCTTTATCCACCAAATTATGGAGTATGTTTGATAAGTTTTTTTAAAGGCCTTTATCTTTCCATTCATTACTAAATGATAGAGAGATGAATGGTTGGAATAGATATTATACTATAGATATAGACTCTCAAACTCAATAGAATATAAATTGGTGCCATTATTCATTATTATCGTATGATGGATTAAAAATATAGTGATGATTTTGGATTTCACAAAGATAAAAATTATTTTAGTCCCTTCTTCATTGAGGGGTATTTATTTTTTTCATTTGGAAAAGAATTCAATATCACTATGTATGCATTTTAATTGTTTTTCCATATCTAAAGGATACGACCCCCAACATATATATCCCATATAGTAAATGTAATATATTATTTGGATGTATATAAGAACATTGAGGAATAATGGAATAACTTATCATGTACTTGGAATGAATGGAACTTTTTTGTTCAATATCATGCAATCCTGTGTAATTGAAGGCCTGCAGTATCCAAGCCTCCAGAATTCATTGGAAACCCAGAACCCTAACTGGTGGGAAATATAGAATCTTATATGTACTTATTTCTTGAAAACAATATCATGTTCTCTACTAATGCACATGTGAAGGAATCTATAAGATCCCCATTCCTCCAATGGCTCGAAGGACTTCATTTTTTTATTGAATTTGATAATCCACCTTTCAAGGGGTGAGGTGGGACCCTTACAAGCCCAGAGGTGTAAGTATTACATGGCCTATTGGAATTAGAGGAATTCATGTCCCATAGGCTTCAAACATTACATACAACCCAGACTAACTACTTGGAACTACTCCTCCCCAGCATCTTTATAATGAAATCAGTTCTCCACCTTTGCATTACTATTTGGATAGGCATTCCCATGCATGAACAGGCTTGTCCCGATGGTAGGTTGCATACCCTCTCATTCTTGCAATCCGTTTAGCTCTACTATGGTGAAAACTCATTGCTCATCCTCCTTATAGAGATTGTTCCTTATAGGTTGTTTGGTTTGTTTCTGCACTAAAGGTGGCCCGAAGGCCTTGAGGTGGCCCTAAGGCCTTACTGACCCGAAGGCCTTAAAGGACTCAGGGACCAAATCGGTGTCACGAAGGCCCAAACAGGGGCATATTCCCGACTGCTAAAATACCAAACAGTGCCTGCTACAGGTGCCGCTATAGTACCTACTATAATACTACACAGTTCCCGCTATAGTACCTGCTACAGTACTGCACAGTTCCCACTACAATACTACTACAATACTGCTACAGTACCCCCGAAAATTTGGCCTCCACTTGGATTTGATCCCTTGTCTCTTGGATTCACTTACAGAGTCCTTACCAACCAGGCTAAGACTCATGTTCTAAAATCCCCATTTATAGATGTCTTTCTCATGATTTTGTCCATTATAAAGAGTAATGTTGGTCACTCATCATTGGGTTTTCTCTTTTTTGGATTTTTCTGATGAGATCACTCTATCATGAAGTTAATACGAAACATGTATCATCCAAATGGTCATAAGAAAATTGGGTTTGTGGATGGAATTAACCTCATTGATTTCTTCCATGGTGATATGAACAAAATGAGAGACCATTCTATGTTGTGCAATGTTGATAAATGATTCATCCTATCCAGATTATTCAATTTTGTGGAAGCCTTTTCCATTTCATCTACCTAGGTCTTATATGATCCTGGGATGTGATTCATTATTGGATATGAGGAGAATTATTCCATTAGTCCTGAAACATAGTCAAGAAGGTGGACTAACTCCTCATTTCTGATGGGATAATCATCATTTATCTACATGATCACCAACTCTAAATCCCCATTTACTTTCTTGTTGTAAATTAGAATTTGAAGTACCAGTTTCATCCCTATGATGAGATCCTGATAATATACCACATTTTTTTACATCCTGTTAAAAATAGGAAGGTGTAAGGCAAGTCTGCCTTTTCTAGAAAGACAAGCATGGCCCCCAACCCAACTTTGTTGATCTTGGGGTCTCCCATTCTCTTTTCTGTTGGGATTTTGGATGCACCATTAGAATATATTTCCCATTATGGGGTAAATATTTAACATATAGGATCTATTAATCCATAAATTAGGTATTTAATGATGTTTTTTTCTATCTATGGGTGTTCTACAAGGAATCCTTCCAAAGCATTGGCTTTTACCATTTTCTAAGGCCTAGAATAGATGTCAAAGTACTAAAAGATCGCTTCACACCATGCCAAATGACCAGTAAACATACGATGGATGAGTATTGTTTGAGTGGGTTTTGTTAGAGACCAAATGGAAATCATGGTACTACATGTAGTTTAGCATCTTAACCATGAATATTAATTCTATATAGCTCTTCGTGATATCTGAATAACGAGTCTTGGTATTGAGCATTGTTAGAATAAGACAATAAAATATTTTCTAATTCCATGTATCATTATTTTTCATGAGGAAAGTTCTTAGTGACAATTATAGGGTTTTTATATAAAAACTGAGAAGATTCACTTCAACAGGTGGTTTTAAAACCGGTAGGCTCAAAAGATATTTTTTGAGGCCGTAAAAGTCTTCCATACAATTATCAATCCACTGATATGTCACCCCCTTTTTCATCATCATGGTGAAGGGAAAAGAATTTAATTTTTGGTTTTATAAAAAGAGAACAATGTAGTATTGATTTTCTTATAATCCCCTCAACTATTTAAGGCTTTAAGGAGGTGACATATTGATGGTGTAATTTTTGTTAGGATCAAATTTGATGTCATGATGGCATAATACAAAGCTGAGAAACATTCTTATGGTAACTCTAAAGTATCATTTCATGGGGTTCATATTCAATCTATGCTATCACAGTTTTTTGAAGATGGTCTCAAGATCTACCAAGTTATCATAATTTAGTCAATACTTAACCATCACTTTGTTGACATTGTATTCACAAAAATTACATAGGAAAGGTCTGAAGGTGTGATTCATGATGCATTGGTATATAATTCCAACATTATTTATTACAAAAAGAATTAGTTGATAGAAAAATAATCCTAGGGGGCCTAAAGGTGATGTGTTTTTCATCACAATGGGGAATTAAGATTTAATTTTACTAGAAATACTTATCCATAAAAGATACTTCCTAATACCTAGCCATTACATCGATCAAAAGTTCTATAATTTGAACCGGAGAGTTATATTTCATACAGTGCCACTTGAGTTCTCTAAACTAGATGGACAATCTGATATTCCTATGATTTTTTATTTACTAATAATTTTGTAGATAGTTATTTTGTATACTATACTTCCAAAATGAAATTGGATTTTATATTTTTTCATCTTGAGCCTAAATTTTAGCAGTGTGAGCTGGGTGCGTATTTCTCAAAGGTAGTTTGTAACCCAAATGGTTTTCTATCAATCTCTGATGGTGAGTATAATTCTCATGATAAAGACCTAGTATTTATATATAATTCATGTAAAAAAAATCCTTATGATTCTTCATAAATGTGGTAGATACCTCTTTTTATTTGGAATACATGTATGCACTAATCAATGTGGGCTGTGTGTCCTCCACTATTCCCAGGATTATTTTCCTATGATCATCAATACTGGTAGAGACCTTTACCTCAAACGGTTAGGGGAATCCCTGAGGACTTCCTCCTCTTTCTCGTACTCTTCATCTTCCACTTATTCTTCTTTCTAACTCTTAGGGGAAGTAGTAAATGAAGGAAAATTAAGAGAGGATTCAAAATTTTGAAATCCAAAAGATGAAGAATCTTCTTCTGACCTGACTAATGATGTGGGTTATCTTTAAAGATCCATAGGGGAGATGATGAACAAAGAGTTATTATATTCACTCACTCCTAGTGACATGACGACTTTTTCTAGTTTATTTGATGAAACAAGGATCTTTTACAGCTCATAGAATGGAATTATGGCATTTTTACCCGAGCCTTTTCCACTATCTAGAGAGTCAAAACCATTTTTAGTGTTGTCGAACACAGTCATCATGAATGATAACATGAATGTTTTTGAATATGATCCTAAATTTTGTCCCATTACTTTGATGAGATTGATGGGGAGTATATATTCTTCACGTATATTTTTAAGGGATCAGACATGGTCATTTCAAGGCCATTTGGGGTAGTGAATCAAGAAACATTTTCAATCATGTGTTATTTCCATTCCCTCTAGTATAATATCCAATTAATTTATTATGATTAATAGGATTAAAATAGGAATTTATCACCATGAAACATACCAATTTGACAGTTAATATAATATTTGAGGCATTGGTTGTATTATGTGGGGACTTCCTTATGCCCATGCAACCAATTCCTTGATATAATAATGTTTAAAGTAGTTTCTTACATGAAAATAAAAAATTCCAAGTCATATATGAGATCCCCAAACTGAGCCTTGATATTAATTCTTCTAAGAGTATTTTTCTATCTCTTTTCATAATCCCACAACTTCCGAGTTGAAGGGGACATGTGGGATTTACCGTAACTCAGTCGATGAAATTTTCAGACTAGAATGAGGTTGATTTATTAGCCACTGTTGATGAAATATTGCTATATATCAACACCATATATCCTTCTAGATAAATACATAGATTTTATGTGTCCTAGTATGATAAAATATTTTTCCTACTTCTTGGAAAATATTATCATGTGAAATTATATAGGATCTATCTCTATATGATATATTTTACCAGTAATAACATCATCTTCAAACACTCAGGGGCTCAAAAAATCCTCTGTGAGTTTTTCATGGAGGTCTTTCAATAGATATAGAGTATCTAGGATATACAACTTGTTTGACACTAGGGAGAATTTATTTAGAATTTCATACTTCTAGGATAATGTTATATTCTTCTTAGTTTGAATATTCTCTCTCTAAGGATATTTAAGGACTAAAGTACTTGATGTAGGAATGTTTTCCCTTAGAACAGGTGTTAAAGGAACTCCTTTACTTGGTGGGTTATGCTGAATAGGAGTACCTACTAGTCAAAGGTGATATAATAATTGCATCCCCTCTAATAGTTCTTCTAGGATAATTAGGTTAGTGTGACCCCTATAATAAGTTCGGAATCTTTCCTACTCTTTCTAGGTCCATTGGAGGGATCTCCCATGATTTTCAGTAGCATAGATTGATAAAGAAGAGATGTTTCTAAAGTATTGATTTTTACTATGGCCATGTCTTCCATTGTAGCCTAAACCATTGTGGACTCTTCCCCTAGTTGCCCAAAAGGATTTAAGGAACTTGGGTTCATGTCCATATTCATAATTAGATAATGAGTACAATAATTTAACTACATTAATAGAATCAAAGATTAATTCCTTATCTGATGAGGATTTTATATGGCGGCCCAACTCTTGTGGCACCATTTGGCGGGGTGGTGCTCAGGATTTTGGGTAAGAAGGCATGAAGTCCAAGAGAGTCAAGGATAAATATGGAATTGGTACTAGTTAATATTCCTATGTTTTATTCCCACCATTCTAGACATGTCATTTTTAGAAGACTTCCCTTTAGAGGGCTGCGGTGCAGACAGAGTCGGCTGTTCCATAGTGGAAGAGTTTGGGGTAATATTTCATAGTTTTGACTATAATTTAAGGATAAGATGAGTCCAGTTGATTATTTTTATATTAATCAAATCACTTAACATATTATAACTTTTTTGGTAACTTATTTCCATTCACCCTCTTCCTCTGGATTGGTGGTAGAAAGTCATGCTACTTGCAAGTGTGGTTTTAGTATCTTCACATTCCTAGATTCTACCAATTTTTAAAAAATGTTAATGAAAACCAAGAAATCTATGATAATGTGACCTAATGATTGGTGGTAGGGGAAATAATTTAGGAGATCCTCATGACCATCCTGATCATGCCTCTTTGGATTTGGAAACGTGATCAATTTATCCTCCAAAGATACAATGAAGTAGCTAGGGACATGCTCATATTAGAACAAATAAACCATGTTATTTGGTTCCTTAAACTTGTTTTACTCTAATCCTATCACTCATCTTGATGAGTCAGGTGTTTTTATGACACTCTAGAGGGTGTTCTACATGATATGGTGTGGGATTTGGAGCTAGATTCAGTGCAGGGGATGGCTTAAGTGTGATACCAACAACCTCTACTTTCCTTTTTCCCTTCCCTTGAGATGATAGAATTACTTGGGACTTGATCTTGTTAACTAGATGAAATATTCCAATATATGATTAAGTAGTGATAGATCCCAAAACCCGCTTGTATATTTCATGGGGATGAGAAATTTGTGGAACTCATTATAAATATTCTCTATTTAGATAGACAATAGATATTAATAGGGAAACTATATTTTTAGGGAGTAGGTCAATAGTTTCAACCAATAAATGAAATCTAAGGCCCTATCATTTTCTCACTGTTTTATGTTAGAGAGGTCAAGGAACATCTTCTTCTATCATGTTTAGCTGAATTAAAGGAGAAACTACCAGGGGAGTTCTTTCCAGCTTACAATTGATCAAGCCATAAAACTGGTGTACCAGATAAAGGATGTCCCTTAAAGTGTTTGCACGAAGCACCTATGTTTACCTTCGAATTTTTTAAAAGGGTTCCCATAATGGGATCACATAAAGACACAAAATGTATCAAATACTACTTTGGGTCCCCTAATCCATTGAAAATAGGAAATATAGGGTTCCCAAAGTTTGTATGGTGAGGGATCATATCCAAAAACTCAAGGTAAGGCTTCCTTTATAACATCACTGGTGAATTCCATTCTTCCATAGATTCCAATAATTATTTCAACAAATCAATATTATTTATTAGCCCTTAAGGTATTTCTAGTTGAGTAGGATATTAAATAGGAGAAACAATAGGAAGGTATTTTTTTGGAGGCTCTTTTTGTACTCGTGGTGGGTAAACTACAGGAATTGGTTCATTAAGTTGTGTCCAAACCAGCCCTGGTTTTGTACCCAAGGGTGGGAACTCCTGATATCTCACTTTCATGGGGTCCATATATACTATTTATCAGTCCCCCATATCAATTGAATGTTATGTATCCACTTTAGTTATTGGGTTGAACCGTCTTTGTTGAGGTACACTGCTTAGGAGCGTGAGTTGAGTCTCTTTTTCTAGAATATATCTAGTAGGTATATACCCTCAGACTAGTTCATCATTGAGTTTTCTAAACTCCATATATTCCTCTTAATAAGCCAGTATTTCCTCAAGAATGAGGAGTTAAACCTCTTTTAGAGTTGGGTGATGTATAACCTTACCTTTACCCTTTTAGTTAGTATATACTCATGGAAGAGGTAGTAGTGAAGTAGTTGATTGAATCCCCAAATTCATTGAAAGACTATAGTTTTAGCAAAACAAACCTCCTTAAATCATTTTTATGTGTACCTTATTATGAACATAAACTCCCTCCTCTCATTCCTCTATATCAACCTTATGTTCTAAATCATCTATATGGGTGGTGTTAACGATGTTCCCTGGAACATAATCCATAACAGGCATTTCAAAAACCTTCTAGAGAGATTGGTTTTGTTTTTTCCCACTATATGGACTCTTCCTCTCCTTCACTAGTCCATTAGGTTTTTTTTTACAAATGGTAATCTGCATGGAATTTCCAGACAATTTTTTGTGTGTATTCCATTAGAGGACATGTCACAAGATAAGAAGAACTTAGAGGATTATTTCTACAGCATTACCCCTAAATAGGAAAAGATTTAATTCCATTTAGGAGGAGGTTGTTGAGGTAAAAAACCCTTATCCCTATGGGTTAGGGCTTCTCCTGTTCCATTTTAAAAAAATTTTATAAGATTTGTTTGTCGACTATGAAGATTATTTTATAAAACCACCCAAATATATGGGATAGGGTTTCTCCTATATTTTCATAGCTGCTACTTCCATGACTACTTTCATGATTTTATGAATCATTGTTTGAATATGGTTACGGTTCATTTTATGATATTCAAATAATACACCTTCTTCTAAAGATATCGACGATGCTTAACGATCAACTTATCTTAAGAAGGAGGATTTATCAATATTTTCATATGCCTGATAGAGGTGTCTTTTGATGGATCTCTCTCTTTTGGCCATATGTCTTTCAGAGTTGTTCATGTTCTATGCCTACTGAGCATACCATCTATTGCTAATAGTGAACATTTTTTTGAATCCATCCTAAGAGTATGAAATTTCATGATGTCACATTTGGCGGGTTTGCTGATCGAAGAGTGAGGCAAGATGAAATGATCCGCACTCACCTCATCCTATGATATGAAAACTATACTAGGAATAAAAATTCATCAAATGAAAATATTTTAACATGTCGTGACATGTACATTGAAGGGATATTTGTAGTTTTCCAAATTTTTGATGTCATGTAGCCAGGAGGGTCTCCAAATTTATTTTATGGTGTATCCCTTATATTACTTTCTTGTGGCTTTGATATTCATCGACATGAAATAATTTTATTTTTATGTGATAAAGATTGGTTCATATATTCAAGAGGATTTTGTGAACCCAATTTTAAAATAATTCCCCTTTAATTCTATAATGGGTAGTGGATAAAGGTCAGAACATGACTTGTATATTTTCTTAAGGCAAACTTTTCCTCATTAGTAATATATATTCTTTGGCTTTGGCAAAGGGTTTCTCAAACTGATCCCAAAAAAGTAGATGATTCCCTACTTCATCAAAATAAAAAGTAGGATTGAAAAAGATTTCATCTATAATATTAGAAGGTAAGCGATCAAAGGGTGCTTCAGAGAATGATTGTTTCCTTTAGATGTCTTTCGGTTGATAAAGGATGTCACTTTTCAATGATGAGGCATCAGACATGACTGAACTCATTTTACTAAGATCCTCATGATAGTAGGGATTTTACATAGTTAATTCGGTAGGGGGAGGACCATCTTAATGAAATGAAATTTTACTAGGAGGAGGAATGCCATAAAAAATCAACGTATGACTAAAGGTAGAATTACTGCAACGGAAATACTAGTGAGGAACTTCAGGGTAGGCGATAGAAAGGGGAGGACCACCTTACTATTTGATCTTCTAGACACGAGAAGTGCCTTTATGACGATCATCATGAGATGGAATCTCATGACTGATGAGATTATAGAAATGAAGTAATCCTTTATAGTAAGATGTCTGGGGAGGAAGAATGTAACAACTGGCAGTGATATTATGGAGAGATCCTTTATAATTGAAACTAATATTTTTATAATGTGTAAATGGAGGAGTAGTATATTAAGATGATAATGATAAATACCTAAGGTATTAAAGAAATATTTCATTGAACAAAGCGGGATCTTTGACCATCTCTTCATTTTCCAATTTCCTTTGGAGAGATTTATTTTTGGATTCATTCTTATGGGTGACTGGGATATCTTGTTGTGGGTAAAATATTTAATATATAGAAGTCTGTTTTATTAGATCCTATGTTGATGCCATAAT